>LR737385.1:13968940-14028965 GCA_902655005.2 Marronus borbonicus | reverse complement strand
TACTTAAATATAATAAATTATTATTTCAATTTTATTTCTCATGTATTGCTACGGAACATGCACATAACATTGTTGGTAGTATTATTGATTGGGATTGTTAAGTTCAATTAAAACCAGTTAAAATTCTACATTCTTTAATACAAATTTCTTTGCAGAAAATTGTTCAGATTATTGCATCGTTACAAACGGACCTTACACACATAGCTACTCAATCAATTTTGGTTAGCAACTAGTATGTATCTTCATATTCGTATAGATATAAAGATATGTTACCGGTTGTCAACCAAATTTAATTTAATAGCTATATTCGTATCGTTGCTACAGTTACATTTTTGACGACAGATTTTTTATAAAATGAAATAAAACCACCACGAAAACCACGAACTCTTAGAATGATAGTCTGTTCTTGTCAGTTTATACGAAATTAAAAAAAAAATTGACATCAGCCCCAATTAAGAAGAGAACACTTTTAGGGTTGCATCACGTGATAGGCGGAAGAGTTAAATACACAGCTCTACTAAATCAGTTTTGGTTAACAACCGGTATAGGGAACTCACATGTCCCTAGAATTTTACTAAGCTTATTAATATTCATACATTTGATATGGCAAAGATTCTACTAGGTGTTGGCACATCTCCACCAGAATGGGTGTTCAAGTATTTTGAACTAGATCCTTTCATTTTGTTATTGGGCAGCTTAACATCTTGTACACCTTTTTTAAAAACCTTTGACAGAGGTGACCATATTATACCAATATTCGGCCTTTACAGATAGTATTGGGAGAAACGGACCAAACTTCAAAATTGTATTGTACACGTGAAAATTATCTTAAAAAAACTCATATCTTACCAGATTTCCATTTATTTTCAAATTAGCATAATTAAAAAATGCTAACTAACGTTCTTGTAAATGGTCCAAATTTTCACCGGTTTTGTCAGGTACGTTCTACATTAAAAGTTCTTTTTACTTCCGATATTAAAGAAACATGAAGAAATCAGACAAGGATCAGGCACCCTTCGTAGATGAAGCATAAAATGTTTAGAGGTCAATGGCAGTGTTTTTGAACATTTATAAAGAATAAAAAAACGTTAATGTATAAAATGTTGTTTATTTGTAATTACACTATAACTTGAAAGCAAATGAAAATCTGATAAGAACAGAGGCTTTTACATTACTTTCACGTGTTCATTACACTCACGAAGTTTGTTGCATTCTATATACAGTGCGTTGCTGGATTAACGTATGAATAAGGCGGCAACAAATTACTGAGTTGAAAATTCAGCTTCTGGGGTTCAGCCATGCTTGAATAGTAAGTAATTTATACCATAATTTTATTGCCAAAAAATCAGGTAAATTCTGGAAGTTTACAAAAAGAAGGCAGTTTTTGCAATTAGTAAAGTATATTTTCTGTAGGATCTACTGTGGGAGGGTTATCAAAAAACAATGTCCAGACTAACAAATTATGCTAATTTAGTATCTAAACATTTTTACAAGATCGGAAATGCTTTTATTTAAATTTAATAATTTTTTGCCCAACTTATGGGTACACTGTATACGACTTCCGTCGATGAATACTAAAGGTTGATATTTTCCTTGGTTTCCATGAAAACATAATGCAAATGTATGTGTTTTGACCGATACTGTTTCATCACTGTTGCACTAAAAATGTTATCGACTCAAAAATCGTACACAATCGTTATACAATTGAATAATTACAATTAAGTCTACGCGCAACTTCCCGGAAACTAACATTGCCTTCAAGTAGCCCAATAATCCTGCCACATTTGAAGGGGGTTAATTGTTTATAATGTGCGCGTCTGCAAGGCATCACTCACGATTGAACCAAACTGCACACATTTTACTCATTTTTATAGAAACATTTAAAAATATGTGTGGAACATCTGGCTGTTGTAAACAGAAATACATTTATAACATTTTAACGAAATACTCAAAACAATTTAGGGATGGTGCATTTTTAATTGCAGCTATTGTATTTAGCTGAACAACTAAGGAAATTTTGTATTGATTCATAAGATTTAATAAAATTTTTTTGTTCCCATACAATGCCTTTTGCAGGACGTATTACTTATGACGTAAAGTCAATGATGGCGTTTTGTTAATTACATACAATTCCAAAAAATTCATAAGTTCTTTGTTAAACTCAATATCGGCACATGCCGTGAACAGAATGCTATTACAATTAAAGTAGCATGCAATGTAGAAGATTCCGATCAACATTCGTATCTTGACAGGCAAAATACATACGTTTAACTTTATATGAAGAACAACTCTTACAATTATTAACTAGATCCTATTAATGATTCATTTACAATGAAGTTATTTTACATATTGTGTAGAGACATACATAAATTAAACAATGTACTCATTGTACTGAGCGGCAACTTAGCAATGAACTTTAATTAAATAAACATATGACTAATATATGCGGAATTCAATTCTAAAAGATTCCAAACAATAAAGAATTTATTTCAACTTGTCGCGTTCCATTTTGCGAAGGTATTTCATTCTGAATCAATAAAGCATACGTACAAACATGACATGATGTCACTCTCTCACTTTCGAGAACGATTAATTAGTTTGGTAAGGGTGCCATTTACACGCCATTTATTAAAAGCCGCTTTTTTATATTTAACAAATAATACGGTTAGCATGATTTACTACAACACAAAAGGTGCTTAAGAAATGAGGATTAAATAATCTTTCAGAGGGTATGAACCAATGTTACCAATATTTAAATATAAATAGTAAACAAAAACATGTACTTCAAAAGAAAACGCCATATGTAGGTTCAATTTTGATTCAGATTTACGAAAATTTTGAGATTTAGTTCATATGATCTTCAGACACAGCCAAGTTAGGCATGCTCCAATTTTAAATGTATATTCAGGAATAATAAAATGTTTATTAAATATAACATGGTTCTTCTGGTTGCACATGTTTATTTTTATCCTTTGAAAGAATGAATAAATTATGTGAGTGAACGTTCCGTTAATACCCACAGTATACGTAATCTTAATTCAAACGAGTAAGCAATGTATGTCTAGCACATTCAACATCTCATAAATATTTCATTCTAAACAAGTTGAGTTAAATAACACATCAACTTACATCATAACTTGAATTATACCTCCTCTGAAAACTTCCAACTCGGAAACATTACGTAAGTGCATGGAATCCTAAAAAAGCGTTAAAATGTACCGGTTGTCAACTAAATCTGATTTAATAACTACATACGCATCTAATAAAAGGCAGTTGTATGAATATGCTATGGGTACCATCTAACGTTTCCACCGCAACATTATTTCCACATAGAATTTAATAAAGTACCATACTGTAATAATCTTACATGTAGTAGCACTGAAACTGCTATTTTTAAAGTAAAAAATATGTTAATAAAATAATCTTTTTTCTGGAAACATGACGTTGCATAAATGGTTTACGTTAATTTAAGTTCTCAGAAGTAAAACAATAATAGAAAATGAAGCGATAGTAAAGTCTTGTAAACCTTAATAAACTTAATTTCAGTAATTAAAAACATTTACGTTTAGTACCATAGGAATGAGTTTGTTGAACATGTTTTTCTTCCAGTATCCATTAAGTATATTAAAAATAAAAATATAGAGAAATAGTATCTGCGTTCTAAGTGGAAAAATTTTACACAAACAAGGAGATAAACATAATCATTAAATTTTTAACTGAGAAATTAGGATATATGTGTACTGTAGAGCAAACAATACACTGCATATTTGAATACGAAAACAAATTGTAAGCGAATTAACCAAGGAACAAACACATTGCCAGGACCACGTGAGAAGTGCGAACCACAACAATAACAAAACAGGTGTATATCGGGAACGATTTATCCATGATTTATGTGTAACTTGTGATTGTGTGTAATCTACCATTTACTTTGTTAAGCAACGAACCATTTATTTGATTTTGGAAAAAATAAGCTATTCCTACATTAACGAGCCAGACAACATTAAGAAGGTGTGTACCATTTGTGCGTGTACATTTAGAAAATAAAATTAAAGACGAAATGAAAAATAAAAAACTATGATTATGTGTGGACGAAATAACTGATTTAAAAAAAAATTCTGTACTTAATGTGATGGCATGTAAAATGAAACCACATCATCTTCAATTTTGATAGCATCCAGAGGCCCAGTTTTGATGTTTATGACAGATGGTGCCGGAACGCAACTCTGAAATCACTGATTTCATACAATATCGATTTTATTTATACATACAACGCTGCTATAATATGTCCTATTCTTATTTTTCGTAGGTTTATGCATACTGCTTTAATAGCAGAAAGCCAAATGCACATTTCATTCTTCCAGATAGAATAAATCTCTCTACTTCTATATTTACATGGGTAACAAGGTCGCCTCGCGTCCCTCCATTGCATAGTCTAATATGCGAAGCATAAATTTGCGCATATATTACAATTCATACATTCGAACGATCACCTCCACACCGACGCCTGTGAAACGCACGGAAGATGGCGAACTCATTACTCATAACAAGCATTAATATTGTTTCTGGTGATGGGCAGTTCAGTTAAATTTATTTCAATTGATAAATGAATCTTTGCATGAGTTATAGAAATTTACGACAGCTAACCTTATTTATCGAAATTCCGCTTCATAAACACTGTGTTTCTTTGTTTCTTTTTTTATTTCTTATTCATTTTGACACAAGTTACCTGGACGGCAAATAGACTCAAAGTCAAATATAATTTTAGGGTCATTTAAACCCATTGTCTAATCCCACCTTTGATGATTTTTTACTATTTAAAAATATATTGATGTCGAAATATATGCCGAAACCATTTATTTTTGATGTAGCACGGTGCAAGGAAGCAATTGAAATCGAGTATCTATGCTTTCTGATGACATTTTACATCACCTACAGCACTACAACGTGAAACTTTTGTGATGACAGATAACCTCTTGAACGTTAGTTTGTAACATTACAATATCTATCAACAGCTTCTTTAATCTAACACGTACTTTTTTTCTTTTCAATCGTGAAACCAATAAAATGAACGGATTCCGTCGTCTCAATTTGATAAGATAGAAGAACGTAATAGAACCACCATTCTTTAATAATTAATTAAGATAATTACTTATTAGGCATTATTACAAGTTCTGCCTATTCACAAACACATGAACAAATGAATCAAGGAACGATTTTCAATACATTTATCACATTCTTTAAAAACGTGAACCTTCACTGCATGGAAGCATTACAATGCGCTAAAATGTCCTATAAATAAAGACAACGCACTGTAAATACTTTACATATAAAGATAGGAATAAGCTAAAAAATATGTAATCATCACAGCCAATGATAATACACTGCGATATAATAGAACTTGTATTAATTAGCATTTATATATATACGTGGTAGTAAGTGTGGTAATTCTTATCGCTTTCACTTTTTGAATGATGATCGCAACCCTAAAAGGTTAATAGAGTACGACCTTTAAGATAAAACTATTTTACAATATAATCTTCGTTAGCGTATTTTTTGTAAAATGTGTACATTGTTGACTCACGTCCTTTTAATCTAAGAATTTCTTTTGTTTCGTTATGAGTTATGAGTTAACTAACAGGACAAAAGCATGTGTTTATCAAAGTCTTTCCATTTTATGCTATTGTTTAGTTTAAAATAACACCCAGTAAATACGGAGAATGTTATGCACATATTGTAAAGTAAAAATGTAAACAATAACCAGGAAATCTTTAGGAAGTATACAGCACGTCTACATATGTACTTAAAATCACATAAATATCTACTTATGTATTGCAAATAAAAATATGAAAACGAATTTACATTGCCCATGCTAAAGAAATATTATACAGTGTGTTTCACTTTACAACTTGATATGACCTCGCCAAAATTATCAAAACGTCGTTTTCCTCAAAATAGACTATTCAGAGAATTTGTATTGTATAGGACGTTCCACTTAAAATAGGGAAATCAAAACTCGTTATCTATTTAATCAAAAGTGCCATGAAGTTGAACTAGTTTTAAATTCTTTGTTTGCACTGAATTGCCGGATAGGCATCACAAGTACAGATGGAACGATACCATCAACATATTCCACTCGAACTTGTCTCGAAATGAAAGTATGGATTCTATAAATATATTTGTGGAAAAGATGCCGTAAAATTTAATATTTTAAGTTTAAAATAATCTTTCAGATGAAATAGATGCAGCAGTAACTAGTGAACAGTCTTTATTTTGTTTACACAGTAACGGAAAGGTTTTTTAAGCGTGCCCATTCTTCAGGTAAATTGTAAATTTATGTTGGGTAATCAAATTAATTTTCATTTCAACCATACCATACTAGCACTTTTTCCATGACCAAGAAACTATCGAAGAACTGGAAGACCTGGAAATATCGATACCTTTTCTCACTAGAATCAAAACAAAAGTATCGATATCTTACTAGTATTTACTCGATTCATCCTTGGTCCCAAGATTTCCTTTTGTTATGGATTTATGAAAGGACAATATTCTTTATAAATCTACTCAGGATTTATACGCCGCACTGGTGTATTTGACGAAATTACAAAATGTAACTTGAACATATTGAAACGTGGAAAATGTTTATAAAAGTCTTTGCTTATTGTACAACATAAATACAGCTACCCTTTTGAAATAAATGCAGCTGAAATTACTGTTTTGTAAAGCACAATTTCCTTAATTCCTATTTACAGGTTTATTTAATATCATGAACCAGTGTACATTTTTTTTTGCAATAAAACACTCCTTGTTGCTTAGTATGAGTTTTAGATACAGTGGAAGAATTTAATAACCGCGGTGTTTGCCAGTACAGAAAGCGATGCGTGAATGTAGTGAAGTGCAGAGTGCAACATTCTCGTTTGCCTTCCACTGGTGTTCACCGCGAAAGGTTGAGGGCATACAGAGCTGCTTCATTACATGTCAGCACTTACCGGCCTTCTATGCTGTGTGCTATGTGTAATTGGCCGGAATTGAACGGAAAACATTAAAAATATTGAAACTTGTCTGTTTGCTAACAGGGTAAATACGTATTTATGGCAATTTCCAGACTTAATATAAAATGGTAAAGAAATCAGGTATTTACTTGGCGATAAAAGTTTATTTGTTGGAAACCATATATGTGTAGGAACCATGTAAACAGCACAACACACATTTAAAAAACGGACGGAGACCGTATATGTGATTTAACGATGATGTTAAGTGCGTGCAATATACCGTTTGCAAAAATCGGACAAACAATGTTTCGTCAGTTTTGGAAGAAATACAATCCAACGTGGGAACTACCAAACTCGCAAACGTGCGGACAGTTGTGGCTACATATTTTAGATGACGAGAAAAGTGTTTCAGTCGGAGAAAAATTTAATACTGTATTACGTAAAAATGTCAATTTTTTCTAGATTACACCATCTTTTTAACAATAGTGTCGCGAAAGATCCGTTATACAAATTCAAAGACCACCGCTAGATGTAGAACGATCTTTTTCTGCGTATAAGCAGATATATACACCGCAACGGACGGGTCTCAAAGAGACCACTATAGAAACGTACGCTATGATACAGGCGTTGAAGCTTCACTTCCGGATTTCTTTTGGGCAATCTAAACATATTCGCTAAGTTGTTTACTATATTGTTTTCATAAATTTTCTTGTTTTTTGTTCTAAATAACGTGCACGTTTATTTGTATTAACCCAGCACAGTGACGATATTGCTAGACAATCGACACGTTGCGCTGTAGTGATGTGTATCTCATCTTTGTGGTACATATTGTAAATACCATCTGTATTGAATATAAATTAGGTGGTTTATTCCTGATGAATAAATACAAATAGAAGTAGGCCCGCGCCAAATATTAGGTCTACGTTTAACATTCATAAATTTAATTACTATTGAATAGAAATTGTATAGATACATACAAATATTATTGGAAATATTACGTTTACTTTAATATGTATACACTTAATTAGTTTATTTAATTAAAGTTTTGTGGTAGTTATATTATTACTATTGCCATTAATATTATTATATTTAGCAATAATAATTTTTATCCTATTTTATCATACCTGATGTTCATTTATTTTAAACAATTTTAAATTTTCATAGTTCAATGTAATTTCGACCCTCTCGTGTAATAAAGTAACTTTTGGGAAACGCTTCCTTTATTTCCGCGTTAAACCTCCTCTTAATTGCGGGCATTTCTAGAAGAGTTTGTTAATTATTATTTACACGAGCGATTTAAAGAAACCATCACAAATGCAGGTGGTAAATATTTTTCGTGTAACACATAAAATTGTCGGAAACATGTTTAACAGCAGACGCGACAGCCCATTAAGAGTGCACTAGCTGTCTCGACAAAATATCGATGACTCACCTTATTACTGTCGGCTGATCCATAGCTATGTGTTTTGGTAGGGTGATGTAAATGCTGTTGTTCGATACGAGGCCGACAAGGAGATGTGCTTCTACTTGAAGTTTTACTACTGGTTTGCTGGCCAGAGACATGCAAACTATCCATCGCACCTAACCTACAAAGAAAATAAGCGGTGAAGTATGAAGAAGGGATGAATAAAAGATATACAGAACAACAGGAAAGTCTTTCAAATATATACAGGCGATGAACAAGTGTAAAAAGTTTTAAAAATGCTTGCTGAAGAACAATTTCGTAGATTGTGACACTGTATACTGGGTAGAAACTGTTTAAGTTTAAATTTGGATATCTAATGTCCTTAACGGTACCAAACATTTTAGTTCAAAAAAGATATGTAGAATGAACTATACATCGAATAAATTTGAATCCCCCACTTATATATACATAAATAAAGTAATAAACATTATAGAACATCCTTCAAAACTATTTTCATATATTCAAGATGATCGATAAGTAGCAAGCCTATTTGGATTTAATTAGTTTAAAATATCGTGTATTTCATTGCGTTTTTGGTTATTTATTTAGCGAAATATTGGTGAAATTTAAAACGACTGCCATACTCCTTGGTGTTTTCATTTGTCCCTCTAAAAATATGGGTTTCAAATGTATGTCTACTTCTAACACATTTCGAGATATTTATAATTTTGTCAATAGCCTAAGATGTTGGAAAAACCATTGTCACTAAAATATTGTGACGTAAATTTTTACGAGGTCAAATTATACACTTGGTTCTATCTAGACCTTGTATTAGTTCACCTTTGAAATATACAGGATTTTCGGTATTGAACACAAAATTTTCACAAATTCAAAAAGTGGGAACCAAATTTTTCTAAATAGAATTGTAAAGGCTATTCAAAGTTATCGATCTACAGCTGAAAAATGTTTGTTGTTGGTATTGTATTATTGGGCGAAGCGTCAGGTTATGAAATATACACTTCTAGGCACCGCGTCGTTCGGATCGAAAAACTTGCTTACCACTTGACTACCGCGCCCTAGGCGGTCCTAGGTTTTTCTTTCTTATTTTCTTTATTGTAGCTATGATGTTGGTTAAATTAATGATTTTTAAGCTTATCATAAAGTGGTTGAAGAAAAAACAGTTAGGCATCGCATTTCAGAGCTAACTCTTTTAATTGGACAGCCTGTATATTTTTGAATTACTGGATAGAAAATGAAACTGCCTAAAATATTTTTATAACACTAAATTGAAAAACAAAAGTACGTTTATTAGATTTATTAAAAGTTGTACTGATATTTTTGGAAAGAGGGTCTTCTGCTCCAGATTTAAAATTTCAAAAAATGCTTGTAGCAGCCTATCCGGACTTTTTTGCAGTTGCTACTGCCTCAAGTATGTCACACCTCTTTGTATGATTAAAAGACATTGCAGTAAAAATAAAATGGACGACAACAGTAACAATAATAACTATAAAACGAATAATCAAAGTAAAAAAACAATTCAAAAAACCGGAGGCAAAAAGCAAATACTCTCATTAATAATATCGTCAATTGATGACAATGCCACACAAGTTTTTAAACTGTTAAATTAACTTCACAACGTCTTCAATATAGTAACGTTTGATTGCTTTGCTCTGATTCATAATTCAGAGATCTTTCATCTTAAAACACACATCTCTTTCTCTTTAAGGATTTTAGCGTCATAAGAGTAATTTATTTGGAATGTTACTCCTTACCGAATTGTGGAAAAATATAAAGAATCTTTTATTAAAAAAGCAAGTTGTTTATAACTAAACGCGGAAATGCGGTACGCAATTTTTTTCTGAATTAAACTGTTTTATTGAACCATATTTTTTATATTTCGACTATCAGGCTCAAATATTTTTGAAAGATGTTCTCTGCTGTCTATTGGGCTATCCGAAAATTTTGAACTATTACCACTCGCGAAATAGTTGCAATTCTAAAATTCCAGGCCTTGTACAATGTTATTATTTATTATAATACACTGATACCTTGTTTTACAACAGTATCTTGTAACGGAATTTCCGGATTGCGAATGAAAATTTGAATGATTTTTTGTTTCCAAAACCGGAAGGTGCTCGCATATACGAAACGCGGATTACAACTTACACAGATTTCACAGAATTTCCAAAGATAATCATATATAATGTAATGTGGTTAGCCTCCCACTATTCCATCGCTTCATATCTGACTTAAATTCACAGTTAATCATTCTTACTTTATTCCAAATTTCTTTTATGTCTGAGGAAAATCTTTTTCAAAGAACAGAGTCGAATGTTCTACAATTGCTATCCAACAATTTGTCACGTCTTGTAACTTTGTAATATAAAGGAAAAATTGAAATCGTCCATGGGCGCTTAGCCTAATGTTACATTGTATTTGAAATGTATATAATGAATTCTTATTATTACCGATTATTTCTATTTCCTTATTTTTTTTTTCTTTTGGAAAATTTGTTACGAAATTTATTAAATTACAAAACGTTTTTTGGTACTAATTAATTCTAACCCAAGGTACCACTTATGGTATCTTGGTAGTATTTTTTATATTTCGGTATGTACTCGCAGAACATTTTCTAAAAAGATAGAACAAAAAGTAAATAATTATTATTGAAATATTGGATATAATAAAGTAAATAATTATTATTGAACATTATCGTGTTAATGACTTGTATTTAAAACGAAATGGGTTATCGATGTTTACGAATTTCTAAACGGTCTTAGTGTTGATAACATACAAATGTACATATGCATTCTAAATGTTGTTACAAGGGATATTAAGAATTACATATGCTAGCAAATATTTCTTCTTAATTAATAAGTAACAAGGGAAATGATTAAAGTAGTATTACTGGTTGAATCATTTCTCTCTACTTTCTAGTGTTCTAGTGTCGCTATTTTTTGCTTCCGGAAATGATTATTTCCATTGTAATATGAAACGACATTGAAGCACGCTCGTAACATGCTATGTAATCTCTAACATTGGCTTCGTAATGTTATTGATTTGTTCCGCATTATTACAAATCTCATTTCGTTCATGGTACATAGTGTGTTATCTATCGCTTATAACAATTTTTTTTTATAAATTTAAAACAACTAATTATCTCATAACTAAGATATTAGTTATTACATAATTTAAAATTGTAGAATCATTTCGCAGAGGAGATAATTGGCTTCTACACATCATACATTACAATTTTTTGGTTTCTGCTTGGAACTAAAATACGTTACATCAGCTACGGTATATATCTGGCAGATAAGTTTAAATATGACATTGAATATGCAAGTTAAGCTTATATTATACGTATAGAATAAGCGTTCCCCATTTGCCATTATTAGCAATTAACATTTTTTTCTGGTTTAGCAATCGATTTGATGTATAAACAAATTTTCGTGGATTTCCGCATTTATAGAACTTGGAATGTCAGAATAAAAACAATTATAACAGAGACTTCCGCCATCAGGAGCTGTGATAACTGCATGTATTCCGGGTTTGGATTACATCACGATAGGAGACAAAAGAAATTAACTTAATAAAATAACATTCGTTTATTTTCGACTGTAGATGCAAATGAATAAATAAAAAGATGATCAAGCTATATAGAGAACGCACAATCTAAATTCTACAATTAGAAGCACAGGGGAAATAAACTGTATTAAAAACTTTTTTAGATACTTAGAATAACAAGCGGTTGTCGTGCAGAAGTTCACAGAAAATAGAATCAAGACAGGAGGTCCTAATATACAATTAACTATATTATGTACTTACATAAACAAGTTGAGTATTTGCATGTTTGTCGTTACTTGTGGAAACAACCTAAAAAGCCCCTTCGTATCTAAATAAGCGCAAATCCCTGGTTACAACAATAGGTGTTTGAAGTAATAAATGCTGAACATCGTATCGTACATCACTGAACAATATGAAAGAGATTCGGAAAACAAGATCTCTCTAACGACTATGTCGTGTTCTTCTGTTGTCCAGCTATTATCAATGTCGTGCTTATCAACGTTTACAGATTTACGACTGTTATCGCTTTAAAATACCAATAAAATCAATCGCTATATAGCAACATACCTTAGCGTGCATGGTATGTACCAAACAATTATCGAGCGCGAACATAGTTTAGCCGTCTTTTAAATTATAAACTTGCCAAGAATAGAATATAACAAAGTAATACTTTTTAAATCTTTTGTGTCGATACGTATCAAAGTAAGTAGAGATTTCAAAGATAAGCTGAATAATATGATAAAGTAAGTTGATTATCAACACAAAACCATGTAATGTCAATAAAAGGTTAATTAGATCTTATACTACTACTACTACGATCTTTAACTTCGTAGTAGAACTATATCGGAGTCTCTAAATTCCTTTATTAGGCATAGGAAGATTCTCCGTGCTGCTAGCCTTTTCAAGCTTCTATCAGCAATATGGAAAAGGGTTTACTTTGTTGTATATTCTCTCTACACTTAGATCTTCCAACACCAGGCCAAAGACATCTCCAATTCTTATAATTTTGACTTTCGGCGATGGATGGCCCTCTCGACGACAACCCTAAGAAGTCAATTTTCATAAGTACTCGCGCGAATCCAAATCTTTCCTCGATCAAGCTGAGGACGTCAATATTATCTCTCTTATTCGGGCTTTTCTTACGAAACCAAGCGGTCGTTGAGGATCATCCTTAGAATTATTCTTTGGCTGGACTCCAATCGCTGAAGATGTGAATTAGCGACGGTGCACCAGCACAGTTCCCCGAAGGTCAGAATCGATTGCAAACATTGTTTATAAAGCAGAAGTTTAGTCTCCATAGAGCTGTTGCTACATATAAAAGGAAACAGCTTATTCGTTGCTCCGGTAAGTTTTCCGTTCAAGGCTTCTCTACGGGGTACCTAGTTGAGCCACATAAGAAGCAATGCTCTTTGCCTCATTGATGCTGAGTCATGATTTATCAACCCATTCAGTAAGGTCATCAACCGTTTTTTGCAAGTTCCCCAACATTATTTCCTCAGCACGGCTTTATAAGAAACATTCTAGAATACTTTCAAACATTCTGGAAAAATAATCAAAGCATTCCATTCAAAAAATATAGATAGCCATAATCATGGGAACGTGCAACGGCATCTTGTAGACGTTGGTTGATAGAAAAAAATCGATATATTACCGAAAACTGCAAGAAACACTCAACTGAATAAAATTTAAACCATTGCTTTAAGATATCAGCCATTAAAGAAACAACGGAATTTCGCAAAAATCGCAAATTATTTCAAAAACTTAGACCTAACCTAGATGGGTATATGAAATATTGAAGGAAGGTATCCAAAAAGATAATAATATACAGGCTCACATAAAAAATATAAATTATATTCAAGTATACAGTTTAAATATGCGATTTTCTGTATTTTTCATTTTAGCACAAAAGTAGTGCCAAAAATAACAGCTCTCCAATTCTATATTTCATCTTCATCTACCTCCATACAAGAAGTAATACAATGGCAGTAGAACCTACCAAAATAGCATCAACACGAAATAAACTACTTGAAATATGTAAAAACAACTAAACTTTTAATTTTAGGGTATATTTTAATTGTAGTAGGTTATAGAAGAAACTGTAAATATAGCATCTGACAAATTTAGTAAGTCATCATCAATTACATGTACTATACTGTGTCTCAAAAACAGTAGTAGTAGCGGAAGCAGAACGGTTCACACGCATACAATATAATGAAATATGACCATAATACGATTATTCCGAACAAAACGAATAGAAGATAGCGGCTAATTTGAATCTATAACGCGTTTACCTCCTATAACCTCAATATGAATTTGTTGACGTGTTAGTAGAGGGACCTGCTCCTTAACTCATTATTCGACGACTTGGTTCTCAAAAGAACTCGTTTTTTAACTAATAAGCTGCCGAATAATCGAAAAGTATTGTAGAAGATTCAACTCTAAACACTGTTAGCGATACGTTGACAGGTTATAGTAACCACTAAACATGGCCGACGACGACTTCCGTTATGATGTTGTTTGTATTTGATCAGAGCCAATGGAAGCGTTTAGTTTTTATGCGAAAAATTTAAATCACTCCTCCTGTTATTGAGACAAGCTATACATAAAATTTTTCATACAATTTTTAAATGTTTGTCTCCATGTATAATATATTCACGTGTACTTCTAATACTTTATAGGTATTTTAGTTTTAAAATTGGTGAAATGTAAGAAGAAATGCCTGCACATTACATGTCATACTTTTATCTTAGAATTGAAATTTATGCGAATTATTGAATTGGATGTAGGCCGCACATTATAAATTGCGATATTTACCAAGGCATGAGGCTGTAAAGTGAACGTCTCTCCTACATTGAGAAAAAATATCTGATGCATATAAACTTATTAAATATACTAAAAATGTATCCCAAAGGATTACTTTCGGATGGATGAGGATACACATTTTAAGGCTGGAGAATTAGTATTGCCGTTAAGTTTTGTAACTCAGCTTTATATAATACTCCGTTAATTAGTTTTTCGGCATATACTTAGCCTTTTTTAATCTGAAATTTTACTGTTTAATTCATATGTACCTTTACTAAAAACAGAAAACGAATTTAAATCTTCGGCTATTGAAGCGTTTGGGCTTCCTATATTTGCCGTTCCTTAAAAAATAATGTCCTGTGTTAATTTCTCTATTTTAATAGCTTTTATGCCAGCATGCTTCTCTAAATTAAATTTCTTTCATGTGAACGGCATTGAAAAAAGCTCAGGATTTTGAAAACAGATGGAATTTCTCTCATTGTCTGCAATTGATTTAAATTGAAACATGGCAATTGTGCTTCCTCCGAAAAGTAGGTCATTTGTATAATTGCAAAGGATTCCCCAGTCAAGTTTTGCTTATCACTACTAAAGCTAACTATGAATTCATTTATTTTGATTTTAGAACAAAGTGCATTAGATACAGAATATTAAGTTTTATTAGCATTAAAAAACACTTCCTCTTCCTCATGTTCTTACTGGTGATGAAATATTTCCCTGTAAGATAAGTGCACTTTCTAAGCCATTTTCTCAGAAGCAATTAGGAAGAGAATCTTAAGAATTACAAGCTCTCGTAAACCAGATGGATAATAAAAACCAAGATTAACTGCACAATTTCTTGAGAAAAATTACTTCATCCATCTTCGCTTAGTTTGCTTAGACCCAAAGCAGCATGATTCGTTACTTTATCTTGAAACGATAAGGACGTGGAAGTCAACAGGAAGCGGTCAAATTGACCGGAAACTACGTCGCGAATTGCTGCTTTAGCGATTTCTTTGACTTTTTCAACTAGCATTTCATAGTACCTGTTCGTTCTTTTTAATCATATAGTGGTATATAGGCAATCTTTGAGTTTAATGTTCCATGGTACTTTGTTGAAACGAAGTAGTTCTATAAATTCCGAAAGAAAAACGACTAAGTCGTTATTTTATACTAAAAATATGACAATACCCGCACCCGGAACAACCGTACACACCTGCAAATCCAAACACTTTCAGATTTATCGCTAAGATCTTCTTCAAAACGCTTTTGTTAAAAGAAAGCCCAACATAAAATACAATTCGTGTTTTGGTTTGATTTTTTTTATACTGAAAATTTAGATTTTGTTGAAAATTATAGTGTGACTATTTGCGATTGTAGCTATTTAGCTGGGAGTATGAGGACTAGACTACATATTCCCATTTCTCCGTGAAGTTAGTTACCTTTCTACATACATAAGTTTAACTACATAAATATATTTTATAAGTAACTAATAAATTTGTACGAAGTTTGAAGAAGAAAACAAAAAAAAATCCAGTAAGAGCTTTGTTTCTAGCAACTTAAATGTTGGTTATTAACATCCATCCACAACCTTTAGTAACTTTTGTATGATCTGTTTGATGGAATGCCGAATAGACAGGCTTAATACTGAAAAGGGTTGTACAAATGATACAAAATGCCATGTAAGGTTAAGCTTCTTTCCTGTTTTTCATTGTTTTAGGGTGATTATAAGGAAAGCTACAATTGTTTCTACGTACATAGAAAGATTGCTTAATTGGAATGATACAATGTTATATGATTGACAATGTTTAGAAAATATACATTTTCTCAAAACAATAATATATAGCAAACAAGCAAAATGAAAAAGAAATAGTTTGGAAGATTTACCAATAAGTAATAATTAAATGAAACCTGCGAATCCAGATTATATTCAGAAAAAATTCAATTTGAAAAATTATACTACACAGTAATAAACAATCAGTAAACAAAGATTAATGTTTGGGACCCAAATATTGAATTGCATTAGATTTCTAGTTTGAAAGCAATAATTATTAATAAAAATAAAATTAATTTATTTGAAAAATATATGGCTTTACTCCTTAAATTACAAACAAATACAAACTGATAGCTGCTACTGCAGGAATTATCAGTAAATACGCGAAATTAATGAATTAAAAAATATCAAGTCATTGTCTTGATAAAACTTTAAATCTATGTTAAATTCAAAATATCAGATTAATGAACATGAAAACATAAAATACAAATAATAGAACAATAAGTTTCTTACCTAATTAAAATTATGCATTGTCAGTGCTGGCAGAGCACAAAAAACGGGCAATGCCACATTAAGTTACGTCAGGATATTTAATGTATTACAGTTAAATGGATAAATCCATCACCACTTTTTAACTTTCAAGTACCGATCCAATTTTTTTCGTGCGATCATAATACCGTACGAAATCTGACAGCAGTGTCACTAACAATTATTGCAATTCTTTCATTGCGATCTGAAATTAGTGTTAATACGCACCTCCCGAACTTAAATGTCCAGTACCAACTTCACTAGTCAAAATTACTGTTCATTTAATTTTAATTGTCTATTATTCACACAAATTACTAAGTTTATTTACCAAAGAACTTCCAAAGGACGTACAAAATAAGGGACTCACTTTATTTAATAAGCTATACGGTGTTTCAAAGTATTGATCTTCTTCTAGGTTATGTTGATCATAACCTTTTCCACAGATTCGAAAACCGTTTCCCGACAATTCTATACAAAATTTATCACCTTCCAATGTCTCTACGTTTATGTAGATGCGCTGGTCGTTACTAACAAATTTCTGAGATACTGATGCTGCTCTTACGTGATCTTTTATATCGTTAATAACCGCATTTGCTTCCAACTTCCAATTTTCGGAATCTAATACCTTTTCAGTCATTTTAAACAGCACTCGAGCGGTTACATAACGTGAAGTTTGAAATGAGTATCACATTTCTCAAGAACAATCCATTCCCTGCAATCACACATATGCAACCAAAGATACAGTATAAATTTAGTAATGCTATCAACAGATGTCGCTGCAATAAATCATTTAACATTATCTTTGTTCGTTTCTCCAAACAACTATATACTGCTCCAAGTTACTCTATGCGAATTGTGGTAAGGGAAGTACTTCATACAACTAGCGTGTATAAACGAATACTCTGATTATGTAGATTGACAAACAAGCAAATCTAACATAAGAGAAAGTTTAGCTTTTTCAATTTTACAATAAAGAGCCGCGTGAAATTTTATAGTGTATTTTAATACATTCTCAGAATAGCACATAAACTCCCGATTAACACAAAGGAACAGATACTGAAGCTTGTCTTATTAATAACAGTGTATATTAAATTTCGATTGTAAACATATATTTACTTATTTATTTATCATAACAATGGGTTTCATTGTATTTTCAGAGTAAAGAAATTTTTACAAAAAAGGTATTTTAATTTTAAATCTCTGTGCATGATTAAAGTAGGCCACTTTTGTCTGCACACCAGGACAACACTATGTTTCATGCATGCGTACATAATATATTACTATGTTACTCATTCGGGCTTAACGCAAGTACATATCGGGAAAGAGTAATGTTAATTTATTTATTTAATTATAAATATTATATATAACCCATTTAACTTATTTACGTAGCACAAATAAAATAAGATTGCTGAAAAGTTTGCAGCATTAGGTATGTTTCCAGATTTGTCTCGCCGAACTGCGTTCGTTGTGATGAAAAAATATTCTTTATATTTTAAGAATGATCTGACCATTCGACATCTACGGATGTAAAACACGCATAATTCAAAAAATCTTTATAAATAGATAATGGGCCAGATGCACCATCACCGATTTGTATTAATTTGGTAAAATCAGAATCTTTGTTTATAATTTCCTCGAATTTGTTATATCAGTTGTAACACATAGCAATGCGTATACGTCGTTCACAATTTGCATGACAACGCAGTATTTTGAAATTTTTCTATCGCGTCAAATAAACCGGCATAATTGTCGTAAATAGTTATTAAAAAAAAGTTATTTCAACGGAAGTATCTCGAAATCTTATTTGGCTTTCCTTAATAGCTGCAGCTTCGTCGGAATTGAATTGTAAAACCATAAGACTTACTTGTTCAAAATATTTCGAATAATAAAAAGCTGCTTTCAACCATGATCCCCAACGTGTGAGAATCGGCAATACCGAGGCACCGTCTGTGAAGTTCTCAAATTCGTTTGGCAGATTTCAAAAACACTTTTTTAGTATTTGAAATTAATGGATCTACCTCTGGATAACATTTGTGAATTGTTTGTACCTCAAGATTCAAAGCACGAGCTTTACATGTCACATGTACACTCTTGTTTTAGAAAACGGTCCACGCAATGCATTGTTGCCGCGACATCGTTTATAAGCATCAACATTTGATTAGGTGACACTTCAAATTTCGCACCATAACATGTACACTGGATTTTCTTTTTCGATCTATCGTTTCGTCTACGCCTAATCACAGTCGTTTATCTTTAATTCCGGCTTTGATCTTTTTTCGTTTTCTTCGCGCACAAATGGTAGATACCTGCGTGACGTTATCTGAGATGGTAGCTCCCTGATGGAACTGTATTTAATCCAGAAGTCGTGATACGGTTTTTTATCCAGTAGGCGAGAAACATGGACAGTAAATCTAACATAAATTGCTCTCTCGATAACACACCACTTTTTCGATTTATGTGCTGTATACTATTGACATGCTTTGTACCGTCGTATTTGTGCCAGCAGAGTAACGGTTTATCGCAAACTTTACCACCATCATAATATAACATTTTTAGTACAATCATAATATAAATCCAGAAATTCACCGATATACTTTTTTACCTTTTCAAGCGATAGTGATCTTTTGCCCTTCTGTACGCCCGATATACTATGAATTGAACAAACGACGTTCGACTAACTCGCGCGGAGACCCAAGATGAACTGACACAAAACGATCTCTGCGTTGCGCCTAATGTTGCGTACGGTCCCGATATACAGATACGCTGAGCCACTCTATACATAATGAGGTTTCTTGTCATTTGGTAGATGGCACTGTAAATTTTATTCAAATTTGAGCATGTATGGTACTTAAATCGTTTTAAATTTGATGGCATAGAAACTAAAATGTTTGATATTCGGACAACTGTCAATTCGTAAACTATGTAAAATATAAACAGTGGTATAATAAAATTCCCCAAAATTACTTATTTAAAACGGATATTGCGTATGTATTTAAGATATCGATGACTTTAAGCTATTATTTAGATATTGATAAATTATCCAAATTATCTACACGCGACTCTTACAGTGTATAACCAAGCGTACACGACGTGTAAATATATATAAAATAGCATTGTTTAGATTCGGGAAAGGTTGCATAAACATGGTTAGTGTTTTTAGCAAATATAAACCCGTATATGTTCTCTGTAAGGAAATCCATCCATTCCAAGAAAACTGCCTCCGATATTCCGCAGAACAGTGTATCCACACCTATTATGCCTCCTTTCAGCTGTACTGCTACATTTACTTGGTACGTATTTCCAACAACCTAATTAACAGTTTTTAATTGTATATTTTACAGTAATGAAAGTAAATATTTTTGTATAATTTCCGATTATAGAATCTATAACCATTGTCATTCATTTTACTTTCTGGCCTAAATTGTTGTATTCCCATAATTTTGAATTTTAAATTAATTTTACTTACATTAATTGTACTATTTTAATTCGATGTGTTTTTACTACGATGGTTCTGCAATAAGTCCTAAAATAAGAAGATAGACAAACAAAGTATTTTCTGTAGATTTTTATTTATTTTTCGACATAATCTCTATTTAACCTATACACTCTTTGCTCTCCAGCTTTTTTAAGCCCTCCAAAAAGTAGGATTTCGAAAGCTCCCCACAATAATCATCTGTCTGGGTGATGGCTTCCTCGTTCGAAGAGAACCGTTGTCCGCCGAGCCAGTTTTTCAAATTTGGAAATAAAAAGAAGTCACTAGGGGCCAAACCCGGTGAATACGGTGGATGTTGCACTAGTTCGAATTTTAATTCCATTCGAAACTGCGCAGATGTGCCTCGTGCATTATCTTGATGGAAGAGGATCTTTTTCTTTTCCAAATGAGGTTTTTTTCTCGATTTCTTCGCCCAACCGGTCCAATAACGACGCATAATACTTTCCAGTTATTATTTGTCCTTTTTCCAAGTATTCGATGCAGATGATTCCTCATGCATCCCAAAAAAACCGAGGCATCACCTTGCCAGCCGATTTAATCGTCTTCGCCTTCAAAAATTACCTATTGTTCTGAGTGTTCCTTTGTACTATGTTTCGTCCACAGTTATGTATTGATGGAGAAACTCGTTAGAATTACAAAATTGCAACGGAAAAGCGTCAAAACAACCTCAGAATTGACCACACAATTGCGTTTATTCTCCATTGAGAACAAAGGCGGCACTCATCTTGCCGAAAATTTTGTCAATTATTTCGGGGGTAGGCACTTCCAATGGACGTCCAGTTTAAATTCATTTGCCCAATTGTAAACCGGAGCAGGTGGGCCATGAACTTCATCCAACTCAGTTTTGATCTCTTTCGGTGTTAAACCTTTTAAATATAAATATTTAACACAGCGTTAAACAAAAATTCTTAAATCGACAATAAAAATGAAACCCTGCGATGAACATAACAGAGACTTTGACAGCTGTCTAGTTGCTAATGACCTTTTTTTAACTATTTTCGATACTGCGAGCGCCATCTCTTAGATATTCTAATGACTTATTGAACCACCCTCGTACTAATACATATTAAGAAAAACAATGAAATCAGGTATTGCATACAAAGCAGGTTATATACAGAATAAAATAAAATGTAAAATAAAATATTTTCGGGATAATTTCTGCGAAGTTCGTTACTGAAAATCTCCGAAGATAAAATTTTAAAATTAAATTGTATTTCAGAAAATTCAGGGCGTACATGGCCATTATGGCCATTTAACTTTGAAATAAGACAATTTTGGAAAACAACATTCTGTACCTACTGTTACACTTAACTGTAAGTTCTGAAAGTATTCTAAATTAATCTTCCTAATTGGAAGTACACGTAAACAACAATCATCAATCGCTTAACTGCCACATTTTGCGAAAGCATTAAATTTCCATTAAATAGCACCTACTAACAATAAAATTGTTTAAGTACTTAGTAAGTGTTTAGTAAGTAACTTACATAGACTTGAGCCTAAGAGCAATTTTTCATTATATAGAACCTTTCAAAAACATAATGCACAGAATGCAATAAAACGCATTACTTACATCGCAACCACAAATCCAAACAACCACATCATACATAGATCTACCACACTTCGTTATTTTTATCTTTTGCTATTTTGCGTATCAGCTTTCTAACTAAGCAAAGCGTATGAGAATTTACTAACTTTTGCTACTTGAAACTTTTTTGAATAATGGTGCATACCAATCTTCTTCTAAAATTGTGGCAGGTGCCAAAACGCATATTCCGTTTCTCGACGTACATACGTATCCATAAAGATGAAAAAAACACCAACAATTACGAAGAATTAGCGAGCTATAAGCTATGTAGTCTTCTGTAGAAATTTTTTTTCTAAAGAAGACTAAATTTTTTTATTCTCAATAATATTAGCTTGGCTCTCGTTGTCAACACGAAAAACTTTAAAACCGCCAAACAATGAAGTAATTAATATAAGTATATTTTTCAAGGAAAGAAACGCGTTTTTTTTTTACAATTACTGTCACTGTACGTTAATACATAGACATGTATTATTTTAAACATTAAATTGTCGATTGTTTTTAACTCATTTTGTTTATGATCCATTTATGTCCCTACTTAAATGTTATACGTACCACATGTTATGTTACTTAATAAAGTTTTGTTCCGTTATCCATATTTTACGATTATCAAACAAAATGTAAGCAGAAATATATTGTAAACAACGTACCGAAGATTATAGTTTGGTAACCGAAAAAAGGCGAATAACATATGTATCGTCAACACACAAAACCTTACGAAATAGTTGCCAAATTTTTATGTTACGTAAGGTCCAGAACACATTGTTGAAAATATACAAAGTATTTGCAACAATGTGTTCTGTGCATACATTTATTTTTATGTAGGTGTCCAGAAATACTACTAAGGAAAAGGAACAGCATACAAAGTTTTCGAATTCAACACGAACATTCCGATCGATTTAACTTTGGAATATTTAGAAAAACTTTTGTTAGATAACCAAACAGACAGAGCAGAAATTGTTGGATTATTTTCTTTGGCAAGGGTTTGTATGAAAACATTTTTTTTTCAAATTGATAGCACCTTTTATCAACAAACGGAAGGAATGGCAATGGGTAACATCCTATCCCCGGTTACGGCTAACCTTTTTACGGGTAAATTAGAAACCGACCTCAAGAACACTTTGGCCTATTTTTCTAGGTTTTGGATGGGATAAGTCGATGACATTTTTTGCATCTTCCACGCCAATGAATGTTTAATAATTGATTTCCTAGAACAACTTAATTCAAGATCTCCTATTAAATCTACCCATAAATAAATAAAAAAAAAACAGTATTCTATTCCTCCATATGTTAACAGTAAGAAATAAAAAAATTATTTACTTTTAACTAAATATAGGTATCAAAATGAACTAAAAGAAATCATTAAAATTACTAACTTTAACGGATTCTCTGAAGATGAAGTTTGTAATACTGTTACGAAATATAAGAATAGGTTAAGAGTTAGGAATATAAGCACACTTGAACATATCATGACTACATACATTACTCAAGAAAAGTAGTCAAGACTACTGTAATCATGACTATCGCCTTGAGTTTACTTACCTCATGATTAACTCGGGGTTATTATTTTTATGATTTTTTTTAGTCGTGACCAAATAAAACATATTAACTTCAGTTCTTGAAACGTTAATTCATCACCTGACCCGCTCACACTTCCATTTCAGAAAAGAAATTCGCCGACTTTTTCATTTAGCATTGGGCGTTATAAGCATTGCCTATTAAAGGAGTGTTATTTTTGTGCTATGTGATTTGTTTGGCTACTCACTAAAGTCAGTGCACCAGGAGGGTGTGAGTATAAAATAGGCTTTAAAAGTTCACATCTTTTATTATTTTTTTAGGTATGTAATGGATATAAGTGACAGTTTACTTTTTGAGGAAAATACTAAATTAATATGAAAATATCGTAGCGTCCAGATTTTGCTGGATTTTTAAAAGAAAGTGTCCTGGGGTGCATGTTCCTGCCCCGCAAGCCCCGGAATTTGAAATGCTATACGCACATATCATTTTGCGCCGCAAAAAAATGTTGTGTTTTAATATGAATGCGGTTATAACGGAGATACCAGCATTATATGTAGAGATAAGCAAGGTAGGGGAATTTTGCAGCGACTGGACAGACTTGTGTGTTGTCGACTCTTGCGGAAACCTCCTCTCATGAGCCGAATAAACACGAGTCTGTTTAGTCGCTGTAAAAAATTAATAATTTCCCCTGCCTTGGTCATCTCTAATCATAAGCATAAACAACAATTAATGATAATGTAAAAATAAATTGCATGCAAAATTTTCTAGTTGCTCTGGATATGTGGAATAGAATCACTACGTAAATCAGTACATGTGACCACTAACTTCGAACAGACTGTATATATCAGGTTTGTGTATATTGTTCGCAAACATACAGTATAGTACATTAACATGCCTTTCACTTTTTTTGCGTTTGTTTTCATTCGATGCATGTTATATTTACCTTCTTACGTAATCATATGTATATATATTTTAAAACTAATAGAGAAATGTGTATGTAGTATAATCTTAATGTGTACCAACTTTGACTGATAACAATTAAAAATATTCTTCAAATGTTACCGTCGTTATTAACTTTTCTAAAAAATCAGATAACGATTGATGTGTGTTCATTACGCAAACATAAATGTACGACCGTTATTCATATATGGATTTTGTTGAGCAATGTCGTTAGTCGTTACTTGAGCCATATTTATTGGAGTGCAAGTTCTCAACGTCATCTAGTCATCATTGCTTGCACTAGTCAGTATAAATAGTCAATCAGCTGTTTCGTTATTGGTTAAGTGTTAAGATTGTTGTTTATCCTACCTACACTGCTATGGGAAATTTCAGTATCGGTTGGATTGCGAGTTAGTGACTGAGAGAGTAACACACTGCTTCAAAAAAAAGTATATTTTAAGGCCCCCAACATAACCTACATTGATATATTATAATTAAATCTTGTCTACAGTATGTATTAAAATATAAGTAATTGTACTTAATTCCATTTGTATTATTTTAAAATGGTGCAAGTGTTAAGTAAATTATTGCCGATAACAGTGACCTGTCAGCATTATGTACACCCTTGGACAGATAGTTGTTTGGAAGCCACTGTGGGGTTATACATTCAAGCTGTTTTGCATTCTTTACGTATATATGGAACAGTTTATACGGTTCGTATTTTTTTTAATTAACTATGAGAAATGAGAAGGGAATTGCCTTGAAACTAAATATATTTCCTTAATAACCATTAATTATATTAATAATTGCTTAAAAGCTGTTTGTATCTTGTTCACATTTCCGTATATAGTATGTTGCATGTAAACTTTAAAATACAAGTTATATTATTTTAGTATTGAAAAATATTCGATTGTTACTATTATCTATTCTCCCTAAGATACCATTCGTTCCAAAAATATTGTCCGTGTATTTTAAAAGCAATATTCCCTAGGGATTAGTGAAAGAATTGTAATGCTTTTGTTGCAAAAATTGTTCCGTTTTTGCTTAAAAGTTTTTACCTATCATGAATGTTACATAGCTGTATGAAGATTTCTTTTTAATAGTTTCCAAATTTTGTGTTACGATCTATATAGTATGTTTCACGGAAAATCAGCCGATATATGAAAGAGCATTAATAGGAAAATTTGGTAATATACTAAATCCTATATATAGTATTGAACTAAAATATTTTCAATTATCTGAGACTTCTGGTTATCTGGCTGTCAAATTTGTTATTTTAAATAGAATACCTATATATTATTACATTTTTGAATTCCAAGTTCAATTTTAAGGTTTGTTTAACGAAACAACTATATTGCTATTTCTAACCATCTTTGAAATATTTGGATTTTTTGAAAATTGTTGATGGATGGATGAGGGTACGTGAGCTTCTATAATTTTGAAAAAATTGCTCTTACAAAAAAAAACAAAAAAATGCCATATTCCTTACACATCTAAAATGCGTACTTTTCAACATATAGGAAAGTGTGTATTGCAACACAGTTTTCCTCCAAAAGAAAGAATACCTACCAATGAGAATGTACCTTATGTAGTGTTTTAACGTCATCCAACTTTAACGATGCCCAAGTTAGTTACGATTATTACGGAACAATCCAACAGACAAAAATGTACCACATGATTTTTAATTATGAACGATGTCAACGCGTTTAAGTTTAAGTACAGAATTTGAAAAATATCGGATCGATCATCGCAAAAATTCAAAAACATAGTTTTGTACAAATTTATTTTAAGTCTCAAGAGTACGAATTATTTTTGGATAATATTTTATTGGCGAATGAAGCCAAATTTACAAGAAACGATCTGCTTAACCGGCACAATCCTCATTAGTGGACCGCAAAACTTCCAAGAGAGTTGGCTATTTAACATTTCATCAATGCTGGATTTAATCGCAATTATCGGACGCGCTCTATAATGTTTTGCTCGAAAAATTAATTCAGCTCCTAATTCTACCCTATCAACAGTTTTGCAAAATTTCAGTTAAACATCCCCACAGTTCGCATCCACCCATGGTTAGAAATACCAACATAGTTGTTTTATCAAACAAACCTTAGAATTGAACTAGGAATTCAAAAAAAATATTTAAAGTAAAGTTTAGAACTACTTCCGGCATGACCGGAAGTATTAGATAATTGAAAATACGTATTTTAGTTCAATAGTAATGGTATGCTTTAGAATATTATCAAGTTTTCATGTATTTCGATCGAAGCAGTTCCTCGTGAGACTCTGTATACAATCGCCGCAATAATTATATTGACACTGAAATTGATTTTCTACTTTGTAAACACCAAATAATTAGAATAATTAGAAATTATTTCCATTAGAAATGTTTAAATTACGGGGATAATTTAAGTTTCAGTGATGAAGGACATATTCGCTAATTTCTTGGCACACTACATGGGTATTTGATCTTTATCATCCTCTAAACGGTCAATTTAAACTGTCAGCAAATTTGAAAAATTTCTGCTTGGAGTAATTATTACAAAGAAAATACATAAATTTTGCAATATTGATTTTTAAATTCTCAATGTGAATATGAAAATGAAGTAATAGAACAAATCAAATAAATGTAAATAAAATATATTTATTGATTTTTATGGGCGTAAAGAAATAGGAAGGTCGAAATTTGAATAAAAATTTTTATTTTGTAAATATGTATTTTCTTAACTTATTTTCCGATTACTTCTAAAAAAAGCTTATTGATAAAGCTTAATCAGTTCAAAACAAAAAAATGAGGACTTTCCCAATCTTACTAGTGCCGTCAAAATCATATCAATCTAATGTCATTATTTTTCCCCCACTTCGTTTTTGCCTTGGTTTCCACCTTTTTTTTTTTAAGCAAACACGTAGGATTGCCATTTTATAATTATTCTGGAAATCCAAATTTCGATAAGCATCTGTGGTGAGATTTAGGCAGAAATGTGAAAGTGATACGTTCACAGTTTTATGCAAATGTCACCGGATATGGTTACCGAAATCTGGATTCAGTTATTCGTGGGATTAAAGTTTTTAGAGTCAACGCCAATGTAATTGAGAAAGTAACAAATGTACCTTCTTCGCGCGTTAGAAGGAAATACAGCTGTTATGGAAACTCCTTACATTGTTACCATGCCATAACCATATCGAACATTATCACGACAGTTAATTCCTCTATAATTTGTCATTGAAATAAAATTATAAATAATGTCTGGAAATATATGCAATAATGTGCGTAATATCCTGTAAATATAAGGCATGATTTTATGCTTCATCCGAACAAACATACAGATATTAATTGTTACAGGTCTGTACGCAAATGGTTTTTGTGGCTTCAAATTGTATAAAATCCGCGGAAATTTCGAAGTTATACCAATGATCCTAGTTGACATTTTGAAAAATTTCGCAGATGTAAGTTGGCGGTCGTAGTAGAAAGATCATATTCCTATCTATTACGCCAAGAAATTGACAAATATGTTCCTTATTGTTGGAACAATCAACGTGAAATTTAAAAAATGCTAAGTGGTTCGCTGACTCGTCTTTGTTATCAAATTTTCCGGGTTCGACTTCCATCTCGGTTTAATGCTATTGCGGAATATCCATTTTTCATTTTTCGTATCTTCTGTAGATTATTTAAGATATTTGCTCTATTAGAAGTATTCATTTTATTTTATTTACACGCTCTATATTGTCCATTTGTTTTTTTTTTATGTGTGACTTTGTCCTTGTCTCGTATGTTATTCCTCTTTATTTCAACGTGGGTTTTAATCTAATTATTATTTATTATAAGTAGGATTAATTGTTTATTTAGTAGAGTTGTTCTCAGTATGCCTCTTTATGTTTTACCTTTTTGTGAACTGATTTTGATTTTCAAGTTCTTTTTATAGTGCTTTCTTGTGTTATTATTAAGTAATTTACTTTAGACATAAACATTGCATGTTAAAATTGTTTCTTTTCCCTTATCTGTGAGATAGTTCTTTATTTTTACTGCTGCGACGATTGTAGTAGATAATTCCTCAACATTTAATTTATTGGTCAATTGGTTAATTTGTATTTTTTTTTAGAAATATTAGCCAGATTATTTTAAATGGTTACATGTTAGTTGTGAATTGGTGTAATCTATAATAATGATGTCATTTTTTCCCAATTTTTTCAGATAGCATTACTAATGCGAGGGAAGACTCCTAGATTGGAGGATCTTAAAAGAACCTTTCTCGGGATTTTGCAATCAACTGCTTTTCTAAGTGGAACTGCTTTTGGTTATTCCATGTTTTTATGCATTCTAAGGTTGGTAAGATACTATTATTATTATTATTGCTAATAAATAATATAAATAATAATTTTATATACTGATACATCGATTTTTAAAAATTAAATTTAATTTTTTTTAGATAAAACAGTAAACGCTGGTTATAACTTGACTGACGTTTTAGTATGTTACACATATTTATTTATAATTTAGCTAACATCAATTTTTTAATACATCAAAAAAAAGTCTCAGCCACTATACTTCACTACGTTAAAAAAATGTGGTTTAAAATCAGTTGTATAATATAAATAACATGTTTTCAATATAAATTGCAATATTTTATTTGCGTAATCGACAAAACTTTATTGAGAACATATTCGTCGCGTAAAATGTTAAAAGTTTATATTTTAATTCCTGTTTATCATACCAAAAAGAGAAACAGATTATTTAGTACTAGTATAGCTACAAAGTACGTGAAAATATTTCACATTCATCTGTTTCAGATAGTAGCTTTTTGAGTTTAAGGTATGAAATTATCATTACGTGTGTGTGGTCGTCATTATTAATTATGATGTAAAAAATACGAGTCTATTATCAAATAGAATAATTTAAGCTTTGCTCCAATAGAAATCGCAAACTTTTCATGGTCAATCATACTATGAGATTAGTCAGAAAACAATTTCGGATTTTTTTTAACAATTGAGAATGGGTTAAATATAGTAATCCCTCATTATCCGCCGTCTTTTTATCTACGGTTTAAAAATTCCCGGGGAATTACTGGATAGACTACTTGCTTTGCTTTCGATTCAGCAGGACGCGACTAACGTAAAACAACATAGACTTGTTTCTACATAAATATCCTCTTAATAAAGTACACACGTGGACTTATGTACTATAATATCTTAATTCTGGTAGTAGTTTTGCAAAAGACGAAGAATAATGTTAACGTTATCTAAAGAGATTCTAAAAGGCAAAAAGTCTCTATGTTCACTTTGAAGCATCACGTGGAGATAGCAGCAATCAAGGATCTTTTTTTGGCAGTAAGGGCTGGTTTGGGAATTTCAAAAAACCTTATGATCTACAATGAAGATACAAAAGCCGACTATGAAATTTCTACCGCTTTTCCTGCGGAGTTTATGGAAATTATAAATAAGAGTGGTTATGAGGCCGAATATTATAATTAGACCGAACTGTTTTGGAGGCGAATACCTTCGAAAACTTTTATCTCTAAAAGCAAAAAACTGCACCTGGCTTCAAAGCTGCCAAAGATAGACCAGCGCTATTGTTTTGTGTAAATACAAGTGGACATGTGTTAGTCTATACTTGTCTAGAAATCTTTGAACCCGGGTGCATTAAAGGGTGCATCCAGTATTTTGGAGAGCAAGCAATAAAGCTTGGTTCACCGCAGAGCTCTTTAGTGATTGGCAACTGTTTGAAGAGATGTCGAGGATTAATTAAAACCAATAATAAGCAATGAAGCCCTGAATCGCTAAGACTTGAACATCCTAATGTTGAGGTAGTGTTTTTATCAACTGCAATGGAGATTAAAGCACTGCCGGTAGCTCTAAAATTATGGTATCCAAAGTAATTGTTAACATCAAAGAATCTATGGACGAAATTAAACCATCAACAATCAATGCTTGTTGGCGTAATGCTATACCTTACGCCTACTAGGTGTGGAAGTTGTGGGTGGCATTAAAGCTTCACACATTAATATAGCCGAAATTTTGAATGTCGTAAAAAATTTACAAGGAGAGGACTTTGATTGTTTTTGTTTTTATTATTTAAAAAAACAACCAATTTAATCTAAATAACCCAGTTATTACGTAACCTCTTAATTTGCATAACCTTCTAGTCTTGTCATCTGCAGTTTTCTTATCCCTGTCTCATTGTAGGAACGAAACCACTGCGGATAACGAGGGATTACTTAATAGTACTTAATTAACATTATAAATAATTATTATTATTTTATTTTAACAGGAAAGTATTAGGAAATTTTAATGTCTTGACGGCATCGTTTATGCCAGCCTTTCTATCCAGCGTCTTCGCTATACTTATTGAACGTCCATCTAGAAGAACTTTATTATGTCTGTATGTTAGCAATGTCGCCACAGAAACTGTGTGGAACATGCTAGAAGCTAGAGAAATGGTAACACCTATAAAATATGGCCAAGTTGCTATATTTGGAATTAGTATTGCCTTGTTGTTAACATTTTGGAGAGCGGGTTTATATGAAAAAGATGAACATAAAATGGATCCGATGTTTAAGATAGTACGGTAAGTATATTAAAAAATACTTATTTACAGACTTGCCAGCGGGAAATAAACTGAGAAAGAGGTTCTCAACTTGTACTGTAATCCTGTAAAAAGCATACTTCTTAAAATAGATGTTATAGAGCAGGCCCAGGCTGGAAACGTTTATGGGGCGATATAAATTACGACATGAACTGGCGCGCCATTAATTATTTTTTGTTTGTTAATTATCAATTAAAGGAAAAATAAAAAAATACTGCGAATGTTATTCATATAATTTTTTATTGTTTTTTCATTAATTTATCTTTTATAATTCTGCCAATATTAACGCCAGTATTATTTGTTGCCAAACGCAATGCGTGAACAAATGACTTAGCGGACGGTGACGATTTAGATTTTATAGAATTCATTGTAGAATAGGCATTTTCATCATCATAGTTTGGGAAAACAATCACTAGAAGCTAACAAAAATCTAACCGTTTTAGTTCTGCCCTTGTAAAAGAGCTCAGATTGCAGGTCACATAGCTCCAATTGATAGTCTTCACGTTTTCAATATCAATCGTCAATGAATTAGTGAATAGTGACATATTGCTCTCTAATTCCTTGAAAACCTTAAATCGCTCTAGTAAGATCCGTTATTTGTCATCGCATTCATCTGGAGCAAGAATATTCCACATAAAGCTTCTTTATACAGTAGATTAATGGGCGATCAATACCATTTTGTTTAAAAGGCCCCGTAAATCCTGTCAATGTCCCTGTCATAGCTCTAGCTCCATAAATCGCAATGCAGGAACATTTAGTCTTTAGTTGTTCCATGTAATGGCACTAAGCTTAACATTTTCTGCATAATAGTAAAATCTTGTGGATAAGAGAAAGACCTATGTAGCTATTAGTTGTTTTTTTGTTTGGCCAGAAAAATTAATAGAATCATATTAAATATTTTGTGAATTTGAGTTTCTTTTTTTATTGCGACGCGATCTTTAATCTGCGGAACTAAAGATTAAATATCGCTTCGCGGCCCGTGGTTTGGACAGCCCTGTTATGAAATATTAAATTATTAATAAATGAAGTAATCTGGCTTCAAAACTTTATTCCAGATTAGGCATATCTCAGATATACATACTACTGCGACTCGTACTACCCATTTGATGGGTACACGGTACTAAACAACTTCGAATTTTGAACCCAATAATAACTTTAAATTTACTTATAAAGTTGTAGCGCATGGCACTGGCCCCGAATGGTAGAGAATATTCGATTTTTTTAATTTTTGTTGTTTTAATTAGCATGTCTTTCATTCATGTGTTTGTTTTTTATAGATTTGTTATTGGACCGCATGAACAAAAGGATGGCAACCGATCAAATACCGCAAGTAATTTTCATAGAAAAGAAGAAAATAAACCTGATTCTTCAAGCAATCCACGGTGGAACACGAATAGGAAACATAAAAATATAGTGTTTCACTTAGTTAATCGAGCCTTAAGGACGTATAAGAGAATTATTAACAGAATAAAGTGCTGTGATAGGCATTCTATATGCCCACATCCATTCAGTTGTGTGTATTACATGTTACAGGTGAGTTATTTAACGTTTGATTTTTTCAAATTAACGTACTTGTAATTCTAAAACTAATTTTCAAGGGATCAACAAAAATGTTTTCAGTAGGTTTGGGTCTTCAACTTGTCTTAAAGTTAATACTGAATATTCAAACGCTATTTAAATCACCACAAAAATTCGGAAGAGTTTTGTTTAGAAGAGACACTTTACAGCTAGCCAGTTTTTTAGCTGGATCTAGTGGGATTTTTAGAGTAAGATAATTTCATTTACAAAACTATGCTAATGCATATGTTGGAAACAAATTGCAAACTTAAAAATTGACTGTGTGTATATTGCAGGCAGTCTCTTGTCTTTTAAGAAGAAGTACTGGTAAAGATAGTTCTTTATTTGCTTTACCCGCTGGGTTATTAGCAGGAATTGCATTTTCTCAATATCCAGATACAACGATAGCCTTATATGTATTCTGGAAGACCGCACAAGTGTGTTTAAGGTATAAACTTAATACTCAATTATATCTTCATAGACGTATTTTAGATTGCATATAATTTGGGCGTTGACAAGGGATATGTACCTGATGTACCTGGCTTTAATACGTTTTTATATTGCTTAAGCACTGGCATATTATTTCATGTTGCTTTATTAGAACCGCAGAATTTGCGATCAAGTTATTGGAAATTTTTAATAAGTATTTCAGGCGGAAGGTAATATTTGCAGTATATATTTGTGCGTAGAAATTAGTAAGATGTTTTGTTTTAATAGGGTAGCATGCATGAATAGGAAACCTTTAGATGTATGGGGGTTAGGTACTTCAGACGGTTTAGCTGACACATTGTTGAGAACCAGAACGAAAGAAGAAGTACAATTCTTAGGATGTAAATGGTGACAGAGGCACATAACCGTATAAAATTGTAGAGCTACAATTTGCTCACGCGGGGAATAGTATAATGTGTAGGTATAATTGTATATGTACTAAATTTGAACAAAATAGTGTTATTCGATGAAGTACATTTAGTCATTTTTTTACCAAGAACTATTTATTTCATAGTTGGTGTATGCATTTTGCTACACTTGTTGTTTACTTATAAATATAATAGAATACGTACGGGTCAGACACATAGGGATTACGTATTTTTATATTTTGTGTATTTTTGTTTGTATAATAAAATAATATATAGTGTACGTTGTTTCTATTGATTTTCAACAAAACATCAAGACATGGATATGGATAAAAACATGTAGTGTGATCCTTTAATACCTAATGTTATAGCTTGTGCAGGTGTTAGAGTTTAGATTGGAGTAATAAAGCCGCTTGTTTAAATTCAAAAGTGAAGCATTACATCAAATTAAAATACAGTGCCCAGAGAACGATTGTGGAAAATAAGAACTATACATATCTAAAATAGAAAAGATTTTACGATATACTGTTTAACATCTGTTTACTATTGAACTATTTATTAGAACATGATACTAATTATAAGTTAAAATAATTATATTTTAATATTATTTTAATTTTTCGGCGTTTTTTCGATGTAAAAATTTAATAGCTGTTAGAATTGCTTGCCACTTCTTGTAATTTGTTCCACACGTCGTTTACTCTTAGTAGATTCATTTCCTTTGCTTTTTATTTCAATTCGTTTGAAATAAATTCAATAGGCGATAAGTCCGACGATTGCTGGTACCACATCTATGATCTCCATGTCACTGTTTTTCTCGCGCACTTCGCTTACATGGTAAGTCGTAGCAGTCACAAATGGAAACCGGTTTCTTCTCTATTTTTAATTTGTTTCTTTTTTAGGCGGGAGAAGGAAGATATGCCGGTTATTGTAAATAAAACAAATTATTCCATAGTACATGTTACGTTTCTATTCTTTTTTTGTATTGCTTTTCAAATTAATTTTGTAATTATTCTTTTTTTCTTCTTATAATAAATCACATTTAATTGTTTTTATTTTTTCCCTTCCTTTTCTATTTACTTACGATTCTACAGAAAAACATCTTTTATATTGTTAGTATTACACAGTAGCAATGGTGCCCGTTTAAATTCATATTCAAAAATATTTTAAAACGAATAAATGTAAACGGGGACATACTCGTTTTTCTGTAAAATTTCAAGCTATTTTTGACATTATGTATCACGTATACACGACATAACACCATTCACTTTTCATATTTTATTTGAAATTATTAATATATTATATTATACTATATTATTAACTATAATAAAGAATGTCCATATTTCTGTTCTATTGGCCTCACTGGCGTATACAGCATACGTTGCTAGTACTTCAAGTCCTTAGATTTATACACTAATAAAATAATACAGTATGCATCAGTCTTTATATAGCCTTTATATATAGTCTTTATATTTATTTATTAAACCGATTAAGGGACTATTGATTTCCAAATTATAAATTCATATACACAGTATCTATAAAAACAGGTTGTATTAAAATCATAGAGAGAAGAAAAGCGTTTGTTCCGTTGTGCAGGCCGGTTAAGCCACGAGAACATGTGTGCGTACAATTTGACTCAACTTTCCTATTTTGCAGTAAGTTAAAGAGAGATGCAAATAACAGTCCTGAAAACAGTAAACAAAAGTGTTGACGTATTTTTACATGATTATTAATTATAAACAATGCCTTGTTGCATCGTATATAAGCATGCCTATAGGCTTCTGCCTGCAGATTCCAGAGGTTCGTCATCAATAGTACTTATGTATTATTAACACACTTTCTTTTACGCAACATATAGTTTTGTTTGTTAGATAAAACCAACAATTAGTTTTATTGTAATATTAAGTTTAATATGTAAAACCATCATTCAAATTTTGAGGTTGTGTCAAAATGGCGCCGCCCATATACTCGTGGGAATAGTTCTCTGCTTGGCTATGGTTAAAACTTTAAACTTCTAATGTCGTTGCATTTGGTTTGGTATCAAGAAAAAAGTAATTTTGTACAAATAAAAAAATCAATATATGCCTCATCAAGAAGTGCGACTACCTATGTCCATATAATCATAGGAAATCTTACATAAGCTTGACACAAAATTTTATGTGGAATTCAAAAAAATAAAATAATAAATCCTAGAGCGGTAACCCATAAACGCTAGACATATCATATTTTAGATGCGATGGCCCCGCTGATATTATTCCTATCATATCTTCAAATATTTCCTTACATAATAACAGTTGCAGTTTTTGGTAAGAGAAACATGTATGTAATGTAAATTAATCTAAATATTTATAATTAGAAATTAACATTAAAATACTTAAAATGTCATAGTTGGATTACGACTTCTATTTTGATATGGAAGTACACCAAGAGGACAGCCTTCATAGTCATCGATATCTAAAATTTATAAATTTGATACAATATTAATAGAATATAATTTAGTTACCGTCAATTCTGGCCCATCTTTTGTGGCGCTTTGGTGGCGGATGTTCCAAGGTGGAATTTATTTCTTTGATTGTATTAATACCAAGAGTCTGTTTCACATCTTCCACTGTCATTGGTTTATAGGTAGAAGCTAAAGCGATGTGTGCACTGAAATATTCCTCAAGAATATTATGTAAATCTTCAGCAAAGGTTTGTTTGTAAGCGCACAATGTCATTAAACTGAAATAGTACATTGTAATTGTTTTGAAATACTTCAATAGTAGATTTACCAGCTGGAATAATTTTTGAGGTATGGGTGAGGATTTTCTAATGCCTCGTCAACAAATTCTTTTAGTTGAGTCAAAAAACTTTCATTTGGTTGTTGAAGTTTGATAGTTTGATCATTGCACTGCAAAAAGACAATAATTATTTTCAGATATCATATCTATTAAATTTTAAGCTTAGATTGACAAAAAATAAATTATTTGAATCGGATTTTGAAATCGAGTTTCCAAACTTAACCATAGAACTCTAGCTGTGCAATCTGTATTATAAGGTTTGCTCTGAAGAACTTGAAGTGAAGTTAATATATAACGAAAATATTTATGTCGAATTCAATTCTTTTAGATACTATTTCCAAATTAGAGAACACCAAGCTTCCATTACACGATGCGCTAAATATGGTAGATGATCTCAAAGCCTCGTTAGGAAATTTAACAGATAATGTAGAAAGGTTAACAACCGATAAATTATGTGCGGATATAAGAATTTCAAACAAACGATTTTCAAACTACAGTGCGAATAGACAAGTGTTCAAATGGCAACCAAGAGTGCGAGTGTAATGTGAACGACTTTTTAAATTCGCGAATATCACATTATTAGACGCAGAACGCTCATTTCCAAATACACCAACATAGTTTCACCTTGCCGTAGGAGTATGACTGAGTCATATGCTAATGATAGAATATAACGCGAATTTTTGGGCCAGTGTTGTTGATGTAGATCAACAACGCAACCAAACTAAAAAAAAAAGTAATTGCATACATTATTTTTAATATTGATAGTAACTGAGCTATACGCTACTGCGAAAGCACTCGTTTCTGCAGCCTTAATAATAGTAGTGGATGGAAATGAGTACATCCTAATTTTTGTTGACCTTCTTTAGGGAATTCTAAAAAAATTACAAGTGCTAAGGCTAATTTTGTGTATGATTAATGTAAAATATGAATTATTGTGAAACGATTAAGCAATATTATAGCAATATAAGATAAAAGATGTGATATTATTAAATTTAACATATATATGTAAAACATGTAACGTAAAAATGTAATACTTGTATAATGTGTATATATAAAAATCGCCTAGAAAATTACTTTCATTGTCAAAATTTGAATGTATATTACAACTTGGATATTTCTAATGAAGGCACAAACATCTTGTAGTATTTTACTGTACAAAATATGGTGTTGTACTGTGGGGATGTGTATAGTTATTGAAAGGGAAGCTTTTAATAGGAACGTTTTATGTTTGCTAGCTTTTTAATGAAGCGTGTGAAGTATAGTAAAATAAAAAATTTAAATTAACTATAATTTAAATTTCCCTGACATAGATACACGAACGCACACATGCATATCTATGCACACATCACATTCATACATGTTTATCAAAAATTCATTTCTAATGATTCGCAATAGTCCATACTTTATATAATTCTACACGAATTTAACTTTACCATTCAAGTCACAGCAATTAAATAATTATAACAAAAATTAAGAAGAACTCATTTCTACTACTACTACTTCGACTAGTTTGTGATTCTTCCACAAGCTAACCTATAATAAAATCGTTTATTTTGTAAAAACATACCACAAACTTGGAGTGCTGATATTCATTCGTTTTAGTAATCAAGCCAGTTAATATTTCTTTCATCCAAAAGGAATAAAGTCTTTGCGCAGAGAAATCTTCACTATCAGCACATGTACAATTTAATTTCTTTATTAATTTCATAAGCATGTCATGATTTTGTATATATTGAATTAACGATTCCCATTCACTAATGTGAGAATTTGGAATTTTTTCTGTATCATCTAAAAATATAGGAATAACGATTATAATTCTCATGATATTTATATATTTACCCGTAATTCCTGCTAGAAAATAATTATTTTCAACAATCATATCTACAGCTTTTTCTATGGCTAACTTATTTCCTTGTAATATTTTCACTAATACTTCTTTGGGTGTTAAGTATTTACTTGAGTTTAAGTTTTTCAGCATGCTAATTACAGATAAACTTAATTTTTCTCCAGAGATTTTTGAATTTACATATTCACAGTATAAATGAATGTTCTCTTCAATGCTTTCTGTTACAGCTTCAGATATTGTAAAATCAATGATTTCTCTATCTTGCAATTCCCAGTATTCATGTTTCAACCATTCAAAACAATATTCTATTCCTTTTTGTAACATAAAGAATGATGAACATTTTTGTGAATGAGCTAAATCATGTCGAATGCTAACCAACCAGTCAGGCAAATTTCTTTCTTTAGCTATTCGGAAAAACGTTCCTTGCTGATCATTATTTGCAGCACAAAGATTGAGGAATCTAATATAAGATTTAATTAAAACTTATCATATAACCACCGTTTTCCTTACCTCATAATAGCTAATGCATAAAATGAAGATAATTGTTCTTTTGTAAATTTATTCTTGTCATATAGCATAGCATTTAGTATTATCAGGGTACCTTCCAGCCCTGCAAATAATATTGGCATACGGATTTTCCATACTTGCAAGATCTCTATAGCCTTTTCTTTATCGGCTACTGTACTTTCTTCTGAGTATATTAGTGAATATACATACCTCCACTCATGACTATAAAAATGCAATAAAATTAATAGACATACTTATTAATTAATAGTCGTCACCTGTTGAACCATGGTACAAAAATCTTTCCAGAATGCTTTTGAGATAATGCCATAACTTTTTGAAATTACTAGTTGAATTTATATATCCAGAGTGATTCGAATATTCTTGGTATAGTATAAATTGTACTATATTGCTTAGCAATAAGGTAATGGTTATGGCTGCTATACGCAGCGCGTGGTATTAGTAGTTAACAGTTGGTGTTGGATTGTTGTTGTGGCGTACGACTTAACCTAAAAAGTGAAGATTATGATTTAAAATTGAGCAAGTTCAGCGGAAGAATTTGCTCCGCTAGCGCTACATCGTTAACAATTCACAGTGGTGAACAAAGTAGGGGAACACATCAGAAAATGCCTAGAAACAATAACAAACAAATAATGTTAAGATAGCTTAGCTTAGGTAAGGGAAATGACTAATATTATGCAACGATTACATACACTCCTGTTTATTCGTCAACAGTCAACAAAACAAGGGTCTGTATAGCCGTATTGAAAATTTAGTAATTTTCCCTATTTTGCCCAACAGTTAGGAAAGCATGGAATTTACTGATACGTGAAATTTCAAAGTAATCAAAGAACAACGCATAGCGCAAATTGTGTAACAAAAGTTCGCTATAAAACATGGCCCTTTTGCACCCAGTATATTTCGATGTATGAATCGATGTAGCGGTAGGTGGCATATGCCACAGGGATACAGTTTAATGTCGTTGCTTGCAGTGCCTCTAGCGGTCGTATGGTAACTCACGCATGCGTATAGTCATTGTTGTGGTCTGTTATTTGTTTTGCTTTTGTTTTTTTTTTATTGTATACATTATATTATAGAGTGATAAACATTTTAGTTATTAGAGTTATTAGTATTGCAGTGTGTATACAGGAGGTTAAAAGTAATCAATCATTTGATAAAAATGGTTTATTTTATAGTTGTGTAGTTTTTAGCTTCCTTATATTACCAACCCCTTAAACGACAAGCCGTAAACGTCCGCCTAGGTAAAACTAACAATCTCCTTTACTCTGGAAAATAATCGTTGATTAAGTTAAACCATTTCGATATTGTTGAATTATGAAGCACAGGATGCTTATAAGCAAATCCACTGTGCCTAATTACACAGATGAAATGTCTACTAGGTAATGTAAAAATAAAAATATTAAAATAAGTTATTATGAAATGTTTATTATAGGTACAGATTTCCCATCAAAAATGAAGATATTAAAGAAATATGGTTGCAATGGATTGGTTGTGCCTTTTTGCGGTATTATTCAAACACCGAATTGTATAATAAGGTGTTTGTAGGAGCTCATTTTATAGATGTTTGCAAATCAAATATAAAACTTATAAAAGGATCACTACCAACGATAAATATGCCTGGTATGTTTTATGCAGAAACATTTTTCTCTTAGTTCATAGGTGCATATAAATCAAATGCAAAGATTAAATTTAATCATATTGCTGCTCCTACTGATCAATAAACAAAGTTAACCTGCGTTCTCAAAATCCATGTGATGAAATACAAATGAAGTAAAGCTGCCTGACCGAATCTGTCAAATGTATTGTAATCAATTTTTCGATTACATAATTGCATACAACTACAGTGCACAAATGTCAGATACTAAGTCCTATAAATTTACGTATGGTAATTATATTATATGCAATTAAAATATATGTTATTTGTAGCTGTTTTATCTTTAAAATTTAAATGCATGTATCTTAAGTTACCTATATTATAAAGTACAATATTTAATAGATTAGAAATTAATATTGTTTTATGTGCATATGTGTATATCATTAATATATACAAGTACATAATGTTGAGTAGTTTAATTTTTACTTGATATATATTTTTCTAACAATGCAGATTATATACTGGAATATTCATTCCGGTATATAATCTGCCCATTATGGAAGTAAATAGTGTTTTAGAAATTCAAATATTTAACACATAATATACACACGCGAAATACATCCGTATGTATGTATATTATATAATTAGGCATGAATATTCATTCTAACATTTTAATTTAATTTTTAATAATATACTGAGATATTTAAAAAACCCGCTTAGCAGAGCTTCAAACCTCTTATTACAGGTTAGTTTGTGTGAGGTCGTTACAAATTTATGTTTTAGATTTGTAACGAACATGCTCCGATAAAGTTTATTCGTTTTAACACAATGTGTGGCAATTCCATCAACTCTCTTTTTGGATCATCTTTGTTATAACGAAATCCAATATTATGCAGGATTTTCCAAAGTGATGTTTGTCCACCTACAAATATCTCTCTTTCATGTAATACAGCCATCGAGGATTTGACAGTAATATGTTGCTCTACAATTATATAAAATTCAAATTAATTAAAAAACATATGATTAATATTTTAATATATTTACTGTTCCTGTATGTCATACACAGCATTTCTGATAGCACACTCAGCAAAATTGTCAATATTAACCACTGGCTTCCCTCTTTGATGTTTTCGCTTAGGACTACGTAATCCTTTCCCCTTTTTAAGGTCGCTAGAAATTTTACTAACTGTAGCAATACTTATGCCTAAGGATTTAGATGCTCGCTGTAAAAAATATAATATAATTAATTATACTCGTCATTGTTATGAGTAAAAGATAAATATTACCTCTCGCACAGCAATAAAGGTCCGCCATTATCACGCTCTTCTTCAAAATTTGGAATAGATGATGCAATTAGCGATTTGCATCGCTTTCGGCATGGTGGGTTAGTTATGAAAATAACTGTTTTGTGAAAACTGCGAGTGAAAAGTATCAGAAGCTAATGAAATTCGGAGGAAAATACAATAGGGCGTTATACGCTATAACTTCAATGGCAACTAACGTAAACAACTGGTAAACAACACGCGTGAAGTGGCAACGTTCTCTTGGTTATTAACTAGTTACTTTCAGGCAGCCAACCTAATACGAATCTTACTCTGACATGGACCTGCGCGATAACGGGTGGTATATTTGCTATTCCGAAAGTTCTATCGATGACGTACAACGATTCGTTCCCTGAGAATCCTATAACTACCGTTACATCGAATGGTACACCCATAGGGGATGGGCAAAGTAGGGGAAGTGATTACTTTTCTGAGCACTCGTGTTTATTCGTGTTTGGAGAAAGGATTGATGTTGCCTACTGGTTTTCCGAGAGTCGACAAAACACGAGTCTGTCTAGTCGCTGTCACTACCCATTTCTGAATATTGGGAGCAGATGGCCATATTTTATAGCGAACACAACGAAAAGCAACGTGTAGCACAAACGTTGCTTTTTGATTAGTTCGACAACATTTCAAGTATTAGTGCGTATAGCAGAAATTCGATGTGTTCGCAACTGTTGGAGATGTAGCGGGAAGCGAAACAAAACTTTTCCGCTGAATTCGTCCGTACATTAAACCTGTATTTAACCTAAAAAAGTGAACATTATGAATTATTTTTCGAAGTTGACAAATTTGACGAATTTACCGTAATTTGAAAGTAGTAGAAAGCAAAAACGATCGAAATGTGGGGTAGATAACATGAAAATCTTCTGAAAATGTTTTATATCTTTAATTAGGATTAGTAAAAATTAGTATTTTGAGTAAGGAGATGTAAATGTATTGTTTGAAGTTATTTCAATATAATGGTTTTGCCCTGGTTAAGTTTAGGTGCAGGCCTTGTCTGTATTTTATTGACATATCGGAAGAAAAAGCAACATGAAGAAAAATTGATGAAGTTAGAACAACCAACTGTAGAAACTACTTGGTACAAATTTATTTTCATAACACAAGAAAATTTCGGGTGCATAGAACATTTAAGGCAAGAAGTATCTTGTGGAGAAAAATGCTCGCATAATTATTTGCAAACAATTAAGGAACATTTACATTCTGCTAAAGTTAGCATCTCTCTCTGCATTTATCATGTAACACTTGATAGTATTTTTGAAGAACTAACAGATGCTCATTCTCGTAATATTATTGTTAGAATAATTACTGACAGGGAAATGAATTACCATTCTGCCTCAATTACCGAGAAGCTTAAGAAATTAGGTAAATATTCATTAATTTGTTTTTATATTATTTTAAGAATTAGGATAAATATTAATGCAGTGATGTGGGTATTCATTACTTGTACCTAATCATCGTTGTATCTGTTACTTTAAATTCGGTACTTTTATTAGTGTAATATCGCTGTTGAAAAAGTTACTATATTGGTAATAGTTTGATGCTATACTAGAGATGTAAAATGTTACTTTCATTACTCTCGTTGTTTTCGTTACTTCTGTCAAAGCAGTTCCATTGATACATTCGGTTCTCAGTGAATGGATTCGGTATTCGGTACTGGGAACTGACCGCAAAAAGTACCGAATGCTTTTGTCAGCTGGTAATAGTTACTTCGGATCTCGATGAGTAAGCAACACTAAGTAATATTCATATTATTTTGTTAGTGAATAAGCAGATTTTTTAAATCTAATCTATATTAGTTGTTGTCAGGATATTGACTGCAACATTGGCAATATAAAACTCTAATTTAACTTGATGCCACAGATTAAATAATATACAGATACGAAGCTCGGGAAAATTATTTTGAACGCATGGGTGAAATCGCCATGTAAACGGGGTTATCAAATACTGTTTACGTTTCGAATTGTGTATTGTTTTATTTTAATTGAATGATTCGGAAGATCATTCATATTGATTCAATTCTTAACGTGCTTTGTGAGAATTACTTGAAACCAGTCATTGCAATACTTGCACTCTTTACGGATTATTAATAAGGCTGTTTTTTTGCCTTTGTGGTTAGTTGTCGTTTAGACCAAGTCAACATTTAACTTTGCAAGTAGATCAAAACGGGATAAGTATTAATTGATAATAGTTTTCCATTTTTGACAAAGTTAGTACCAAGCAAATCCAATATCTAAAGTTATTTATGAATGTCTACTATATTTACTACAGTTTAAAATTTGTTGATAGGTATCCCAGTAAAAGTACAACCAGATACGCAGTCATTTATGCACCACAAGTTTTTCCTAATTGATGAAAACACTGATGATAAAGAAGTTTGGTTCGGCTCTTTAAATCTAACAGCTCAAGCGCTTACTAGTAATTGGGAAAGTGTAATATACACAAATGATACAATGATGATTTCTAATTTCTCAAAATGTTTTGAAATGTTGTGGGCATCCTTTGTTGATTTGTAATTTTTTCCTTAAACGCAATCTATGATTAAGTAATAAACAGTTATTTAGTTTATGCTAGCTTTTTATTTCAGTTCCATGCTCACTTTACTTATATACAAAAATTAATCATAAAAACAAATTCATTATGGATTTGTATCCCATCAATATTTACTCTTATTCTTCTAGATCTAGATCTTCAAGTTCATCATCTAAAGCATCTAAATCTTCATCTATAAATAGGTTTTCATTGATAGGTATTGCGGATGCTTCATCATTTACGCCGTTCGTTGGAGCCTTATCTGCTTGACTTTTCTGAGATTTTAATCTGTCATCGGTAGCAACTGTGCCGCTATTATCCGCCTAAAATGAACAAAAATTGGATAGAAGATCTAATCATTTGTAAGTAATGTACTTCTCGAGCTTCTGCAACCAGTACATCCAGGGATAGTTCCTTATACTCCATTTCATCTTCATCCTCGGCGTAGGCATACGAATCGAACGCTTCATCGCCGTCTTCCATTTCATTATCTGCAGCCAATTCAGGATTAAAGCTGAACATCTCTCTTCCAGATAAACCAACTTGTCTTCCAGCTTTATAGTCACTGCGTTTCTTTTCTTCTTCTTTAAGAGCCGCATCTTCTTTTTCCTAAAATAATTTTTCACCAAAATGGGGGCATTGCACGTCATTTATTTCCTAGATGCCTTACTTCAATTTTTCGTTTTTTCCATGCCAGGAATGTTTCTAATGTAACTTTTGTTTGTTTCTCTCCTAAAGCTGCTCTCTCTTTCTCAATCAGATCTTCCAATGAAATATCATTTTTTTTATCATCTTTCTTTTTATCTTTTTTTAATACAAACCCAGCTGGTAGAGCATGTCTATAAATACAGTTTTCGCCAGATGGACATTGCCAAAACCAACCATATTTTGATTTTTCAACGGCTTCTAAGAAATATTTACAAATCTACAACTTGAATGTTAACTACTACTGTACTTTTTAAAGTTATATATTATTACAATATCTGTTGTTGGCATCTTCTTGTCTTTTCCATGTTTTTTCTCAATAACTTCCTTCAACTTTGCTTCATCCCAATTTTCCATCGTTTCTTCTGGATCATTGCTATCGCGCATGTCGACATATAGTGATCGTTTCTCTGCTTTCCTTTCAATGGATAAATCATGGGAGAATTTACACTTGTCTCCTTTAGTACATTGACCTTGTTTAAAGAAAGCACATACAATGGATTTTGGATCAGCACCTGTAAATTTTAGTTAAAAGCAAGTGTTATTTTGTGTGCCATCGAAATGCATAAGAGAATAAGTTGCTTATAAACCAATAATTTAGCTGAAGTTATATGTATAATGCCCTCACAGCTTGCAAAATATTACATCTGTTATAGAAGCTCTTAATATTATTACAAAAATATGTTAAATACAAGGTGAATGCGGAGGAATGGGAGATATAAATAAACGCAAAAGTTCTAGTCCAATTGACAACCATTCTTGAAATTGTTTTGATAGATTTTCTTATTATAACCAGCTTCCTCAAAAACCTCAACCGTTTTGATTTTTGACAAATTTTGATAGATCAATTTGCCATGATTATCTTGTTTGATTAATATTTCCTATTCTTAAGTATTTTGTTGCTAAAATGCCTGGAATATTCGCTCATAGGCAACATACAGCTATGATTATTGTTTATGGCTTAATGCAATAGAACTATTCCAAAATGAAAAGTTTCCGACATAACACTTTTTCCCAAATTTGATTGTTAGAGTTCGAAGACTAGTGTATTTCCAAGCGCAAGGATTTTCCTTTTTCTGAAAGAGAAGTACATGATTTATTAAAGAAGATAACATTCTAAACATTGTCGAAGAAAACCCAGAGTGGAAGTATGAGGATTATAAATCAACTCAGTAGAGAGCGGGTTTAAAGTATTTTCATATTCAACCAGTGTAACAGCTTGGAGATCTCGGTCACATCCCAAGATTTCATTTTTGTGAATGGATGTCAATTCATCGTGACGGAATAAGTAGTAGCCACAATGAGCATGGTTAGGGGAAAGCCCTCACGTCGTACTTTCAACATTGATCCGTCATAAATGGCGTGGAATAATTAGTGATCAGATAAAAGGTCCATTTGTGTTGTGCGCCTTACTAGAGAAGGATATTTAAATTCCTAGAAAATCATTTAGAAACTTTAGACGATGATCATCAAGTATTCGACGACGATTGTACTTCTAACACGATGGACCTCCTCCCCACTTCACCTTATCTGTACAATATTTTTTGAACTTGAGCGATGGATCGGTATAGGACGTCTAATAAATTGGTCGGCGAGGACTCCGAACTTACATCCGATCCGCTATTTTCTTTGGAGGTGGACGAAGTTAGTATACGCCATAGGTGCAGTAATATTAAAAAATCCCATTCTTAAATATGCAATTAACATCAATAAAACGCAAGCAAATGGGTGGGTTGAATTTGGCAGTGGTATCTTTTGAAAATATTACATTTTTATTTTTAATAATTTTTCTCTTCAACACCACATTACCACAATTTCACAACCACATTAAACATTTATTTAAAAAGCTTTATTGCTTTTATTTTTAGAATGGTTGACAATTGGACTCTAATCTATGGGTTTACTTTTCTTCTTTTGACCCTGTAGCCATATACGAAATATTTCCCAGTCTTCAAGGTTCATCTTGTATATTACAGGAGGGTCAAAGATTTCATATCAATAAATCACCAATCTATTATGCTCTAGCTTGAATCTTTCTATGCAATCCTATTCTCTTGAAAAAGTTAAGGAATATACTCAGAGATACTGCTTTGGATTTTCTGTTGTAAAAGAGTGCTACCATATGCTGGGAATCTTGACTTCACTGATAAGACAACAATGAATTGCAGTGAACCTAGCTCCAGCTAGCTTTCTTCGTCTAGGTAACTTAATTGATACATTGTATTAATTTTGGTATTATTTTGCTACCTGAGATATTTACTTAACAGCCAGCTGTAACTTTTGCATATTTTAGAATTCTATTTTTTGTAGAACTTCTATCGTTATTTACATAAAACCAGGAAAATATCTAAGCTGCAAGATAAGATTTTATATAAGTAGTATCTACATTTAATGTTACTCTTGATATTGTAGGTATTTGTTATTGTACCAAAGAAAGTACATTGATAGCAACAAAGTATAAAATTATTTTTTGTAGAAATTTGTGACATATATATACACATTTAAATTTTGTTGGTATTACTGATGATTTAAACTAATCTACAACATACCTTTTTCAACTTTTTGAGTCTGTACAGGTTTGAATAATTGTGCTAATTCCTTTTGTTCCTTTAATTTTTTATCCTTTTCTAATTTTTTAGCATCTTCTCGAAGAGGATGTTGACCACCTGTCTTGACTTGTTTTTCTACTTGTTGGATAAATTTTTGTTGTTTAGCGCCCTTTTTGTTTTTTAAACCGAAAGTCTTGTCCTAAAATTTCACAATGATATATGAACATTGAGAAGTATGAAGCAAAAAAAAACCTCTACTATTTTCTCCTTCTTTTTTTGCTCCGTCTTTTTACTCGGAGCTGCTGGTTTTGGTTTTGGGGGCATAATTAATAAAACACACTAAACACGAACTAAAGGTTATGTAGCATAAGAATACTAGACTTTCAGGATACACTTCTGTGGAAAATTCGATGTGCTTCGAGGAAACGAGTGCATGCAACAAATATAAGGTGTACCAATCGCAGGTACGTACTGAAATACTTTTTTTGCATAGATTTTGACAGTTCATCTACCATCTTACATGACATTAGGTTAAAATGGCAGGTAACGCTGCTAACTATATTTCCCCAATTCCAAGTAATCATTGATAAACAGTTGAAATGTTTTAAATAATATAGCTTATTTTAATATCAATATAAACAAGTTATTATTTTAGAGTTAATTATCTTTAAAGAATCAACCCTTCATATTATCCAATTTTAAGAACTATTTATAATACTTGTATTGATTTTGGGATTGGCTAAACTGACAATTATAAAAACAATCGAATTGTAATGGTTATTCTGTCTACTTTTATAGCTGTCAAATTCAATAGTTCGGATTTTGGATAAGTAACCACATATAAGTAATAAAAATTACATTTTAGAGTGTAAGGTGAGGAAGTTATGTTTTTGAAGAGTTCTACACCATCCATACAGTAAAAGAAATGATTATTCAAGAACCTGTGCAAGTGAGTATAATCAATCAAAATATTTTTTTAGTAAATTTGAAATGTGCAATTTAATTACAAAACTAAATGTGTTTCAGGCAGCTATATGGCACTGCTTGAACCATTATGATTATACTGATGCTATATTTTTATCAGAGAGATTGTATGCGGAAGGTATGTGCTTTTAAGAATATTAGTTTTGGGTTGAACTTTCTCACTGGTGTCTGAATTTTTAGTTAAGTCCGACGACAGCCTGTTCTTGGTAGCAACAGCTTATTACAGAAATGGACAAGCAGATCATGCTTATAATATTTTGAAAGACAAACATGGATATTCCCCTCAATGTCGTTATTTGTTTGGAAGCTGTGCATTTGAAATGCAAAAGTAAATATTTCGTCGAAGAACATTTTTGTTTTAAGATACTAATTATATTATTTGTAGGTATGCAGAAGCTGAAGCTATTATAATGGAAAACATTTCAAGCAAAAATAGTTTTGATGAGTTGATTAATTTTTATGAAGATCAGGCAGCATTCATATTATTGCTAATTGCAAAAATTGCGGCAAAAACTGAAAGAAGACAAAGAGCGATAGATGCTTTAAAGAGGGCATTAAAGATAAATCCTTTTTTGTGGTCAAGTTTTGAAATGTTGTGTAAATTTGCTGAAAAGCCTGATCCAAATAGCATATTCCAGCTAAATGAGTTAGATAGCCTAACAAAATGTCACGGGAATAATATTAATAACATTGAAAGTGTTGTTATAACAAACAGCACACCTAATCAAGATAATTTGCAGTATATTACAACACCCCAACAAATATTGACAAACTCTTCTTCGAATGACATGAATAATAGAATGACATTTACACCAGAAGAAAGTCCCATGACAAATACTAATTCATTATGTTTGTCTGGGTTTGGACTGCTGCCGATTTCTAAAGCTAAGCCGATGCGCTGCAGAATGTTAGAATCACCAGTGGGAGTAAGTTGAATGTATCTGTCGTTAAACTTGTTTCATTTGTTAGGGTTGTAGTTGTTTTTCTTCATAACTTTAAATAATCAATTGTGCAAAAAGAAAGTTTGGTTTAACAAATCAAAAATAACTAATTTTCATTCAATAGCATTTCTAAATATTTATATATTTCGAAATAAAGTCAGTTAAACAGGTCCCCCCAATATTTTCAGTTATCTAAAAAACTTTAGATATTATTACATTTGTCAATTCCTAATGATAGCAAGGACTGTGGCGTAGTATGGTAAACAACACGTAAGTATCGGCAACCTCCGCACCATACAAGTTTAATTACTTACCGGTAACCGAATGGTTACCGGTTGATGATGAGGACCATTCGTGTCCTCGAAACGGCCGTCCCGGATTAATTATTATATTATTGTATAATTAATTAAACTTGTGTGGTGTGGAGGTTGCCGATACTTATGGTGTGTTTGTCAATTCCTAGTTCAATTTTAAGGTTTGACAAAATAACTATATTGCTACTTCTAACCATATTTCAAATACTTGCATTTTTTGACGGGTGGACAACACACGTGAACTTTTGTAACTATGAAAGTGTTTAACTTGAAAAATTTGCAGGATTGTTGATGGTATAGGTTAGGATTAGAAACTGAATGAATTTTTCGAAAACGTCGAAAACGTAGCGTCCGCCATGATTACCATTAAACTTCTACATGGAAAGAGTGTCAAAATTTAAGTTTTTCAAATACAACTACCTATTATTTTCTTTCTTATTAAATTGCTCTTACAAAAAAAATCGTTTGTTTAAAATAAATACTTTTGAAGATATTTGAGAAAATGCAAATTGTAACACATTTTTTTTTGCCAAAAAAGAGTACCCTCCAATGAAAATGTAGCTTATGTAGTTTTTTAAAATGTCATCCAACTTTGGAGATATTCGAGTTAGTTATGACTAGGGGACTTCCTGTACGTACAAATATCTAATTGGTGTTATGCTGCTTCTGTAGAAAATTTATACTGGCCCGTGAATTGCATCAGATATTTGAACGATAACAAATTCATTACTTTGTTTTGATGTTTTTGTCCGTTCTATCGATATCGCACAGTTTTCGTAGTGAGAAATTTCAATAATCTACTGGACAAACGGTGTGTTAGTTGATAAGATATGCCCACAAAATCTAAGTTCCAACGGGAGGGCGAAGTGTTGTTTCTTGTTAGTGTCTATTCTCTGGTAGTAGCTACTTTGGTAGTTACTAATCGCGACTAGTATCCTAGTAACGACCGTGTATATCATAGGATTTATATGAGGGATATTTAAAAATTAATGCACGCAATTTTTTTTAGTGATATGTTTATTTGGTAGACAATATTTTTAACAAGTCTTCATTCTAGTCGCCCTTCTTCACAATGGCGAGTCCCAACGGTTTGGAAGTTTTTTAGTTCCAACTAATTTGCCATCTTTGTTTATCTACCGAATAGCTTAGGTAACAACAGCAGAAGGGTAGGCCAAAGACGAAAAACGACGTCCTCACATACGTCCTTTTAGCTTTTGGAATAAGTCAAAGTCTAGTGGACTTATGTCAGGATTGTAGGTTGCATGCGGTAACACTTTCCAACGTGATTTCAACTCAGGTTCGAAGACTAACCCACGTTTCGTCAATAGCTACTATTCAATGCAAGAAAGCGTGATCTTCGTTTCTGCGAGGTTCCAGTGTGCAGGCGGTTTTGCATCTGTTCAGCAATCAAGCAGTGAGGGACCCATCGTGAACAGATTGTTTTCTTATTCACAAGTTTGACACTTCGTTCATCAGTTGCTGTTTCCGGACGTCCTGATCTTGGGTCATTGTTTATTCTTACACGACTGTCATCACCAATGAGAAACTGTACTACGATCCACTGTTAACACGGCGCATACTTCACGCAAAGCATTGCGGATTTCGGTCGAGTTTTCACGTAAAGTTTCAATTTTAATGCATGGTCTTTGATCTGCATCACTGACAGTATATTATTCAAACAAGCTATCGCTGCTTCGTAGACAACTGATATGCAACTGACGTAAGTTTTATCTCGATGCGTTAACCACGCCGCAGTTGCACCGCCGTGTACATTAATTTTTTAAATATCCCTCGTAACTTCTCGATTTATAACTACCGTGTCTATCTGATAATGTAAGCGAGGTCACTGTTGTTTCAACCAAACTAAGCCTAAACAATTTAGAAACGTCCGCGGAAGTCTACGACACACAGCTTAGAAACGATTTGGTGGAAATTGGTCCTGTAATAGGAAACACTGTCTTTAACATTTTGCGGTTCTATTATTTCTGTTTTTTGATTACTTCTATGTTATTGTTATAGTGTAATTCCGATTCGTTGACGCAATATTGACAATTCTGTGCTAAGTTCGAACTGGATCAGTTTCATTTCGAAGTACGTTTTCGTGCTAACCAATTTTTCAAAGTTAACATATATTCCTTGAAAAATATAGGTTTTAACTTAGCATTGAACTTTGGTAGGTTCGAAAATTGGATAGCCTTTTTTGTCTAATTTGATAATCGTAAAACTACCTTACGATTCAAATTAAAACTAACCTGGCACGGCCGGGCCTGACTAAGCCAAAATGAGTAAATTAAAACTAGCCCAGGTCAAATTGAGTATTCATCTCGAGTTGGACATTTAACTTCGCTTTTGCAATTTTAAACACTTGATTCCGTACATTTCTTATTCCAGAAATCTCACTGAAAATAATGTTGAATATCAATTTAAAATTACGTGTAACACTTCACACAAAAGTAATAATTTGTTTACCATTACAGGCTAGTCCTAGTTTTGGTATGCTATTTGAGCGAGAAGAACATAGTACTCCTACCACTCCTCATCCTACTTTGACCGAAGCTAATGAACAGAAGTCATTTACCAAAAAGGTACGAGCACACGTTGGTAATTTAATTAACCGCAACGAAGCTATCTTGAAGAATATTAAGCCAGTGTTTAGCCAATCAAGTAATGTTACTAATACCATATCTATAACACCTAGTACACCTGCACCTATGCCAACAGGACCGAATGTGAGAAGAAGTTCAAGACTGTTCAGTAGTAGTTATTCTGCAGTAAAGGAAAATAACAAATCACCTAACAGAAACAAATTTGCTACTCCGAAATCACCTTCAAGAAAGACAAAAACAAGACTGACCAAATGTAGTTTAAATGAATTAAATACATACATGGATTTAAATACACGAAATAGATTGAAGAAGGAGAAGTCAGAAACTGTAACTTCGGTAGATAACAAAACTAACAGTGCAATAAATAATATGAATATGGTAAATCCTGTTCAAATACAAAAGCAAAGCGCGGAAGGCCTTATGCATTTATTGAGAGATATTGGTAAGGCCTATCTCCATTTATCCCAATTTAATTGCAAACTAGCTATTAGCGAACTACATAATTTACCGCCTCATCAATTTCATACTACATGGATTTACAGTATGTTAGGGCTAGCTTATTTTGAGATGGCCGATTATGAAAATTGTGTTAGATATTTTAGTGATATTCATAGCAGAGAACCATACAGACTTGGCTACATGGATATATATTCAACAGCATTGTGGCATTTACAAAAAGAAGTAGCTTTGTCATCTCTGGCTCAAGATTTAGTACAGATTAACAAAAATTCTCCAATAACTTGGGTAGTTAGCGGAAATTGCTTCTCATTGCACAAAGAACATGATACGGCTATAAAATTTCTTCATCGAGCGGTACAAGTAGATCCAACTTTTCCTTATGCTTACACATTGTTAGGACACGAGTATATTATGACCGAAGAGCTCGATAAAGCCATGAGTTGCTACAGAAATGCTGTAAGACTGGATCCAAGACATTACAACGCCTGGTTTGGAATTGGGACAATTTATTCTAAGCAAGAACGTTTTCATCTGGCAGAGATTAATTACAATACAGCTTTATCCATTAATAATCACAGCTCGGTTATTATGTGTCACATAGGCATGGTACAGCATGCACAGAAAAAGATTGAGAGAGCTCTTCACTCGTTGAATATGGCAATCAAAAACGATCCTAAAAATGCGCTTTGTAAATTTCATAGAGGATCTATATACTTTGCCACAGGGAAATATACGGAAGCATTAAAGGAATTAGAAGAATTAAAGGAAATTGTACCAAAAGAATCTCTAGTTTATTATTTAATAGGAAAGGTGTATAAGAAACTTGGTAATACTGATTTAGCGCTGATGCATTTCAGCTGGGCAACGGATTTAGATCCTAAAGGTGCCAGTAGTCAAATTAAGGAGGCGTTTGATCCTTCTATTGGTAGAACTACTGAAATGGAATCACCGGCATCCCCATCAGCTGAAGATGGCCAATCCGAAGGCAATTCGGTACAACAACCAGAACCTTTAGGTTTTGCAAGCTTACGTGAAGACAGTGATGATAGTCTCTAATATATTTTTAATTAACTTGTGAATATTATAGGTTTTATATTGTATATATTTTAGAGATCGATTTACTTTATACATTTTTTTCGTTTACAATTCTGGTACTGACTTATTTCCCTTACATGTCAGTATGTGACATAGAAAGCGGTATTAAATATATTAATGTGAACAAAAATTACTGTTGTTGGATATATACATATAAAAGTCTTGGTTTTAGTGTATTTTTTGAATAGCTTTTTTGGAACAAAGTTCTAGAAAGTTCTGAAATCCGTATGTATGTATGTGTATGTGGTTCCAGCACTGGATCAAATAAACCTGTTACTTTAACATACGCGATTAGAAAAAAATCTTGATGTTAGTACTTCGATGTTTCGAATTTTAGATATTTAAGAAGTTCATTTTATTCTGTGGAGATGTTATTGATAAATACATGGTTTTGTTAATAGAAGCTAGAGAATGTCTATCAAATATATATGAAAATAGTCTGTACATTTTGTAGAGTTATTTAGATTTTATTTATTGATTTTTATTGTATTAGCAATTACCATATCTAATTATCAACGACTGATTCTTATCCTGTCAAGTTTATGTATAAAGTTCAAATTTTGCCATATTATGTTACAGACATTTTCTTCCTAAGTTTTGTAAAACTGCCTTTTATTTTTTCAATGTATCGTGGATTGTAATGGAAATAAATTTTGACCTACTGCAATTTCAAGACTTTGATACTTGTAGTTTCTCCTAAATTGAATTATAAATATACTTAGAACGATAAACTATTTTCTTTTTATTTTGTACATGTTTCTGTTTTGTTGGAAATTTAAACGAGAACTATAGATATCTCATTGCAATAGACAACGCCGATCTCTTTAGAAATGCAATTTTTTTTCATTTTCGCAAATTAATAACTTGTGAATTTAAGTAATATTCCCTTGAGCCCGATTCCCACTATGTAATACCGGTTCTTGCGATTTTGAAGTAGTAATGAAATGGAACAATATCTTCAGAAAATTGCATAGCTTGAATTGAAAACTGGTTCTAATTTATGCAACCTTTGAATGTACTTTTGACATAAATTTAGTGAATTCTTAGAGCCAACGTTTTATTTTATTTTTGTAGCATTTCTGTTACCTCTAGACAAACATCCAAATTAAACGTGTTGCATAGTGTGAATGTAGTTTTATTGCGATAAATTTAAATAAGAACTATGCTTTTGTAGGAAAATAACTTCAGTGGTACTTCGTTTTACGACAGTATCTTATTACGAAATTTTAGGGCTACGTACGAGTAAAATTGCTGATAAATTTTTTGTTTTTGATATCGAAAGGTGTTGCCTAAAACGAAGTGCGGGTTACAATAGTGGTTTTTGATTTTTCTGAAAGAAGTACTCCGTAACAGCTCTGGTGAAACTCATTTGTATGTTACAACGAAGTAGCATAGTACAGATGACGTGCAGATAAAAAAGAAGGTGGCGGATAATGCAACATGAACAAAACCTACCATTTATCCTCATATCCTTTTTTATTTCAAATTGTCAACACTTCTCTGTAGACTGCGCATGCAGGGTCATATCGCCCCTGTCGAATGGTTGGGGCAGCAGAAACAGGAAGTGAAGCTATAAAGGTACGAAACGCACGCCAAAATAAAACGTTTAATATCAGTTCCGAAACAATACGGCAATAGTGATATTAACAACATTCGCAATATACACAGTAAAGGATAATTAGCTCAATATCTTACAAATTCCGTTGGGCCGCTCGCCACATACAAATAACAAAAATCTTTACAGTTTGCTAACTTGCCTTTTTTAAAGAAAATATTGTATTAGACTTAATAGCTACAACTCTGCATACTGTAGTACACAGCAAAACTTTAGATATCTGAAAGTGATCAAAGGAAAAAAAACATTACAATATTGATTTAGTTTATCTAGTGTTTACTAATTTTTAAGTAAATTCATGTGCATGCAAGACTGTCTGTTTTTAATGAACAGCTTACTGAACAAGGGAGTTATAGTTTACCAACCAATTATTTCACTTACGTAAGAATATATTTAATAATAGAACGTTTTGTAATATATTTAATAAAAGTGTACACATTACTAATGTTTAATTCACTTACAACTAAATTTCAAATACATGATATTGAAATGAAATCTAGATTCTAATTACTCAGTTGTACTCTTAAATCAGATCTTATCACACATCCCATCGTTACTGTAAGACAATATAAAAGTATATTGAGAACCACTTTGATATTAATTTTAAAACTTCTATGTTTATATTTACCCGTTCTACTTAAATTATTTTAGACTTGTACAATTTCCAGTCCCAAAAATACTCACTTCCGTAATTGGCGTGACTGATTCTTTAACATTATGTCTTTGTGAATAATTCTAAAGTTATTTACCCTAGGTATAGGGTTTGTTGATTAATATCGCTATATTTTTCGTTCAAGAAATCCCTGAAATAAAGAAATCATGGAGTTACAATTTGAAAAAAATGGTTTTAATATTGCAAAATTGTTTTAGCTCTCTGTATGTCAATAAACATAATAAGGGCCTCTTAACAAACATTTTCCTAATCATTTTACTTATTTCAGTGGTGCACTATATAATATGTATTTGGTCTAAAACGGAGGAATTTGAGAATAAATTACTATACAGGTGTTGCATTTAAAATAGAATGCACAATAACTAAAACTGACAAGCCTTAGAACACTTTAATTAGAACAAGCAAATACAAAAATCATATACCTACAAATTAATATCTTAAATTGTTCTTTATTTATTGCATACGGATATGGAAAAATCATCAAATATCCTGTCACATTCAGGAATTTCAGTGATACTAAAACATGTTTTTTTACATTAATTCCTTTCCACTTAATTCAAATATAAATTATATTCCTGCGCTGATACTTTTAAACATATCTCCAGACAGTAAACTGTCTAAAGCTTTTTGTACTGAAGGATCGTTTAATAATGGTGTAGGCCCACTTTGCGTCGTTACTGGTGGTGGTTTAGGAGAATCACTGGCAGATTTATTCAAGATGTTCATTATACGACTTTGTAACTCTGCTTGCTTATTATCTGGTTCAGTTTCTTTCTTTGACTCATTATCTTCATCACCTTCATATGCTTTCTGAAGCTCTTTTCTCTCTTGAAGATATTTTATCACTTTATCATACTGAGTAACTGCCAATTGTCTATTTTCTGCCAGAAGATTAAGTAACATCTAAAAAAAAGAGTACCATTTTATACTGCATCTCATTTTTCGCTCAATCGTATTGCGTTACCTGCATCGCTTCAGGATGTTTTTCTGCTAAAGATGCTACACGTCCTTCAGTTTCAAACGTTTCTCCTTTCATATAAGCTTCAAAATTTCTTGTAAGTAATATAACAGCATCTTCTATTGGCATGTTTCTATGTTCTGAAATAGGATGTTCTTTTTAAGATTACATATTCTGTAACATATGTATGTACAGTTGCTGCATTCACAAAATGGGATTGTAATGAGAAAACAAAAACGAATCTTAATAATGTTGTTAGCGGAAGTTCTTGCGGAGAGAGAACTAAAGAGCAGCATTTCGTTTTTAACCTTCATCATGTGTACATTCGCCGACAAGCAAAATGACTACTCATCCGAGTGCCTGATCAGAGTATAGCGCTCGGGGATACGAGACATTGTTGACATGGAATTAGGATTTCTGCTAGTAAATAGTCCGCACTATTTTCGTACAGTGGTTTTTGTGGCAGTTAAGGGATTACAAAGCAGATGTAAGTAGCACTAATGCGAGTGTTTGTCAATTAGTATAGATTTTTCTTGCGTTGTTATATAGTGACAAGTAACTGTGTTTACAATAACCTTAGAAATGAACAGTATCGGTTTAATTTTAAAAAGTTACTAATAGATTTCCTCTGAAAGAAAAAATGAAAAGATCATAACTTCAACTAAAATTAGAACAAGTAACAGAAAAGATAATTAGCCACTAAAATAAAGAGACCTGAAGAATCTTGTGGTCACATTAATGTCTGTATGACTTGGTAAAACAAATACTCTGATAGAGCTCAGTTCCGCTTACCGACAGCATATTGTCCAAAAAACATCAGCAATGATGATTATAATTCTTAGGTTTGATAAATACGTAACATTCTTAATTGGAAATAAATAACTTTACAGACAAAAATTAACAATGCCTTTTAGAAATTTGTAAAAACTTCAATTCAATTAATCACTAGTTCGAATAACTCTTTTTCTCTGCATGCGGTAGTCTTCCAGTGTACAGCGTTCTGGTTGTTTCGGAGCGGCTGATTTATTAAAACGTTTAATATATTGTATTAAACTTTGTCGTGCTTTTGAACTAGTTCTTACAGATTATGAAGGCAGCAAAAAGCCGAATCCGATCGATTTCTCTGCCAATTTGGATCTGACTCTTCGAGAGGATTTAAATAACGCTAGATAAAATTTTTACATGTTTAGATATTCCCGAGCGGTAGGCTGTGATCTGAAATTCGGATGAGCGGTCATTCTGCTTGTAGGGGAGTGTACATAGTAAATTAATTTTTAAATAGTAACAATATTGTAGGTAACATTTTTGCAGGAAGTAGTAAAGTGAATATTAATAACATTACAGAACAATATGAATAAAAGATTTGTATTCTATAACTCAGTCACTATCAATTTTAAGAATTTACCTTGAGGTATTCCATGTAGTATATTTAATGTAAGGCTCCGATGTTCTTCATTTTGTGGCATTACAAGGATTGCATACAAACATCCACGACTGGATATATTAGCCAATACTCTGCCTATTGGCACATCTTCATTTGGAAATAGTAAATCTACAATTAAACCTTTTGACTTTAGCTTTTGTTCAATATATTCTGCATATTCCCTATAAAAAAAATTTCATTACTAATGAAGTTGAATATAGATCTATCGTTTATCATACGTTAACGCTTTTGATACAACAATTATTTCACAATCATTTCTTTCTGGTCGATCATTTATAGGTGGTGGTACAAATGATGGGTATGATGGATAAGGTTCGTCATAAAATGGTGGAACATCTCTGTAATTATTGGTATATAAATAAAATTATTTTTATGTAAACATGCCAATACCAATACCTAAATTGATCTACCGGTCTCTCGTTTCTTGGCCAAAATTTGCGTTTATTACCACGTTTATCAACAGGAGACATGTCATTTTTATCTACAGGTAAAGGTGTTGAAACTGGTGGTTCCAGTTCTGGGACAGGTTTACTGATAGGTGGTGGTACACTTTTCGGGGTAATTGGTGCTGGCGGTGGTTGTACATTGCTTATGTTATTTTGTTCAGTATTTGGCTTTTTGCCTTTACTTTCTAAAACTTCTCTTACAATAATTTTTCTTCCATGAAAAATAGTTCCATGTTCAGCTTCAATTGCTGATTTTGCGTGAGCCTCATGTTCAAACTGTATAAAACCAAAACCTCTTTGTAAAACTAACCCCAATACTTTCCCATAAACTTTAAATTTCTCTTCTAGGTTATCGGGAACAATTGTTTCAGCTAAATTTCCAATATAAACTCTGGATGTAGCAGTTGCTGGATCTCGCATAAATTTCTTGTCTGTTCTATACATGTTCGTTCCTTATGCCCGTTTGTGGGCTCTCAAGGTAAATATAAACTATTATTGTGTTTGTAGAAAATGGTCGCAACTCTCCGACCGTCTCCAACTGATTATTTGAACTGAGTGAATTTAACAAATAGAAAAACCGACAGCACTTGGTTTATTTGTGACAAGCCATTTACATGTTATAGGAATGTCATTCACGAGATAAGTTCTTCGCCAGTACTATATCACAGTTATATGCTGTTACTGGTTAAAGATCTTTTATCTGTGATATTGTCACAAGTATGTATAAGTTAGGTATTCCTCGTTTATATCATAATTTAATTTAATGGAGTTACATAAACAAAGGTATTGCATTAAATCAAGGTTCTCGACAACACAAACGTCCGCTGATACCCATGAAAGCCATATTTCTTATTATTGTCTCAGGGATCAGGGATACCAATTGTATTGCGACATACAGCTCCCGCAGTATAAGTTGGCGAGTGGCGGGAGTAAGTTCGCGCAAGTAGAAGAAGGGTAGCTTACGTCTTATTCGTTCTTAAAAATAATGTTTCTGTATCAGAGGCGTACCTCAAAGTTCTTAATTAAATTTATGTAAGCCTCGCCGGCTTAAATTTTGTCAGGGGGCGAGAATAACA
>LR737385.1:13868522-13955742 GCA_902655005.2 Marronus borbonicus | reverse complement strand
TATATATATCTGTACATCTCATAAAAATTTCACTTGAACTGGAGAGGGTCGAGGGGTGATCCTGAGTCCACGTGACATGGAATGATCCTGGACTTAGTTTTATTTACTATTTGTTAGGAAATATTGAACGAAGTACAAGAAAAAGCTGTACAGGAAGCTGCTCAGCTGTGTTTAGGAGAAAGGCCGGGAATTTATTTAATTCAAGGTCCACCTGGAACAGGGAAAACCACTGTTATTAAAAATATTGTAAAAAATGTAATATTAGGTAGCTCTAAAAAAATTAGATTATTGCTTACTGCTCCTTCTAATAGTGCCATTGATAGCTTAGCTATTAAAATTATAAAGGAACTGAAGGCGCAACTGTTGGGTAAGTAAAACTCTTTATTGTTCTTCTTTTTTATTTGTTCCTCCTTAGAAAGTGAAAAGAAGAAAATAAAGCTTGTAAGAATAGGACCCTGGCATGCAGTTAATGAAGAAATCAAGCCTTATTCATTAGATCAGTTCTCTAGATCTGAGGTAACAAGAACATTTTTAGGTGAACATCCCGAAGTCAGACGGGATTTCGATAACCTTCATAACAAAAGAAACACTTTAAAAGGACAAATTGAGAAAGCGAGAGGTAAGGTTTGTTTATCTCAAGTCTATGCTGGCTACATAAATATATATTTTTTTTAACCAGGTACGAATGTTGATGCATTAAAGAAAAAATTGGTTGCAGTGGAGAATGAATATGAATGTTTCGCAAAAAAGTATATGAAGCAAGGATACCAAACAGCCTTTGATAATGCTAGAAGGAGGATCTATAGTGGTTCCAATATAGTTTGCACTACTTTGTCAAGTTGTATAAGGTTGCGAGAAATAAATAGGTAACAAATTACTTGTTTTTAACCCCGTGTGCTTGAATGACTAACGTACTTGTCCTTCACACTCAATGATGGTTTGTTTTCTAGTCAAGGCAATTCATTATCATTGCAGACAGAAATCAGAGTGTTTGCATCGTATTTTACTTTCTATTCTTCTTGAATGGAAGGTAAGATACAAACCCTGTTTCAATACGATGTTTGATACGTAAAATATCCCTATCAGAAATTGAAACACACAATAAAATAAACAGCAATAACTTTTTTGTTCTGTTGTTTCTTCTAGATTCTAGACTTATATAATTTTTTGCAGTATCCCAATAGATTGCTGTATTGTAGATGAAGCCACTCACAGTAAAGAGGTTGAAACGTTAATCCCGTTGATGCTTGGAATTACCAAATTTATACTTGTTGGAGATCCACAGCAGTTGCCTGCTGTTACAATATCTCAGGTAAGGTAGCACAGTATCTTAGCAGAAAGTAAAAATAGTACGTTCAAATTCCTTATGTTGCTTATTAAATTATTTAAGGATGTATATTTATAAAAGTATGTTCTTTTGCTTTCAGCACGCAAAACAATTAGAGTATGGTCAATCATTATTTCAACGAATAGGAAAGAACTTTCTTGATAGTTCTGAAAACCCTATTAGAATGCTTAATATTCAACATAGAATGCATCCTGACATAAGTCTATTCCCTAATAATACTTTTTATAAGGGTGAGTTAAAAGACTCCAACAGTTTTTGTCGTAGACAAGACTTGTGCAAATTATTACCTTATTATGTCCTTAACTTACACCTAAAATATAATCAGGAAAATGCTCAAAATACTAACAAAGAAGAAATTGAATGTGTTGAAAAACTGATTCAGGTCATCAGTAGGACCGTTATGGACGAAGAGGAACCCCGACGGATAACTATTGGTGTTATAACGCCTTATAATATTCAAAAGGAAGCATTAATAAAGATGGTTCACAGTAGTAGGTAAATATTCTGAATATGTTGTGTATGTAACTAAAGCTGCAAGCAATATTTACTATTGTATGCTGTTATAATTTTTTTGTTGCCAAAGGGGTTGTTAAGCAGTAGTATTCACTAGTATATTGGATATTTGCTAATAGATCTCCATACATTTTATTGCAAACTCGGGGAAAAAACAGTCCTAACGGCGTAAGTGAGAGAAGCGATATTCGCTTTACCCGAATATTGCCGAGGTGCTAGCCCTGTTAGCAGACGCTCTTTACTCTTATTCTATTACTGCCGTCCGATGCGAGCACATACATCACTATAGTTATATGCTATATAGGTATTGTGGCAGTTCAGTTCAGGGAAGGATTTTTACCTGTTTTTCAATAACTTGCCTAGGCTTTCGTATTATACGAAATCGGATATCCATGTATGTGTTTGACCGTGGACTGAAATTTGATATATTTATCTGGATACAGTAAATATTTATCGCTTCTCTCGCTTACGCTCTTTGCTTTAAAAATTCCAGTACTGTACATTTATAAACAATTTTATGTAGCATAATAGTCCAATCATCACAAAAGTACATGGGAATAAAGATAAATGAATGGTTTGAAACACATGTAAAACCCTTATCTTGGTAATTTCCTAGTTGAACGTGAAATGTGTGACGTTATCAGATTTATATTAGTTATTGACAAATTATTAACTTGGTACATGGTGCATACTCCACCTTACGCGCATGTGCTACTAGATGGTATGATAAGTACTTGTGTTAAGGAAGACAATGTAATTGTTTTGCATTTATAGTCCATTCACTTTGAGAGTATAGTAGATAGCGCTTTAATCGGCGTCCATATAACACTGCCAACATTTTATTCGATTAAATAATGGCGGATAATTTGAAAGCAAAATGTTAGTACTATTATAACCTTTATCAATTTCTTTCAAAGTAACTCTAAATACTAGTGAGATATATTTCAGTAAAATGTTTAAGAACAATATACACACGTTTACATTTATATAACTATAAACATACTTCTGAATAAAATAGACTTTTATGAGATACTGTGGTAGTTATTTTTTAAGACAGCTACAATAATCACAGCTATAAAAAATGTACAAATTACTTCAAATATAAATTTTTTTTAAGTTAATAATTTCGAAGCGTCACTTAACAAGGACAATTCCGATGATGATCCAGTATTAGCGATAATAATAAATTCTTCTATAATATCTTCCATTGATAATTTTCATTGACAATTGACATTTTCGAAAACGTAGCCCTCAGTAATATTATATTTTGTCCAATATAAATTTCGTATGCATAGACAGCTTTTTTCGTCGTATGTAATTTTGTCTTAGGTATTTGCTAATAGCGAACGTCGAAAATATAAACCTAGCTTGCTCAAAGCTCTACATCGAACCCGGAACAAGTTTAGTTTTAATATACTGCAATGTCGCAGTTAATTTTTCCTCTGGACATATCGTATCAGAAATATTTCTACGTTTCAATGCGTTTTCTAAACTAGATAAAAATGTCAAAAATATGGCGGGAGTCATTCTTGTATATTTTAAAAACTGGTTTGGCTGCTCGCCTTTCATTTTTAAAAACGTTGCAGTACAAAATTCTCTATTGCTGTCGGTTCCTATATTGCGTGTCTACAGTAGACAGCGATAGATACTAAAAAGGCATAAGGTAAATTTGATGAAGATTTGTTAAAATTCCAAGGAGGCGGGGCGTAGGTGCTAGGTTCAAGAGTAAATTTTAAATTAGCTGGCAAAAGTTCTGAGATTAGAAAGCTTAGTTAATTCCGCGCCACTTTGATTAAAGATTTTTTGTCATATTGTGAGTAATAAATGTAGTAAGCGTTGCCGAATTATGTGAAACTAAACTTGCTATAACTTCATTTTTTCCCGAATTTAAAGAAATGTGGACTTGTTTGAAAGCACATTCAGCGCTGTTTTAAACGCAGCAATTTGCCACTCGTTAATATTCAAGAAATGTAACAGACGGGCGCTATCCTGAACTATACGACTTTTTCTCAATTATTTCTGAAAATTCATTTCTTATATTGTGTTTGAAGAGTTTTGACAGACTAAAATAGTGGCGAAAACCACGTGGTGATATCTTTTACGTTTCTCCAGTTAATAACGAAAACAGCCCATTATCAGTGAAATAATTAGTAATTAGAACTATCTTATTTATTTATATAACTAGTTTATATACAAGGTTCTTATTTATTCCCCTGCTCTGGAAGATACGTACGTAACTATTAATGCGGTGCAATCGAGAATTCGTCGAGGGAATGATTCAAATGTGAATTCGACTTTGCATTTCATTTACTTCTATCGACCTCAAAATGCAATTATTATGCCCAGCGCCAGTATGCACGTCTTCGAGATGTTTAGTTACCATATTTTTAAGACTTGAAAAATCTGATTTTGACCTCTCAATGCGTCTGTGTATACTGTAGTGCTCACGTCACTACGTATAATATTGAAAAGGAATAATATAAGTAGGATGTGCTTCCCCCCGCATTCTCCGTTTCATTTATTTATATAGTGGCTTGAGTAGGATGGTATATTATTACGGACAAGACGTATTGTTATAAAGAACGTTTTATGGGTTTATTTAGTAGTCGTTTTATATCTTAGAACGAAATATAAATAAACTCATTTAATTTCATCGCACGAATCATTCACTTGATGATGGCTACACTCAATCAGTGCTTGGTCCTGGCATGGTGGGATAATGCGTCTCGTCTATTATTCGTAACGTATTAGGTGCGAAATCCATAATCACCTTTAAGGGTGTTTTATACGACACAATTTACTAACTCTTTCAGCTATATTCATCTCAAAATATGTACGTAAATGAACGTCAAAACTAAAGACAAAACAAATTTTCACATACGTCCTTTTACAATGGTTTACCACAAAACAAAAAAAAATTGCTTGTATCCAAATTGAAATATCTTTCAGAAATAAAGTTATTCTGTGACGATGGAGAAAGTAGGCTTATGGATTAACCTTTTGTTATTGGTACTTCAACAAAATAAAGATTATTATTATAAATTTTGAAATAGCTTCCACACTATATAACATCCCCAAACACTTACATCCCATGCGTACTTGTTCGCTCGATTCGCATTACATGCCTTAATTCTTGTTATGTTATCCCACAATAAAGTCATACATATTTTAGCTTTCCGTCGGAAGTATCAATTACTGTAAATACAGTTGACAGTTTTCAAGGACTCGAAAAGGATATTATCGTTCTTTCTTGTGTAAGATATAGACCAAATGCATTTCTGAGCGACGAACAAAGACTAAATGTTGCCTTAACAAGGGCAAAACACGCTCTGTATATTGTAGGGACATATTCATTATTTAAGGTACGTTTATAGCTGCTTATCACTTGCCGTTTTATACATTTCGAAAACGTTGGCATTTTGTTGATTGTTTCGCAATACGAAGAGAAACAGTAATTTGACTCCCTTTTCAATGCTCATAATCCATTCCAATTTGGACTACTCGTAGCAAGCAAAGTAGCAGTTATTGTACTAGTTATTGCAAGAAAAGGGAACATTGTAACGTAATCCAAAATAGTTTACTTTTTGGATCGTGGTAATATCAGCTACAAACAATGCACTTTGGAATGAGTCGGACTACTGCTTCTCTCTATACTGTGAGTTTCTTCTTGTAACCTTGTGCATTAATACATTAATTTTTAGAATTGTTCCTTATTGAATCGCTTAAAGATGGATGCAGAGAAAAGAAAACTGTACAGTCACGTGCACACAATTTCTTCAAATGTTTTAACGAAAATAATTAGCAGCAACACCTAGTTTTATTGCAAATTATTAAATTTAATAGGACCAAAGTTTAATATAGGTACTTCTATAATTGTTACGTGATCATATTTACACTAATTTATCTTTTACACATTATATGGGCCTTTCTAATTCTAAAATTTAACTTAGTTTTCATTTTTGGAGGTCATACATTTTCAAATTAATTTTCTAATTGTGTTTAGTAACTTCTTCAATTGAAGTGTTTTCGTAATTTTATTCAATTGATAATGGATGGGATGCTATCGAAAGCAGAAGAGATAAGACTATGTAGTGAATTTTTCAAAAGATGTTAATGTATCTACTTAATTTTGTTAATTTTGTAATTAACCCAAAAAGTAATAACAGTTAGTTGTAAGGTTGTAATATTTAAGACGATCGTGTTGTTACCTATTATATTTAACGTAGAATTTAATTTTATATTTATGCAGTTGCTTTGTTGAATAATAAATATGAATATTTTGTAATATAAAATTCTGACAATATATTGACATACTTGTAGCTTATTTAGAGTCAAGCTTCTTTTAGGGACCTATTTTGTGTTGACATTCTTTAGAATTGTTGTGGAAGATTTATATGCTCAAAATTGATAATGTCAGTGAAAACAAATAAGCTGATGTTGGTCTTATAGAAATATAATTGAAATGAAGGTAAACGCCAATTGGTCAACGTTTAAATCTACTCACTTGCCTATGAAGTCGAATAGAAGAAAACCAAATAATAAATATCTTACTTGAGATTAAAATTTCATTTTAAATGATACATTCTAAGTGTAAACCACAAAAATGAAAAATTAAATCTTCTGTAAAATTATTGACGTTCACACTCGCATTTTGGCATTAAAACCAGTTTAAAACCTTATTCTCGGTAGTGCTACCCTATTTGTTTTGACTGTAGGTACTTGTTAGGCGAACTTTGTGTTTACGTATTTTTATATTTATTAAGAAGTTAATCACATTGTTATTCATTCAGATTTTTTTTTTGTTTACATCTTATTTGTGGAATGTACACATCCAAAATTATTTTCTGATATTTTTTTTTGTACATGAATACCTTATGGGTGTTTTATTAATTACGTAACACAGAAACAAAAGATTTGACCAATTGAGGTGAAGAAACTAGTTCTCATTTTGTGAGAGGTAATGTAATTTGAACAGTAGTTTGTTAGGTGTACTAATACTATTTTAAAACTATTATTATTTTATTTATTTACATATATTTTCTGCGTTGGCGTTGTCCTGTTCGCTAGCAACTATTTCCCTATAACTAATTAATTTGAGTACTCCATACTTGAAGTTATAATTCAAATGGAAAAAAAAACAAAATCATTAAAAATCATCTTAGTGATTGGGAATCATTCTGACAATTATGTAAGTACAAAAATATGCACAAAATGATATATGTATTTAGTCAATTTTATGTAATATTCAATTCACTAATGTGATAATCCATCCGTAAACCACTTCATCACTTCTAGTAAGTTGTAAATGTTAATGAATACGTACAAAAATATGGATGTTAAGATGCACACAATTAACACATGGTACAATGGTACAATACATAACTATTAACTTTGCCTTATTACGTATTGTAACGAACTCATTTCTTGCATTCAAGTTGTATCTGCGTTTGCAAATTGTTCCCGAATTCGTGAACATACAAATTCAATATTCTTAGCGATAACAACTTAAAGCAAATCCTTGTGCGACTAAAACCGCCATGTGCTTCGCCGACATACCGAAAGACCATGCGCGAAGTCACCGTCGAGAGTCATTACAGTTGACCGTCTTCCTTTCGAATATCCCGTCATGGCAGAAACAATGCAACTTTATTTACTTATGACGTGTTTAGGACGTCCGACTCCAAAGTAGTTATTTATTCCAACGATACTGCCGTTTATTCGATTTGTCTTTGATCAGACGGTTGCAAAGTGGAGGCTTAAAATCAATGAAAACAAGATTTACCAATTTGAAATCCTATGAAACCAACGTAACCGTCGGCAGGGTTCGGCTGCAGTGGTACACTTCCGCAAAGTGCTTGGCTTTGGTAGTGGACAAGAGATTCACATGGCCTGCATCACATGTCTGAAGTAAGGAATAAGTTCTTAACTCTCGGTGGACGTAGTTTGCTCGACCTGCATAACAAAAGGTTGTTACATTTAATTATACTAAGACCTATATTAACGTACGGGGTGCTGCGTTGGTCCATGGTTCATGTCCTTTGATTACCAGCTAAAAAGTCTGCAAATACCACAGAACGGAATGGACCAAGGCTCCCTGGTACGCAATTAACAGTTACGTAGTGATCTCCTGATACCAACACGCAGCGATATCTCCAAAATCTCTCCACAAACGTTTGGGAGAGAGCGGAAGCCAGCAGTAACCTTTTGATCAAGGTAATGGTTGAGTTACACAATCAATCTTCGCCCAGAGTCTGGGTGCCTTGAGTTTGCAACCAGTTACAGTGAATAAGGGTTGTGTGAAGAATTGAGGAATAGGGCTCACCGGCGAATTTTAGAGGACGTGAGCATATATAGCATTGCCCTAACCTTAAGCTTAAAGTTGTACAATAGATTGCATGAATATCAGAAATATAGCAAAGCAATATTTTTAAATATCAGTCCATATAATTTGAAAGAACTTATATGCTTTGTTATTTAACTTATTTATTTATTTTACATTTCTACAGCAACGGAACGAAACCAAAAAAATATCATCAACAGAGCGTGTCCACCTAGTGCTTGGCTAAATGAAATTTTCTTCCCCGAGTAATTTAGAGAAAAAGATTTCAAATAAAAGATATTTGCAGACAAGTGCTGTACAACGTAAAATGTTCAAGTATACAAAGTGTTCAGTTTTAGCAGTGCACGATACAAGTTTGGTTTATTACATAAAACATATTATTATGTTTTTGGGGAATATTTACAGCACCTATTAGTTTTGAGATAATTAATATAGGGAATTTGAGATTTTTGCGAAATGTCGTTCTTTCTGTAGCGGCTGATATCTTAAACGTCTTACAAGTTAAAGCGGCGATTCAACTTTGATTTGATTGCGTATTTCTTGGAGTTTTCGGCAGTACGTCGAAAACTTTTTTATGTTAACTAGCGTCAAGAAGCCATCAAACATGTTTGATTCATGCTGTTTTAGTTCTATTAAATGGAACACTTTGCATATTTTTGAAGATTCTGATAGAGAAATTGTTCTAGATTTTTCTCTAGGTACGGGGAAATGTTTGTAAAAGATGTGTCGTTCTTTACTAAACGAAATATAAAAGAGTCCCCAAACGAAAAAAATAGTAAAGTAAATAAGCAATACATAAACCATTACAAATAAAACGAAAACATATTTTTTGATTTAAACTACTATTAAAATCAAATAACTTTCTTATATTAAATGGAACGCCCTGAATTCATTAACGTATTTAGATTCTATTTTTAAACATTTACAATTCTAATTACTGCTGATTTTAAACTACCAACATGTTAGCAACGGTTTTGTGATGTGTTCAAAAGTAAAATGCTCCGTTCAAAATAAACACTCTTTAGATTGCTGTAAACCTATAGGCACCATACATGGTTCAACTGGAAGAATTCCATTAACAGAAGCACACTTTGCTTAACGCATAGAAATAACTCGCTCTGTATATTCTTTTTTCAGAAAATAATGCAGATCAATACATGAACCAATAACTTAAAACCAAGAACTTTTCGAGAAATAACACTACTACGAATTAATATTTGTGAAATATGAAATTATTATCTGACAGTTAGTCAAAGTTCAACGCTTCTGTTGTAATTTTAATTAATACGAAGGAAAATATGTAACGTAACTTGTTCATATTTAGCCCAATTATCAAAATATGCAATAATATACGAGGCATTCCATTTAAATTTTCACAACTTTAGCGTATAATTTTTTTTGAGTCACCTAGCATATATCAAAACAATGAACTTACATAGCCCTAAACAAAAATATTTTATCATTTTTTATATATAAGTGAACGGGAATATGGTGTACCATTCTATATATAATACTCTGTACTTCGCAACTGTTAGGTGGGATGTAATTATTTTTAATTAATAACATTATTTATATTAATATATTAATAGTCCTTATTTATCTTTGCAATAATGTTATTAGTTAAAAATAATTACATATATTATATACATCACAGTAATGGCATTCTACATGTATGTTTACTCTGCAATAACAAGACAACAATTGTAATTGTAATCATTGTTTTTACTAGCTGAAAATATGTTGCGTATAGAATTTAAATGGTACCAGTAGCGTCATTCTTGTTTGCAGTATTTTCGAAAATATTACATTTTTATGAGGAATGCGTTTGTAATATTCAATATGAGATATACAGCTAGGTGGCCATGATTTTCCTTTTAAGATTATTTCTTTAAGATTATTTCATTTGAACAGCCTGTATAATTGCTTTAGTTTGGTTAAACCAATTTGAAGTGTATAGACTGAATTATTTTAACCAATGTAGGTTCTTTTCAAATTTTGGCACCCACCATTTCAAAAATCACTGGATTACGACATCTACCAGTAGAACCAATGTAACCGATCGTTAACCTGCATTTTCGCCGGAATTTTTGGTATATAAAGAAAAATTCGGTAAAATAGAGCGGATCCGGATAATTTACTGTCTGTACTGGATATTCGGATTTTGTTGTTATACGAATCTATTATCCGAATGTTTCGATTCGGATCTCTTCTCCGAAACCTCGGATCCATGATCCGATAACTCGAGTCCTGCTATCCGACGTCTTGAATCCATTATCTGATAACGCGGATCCAGCTCCGTTCTCTGTCAACTTTTTCGAGCAAGAACCTGTAATAGATCGAGTAATTATCAAATAATATGCCTGTAATAATCACCAAAATTATTGAACATATATGTAAACTTGAATTGCGCGCATGGAAACCCATTATTATTGTGAATACACGGATTTTAAAAACTATTGCACTCTTTTTCCATTCGATGTTTTCTTTATTTCTTTCTCAACATTGATCATTTGCTTCCTATATTGCAAAATAACAACCTAAGAAACGGATAACGAATTCGGATCCGATAATGGGACAAGTGCATCCGGATTCTATGATCCAGATATCCGGATCCTAGGATTCAGATATTGGTATCCCAATTTTTTCGGATACCTGCAGTACTAGTATATAGTTAGTACGAATTTAATCCTAACATGAAAAAATCCAATGATTATTCTTATAGAGAATCGAGGTTAGCTGCTATTAGCATCACGTACAATGAGTTCAGAATGTCCACTCGTTTAAAGTCAAAATCTCTCTGCCAGTTATGAGTAGCGGGGGAGTTAGGAAGGCTATATTTATTATGTTAACTCCAGTCAACGAGGGAAGTGGTGGAACGGATGACTTCCGTTCAATTTCCTCACGTAATAAATTTTCCGACTTAATTTACAATTACAAGAATAAAAAAAGTTGTAAAATCGTAAATGAAATATCGTTTGTCGGGTAATTGTTTAATTTCTAATTTGTCAGTAAAATGTAATATTGTACAATTGCTAATGATGTCATATGTCTTAGAATAGCATAAAATCAGGCTTTTAGTTGTGTCCTTTCATCAAATTTTTAAAGGTTTCCAACTGAATTTTACTATTTAAGTATTTTTGGAAAAGTAGAATTATCAAAATGTTCTGAAATATTCCCGAATAAAATTTAATCATTTAATTCCAAAAAATCATCTAAATATTACAATACAATTTAAAATAACTAGAGTTATTACATATTGTTGCTTAATACAGGTATGTAACATATCGCTCTGTATTACTATTTTTACAATTTTTTGATTCAGTACAGTAGTACAACATACTGATGATACAGTCAGAAAATTTCAACTTCATAACTTAAACACTTCCCCAGTTATTGACTTCTCATTCTGCTCCAAATAAAACATCAATATCCGTTTTTCTCCAAAACGATCAAATCGAATAACGCGTAATCAGAAAATTAAAAAATATACAGGGTTTTATATTTGAAATAAGCAAGTATACTCGTGTCCGGTATAATCGGAAATAGTTCAGTGATGAAAATTATCGACAATTGTTTGAAAGATCAGTATCAAAATGCTCGAAGATTAATTTCCAGTATTCGGCTAACCGCGATTTAAATACCACACACTGTATATATGTTTAACATTATTATTTTAATACAGTGACGTGGTAGGTGTATTAAATAGTTATTGGTCAGAGGAATTCAATAGCAACGTAAACAAAAACTCACTTTGATCGTAATAATCATCAACAGGCTGAATAGGTTTGCATTTGTTCAGGCAATAAGAACATTTCCAAATGATATCATTATATACTTGAAGCTAATTTTATAGAAGGCAGATGTAATCCTTACGACGCCCAAACTCAATTAAGTCAATAAATACTTTAATCTAACGCGCGTAGTTTATTTTACTGCATGCCAGCTCACGGATTATGTGTTTAGAAATATTTTTGCTTCTGATAGCGTCATCGTTTCCCTCTGTTATTTCTCTGCCATCGGTTATCGGTTTCGTTCATACAGACGCAAAGATGCTCACCGAAAGTACGTCATCGGTTATGTATAGTTGAGTAGCATAGCATGATGTCATAACGAAAACGGCATTGTTTGAAACACACGACGGGCGTACTTTGCTAGTTCAACCTGTCCAATACTGAAGTATTTCTAGCGCTTTTGTTTTCAACGCGTAAAACGTTTGACTTTCGGTTCGTTCGTTTCATGAGGCCAAATATTTTGCTTTTTATGACATCACGCTTTAATTTTATGCCAATTTTAAACACTGCGGTGTTAATTCGAAATGTAAATCAAATCGAGTTATTAAAATAAATGTTATTCAATAGATGTTATTTTGCAAACAAGTTAAATTTTAATGTTGTATGTTGGCATCTGTTTAAAATTTTACGTAGTTTTTTTTTGATTTAGTATGAATTAAATATATTTTATTTTTTCTGAGACTTTTATATGACGAAGTCTAATACAATTTAATCCCTCTATATATCGAACATTGTATTTCAAATTTTGAGAGAAGTTGCATTCTTCTCTATATCTTACATCCATTCTATTCTGTATCCATAACCATACGTTTTTTTTTTCGTAAGACAAAGGAGTTGCGGATGAGCGTACCCTCTTTTAGAGAATCCTTAGTAATCATCTTACAAACGTTAATTAGCATCCTACAAGATGCAAACACATTTTCATTTGCAATTCAACATTATTTTATTTATATGAATGGATATATAAGTAGCTCCTTTCAAGATTCCACCCAGGAAAAAGAAATAATTTTGTGTCAACGTTATTTTTATCTTTATAGTTTTTTTTAATGAACTTAGTTAGGGTTATAACATAACATATTCTAAGACAAAAGTCGCTAGAACGTCGAATCGCAAATTATCTAGCAAGGTACAACCAAATAGGTTCTTATTTATTCAGCGAAAACTACTGTCTCGTTGCTCACTTCTTAAATCTGGCGGTCCACCTTAGACTTCAAACGATCAACCCATGCTTTCAAGTATTACTTATCTATTTCAACTATTATTGTGTTCCTTAGAACTCCTCCCCAGTCTCCCATTTCCTTCAATTAGCATAACTTTGTACCACACTATTAACTATGATTAGTTAATCTTCTAAGTTTTACTTATTATCAGCATGTTTCGTAAACTTTGGATGTTTTTGGTCGTACTTTAGAACAAACATGTCAGAGGCTAAACCTAATAGTGACTTATGTTTAGTGTGAAAAGAATGGGTTGCCATTTAACATATGGAAGAGAAAAATAATATCGGTCACATGTAAGGTTGGTTCAACTTTTGAAGAATAAATTTTGAATGGCATTGATTTTATCCGCCAATCTCTGCGAAACGATTTGGGAATAATATTTGATGATAAATTATCTTCTATTATTCACTTTCATCTTTTAGAAGATCTCTGTTTAATACTTTGCAATATGGAATATGCTGTAGTGGGATAATCAAATTTTTAAGATATTCATAAGCATAGTGTTTAATTTAATTGCTGTTTGCAAGTTTGCTGATGAAGTATCCCTCTCCGTACTAACAAAAGCTAGCGATTTTTGAAAAAAGAATGAAAAAGGATTTCTCTTTCTGGCGAACTGAATTTTCGCGTTATCAAAAGTTTAATTACATTTTCGGGGGTGATACGAACTCTCTTACTTTATTGAACATCCAGTATATTTTCACATTTTTGGAAAGAGAATCGAAAGATGAATCCAGCGGTATATTACGATTACGCTTATAGAATTAAAATTTGAGTTATGATTATGTTGCTTAGTAGCGAGCCCTTCGGATGAATTTGGTATTGCAGGAGTAATTTAGCGCTTTTTCCTAGCCAGCTTTGCATAACAACGAAAATAGATTACCAAAACCTTTGTTGCTGCATGTCCTAATGTCTCTAGATGTTTTTTTTTAAATATGTCGTTCGAAGGTTACTGTTGGGCGAAAGGAGATACTTCAGAAAAAAACTACGCAATTGAGACAAGTCATGAGGTTTTTGTGATGGTGTTCCGTATCCGTGCGGATCGTGATAAATTGAACTTTTCTTTACAGTTTTGCGGATTATTCCACTTTTATAGTAATTGCTTTTGTCTATACCTATACCAAAACTGACATTTAGACCTAACAAGTTCTTGTGTTGTATCTGTATAGTGATACCTTTGAATTTCTCATAATAATAACAATAATAACTTATTTGTTTTATAATGCACAAGAAAATACACAATGAAGACTGTAATGAGAGACAGTAACGACAGAAAGAATACATGTAAAAGAAACTTTTCTCTGCCTGTGGAACTATATAATTGTCTTCTGCATATTAGTAACTAGAGCAATAATTAGTTGCTAAACTCTTGTAATTTTGTTCTTGCATTTCATTGAGCAAATAAGCCATTATTATCATTTGGGATGTACATATTTATTATGCACCGTATAAGGATATGTTGGTTTTCAGAAGTGATAGGCATATCTTGCTAGAAGAAAAAACGTGATAACGTTATCGGTTGCGTATGTAGATGGCGCAAACTCCGGGGAAGCCGTGTGATAGAGAATGGATTGACGTTGGTTAGCGTGCGCCGCGACGCTCTGTACATTTAGCAAACGCCGTTAGTTTGTTACCGACGCATCGTCGCGCTAAACCAATTCAAAGTGACAGATTAGATTAGGACCAATTCATCACACATGCGAGATTCGCGGAAATATAAAATTGTGCCGCCTTGGTAAAGCGAAAGTGGGTACCTTCTGTGTTCAACAGTTGTATTCGATTGCGTTGTGTGAAAAACAAAAAGAAATCACAAGAGCCGCTGCAGCATCCGGCTCTGAAAACGGCTAACAGGTACGATATTTTGTATTTAAATGTCAAAGCACTAACGGTTTTTGCTATATACAAACATACATACATATGCGGTTTGGATTTCTTTAATGTTTTGCTTGTGTGTAAGCGTTGATGTAAATATTTACGATTGTTAAATAAAACGAAATTAGTTTTTCCATTTAATAGAAACAATCGAAGAAGTATCGTGATCTTTTTATAATTATCACCAATTTTATATAAAAGTAATATGGGAAAGGGTATTGACAATAACTGTTACTATATCAAGGTGAAAATAAGAAACCGGTAGGTTGAACAAAATCGATGATGCTATTGATCTTATCACAGTTTTGAAATATAAAACTATGACTCATCAAAGTTTTCAAAACTACAGGTCTAAATTATGACAATGAAATTTTCTTTAAATTTTAAATTTTCTCTAAACCGGGATTATTAGTGCTTTACTACTTGAAAGTTTAGCATTGACGTTGTTAGTGTTTTCCATAGTACCAAATGAGCTCTATTTGATTTCTTCGTGTAATAGAAAGTAACTGTGGTAAATGAATTACTCTTATGTGCAGTTCTCTTGAGATTAGCATGAATTCACTAACAGAACATGAAATCGACATATCTGTATTTTTGAATTGTCAGTGTTATTGAGAAAAGATCCTGGTTGACGTTTCTTTTGCTTTATTTGCTAAAGAACTTGAAAAAATTGCAAAATTTTAAGAAAAAGCAAATGTTTGGAAGCCTTACACAACTTTACATTATTATTTTATTTAGCAGGATTTGTTGTGTAAAAGAATATGTTATCAATATTGTATATTATTTTATTTATTTTGCCTTTATCGGTAACTAAGTAGGACAAGCAATGCGCTTCTCAGTAGCTTTGCATTTCTAAAGTAAGGGTACCCTACCCTGAATTTTGTGCTTATGGGTATTTAACTATAATTTCTTTGTCTTCTTGGCAGAATGCTGAGTCTGTTTGTTTAGTATCCTTACAAAAATTACTATAAATTAATACGCATAATGTAATTTTTCGAAAGTCTATACTTATCTCCGTAATGAATTTCTCCTTTGGTTTCTGTATAATTTTCTCTGCGCACTATGTAGCTATATTTGTGTATTAAATTTTCATCGTGCTTGATTAGATCGTTCCGTTAGCAATTCTGTTCTGCCTACTCTACATGTTGTCTCACTTTAGTTCCATTAAATTTTAATCATTCGTTTTCCATTTTGCAGCAATTAAGGTAGAGTAAGACGATAAAACATTCAGATCGCAACGTTGTTATAACGATGCCATCAACACAATCATTAAAAATATCTTACATGGGTGTTCTCTTATTTAGATAAGAAAAATACTTTTTCCATCCCCAAAAATGGGATTTTTAAATTTATTGAATTTTCATTTACATCTGTCAAGAACTAGAATGACTGCTCATCAGGGAATCTTATTGCAGTCTACCGCGTGAGGTGTCGCGATCGAGTGGAAGACTAGGATCGGGTCCTTGGATGAGAGGTCATTCTGCTTGTCAGCGAGTGTACGTAGATTTTGGAGCTGTTCATTGTTTATATGGAGGAATGAATTACAGCAAAATTATTCAGATCGTTCAACTCCGATAAAATGATTTGTAGAGTAATAATTTTTAAAATACTTCTAAGAATTTCTCATCAAAGCTTTGATTTTAAGTTACTTTGTACAGAAACGAGTTAAATATTCTTTGTGTTTCAATCGGTTCTCGAATATGTTTGTTTGTTTTCAATAGTTTTTGCCAACACTTTATATCGGTGCTTTGTTAGTCAATTTAAATTTTATTTATATAATGTTATAACATACTCTATACATCGATATAATTAGAGTAACTTTGCCAACAAATTATAAACATTTGAAGGCTTCACTAAACAAGTCAAATTGGGTCGTCGTTGTTTAATTGCTTTTTTTTTCTAAATCGAATATGATAAATAAAAGAGCTTCTACTCAAAGCGATTATAAGATATCGATATCGATCAGATGTATGTATGTGCTTCTTAGAAATTAATCTTAATCGGCGGATGAAACGTGTTTCCAGAAATTTAGAACCATTTCCTTGAAGTATTTCTGCTGGCCTAAATGACAAAAATAATTTATGTTGTTTGTTATAAAATTTTATGGTGTATCTGTCATCGCATGATATGAGTTTTAAAAGTTGTTATTTTTTAAAACGTTGAGTTCTTCTATATTGACTTCCTTTTCTTAAAATGTTATTTTGCTGAATTGTTCTACAAAAATTTCAACAAAAATATTGTATCACAAGTAAAAGCTTTTGCGCCTAACTTACGTCATTTATTCGCAGTCTTAGTAAATTGTTATTTTTTTTACTTATATGTAAAATAATTTTTTAATAATTTACCACAACAAGATAGACACTTTTTTTTTAGTTGATTGCTCAGTAAAGTCTATAACGAAGTAGGATCACAAAAGAGACAATACCGATATTGCATCCGCTTTAGAATCGTATTTATTTTTGCATTATTTATATAAATCTGCAGGCTTAAAGTTATTCTTTAGAAAATGTTGCCAATAAATAATCAAGTTTTGCAAATTTATGAAAGGACTTTGAAGAAGCGTTGATAAACATTTATTCTGGTATTGGTTTAATGGCCTCAATAGTTGAAGTTTGATGTGAATTCCTACTGTCCAGATGTATTTTGTTAGTATAACAGAATCTTATGGTATTTAGCTCCTTCCGTGCATAGTGCGTCTTGGCGGACGTAGTCACATTCCTAATATCTATCAGACGTTGAAAAAATCTAAATGCTAATCCATCAAAATCTTAATTTTGAAGTGTATTTTGTAACTTATAGCTGGCCGGGGTCTTATTGTGGTCTGCAAAACAGCCACTTAATATGAGATGAAGAGATCTGAAGAAATTCGAGGAAAGCAGGGGCTTCATTTTGCAAAAGCACATCAGGCAAAGGTATTCCTATAAACTTCATTAAAAAGCAGCATAGATAATGTTAGCACAAGAGATACGAAAATACTGGTAGAATTGTCAATAGAGTACAAAGTAGCAAAAGCGGCAGACAAACTCTGCTCTCTATGTTAGGAAGATCCAGAGAATTTATACTGCAATATTGAAAATACAACATATAAAATCGATGTCATTATCCCCATGAGGAGTGACATTCAACCGATTGCAACCCTTGTAGTCGAAGTTTTGCTACTCCAACCAATAAGTCAGTGGAAACGGCTAAATAATCTCCCTCCGCTTTATTTTTTTCAGGTTCAGTAGGAAATGTGTATACTTTACGGTTGCCGATACTCACTAATGTCGGTTCATTAGACGTAAGACCGCGAACCTTAGTGGCATATTAGCTTAGTGGCAGACAAGCTGTAATATGATATTGTTGAAATTGAAAGAAATGTTGTTCATTGGAAATTTAAAACGAGAATAGAATACTCGCAATACGAAATGTGTAACTTATTTAGCGGTATTAATACTTGACAAATGTTATTAAGACGTCAAGACAAGCGGCTTCTTTTAGTTCGAGTCACAATTGCGAGAAGACTTCATATTCTATCATGTGAAAGAACGCGGGATTTTGTTACGTGACGCGCCAGCATAGAGAGGGCGCGTAAACTTCAAATTTTGAGATTAGTTTTTTTATTTGCCCAATATTATCTTTAGTAACCATTGTTATTGTTAACTTACTCTTTTAAATTGGCGAAAGAGCATCTAGATGATACTCCGGAATCTGCGAAAACTTTATAATTTTATAATGTTACAATACATACCAAAGAAAATAAAATTACTTTTGTTACTAATAATATGTACTTTTCTATTTCAAAAAATCTTCTAAGCATCATATTTAACATACCCGGATAATTTATGATACGATGAACAAAAACTTACCACAACTATGTAATTTTTTAAGGTGTATCTACGATGTTTCACAAGACAAGACTCACATAGTCAGCGTATAATAGTAATTTTAATTTTTAATTTAATAACACACCATATTTTCTGCAGTAACGTGTTTAATTGGAAAAAAAATGTTTCGAACATTGAATGAGTTTGTGGCCGAGTTAATTCTATGTATTTTTCCGTGATTAAAATTGGGGGGAGATAACTAGATGGACAGGCTAAAGGTTAATAATCAAACTGGGGCTATGTAACATTTATGAGTACCTACCATGTATTTCTCGATAATCTCACTTTACGATTTTAACTATGGCAAAATCTTGTTTATCAGTAATACTTACATTTATTATATAACTATTTGGCTTTTTTTTTGCAGCCATTGGTTACTACCTCACTTGGGAATAAACAACTGAAACGTTCTTGAAGCATTACATTCGTCACTATATTACAGCCGTACTATAACAATATTTTCTGGAAATATCTATAACACATCTTACGTCTTCTGCTCCTGTTAAATGCTGGTTTACTTATAGCAAAATAAATTGAAAATTATAGTTTCGAAAACTTTTACATGCGTCTTTCATGGTTTGTCATAAACATTTAAAGAATTGTTTCCAATGATTGGGTTGGCAGCGCAATGGTCGTTACTATATACTTCAAATATTTTATGCCGTCGTTTCTGACATTTATAAGTACTCAGTTCCCGATACTTGATTATAAAGGTATTAAATATTTTGTTTGTTTCGACGTGGGTGTAAAATACTACGAAAGCTTTTATGCCAGTGCAAACATGCAAAACAGTTCGTAATAAAGAAAATAATTTGCGTGGTTGAATTTGTTCCTGTTTCTCAATTGCTAGAACGTGTTTTACATTAGTTACTATGTAGTATTGCTATTAACTTGTAAAAACGACTATGGTTGTTTTTTCTTTTCGCATTAGTTGTGTGGGATCACTTTGTGTTGAAACGACAATCTGACTACAAATGTTAGCGGTTAACACGTTGTTTACGAATTCAAACTAAAATAAAGTATAATTTGAAGTTATTTTCGGTATTCAAATTTATTTCGGTGGTGCTACGCCGCAGAGAAATTAACTACTTGAATTAACATGCTTTGGTTTTCTCGAGAACAAACTCTCTTCTCGGGGGAGAAAAGTGTTATATTAACAACAAGAGTTAACTGAATGTATTTTTGTCTGTGCATATCAGTAATGATTTTTAAGTATTAAGTGGATATATAAAAGATTGTTTTGATTATGGACCAAGAGAGGGTGAAATAGATCCACAGCATTATGGGTCAAAACAGATTCATTATGCACCTTCTCTATGCCGCTGCCGGGGAACCTTCTGGGTCGTTAACCAACACACTGTCTAGCACGTTGTCCAGGAGAATCCCTTTAGTGGCAGCAAAACGCAGTCACTCAGTTTTAATTGACGTTAGTGCTGTGCACTTGGAGAGGATGACATGGCAGGTTTTTAGCTAATCTAATCTTGTTGAGGGGTTCTTTTAGCCGGAAATTTCTAGTCACAATCCCAACAGCCGTGAGAAGATCTGCTCTCGGGTAATCTCAAGCATTATAGAGCTGTCTACTTGTACTACTTGAAATTAGTTTCATCCCATCTTTTCAAGAAATTTTCATGGGTGATAGTTATGTACAGTCATATTCTAACCCCTCCTAGCCAACCTGGGCTCTTCTTTATCGCCAGGATCTCCAAAAGCTAAAAATAGAGCTCTGTGGCAATCTAGTAGCAGATTCGGCATTATTGGTCGGTTCAATGGATACTACTTGTTTGCTGTCGTTAGACAGATGATGTTTCTGCCTACAAAAAATATGGTTAAATTCCGATAGTTAACTCACCATTAAAAAGTGCTAAAATTCCTAATCTGTAATTGTTCGAACGTGTCCCAGATGCCAAATTAATACATTATTTGCAGATTAAGAAACAGTATCATAGAGTAATTTTTAGCATATTTAGTTGATAAATTCTAAAACGTCCTGTTAGTAATTATGTTAATAGTTCCGAAATCTTTATTTCAGTGTGTTAATTAGTCCCTAAATATTAATTATATGTGTTATTAGCTTTTTATTAGGGGGGCAAAACTATCCGTTCGTATCTGTCCCTTTGCATTGAACCTTCCTTTTTGTCCTCTAATTACTCGGGAAATTGTATTCATAATAAAAACACCGTCAATAATATATACAATTTTATTTAAAATTATTGTAAAGAGAGAGTGAGTTTTTTTTCAGATTCAAGACAATAAAAAGTAATTTTTTATAAATGAATTTATTATATTAGAAACATTTAAACATTTTTGATTACGTCCTGTATATATTGGTATTAAGTGAATGCTTTTCCGATAGCGGTGGTTTGTTTTGTTGTATTTCGTAGACCTTATTTTGGAACCCACTCTGAATGAGTAAGAAGAATTGTAACAGAAGATCAAGTCAAATAAAAACTCATTTTAGACAAATTTCAGAATGCTGATGAATAGTAATTTATTTTCAGCGAAAGTAATAAATACCATAATAATGATAGAATTAAATAATCCATGGGGATTCTGTGCGAGAGTAATTGCTAAGTGGGAAAGTTGCAGTAAATGATGATAAAATTCTCGAACGCTTTGTAACCGCTATACCGGGTTTCCCAATGAGTGTTCTTGGTTATAAATTAGCTATGATATAACATACAAGAATTTAAAGATTTTTGGCAAACCAAGCCTAATACGTCCTTCAAATCACCTGTGTACTTCCAACTGTAGATGTATTTTCAACAATATACGCGCTCAAATGATGAAATTCCAATTTTAGTATATCAGTATTTCTGCATTAGTTCTACTTTCAATAGTCTTTATGTTTGATACGATAATAATCATTTGAAAATGTGAAAATTGATGTTTAATTTTAATTAAATACAAAGTAAAAAAAATTACAGTAATTTTAAATTGAAGAAAAATGTTCAGCACCAGTAACATTGTATTTCAAAATTAGTGAAACATACCCCAGTAGTTTTTGGGCATTGCTGTTTGTGCCAACCCAGTATAAAAAAAATCGTTTAGTGAATATACACACTGAAAAACTCAGTTAACTGACTCAAACAAGTTATGGTTGGTCCCACTGAGACTTCGTTTGAAAATAGGCAAACAAATACCATTAATACATCATCTATAGTTGAAAAATCAATGTTGGAATCTTATCGACGTTTAAGAGATTTTTATTTCATTAAATAAGGTTAATTTTCATGATTTAAACAAAATAGAGTTAAATTAACAAAATAAAAAAAAACAAGTAAATTTGCTTTAACAAATTAGTTTTAATTTTTAATTTTCAGTGTATGGTGATGTACCTGAAAAGATTTGATATTCCGCTTGAATATATACATTGAAATTCATTTTTGAATAGAAACCTTACGTAACTGTTTATTACCAGTGCCTGCAACGCATTTGATGGTTGTTTGGAATGTAATAGTACTAGTTGTGTCCCTTTGTTTTTATATTAGCGCTTTTATTATGCAACAGAGTCGTGGTTGTATATAAGTGGACAAGCATCTTTTAGTCCAGATTATTTGAAAGTAAAAAATAATATACGTAGTATTATGTTAATAATTGAGTTTTGAGTAAGATAGGACTGTGCGAAGCAGCGCTTACCCGAGTACCGATATCTGAGCGACCTTGTTCTTCTCATTTTCCTTGGGTTTCCCTTTCTTTATCCATAGCGTTTCATTAGGTAAATTTATCTGCATTCAACGATAATCCTAGGGAAACGGTAGCATAACTTGTCTTCGTAAATGTTCGGTTTTAATGAAATACTTTCCTTGGAAGATGTATAGAATAAATCTTATTTTGTGTTTGCAGTAATTTCGCAAATTAAATATCACTCGGTAACTAGTCATTCTGTCCACATTCAACTGTTGTCGATACTTGGCAGTGATACATCGTTAGACCTAAGGATACGAACTCCAATATTACAGGTTGTAATATGATATTTAAAAAAAAGAAAATTTTAGTTTATTGAAATTTAATTGAAATAATATAAAATATGGGGAAAGGGGATGCTAGCATAATTTTTGTTTAGTTCAAATCGCCATTGAGCAAAAACGTATTTTGGTTAAGTGTTTATTTAATCTTCCAAACAAATGTTTGATGTGTAAAATATGATGTCAAGTGGAAGGTTAATTCTTTTGATTATTCGGAAGTACGCGGAATTGGTCTCACGTAATACGTTACCATAGAGTGCGCGGAAACATTAAATTTGGTGTTTGCTATTAGTGTTATTTAAACTGCCGAAAATATCCAGGGGACACTCTTGGACCTATCGGTCATGAAAATTAATTAAATTATCTCGAAAACAATTTCTCTGATAGTTATAACATTACAGCACATATTTAAAAATAATAACAAAACAATTTGCTATTGACACAAGTATATGCATATAATGACACCTAATAGTAGTAAGTGCTGATTATAGAGAGAAGAATACTATTTAGAGATTACTCATAATCTTTTTTAAGGAAACAACCAGTATGAAATGCTGCTTTTTCAGATGCTCACTTTTATTCTGATTCAGATAATTTTCATTTAAATTAAACGAGTAAGAGAACCGTAGTAGTATTTTTATTTAAAGCACCTTTTTCTATATTACTCTAGCACTGATATTAATACTTTCAAAACATGCATGCGTGTAGTATTTTCTTTGGAAGGTTAGGTGGTTTAGCCGTAAAGGTGAAATTACTTAAATTATATTGTACACTACGAAGTGAGTAGTGTTATTGAAATTCGGTTTTGTAAATTATGTATTCATGCGTCTTATTTCCTTGGCAATAGCGAAGAGCTGGAACACAATTTTATGTAAATTTGTAAAAACGCGATGCTGCTTATGCATTCTATTGGCAGCATTCCGCACAATGGAATTACTTAGCGAAAATAGCTTGTGTGTTACATAAAGTTTATTAGTGCTTAAATTTGCTACCGTGGGTGTATATTGAATACTAGAAAAAATTTTGCAGAATAAATCGGCGTAATAAAGATTTTAGCAACTTTTGACGTTTTCAAAACATCGAAGCATTCTTTGTAATAATATGTGACAGATTGTTTAATACACGTACGTAAGGTGAGCCATATAGGAGCCATAGGTCCGATATTTGATTGTTTAACGTCTTTGCAGGCAGTAATCCAATCTGACCAAACACTAATATAGTTGGAAATAATATTTTTAGAAGAATATGTAGAGACACGTGTTATTGAACATTTTCGATAGCAATTTACCCCAGTATACACTTTTGAGCTGGAATTATTTGAAGCTCTATATCCGACCGACAATATAGCGTTTAAACTAAAAGCTAAAAAAAACTAAAATTAAATTCGGGAGTGTCTCTTAAACACACATTCAGCAATTTGGATTTTTCATTTGAATTGATAAATGAATCTTTGAATGAGATATAGAAATTTAAACGACAACTAATCTTATCGAAATGCCACTTCATAAACGCTATGTTTATGTTTCTTTTTTAAACTCAGCTACTTCTGAATAAATACTTTGACGCAAATATAATTTTAGCGTCATTTAAAGCAATTGAAGAATATACTGATGTCGAAATATATGCTGAAACTATTTATTTTTGATGTGGTTTGATGCAGGAACTCAACTGAAGTTGAGATTCTATGCTCTTTGATGATATTTTATGCCAGCTACAACACTACAATGTAAAACTTTACTGAAAATTTTGACGAATACTGACCGAGCAACCGACTTGTTGTAGAAAGATTTTATATTAATTTATAAGTTTTGGGCGAGAGAAAACTAAATACAAAAGCAGTAATTGTCCATTTTCACCACTACCGTCGTTGGCTGGACTTTACCCGCGCTCCAAAGATAATTGACCAGAAAAGGAATTTTCATCTAGAAATCGAGCTTTTTACCTCTAGAGGGACTTTTATTTTCGATAAGGAGACAAACTGAAGTCACTAGATGAGATGTGTGGATAGCGTTGATGACAGATAACCTCTTGGACGTTACAGTATATACAAACATATACAGCATGTTCGGCTATACGTAAGCGGAAGATGATTCCTTTTCTGAACAATGTAGATAAAAACCTTTTAAACAAAAAATATTCGAAGACAAACGATTTTTCAGTGGAACACTGTATAGTATTACACTTTTGGATGATTTTGCTTGATTCAACTCAGTTTTCTTCAATACTCCCCATACCCATCTATCTTAGTTTTTGAGATAATTGATATAATTTGAGATTCCTGCGAAATATCGCTGTTTCTTTAACGACCGATGTCTTAAACGTCTTATATGCTAGAGGGGTAATTCAAATTTTAATCGATTGACTATTTCTTGGAGTTTTCGGTAAGACATGATTTTTTTTATATCCACCACATTCTACAAGATGGCCATCGCCGCATTGGTATTACATGTTTCCATTTGAAAGAGTTTAAATAATAATGAACAACAAGCTAGGTCTTCGATTCAGTTGCTCAAATAATAAGAATAATTTAATAGTAATGGAATAAATTGTCTATTTGTGGAGTGACTACGTTATTAAACATTCTAGCTACAGCATCATGTTCTAACGATTTGCGAAAATTACTAAATTGTTGTGATCACTATTCAAGAGTTTATTTAGGTTTCATTGACTTATATTAGAGTAATACCGGCGTGAAAAGAGCTACCAAAAATACCAGTTACTTTCTCTGATGATACCTGAACATCCAGTGGCAGTCATAGAGCGAATTAGAGAAATAAAAAAAGATCATATCGACGAAGCCCAAATGTTATCAACCACAGATGCAACAAATAAAATACGCATTTGTATGTTGTCTTCCCACTAAAATACAGTTGATTTACGAATGCTTCAAGGGATAGGTTACCTATCACCCTCTACTAAATAGACAATATTTTATATTGTTATAAATTAAATTCGAACCAACGAAAATTTCTTTTGTTGAAAAACACTATATTACCGTCTACAATATGTCATACGACTTCAATTCAAGCTTTGTTTACACCAGTAACTTGTACTTTTCGGAATTCTTAAAATTTCCAAAATCAATGCTATTTTTCCAAAAATAAGCAGACTGCGAAACATTGCCCATTTAACCAAATCTACAATGATAAAAAAGTTACTCATGTAATCCCACTCGATCTGGGACATCATGTATGATACGATCCTTCTTGTTTTAGTTCTTGTTTTAAATTTTCATATGTGCCTGCACTTTACCGGATTTTATTATTTTGTAAGCAAAACCATTATTAGTGTTTACTAGAGATCTAAGTACAATTTTATGTGTAATTACTGTTCATCAAAAGGAATGTTTCTGCTTCAAAAGAACTCGAAATAAATTACTCGTTTACCTGCGTAAAGAGCTTGGCCTTCTCTACGTTCCCTAAAACTTCTATATCCAGTCGCATTTGAATAATTGACCGTATTAACATAAGGGCGAGTTAGCAGCTAACACAAACATCATCCGGTGGGGTGCCATAATGAGAAACGATTGTACTGTCCTAATGTACAAGAACACGGAATAAATTACTGAAGAGGAAAGAAGAAAATTTAACATTGTTAACGAACTATTTTTATAAAATTTTAGTTTCTCTTGCTTCCTTTACTTTTTATTTTTAACTACGTATGTGTTATTTTGATAGTTTGATAAATGTGTCAATTTTATTCTTAAACAAACTCAGACAATAACAACCAGTAAATTGAAATTCACTAACGCGAAGCGTGATTATATTGCTATAAAATTATTTTATTAAATCTATTGTGTATGCCATGGTAGTCATATGGTACTTGTGCATATGGTAAATGTGATATGTATTGACTGCGAAAGCCGAATACTTTTTGGAGTACAAATTAGATCTGTAGTTACCTTATTACAATTATGAGTTTTGGAAGGAAAAAAAGGATGTTTTGGAACGAATTTATTTGAAAAATATGGTAAAGTGCCTGAAACTCGTTACCCTAAATTCGTCCTCCTGTTTAACTTTTACGGAAAGTGCTGACATACCGCGAGAGCGGCAGAAAAATCTTTAGAATCACTAAGTTGCTTGCTGCTAGTGACTGAGTTTCACTGTTCTGCTCTTTCACACAATTCGTTTTAAAAGATAGTTTGTGTAGAAGCTTACTACATGTGAGACCAACTTGAAACAGTTATATTTACGCCTTGCGCCAAATTTTTCATAATTTAGTGATTGATAATTATAGATTAGTGCTTCACTATTGTGTTCAACATGTCACAGCCATGTAGCTGCAATCGTTTGGTTAGGAGTAGTCGCCATTGTTGGTATGACTGTGGTCCTAAGTCGGCAAGGTAGATGTAGGACTATCTAGGGCCTTGCCCTCTTCCTCACTCAACAGCCTTTGGGTGTAGCATTTATGTTTCTTTTGAAAACTCTTTATGCAAATGTTGTAGAGTGATGGTTAGGTTCTAACCGAAAGCAGCGACATATATTTCTCCTTGCATTGCTTTTACCACAAATGACTCCATTAATACCACGAGGAAGCTATTTTGGCATTATTTCTTGGTTGTTATGATGTTGTTTACGGGTTTTGAAGTTCCTCTGTTGAATATTTTGAGAAATTCCGTACACCAATTGACGCGGGCCATTTTTGTGTTTGGGTTAAATTATACGAAATCTACCGGGAACAGATCCTTTTCATATCTCGATGTTAATGTAAAATCGAATACACTGCAGCCTTCGACATGACTAAGTATGCTTCTATCTCACGGTAAGTCCTGTGCAATCAGCGTCAATGTTTCTTGAAACAAAAATTGATTTTCGTCGGCCTTTGTGAAACTTATCCACCGATGGTTCTTCATTACCAAAAGTTGAACAGAGCGATTCGATGCATTTTGTTGTTGCATTAGGCCTTTATTAAAATTGTAAAAAATCGTCTAATGAAACTCTTCACGTGAAATTCCCATTTTTTCACAAAATTGCTTTTTCAAACGTTAACTGTAAACAAAATACTCGGCCGAGTTCTGTGCTGTCACTCTTTCAATAATAAAAAAATTCAAATTTTTTATAAATAGCGATGTCAAATCTCAATATTGTCCTTGTTTCTAAAAATTGAAGCCGTTATCTTCGTATAAGCAAGAAGTGAACGTGAACTCTGCAATATAATGCGTGATTTTATTTGTATACTTATACATATACAAATGTGTGGCTCTTATTCACACGTTTGAAGTATTTGTAATAAAATTCAATAATTTTTTAAATATCTCATTCCTACAATCGCTTTTTTGTAACCGAGTTCTCGAACTGTTTATAAATATTTAGCAAACGGTTTAGTGTTTAAAAAACTCATTAAAGTATTATATGTTTCTACTTACCGAGTTATAAAAGCTTTCACATATCTATGCGCCCGCTGCTTACGTCATATATACACGTACACGGTAGATTCACGTAATTAAAGTTTGCTATGTAGAATACATACAGTTAGCTCCTAAAGTATCCCCGCCCCCTATATCAGTTTTTGAATGATTCGACTTTTGAAGAAGTTAGGTCGATTTATATTTTTTCTGAACTAATTTTCAGTGTTCAGGAGTTCAGTTACATTTCCGGTTTCACTGGAAGTAATCTCAATTTTCTTATACTAAATAAGATATTTTTTCGTTTGCGTCGATTTGCCTATAAGTATTAAATTAAATAATTAAAATACCTTTTCTAGAAAATTTCATGGAAAGGAAGTACAAGTAAAAACAAATGTCAAGAGTATTTTCACATTTAGCAGAATACCGTAACATTTCCAGGTTTCGTTTTCTTTTCATGTTCTATATAAATTGTCACGATACGATATTTACGGAATTCGCCTACCTAACGGGTCAGGTTTATATATTGTAACCAACTGCTCAGCCTGTTTTATTCGCTAGCATGGTTTACATGTTAAAAACATATAACGTCTTAAATACGAAACACATAAACTTAATTTAAATTTCGACATTCCTGTATGTTACCCGGTTACGATTTTATCGTTAGGCTGGTCGCGATTTAATATAGAAGCAGACCGGGGTGGCGCCTCATGCAATCTTCTAGCTTTCGTTATTACTTTTCTAAATAATTTACGGCTCATATAAAAAACGTATATTAACTAAACAGTTATCATGGAAGTACCACATTTGTCACGATGACATTCCTGTTCTTTGAGTGTCTAAAATTTGAGTTTTTAACGAGTAGAAACTCTGATTGAGAAACATTAATAGAAACCTACTTTTAATTTTACAAGAATCATTTTTTTATCTGTACGTGAAAGGTGTTAACAAGTAGAAGTAGAGAAGATGAAAATAATACTGTTTGCACTTGTTTAATTCTGCAATAATGAATTTTCAAGTTTCAATATTATAATTTAGTAAAAGATAAACAATGCAATACATGACGTCAATTTCATTGTTTCACAAAATATTGCATTTAGTTTCAAACTGTTCTACACTTTCGTTCTCTCTCACCATATGGATAATAAATTCTCCAGACTCTTCCAGGTCAATTCTCAACATTTCTGTTTCCTTCTCCATACGCTCTATCGCCTTTCTCCAGATGTTTGCACTTATTGTTTTGAGGGCATCTAGCCAAACTGATTCGAGGATAATAACTTTTCGATATGCGTCAGATATGTTTTATTGAATTCAAAGTACAATGCTATGGTGGGAGACGGAGTACATTATGACCATATTTTTCTGCAAGTTAGTATGTTGTGTACATATATAATCATACGAATAATCTAATCAATCTTCTGATGCGCTCGCCTTTTAGTTAAATCAAGTGACTGAATTTTTAATAAGACTGGTGCGTTATACTATTCGTTGTGATCCACTCCTGTATTTCAGCTTTAGTAGATGACGCTGTAGGTGGTTTGTTTAGCTTATAAGACCGAAAATACGCAAATTAAAAGAAAAGATATACTTGTTTTTATCACTGTATTAACAAGAAGTATGCTTCATTGCAATTATTGTGTTTATCCTAGTCTTCATCACACCTTGCAGGCCCGCTTTTAGGTATTCGCGATTTTCTGATGCAGCATCTTACTAGGAAGATCCTAACAAAATAGCTATTGCACTTTTTTTGCTAAAAGTAATTTAAGAATAAAAAGCAGTTTGATACCTGTTTGATAGATAAACAGCTCTTTGACTGGATGTACATACATACATACATACCTTTAGCTCGGTTCGATTACGTATTAGTGCAATGTTAGTAGATCAATATTAGAGAGCAAAGATTGTGGAGTAGTTTGGCAAACACTAAAGTATCGGCACACTCCGCACCATACAAGTTATTTGATTAATTCGGAAAAATTGTTTTGTGAATTGGTGAATTCTTATTGTCAACCGTACGACTGAATGATGTGATATGGTGCGGTCAATCGATCGTACGGGTGACAATGGAAATGTACCAATTCCCGAAACTATTGTTCCGAATTTATCACATAACCTGTGTGGTGCAGAGCGCACCAGCCTTTTAGTGTTAGTTATCCTCTTTGTTAAGCTATTGTAAATGCGCCGATTTAAGTAAAGCATATAGTAATATGTTTGGCTATGTATAATGGAGCGGGATTTCTCTATTTTTGATTAAATTATGACCGGAAGATAGCTTAATTTTAAGGAAGTATTGTTAGTGTAGTTTTACATTTATTTATAAATAGGTTACATTATTCTGTTGTGTTTATATTATTTAACTTTTTAATGGCTTTTGGTGCCTGTGTAGCTAAGCGTTAGTGTACTGTCCCAATGTTTTGAAAATTTGAAATTTAAACTTTCAGTGATGATTTATTATGCTGAAACAATACAATTGTGATTCTCGAGTACCAATCAGTGTTTGAATTTACTGCTTCATCTTTGTTTATAATTAATAGCATACGACACTACTGCGAGAACCGTTAATTTAATGCTAAAGTACGATTGTGTGTTCTTGTCATGTATATACAATCCCTACAATAGCAATTTGTTAAAATCTTGTTGGACTCATTATTTGAGTAGTACTGTTACTATTTTTATTCTGCTTTGAGAACTTTAGTAATTCTGTAAATATTTACTTGTTGATTAATCCCACATTTTTATTTTTTTCTTGCAAAATAAATATCTTTGAGAGAAGGAGTATTTTACATATACAAACTGATTTATTTTCAACCCTCACCATGGAGATCTTGCGTATTATTAGGTTTAAATTTGGCGAAGTTGCTAAATTTTGTGTTTGTTATAAACCCGAAGAGAAAGTGGATCTGTGACAAATAATATTGAGGTTTTTAGAAAAATCAAAGATTCTAATTTTCTCTTTTTATTAGCACCTTTATTTAGCCTTATAGAGAAAAACTGAAACCAGACGTTCTAGCCAACTTCCGATTTTCCTCGACATTTATATACGACGTTTCGATTTTTTCTCGTCACCATCAACCTTCTTATATCGGCACCGTATTGGATTTTTCTTTGATTTCAGACGTTGACAACATTTTTTGATTGACGAAAGATACATTTTAAGATTAAATAAGCCATGAAGCTATCAAACATTGTTCATTAGTAATATAAAAATGTACACCAACGAAGAGAAATGAGATGTGTTAAGGACAACCGAAAATACCACAATAACGGGTATAAGATATTTAAAATTGTATCCAGAACAACAGCCACATATCATTAAGTTTATGTAAATCTTGTATTTTCTAGATAAATAATAATCTACCGACATCTGCACAAGAAGTGGCATTGAAATTAAATTTACCCTAGAAATGTGTCTAAATCAACAACCATTCATATTAGTTACGTCCTGATGATAATTTAAGACTAAAATATTGCAATTAGCTAGTGGGAAAATTAAAAGACGACGAATATTTTTTTAAACAAAATCATCATGGTCAAATAAATCGAAATTTACGAATAGAAAAACGGGACATTATACGACAGTACAGAATTCTGATCAAAATAGGACAAAATCACCACAATATTTGGAAATTTTAGGGAATCGTTTCATAGGAGCTGTTATGCATGAAGAAACATTAAATTGGATTGAAAATAGTGGAGTTTTTGTAATGTCACCGGAATCTCCTCATTTAAGTCCTCTGGGTTATTTTTTATTGAGAGTTATTAAAAATGATTTATAGTGTTAAAGAACTTCGAGGTATGCTCTAGAATGCTGATGTTGTTCCTCAAAAAGGCAGTTCAAAATGCCGGTGTGCGCAGTTGTGTATTAATGCCAATTATCGTTGCATTATAGCATTATTTGGACATTTACTGTAATTGTTGGTTTATTATTTCGTTTCCTATTATTATTACTGTTATCGCTATTTTCATTCATTGTTACAAATAAGGTCAATTTGGCATCTATAAAATATCCCGTTGGCCTTCATTTAAATCCCTGTTAACATAAATATTACGCGGCTTGGTAAACGATCCACTTTCCGCCAAGTTTCTACTAAGATTTAGGAAAATTATACTATGTGGCTTTGTCATCCTGGATGCCATTGTAAATATGTTCTGGCTGGATAATTAAAAAATACTTACCATATCTCGCTTCTCTTCGTTGGTGTACGATATTTTTCTGTTACTAATGAGCAATATGACTGAAATTTCATGGCTATCTTACTTTAATCTTAAAATGTAATTTTCGCCAACTAAACCATATTATCAAAAACTTTTGTCAACATGTTATACATGGTTAAAATCAGAATCTGACGTGTCATAATCCAATATGGCACCGATAAGAAATAGGAAAATTGACGATGAACCGAAACGTCACCGAAATTTTGACTACGCCGTCAGATAGAAGATGGAAGATGCCCTTGGGCATTGGTTTCTACTTCCTTTTTGGAAGGAAAAATAAAGGAGGTAAAAGAACAAAATCGGTATCCCTCTTCTTATTAAATCTTGAACGTCATTCGTCACAGGTCCATTTTCTCTTTGGGTTCATAACAAATAAAAATTTTAGCAACTTTGCTAAGTTTAAACCGACCCTCATTCTTCAATTGTATGCGAGATCCCCGTGATGACTGTTGAAAATGAATCAGCTCGTATTAGAAAGATACTTTCAAAAGTAGCGGCACTTTTTTCAGTCAAAATGAAAGAAACATTTATATTAAATGTTTCTTCACTTACTTTGATTTGGGCGTATTTATGTATTCGATGTTTTGAGCAGTTACTATTATTGTGTTGATAATGCAACATTTTATCTCTGATGAATGTTCGATTTTAATGTGTCGAGATGTAAACTATTCTGATGGATATCGTAAAACGAGATGCACTTGGATTGCATGCAAATAAACTTTACATTTCAAAGATTTCGATCATCGTACCGATATAGAATATGTAGTCGGTTATATACGCCATATATACACTGCCGTTCAGAGAAGTTCGGTGGGTTGGTAAAAAACATGAAAAGGTTACAGAAACAAACGAAACTAAAAACAAAATGCAATTTTATTGTATGTACAGGTAAAAAAGACAAAAATAAATAAATAAAAAGTTATTCTGGCATAATATTGAATACTGAACATTATTTTTTTTTTTTCATCGAAAAAACCTCCTTTGCTGTTAATCACCGCTCGAACTATTCTAGGCATTCTTTCGATAAGTTTTGTTAAAACGGATTGTGGAATATTAATCATGTTGCAGAATATTCCGTAAATGTTCTTGTGAAGTTGGGCATACTTTTCGGATCCTCCTGTCCAGTTCATCCCACAACAACTCTAGAGGGTTCAAATCTGGGCTTTGTGGGGGCCATGTCATTACTTTCAGGGTGTGCTGTTCTTCTTGCTCCTTTATATAGTTCTTACACACCAACGCAGTGTGTTTTGGGTCGTTGTCATGCATGAATGTAAAGTTACGGCCTATTATACGCAATCCTGATGGCACTGCATGATTCTGGAGTATTGCAAAATAATTTTCCTTCCTCATTACACCCTGCACTCTGCATAAATCTCCCGTCCCAGCAAAGGAGAAACATCTCCACACTAACACAGAACTACTCCCTTGCTTCACTGTAGGCACAATGCAGTTCGGGATCACTTTTCGGTTTTAGATCTTCGGACATAAACTCGTCGATTTTGCCCAAAAACCTCAAACTTTGACTCGTCACTCCAAAGCACGTGTTTCCAATCATCTAACGACCAATCTAGATGAGAATGGGCCCACTGTAGCCGTTTTGCTCTGTTGCCCCGACGTAATAAGGGTTTTCGAATGGCAATGAAAGGTCGAATGGCAATGTCTATGAAGGTCCGCTTGTTGAAGTCGACGTTTCACCGTACTCGCCGAAACTTGTTCTTCACGGCCGCGATTGACTTCGCTGCTATTTGTGGCGCTGTTAAGTTTCTATTGCGTTTGCTTAATAATACAATTCTCAAATCTTCAGCTTTTGTTGTTTTCCTAGATGCTCCAGGACGAACACGATTTTCTATAGTTCCAGTTGTCCGATATCGCTTTATGATGTCATTTACTGTTGAACTTCTCATATTTATTTTTTCAGCAATTTGTCGCCCCGTTTGAAGAAGGATATCTTCAAACAGCGTAATAATGCGTGAACGTTTTTCTACACTGGTGGGCTTGCCACGTGCCAATTTGAAGTAAATTTTCTTAAAACTTTCGCGCAAAAACGACAGATGCACACCAACGCACGTTTAACAGTAAAACGAAGCAAATTTATATCTTTACGCCTGTGACAAATGAACAAGAATGATACTGCGGTATATTTCCTAAATGTATCGTTCGTTAATAATCCCCAAACGACCCGTTTCAAAAGATCGGTACTTCCGAGAAATTCTTGGAGTGATAATAAAAGGGACTTTATTGTGGTTGTCGCAATATTTCTACTTTACATAATAATTTATGGCTTTGATCCCTTAGAAAAGAGTGTATGCTTAATATTTTTCTAATTTTATGTATTAATAATTGTATACAGTGTGATATAATAGATTTTTATTGTATGACCGAACTTCACTGAATGGCAGTGTACATATTTTACATTCGCATTGAATATTTTCAAGTAGCTAAAAATACCAAATTTTTTACTATTTGGGATATGCGTAATTCCCATTTAATATTTCAATTCTTTTTCCGTGAACAGATCCGATCAAATATATATTGCTGAGAAAAGTATAAAGTATGATTGTAGATGGAGCTAAAGTGAAACCAAATGCAACTATGCACTACAAGCTTTATAGGCTCATGGCCTGGACCGTTTTCACTTCCACTTCTTCCTATTTATCGTTTTGCCTTCCCGATCCAGGATTCCTGCCTGTCCAGTATTCTCTTTGATTGCCTGTAATTATCTTTTCTTCGGTCTTCCTCTTGTTTTTCTCCAATGAGATGTGTGTTTTCCATCATTTGTTAAAGTTGCGTTTCATATTGTAAAGTTATTTCCTTTCGCAGTCCCAGACAACAGTTATACTCACGTAATCAACAAAGAAATCACTTAGGTAAGATAAAATAAAAAGAAAAACTCTTGAATAATATTCGCAAGCTTTAAACACAAAAAGTAATCGCATTACAATCCAACTGTTACATAAAAGCAATTACTTTAGCAAAATAAAAAATTATTACAATATGCAGTAATAACGGTTTTTAGTTTTATGCAAAGTTAGCTACTGCTAAATTTTTAATAATATTGCAATTTTATTTAGATATTCTCTAATAATTTAAATTTTGTCTTCTGTTGAAACATGTCGGTACCCTACAGGTTTTATCTATCTGCGTTAACAGTTGTCATAAATTAAGGGTAAAGTTCTATCAAACATTCCCGTTTAATAGATCTATTAGGATAAAATTAAATTGGTTTTGTGGTAATTTCTTGATAACAATAACATCGAAAGTTTATATACCAAAAGTGGAAATTTAAAATCCTTCGCCTTTTCAGAAATTAGCAGGAGTACTTTTAAAAGTTAATGTATTTTTTGGGAATATGTCATTCATCAGCAGGCTCTAGGGGAATACGTGGTTTTATTATTGGCTAGTAAACATGTTTATACCGTACAAATGTTATCACCCGCAGATAAATGCCATAAATAGCTTGTATGGTGACATGGAAATAATGAATGCTAGGCTTGTAACATTATACTATAAGTGTCGGTGATTAATCATTCTTGATGTGCATATATGTCCATAGTTTATCAAATGTATGTGTGTATAGTAAATATATAGATACGCAGCTTCAACAATTAACCTGCATTAATTATTCCCACGGTTTTTTCATCTTTTTAGCGCCAAGTAAATATCACAATCAGAATTGTGGATTTAGGTACATATTTTCGGTAAATAATCGAGGGAATAAACGATTGTCGATATTCAATCTGATCATTTGAAACCATTAACATTATAATGTGTGCCATATGTGATTTCTGCGAATGCTAGATGTAAATTTGCGTTTATCATTAGGATACGCGAATTTCGAATTTAGATAAGGTCATCGATTTTTACCGACGAAATGGGCAAATAGTAATATTCCGGAAATATTGCGTGTTATGGAGCTTCGGGTCTGGTATTATAAAAATTTTACCCAACCACATAAACGACAGACGATGGCTAATGTCGGCGACGATAACCAGTTCGATATTTGGAGAAAAGGAGGTCACGTAATACCGACTTGAATATTGTAAGGTTAATATTATTATGAGCATATCTATTGCTGCCGATTTAATACTTTAATTTTTCATTTAGAGATACGTAATATTTACAGACGTCGATTTCAGCTAGCGGCTAGAGGTATAAGACGACTGCAGGAGGGATTTGTCACGTTTCGCCATGGCTAGGGTTTTATGCAAATGCGCATTTAGTTACTTGAAATCCGTTTAGATATTAAAAAGTGGATTTCTTGTTACTTCTTCCAAGACGGTCGTTCCTTCGTTATTATTCCAGCAAACTCTTCCAAGTCTCAGGTCGCGTAGATAAATCAAACAGTAAATTGATGCTGCACCTATCTCTATATGATTAAAAATTAATGTTTCTATGTAATGTTGTATTTGCATTACTTTGCATTATATTATTTTTTCCTACTTTGGGAGCTACCGTACTGAGTGAATCAAGGGTTTAGTGAAGTCCATTTATTCTGCAAACAAGGCTGAAATTTAAATTTAACAAATCTATAAAAATATTACCCAAGGAAAAAATAATGAAATGTTCTTCTGCAAATTCTAAAATGAAATGCATGTGTTTATCTCAGAAATAAAACCCAGACACAATCAATTCTAAGAATCAAAATTGGTTATACACGAGTATACGTGTTTCTTCAAGGTGTAGTAATACTTTCGCTTCACTTACGGACTATTAAATCAGGCATTAGCAAATTGTTAGTGTTTTCCTCTAAATATTATATATTACGCCAAAAAGCAACAGTCAAGCGAAACTAAGAAAGTATAAATTATGATTTTGAGTTCTATAGCAATTTCTTAAAACAATAACCAACAGCCAGAGAGGATCGTCTATTAAAGAGATCTCCTCTTCGAAATAGGAAGAAATCTCCTTTGCAGCTGCCTCGTAGAAATTAGTGTAGAAGGTGGTGCAAAAATTTTGTCTAGGGCAGCTTCAATAGCGCAGGATTGAAAGGTTGCAAGGCCATTTTTGGCCGAAATTAACAGAAGAAAACGTTTAAGATGGGCATAAAGACCCCAACAATAGGCAACTGAAATCCGGAAAAGGATGTTGTCTTCCAGAAGAACGAATGCAGGAGGTAATAATTCTTATATTCGTATTTTTTTCTAGCTCAATTCTACTTTGTATCTATGGACGTAATTTATTGTAGTGTTGTGATTGAACCCGTGTTTCTGTTATTTATGTCATAATATACAATTTAAATTTTGTAACAGTTTAAGTAACTCAATTTCTTAAATTTTGTTATTTCAATGATTTATGACTAAGGAACGATACAAGTTATTAAAAAAATTTCACAATTGTATTCTTTGTCAAAGTTACACATAAATATAAAAGCACCAGTATTCGCGTCAATATTGTAGTGGGTCATTGAGGTGTGTGTACTTACACTTTAATTCATTAATTTTTATTATTTTTATTATAATATTCCTAAAATATCAAAAATATTTGCAGATTTTGAATTTTGGCATTTTGACAAATTGTATTATTAATCTTTTCCTTTCTAGAGACTCCATTAATAATACTTTGTGGTCAATGATCAAAGTTGCAAGTTATTTTCAAAGTTTTTTTCAATTTAGCAGTTTAAATTCACAAGGTCAATCCATAACATTAGAAATAGTTGTCGTTAGGTCAACCCCAAAAGTATTAAGTCGTTGGACGCCGTTCCTGACGCAACGAGAGTAAACAAGTGGACAGATAGAAAAACATATTTTTTGATAACAGACATTTTAACTTCTTACTATTAACAGTAAAAATACCCTGAAGAAAACGACTAGAGGGGATTTAGAAGAAACAACTTTGAAGCATTAACCTAAAAGGAAGGAAACAATTTTTCAAAGGAGAATTTGAAAACAAACACACTTATTGTAAATAAATTAAAACTATTTTGTGAAAAGGGTTGAAAATAAAACATAGGGAGTTGTAACTATCATTTAATTCGATTTTTCACTTACTCAAACATATTTCAATTTGGTGATCCTATCAGCACATTTCGACTACGTCGGACTAGTCCATTTTTCAAAATTTAAAGTTAGTTTCAAGCATATTTAGAATGATATTTAGCCATTGAAACAACATTTTGAATAATTTTTTAAATCTTTAAGATCAGAAGTATAAATTATCAACCAAGAGCTAAGATCACGACGTGATTCTGGAGATTGCGTGGAAGACATAAAAGGACATAATATTCTTGAAAGTAGAGCAGTTAGTATTAAATAAATAAAAAAAAAGGAAATTTAGAGAAGAGAGTTGAATTAAACGAAGAAAGAGGCATTTATTCAAATATATATTTAGTTAGTACCGAAATCCATATCGACATTGGAATCAGAACAGACATTCAGATGTCAACATGTGAAAATATGGACTACCGATAGAATAGTGTCACAGACAGATAGATCGAACCTGAATTAAAACGTTATATACATAGATAACTAATACTAGTTATGTATGTATATCATAAACAACAAAAAGGCAACATTTCTGACAAACAAAATAGATAACTAAATGTATAACTAAAATGTAACAAGAAAATACAAATAAAATAAACGTTGGATTCCTAGAAATCTATCGCAGGCGTTTGTTCTTTTAAATACTCTCTAAGAGAATAGTAACATTTTAGTAATAAGAAAAATTTTAATCGCGATTTAAATTGATTAATGCTGTGCATTAAACGTCAGTTTATCATACCATTTAGATTTATACCAGGAGGCTAAAAATGAAAATTCATGCTCGAGATTGGATTCTAAGCAAAAAATTCGAAATAACTTTTATCCAATCGGCCTTTGGTTGGGAGATATCGAGGCTCAAACTTGTGAAAGATATAATTTCAAGCTTCGCAAAAAACTAATAACGGGCCATATGAAAACTTTATTTAATCACTGTAACGGTTACACAGAAAGCAAAACAATTATTTTCAATTTCAAGCGCAGCATTCAAAATTCTTTCTCATAATTGCTCAGCAACTTACTGACCAAGACATTGATGAATTTAGAACCAGTTCTAATTTTCGTCAATTTTTTAGTAACTTTCTGGAGTTTTGTGAATTTCCTGGTAACGGTATTTGACTTTGATAAAGAGATGTTCGTACCGGTTCTAATGCATATATATATAAATCAATTTTAAATTGTTTGTATGTATTCTTAAATGGCGCCTTCAGATTCGCGGAATCATATTATTCAGCTTAACAAAATTGCTTGGATTTTATTGCATATAACAGCATGGCTTTGTCCTACGAAAGGGAATGTAAAATTAGTTCGCAATAAATTTGTTGTCGCAGATCCTGGCCAATTAAGAATTTATATTAGAAAGGAAACACCTCACTGTGGTGGCTGTGAGGTGTTTACCATTACGCTTCACTAACACTGGGTGCGTGTTTCCATAGCTACGCTAATTTTCAGCAGTAATGCCACAATACTTCGCTAATACTGAACGCACGCTTCATACTGAACTGTTTTACTGCTGTAGATGATAGCTTAGCGATGGAAACATTTCCTCAGTGTTAGTAACGCGTTGCGGTAACGGCGAAGTGTTTCAAAAAGTAGAATTCTGTTGTTGTTTTTAGTGACAACATTTCTAGAAAGAAATGGGGATACCCATACAAAATTGGGTGTAGAATTTCGCCGAATTTATCAAATAAATTCCGCTGAAACAAGATCGCCGCCGACAATGTTAATAAAATGCCCGCAATTTATTGCTGCTTTTGTCTAATCTTAAAAGTTGTTGACGTGCAAAATACACAGAGAATAAAGTATGCTTCATAAAAAATATAATTGACGGCATAGTTTCGTTGCAACGTTTATAAACAGTGCCAAAGATATTATGCGTGTTCAGTAATGCATCCTCTAATGGGAGGTTGATTTATATTGATGTTTCATTTGTTAATTTGTCTTTCCGGGATTTTAGAGCTTTAGAAGCTATAATTATATGCATTGCATCTGTAGTATCTATTATTATTTCTTTACGTATATACCATATATCACGTACACTACCGTTCTCCGAAGCTTAGAGAAGAAAGTTTTGCAATATTTACTTAACTAATACCTTAATTTAATAGTACTTGCTGCATTCAACGATCATAACCTTAGAATTACAAACAAGAAATGTACATAATTACACATTTTATGGAACACCCAATTGCCTTTGCGTCCAATTATTGTTCTTTACTTACTAGTTACGTCTTATTGATGGTAAAGATTTTAGGGGACATCCTCTATCTGTTTTCGGGCACGTTCCTACCCGGCTTGATCATTTAGAATGTTTTAACCGAATTTTGTTATCGTTTAAATATTATTGTGATAAGTGGCACTGCAAGGTAATAGCAGGCCCCGGCTTATATCACTCACCTTCAAGAACGATGAGCCAGGAGATACACCTGGCTCATCGTTCTTGCCATGAGTGCCAAGGGGTTCACGCTCCTGCCTTCTAGAAAACAGCGATAAAAAGCGAGTACAGTTCCCCAACTCACTCCCGAGCAGTCCTCAAACTGCTTAACTGCAGAGAGCCGCACGTAAGTGTTCTAGGTAGCTGCACATAATGTATTAAAAAAAAATAGAAACAATAACCAAAAAATTTATGCTAATAGAGCTAGTCATGGTATTGATGGAATCATTCATCATTCATGGCAAAAGGAATGTCAGGAGAGAGAACGCTAACCAACGGACATGTTTCTATCTACTAGGTATCATCAGCGTGGTTCCGAACATATTTCGACGCACATCACTCTTTGCCTCTCGGCTTATATCACCTACTTTCAAGAACGATGAGGCAGATATACTTTTTGGAAGAACGTGACATAAGTTGAGAGGCAAACAGCGATGTAATCGGAGATACGCTGATGACGCCGGGTAGGTAGAAAGATGTCCGTTTTTGAGTAGTGTTTCTAGCCATTTTTTTAGGTGTTTTTAATAGCCTGAAATGTCCTGTGGTAGATCAATAGGTATTGGTAAATGATCTAGCCTCATAATTTTGCACGAAGAAGGCGAAATCGGTGAAAAATTAAATATAGTCCTGTCGACATCAAAATGTACCATTCGCCAATATCGACAAATAGGCGATTTGAAAGACCGTGAAGGTCCAGCGCGAATAACCACCCCAGCAGATGATAATCAGAAACAGCGAGTGAAATCAATCACGGTCAAACGCCGGCTAAGGTGGATTTTTTTAGGAGATACATATTTAAGAACTTCCTTAATAATAAATAATAAAAAATCATTTTACGTTAGATTTTGATAGTTGTTATCCTTTAGAGCAATAAATTTATTTTTTGATGCTTGTTTTTAAACTTTTATTACTTGCCAAACTTCAATGGACGGTAGTGTACGTACTTATACACTTATAGCTATGTTCCTAAAATAAATGATTTATTAAATTTGTGGCATAAGACTAAATTATATTTATATAAGGTTATTCATTAGAGTTAAAATAATAGTCCTCATCGCATAAATTAAAATTTAATGATCAAATATTTTTGGGATGCTTTCAAGATATCTACACGCGTTCTTTAACATAATGTTTATTACAATGAGTACTTTTCTGCGATTTTACAACAATTGCGTTAATATGTTTAATAATGTAATAATATAAAGCCGGTAACGGATTTTATTCTTTTCTATCCTTTTTCATTGTCACTATAAAACACGAGGTGCCAAACCGCGAGTGTATATTTAATTGCCTTTGTGTCAACCATCTTTGGATACACACCTATGGTTTGCAACGTCATATTTCAACGTGACCATGAAAACGATGCAAAACATCGATTGTATTGAAATCTATTTTAGTCAATATTGACGTGTCTACTTACCAACTATATGCATATATTAATTAAAGTGATGCGCTTTCGTAAATTGTTAGTTACATGACAACCAATTAATTAAAAAAGTATAAGAATGAAAAAAAAAGATTGTTCTTGATGCCTAAAAATTAAGTGACTGACACTTAAGTTACTACAGAATAGTTTATTTACTTATTTAAGATTTGTATAGATTCATGGATTTTTTAATTATAATAGTAAGGGTTGTAAGACAAGTTTTGACCGATGTACACACTACCGCACGAACATGGAATCTGGTAGACACTAGGGGCTTCCAGATAATTGCGGTCTTTGACGGGAAAGTGGTCTGTGGGTTTCAAACTGGGTTTGAAGATGATTTTTATGTTATTTCTGATGCGATGTAGGGTGGATGCGCTTACGTACGGAAATTAGAATTAGATGAGTGGGCTTGCTGTGGAGACGGTTCGATGTAGCGAATATCTTTTCTAGAACAGTTATTGCGGATCAGAGTTTCAGTGATGTGGTTCAGTCTTGAGGAAGCGAATAGGTTTCAGATATGCATAAGAGAATTGATAACACTGCGTTTTTGGGTTGGATGATGATAAAGAGACTGTCAAGATATCTATCTGTGTGCGTGGGTTTTCGATAAACGGAATGGCTCAGCGCCTCGTCAGGACGCCCGTGTACGAGAACATTTAGAGAATAAAGGCAACCGTCTAATTCGAAGCGGAAGCCTTACGCATCGGTTAATGTATTTTAGAATCCTCTTTTGGAAAACTTGCAAAACTTCCTTAGGGAAAAGTATCGTATCTTGTAAATGTTTTTTAAGCCAGTGAAACAGTCAGAAGTCATACATTGCCAAATCGGGTCAGCACGGTGGATGTTCTATTAGTTTTATATATTTTTTTAATCAAATATTGGATCGTGAGAGCTATGGTATGGGACGATGCATTGTCGTGATGTAACATAATACTCTTCTCAGGAACTTTATTGAATATTTCAGGCAAACATTTTTCGATGTATGTGTTTTTTGTTCATCCAATTTACTTGCACGTACCTACCAGGCTCGCACACCGCATATATAATTTTTTTATAACTCGCTGCTTCTTTGTCATTGTTGGTGGTTCTTCGTCTTTACGGATCCATACACGACTCTCTTGACGGATAGGTATGTCGAAAGACGTAAAAGTACATTTTGTTACCTGTCACCATGTTGTATCGTATGGATACAACATGCAACAGCCTAGAAGAAATTCTATGTAACTGAGAGCGGAACGTCGGTAGACTCATGCGGTTTCAACCTGGAAACCTAAATTCTCTAAAAGATAGTACAATAACTTGTAAGTGCGAACGATTATTTAAGCTCACACACACAGTAGGGTTTCAGTTGGATATTTGTTTTAGATTGAATTATCGTAGAAACACACAAATGTGGTACATGATCTCATCTACATCAATACTTTTTAACTATTTACAACCTGAACGGTTTGGAAACGGCAAAAATAATACTGCACGCTCATGTATCGATTTTCACCAAAGCTCAATATTGTTGCTTATAAATTTAGAATAAATTCATGCTTTAGCACAGTTTACTATTTTATGCTTTTCAAGCGTTTAAACAGCGTATTGATATGAATCACGAAAACGCAATATACGTTTTCATTTTTACATGCGAACTAATAGAGTTTGCGCTTTCCAAGTTAATTGCGCAATATAGTTTTACCAGCACATTTATTGCAATTCTTCTTACTTTAAAAGCAATTACATGAAGAAGAAAGGAGTGCAGTTGCGTAATTGTACACACGGCATAAAAGTCGACCTTCACAAAAAAAAACTGAAGTTCCTCGACTTTTATTTTTCGGAATTTATTAACTGGATTTTACTTTGCCACACGCGGTCTTTAAGCTTCCATGTTATTTTATAGCGCATGGGAGTTTTGTGTAGCTATTATTATCTAGCCAGTTTCTCATAATATTTCGCAAGCATTTTTAGGCACAATGAGCAATATAACTTGGCGCCGTATCTTTTCAGCTTCATTGTTATTAAAGCACTAAAAATATCAACAACCTTTAATCTCTACAATTACATTATTTTTTGCTGGTGTGTTTTTTAACTTTCTATCGCATATCCCGATTTCGTAGAAGATTTACAGTAAATAATAATAATAAGAAGAATAATAACATTAATTTTTGAAAATATTTTACATATATATGTATATCATAGAATAGAAACAAGTCAAAACAAAGGAGATGCAGGAGAAGCAAAAATAATTCATATTAAACACTGATTGCAATTAAAAAAGCACCGTTTCTTTGGAGTATTTTCTTAAAATTTCATAAATATATTTCTGAAGGTCAGCTTAATCGATTGTTTATCATATTGTATTGGAATAGCTTATTTTCCAGCATTTACAAGAGCAACACATATTTTTATAGGAACATCTGTTACAATCCGCTAGCTGTAATCCAAATGTACAAAAATTTAAAAAATGCATGCATTATGTTTTAAGCAATTATGAGTGATGCCCCACAGACGAGAACCTACACCTTATAAACAATGAACCTCCTTCGATCGTGGCCGAATTATTGGGGTACATGAAGCCGGTGTTCATTTCCGGGATATTGCGTGTAGATTTAATCATTCGATTTAATCATTTGTATTACGGTGTTAGAACTTGTGGATTGTAAATCAAGACAAAGTACGTAGAGCTGGTTATGACGCACCCAGAAGGACTGCTGCCGGAGAAAATTTTGTTTCGGGGCTGCATTTTTAGCGCAGCAGTGGTGGAGCGATGTCAGTTGTAGAACACCAATATGGACAGTTTACGGACGAACCTTATTTTTTTCTCGTTTTTAATTTACATGTATAAAGCATTTTTGATAGTAATAAACATTAACTTGCGGCGGTGCATTTTTAATTGTTGCCAGTGTAATTAGATATCGATGCGTCAAGATAATAACAATTAATACATAGGAGATGTTTTTGGGCGTTTTTATTAAATCTGTTAAAGTTGTTGATTGGTTCTATTTACGATGGCAATTTATTGTAAAGAGAGCACCTTATATAATCTAAGGTACTTTGAAATAAAGACATTCTATATCTCGGAGCTAGTAGCAAAAATTCTTGTCTCGTATTGATGTTTTGACAAATAAGACTTTGTTCCAAGGAACCTCGATTTTTGAAGACAAAGTAAGGAACCTCTAATATGTATAAATCGTAAAAGATTAAGAGTTTGTGCTGTTGATAAACACGTTTCACTGAATCTGTAGAGTTTAGGTTGAACAAATTAATCGCAAAGCGCGCTTTTGAAGAAGACGTACTCTATTGAATTACGCTGATATATGAGTGTCTGGCATGTACCAGCTTCTTATATAAAAGGTCTATATGCATGCCCCACATAATATAATCTAGGTAGACTCCAAACATTTGAATATTCAGTGATACCAATTCCGGGGTTTCGTAATTCTAATGCTCAGTGTGATACTGAGATCTAAATGGCAGTTTGTTGATAAACTAATTTAGTTCTTTTAATATGTACTTATCCCGTATAGAAGATGATGACGATAAAGAACAGGGTCGGACTTATTAATGCGGATACCAATATCTATTGCAGCTGACTCTGAGTTGGTGTTATAGCACCTTGCCAAATGCCTTGGAGAAGTCGACAAGCAACCCTAGTGCTTGACCATTGATTGTCTACTGCCGTAGAAACCTTAGACAAAAAAGTGAAGAGAGCTGTGTTCGCCCGTTTTTACTGGTAATGAATGCATACTGTTCACCTGACAGAATATTCTTACTTTTTTAACTTCGTGATGCGCTCATAAATTTTAGTAAATACCGGTGGTGCGATATTCATAAGTCTATAGTTGCTCATACCTCTTTCAGCTTAAATCTTCAAGGAAAAGTTTTGAATGGTAGATTGATCACATGCTTTAACGGCCTAGTAATGTATTGGGCATATTGCAAAGCTAGGCTAATATTAATAAGCAGTAATGTTCTTTTCATCTGGTGTTACCGAAGAATTTAAAGAATTAGGTAATAAGTGATATCGGTATCTGTAACAGCTGTAATAAGAAATATGTTTAAATTATAAATATCTTGAGGAGAGTGTTTATAAGATCTTATGCTAATGTAGAGACTACATTAGAGAAATACAATTTGAAAGCGTTACATAATTCACTAGGTGCATCTGATGATATGTCTGGCAAAGAATCATTGTTTTTCTTCCTTACATACATTCACCCTACTTCAAATTACAATTTCAAAGAATGTAATTATATCCTTGAATGAATAAACGGTGGTTTATAATCCTGGAATTGTGTGTATCTAATAATGTGAATTTATAGCTACAGTAGTAACACTCCGCAAGATATGGTATGTATGTATACGCAAATATACGGAAGCACCTCTGCAAAATTAGTGACATACTGAAAAGTCTATTCTCGTACCGCTTTACAATAGCGTGTTCTAATTATAGAGAATGCATTTATTTTAAGGTTTTGTGTCAGTGATTTAAATCAAGTTTATTAACTATACTGTTGCCTTTGCAACAGGTTTATTTGAAATGCAAATTTCGTTAATTCTATTAGGAAATAGGGCGTAGGTACTAATAAACTTTATGCTACTATGTTAATTTCGTCAATATGAAGATTTCTGCTTCTTTCCCTTCTTTTTTTTTAGCCGATGGAATTAGTTGTGCTTTATTTGAGATTCCCCATTTATTTTTTTTGTTTTTTCAATTAAGTTGCTACATGTTACGTTTCGGAAAATGTTTTTATTCTTTCTTCAAAAAACTTCTGTTGTTCGATTTAGAATCGACAAAATATTCTATGTCGAAAACGTGTTGTTATTCTGATATAATCAATTTTTGCAAATACGGTTCATGTAAAAATACATTAAAGCACTTGTTGATAAAAAAAGGATGGATAAGAAAAAAAAACGATTTTTACACAGGTTTGGTAAAACATCTTTAAATTTATAAAATCTTTAATTATAATAAAACAAACATAAACGATATAACAGTGAATGCGGGAAAGGGCAAACTTTGCAGTAAAAATATATAAAAATTTCTAGAAACACTAAGTCTGCGTTCGAAAACATTTTGTTAAACAATTTTAAATCCTTGTATTCATTGGGTTGTTACTGGCACGTTGTACCAAGTTACGACATATTCCATTTAAAGCAGCTCGAACCCTGTCTTGCATATCTTCTTTGGTTGATGTTGGATGTGCATACACTTGTTTTGCAAAGTGTAGACAATAGACATATCCTTTTACAGTTAAATCTTCGTTGTAAAAACATCGTGCAGAAAACATTAAAGTTGCAGGATACTTGAATATTTTTATTTCGTATCTCATCGTTTGCTTGACTGTTGTGTCTATTATTTAAACAGTTTTATGGTAAATTTAACTTCATCGTATTATTAAGTCTGAGAATTCCGGATTTTCTTGAGATTTCGTCAAGAACCATTGATGATGATATTTTCATGGTTGCCATTGATGTTTTAATAAGATCATATGAGTAGTTCTCGACGTGATTCCAAGAGCCCTTTGGCGAGTTTGTGGAGTGTACTGCGAAGTATCCAAAGATCATTATTTCTGTATCGTTGTCAACATATGATTCCCCTTTTCGTGGAAGTTAATTGTTTCTATGTCCATCTTTTTTATCAACAAATAAAATAAATGCCAGACATTTAATAATATTTGGAAAAATTATTATATGACACATTTTCGGTATAGGATATTGTACACAGAGTACATATGAATTTTTCTGTACAATTCAAAATTATTCGGACTTGAGAAGGATGCTATTTAAAAAAATCGACATTTGTTAATTTTGTCAATTCCAAATTTGTTTTGAAAATTCAAACATCCTGTATAGTACTTTTAATTTATTTAAGTTATTATTAATACGGACCTTCTAAATTAGTTTAACGAAACAACTTTTCCGTAACCAGCATAGTTCATAATTAACAAGTGAATTAAATTTGTAACTTTTTTTGAAATAATCGATCTTTTTACAAAATGGTAACATTTAGGTATAGGTAATTGAACCAATTTCGTTTCAGAATTTCAAGAGGAATCAAAATTTGTGCAAAATAGTAGGCATTCGATTTAAATTAAGAAAGCTGACATCCACTTCCTGTATAACCGGACGTAGTATGTCTTCAAAATTATTTTAAATCTTTGTATGATGGAATACCTATTTTCGCAGAATGTTGACTGCACTTCTTGAAATACTTGTGCCCTAAGCTCAAAACGCCGTACCGTGTATACTGGGGAAACTCAAAGGACATCACTAGCATATATCTACTGAATATGTACCATTTTCGGTCTAAATTGGAGAGAATCAGACACACTACCTGACAAAAACATAGACGCGGTATCGTTTTTATTTACGAAACAAAGTTTATAGACACTATATAAAATGTAAATGAGGGTTATTAATGCTTGTTATGTAAATAGTCCATTTATAGATATTTCTGGGTATTTATTGCTTTATGAGGTAATTGAGTAATTGAGATGTTCCCAGATCAAAATAGGAATTTTAAATGCGAAAAAATTTCGACCCTGCGCATTTATTACATTAATATAAGCAAAAACGTTTTGATTTGATACTTCTCTTTATATGCAGTGGTAGTGCTGGTAAAGTGTACACATTTCACCACGAGAAATTATATTTTATAAAGTGTTTGTAATATGGGTAGAAAAAAACAATTATCCTCGATAGAAAGGGATAAAGTTCTAGCCTGGCACCAGGATGGCGTTAGTAAGAAGGAAATTGCTCGTCGGTTACGAAGAAGCGATCATTGCGTTAGAAATTTCCGGAAGATCCGGAAAATTACGGCAAACCAAAAGGCCAGGGGCGACCGAGAGCTGTAAGTGAGCGGGATAAACGCATGACATTGCGGTGTGCATCCAATTCTTCTGCGTCGGCGAGAGTTATTGCAGAACAGGCGGGGGTACAAACGCACGTGCGTTATGTTGAAAGGATTTTAAAGGCGTCACCGGTAATATCACGGAAGAAAATGTTGAGAAAACCGCCACTTTCTGCGAAACACAAAGAAGCGAGGTTGAGATTTGCTGAAGAACACGTATCCTGGAAGAAACAATGGGAAAAAGTTATATTTTCCGATGAGAAACGTTTTAATTTGGACGGACCGGGTGGGTACTCGCATTATTATCATGATTAGAGAAAGGAACCAAAAGTGAAAATGACCAGACAATTAGGGAGTGGATCTGTGATGATATGGGCAGCGATTGGATTTCACGATAAAAGTGGGATAGTGCTTTGCACAAACAAAATGACATCTGTGACGTATAAAAACTTATTGCGTGACAATCTTCTACGTTTTGGAAACCAATGGGCCGGGCGCAATTTTGTTTTTCATTCATTCATAATTCATTCATAAAGCAAAAACCGTTACTGAATGGTTTAAAGGGAAAAAGATTAAAACTTTACAGTGGCCGGCACGGTCACCAGACTTAAACATTAGTGAAAACATGTGGGGTGAATTGGCACGTCGCGTTTATGGCGGAGGCCGTCAATATTTCACGGTACAGGAACTGAAAACTTCAATAGTGACTGAATGGCAGAATATCCCTCAAAAAATGTGTTAAATTTATGTAAATCTATTAATAACAGACTATTGGAAGTGACTAAGAACAATGGAGGATCTACGCATTACTGATCACTCATTTGCTTTACATTACATGCAACAGAGCGTCTAAATTTTTGTCGCAGAAGTTGTTTAAACATTGGAGTAATAATTTATTATTTAGTTCATATATTACTGGAGGAGATATTTTTAAGTTTATTTTACTTTTATGAATAAAAACTTAATTAGGTATCTTGCTAGTTTCGCAAAGAAATGTTGTAACCCTTAAAATCCTTAAAACATCTTATCGCGTCTAAGTTTTTGTCGGGGAGTGTATTTAAAATTAATAAGACATTGACATTTTCGTACTTACACCGCACACTACATGAGCTATTTAATAAGCTACCAAATGAAAGCAAGTCTATTCCTTGTTTTTCGCTATTTACATTTAAAGTAAAAGCCCTATCCTTAAGTAGAGATTCTATGGAAGATTTAAATTACCAGGTGGTTAATTTTTGTAGGAGTTGTTAACTTTTGACTTGTTTCGGCGAAATTTTTTTGGTTTGTTTTCAAGAATTTGGGTACCCAAAATTCTTTAAAAGAAAACAACGACCGCGGAAGTCTACAACAAGATATATTTTCGTATGTTATTATGTACTGTATATGTGTTCAAAATAAAGCTGTTCGTTACAGCAATCGTATATTTGATTGAATCGATACGGATATAGAATACCATAGTTGCAAATCTACGTAATTATTTTTACTTGGTGTAGAAGCTTTATACGTAAACAAAATGCCTCAAATGAAAGATTATCCTCTGGCAGGTTTATTTTAAGGAAAATATTCACCAGCTGATCTTTCACTGCATCACGGATATATTTAGAGCGTTTATTTTGTATTTGCACGGATGTGCTGAAGTATTATATTTACATTGTAGTTATTAAATATTGTTCGTTTAACACGATTTTATTTTCTATAGCAGTTGCACCGTCATTCATTTATAATGCCTAATTTTATATGAATGTGGATGTTAATTTTTTTTATTTCACGTAATCTTAATATCTTGTTAGTTGCTAACGTATCTTGTCAAGTAATATTCTAAGAATGCAAACGTAGATTAGTGACTATAATAAAAAGTTTAGACAATTTTCATTCCTACAATACGAAGACAATCTGGAGAAACAATGAATTATTTACGTTAATTTCAATGTACGAACTGATGCCTCAGATAGACGGAGGCTACAGACATAATTTAAAAAAACCTTCTTAAACAATAATTAATGGCGATACCAAATACTTCTGATTAGCGTAAAATAAAATAAGAAGCACAGCACTACATGTGGTGAAGTGGAAGTTGAACGGTTTGGGAACGGAAAAGAAGCAAATCGAAATTACTAAAGGCTATCAGGTAGTATTTTTGAGCATAGATAAATAACGTGTTAATTATATAATTACAGGAATTTTTGAAGTACAAATTAGATCCTAATAATAATATCATTAAATAAAACCCGCATCTCTTTACATTGCTTTCGTAAGTATAACACCGGTTATTGTCAGTATATTGTTAAAATTGATTTTTTATGAATGAAATACGTTTGCAAGGCCATCAGACTAATCCATAATGGTAACATAGATGCTAGTAGGTGTGCAATATGGACATTATTCATTTTTAATGATCAACCGTCTAGATTGTAGAAAACGTTACTCTTTCGGATCATGCTTCCTGTGTAGAAAACATTAAAATGTCATGAAGGCTTGTATATATTTTTCTGCACCCTTAGCATGCCTTAAACATTAAATCGCTATAAATCCGGTAACATTTTCGTAAAGTCTAAGCAGATAATAATTTTCGTCTTAAATGTACATTACGATGTAATTGGCGAATCGTAATATTAACGAGAATAGTGTTTGTAACTCCATAAACATGATATATGTATGTAGGACATGTACCTGAATAACTGAAGATCAAAGCAACTCATTTATAAAATCGGGTTTTGATTTTTCACACTTCACTAATATGAAATTTATGAGCATTTTCTAAGAAGAAACGTGGTTCTGAAGCTAATCTCTCAATTGCGAATAAATACTACTTTAATGCCTTTTTCAATTTCTTATAGTTACTTATGTTTTTCTTTTTAGAGTTTAGTTCTTAGTATTGGTGATGAACTTGTATAATAACATTGATAATTTTTATTTTAGTAATTTTTATTTTGTAGTACTCCAACATACATAGGACAGGCTTACGTTAGCCGTATGTCAGAAACTAACCTGGTTCCAAATTTATAACTTTTCACGTATTTTGTTTGACGTGGCTAACTTTTAGAAAATATCCGCACATCTGTTTAACTTCCAGTTTTACCACACTTAATTTTCTTATATGCCTTAATTTTTATAAAATATTTGAATTCAGCAAATTTGACATCGATCTATTCAGATATGTCTAAAATTATTGTTTTAAAGATAACTTGATTTTGATAACATAATATATAATCAATATCTACGTAATTTTAAGTAGAACACCCTGTATATTTTTATTGTAGGTGATGGAATATTAAATTCTTCACCAAATGATCTTACATTTTCCTACACATAAATGAATACTTGGGCAATTATTCGTAATTAATGCATTAATGTGTTAGTAGAATTTACAAGGGACCTCAATGGCTGCAAAAATGATCTCCATACTAAAAAGAAAATATTTAAGATGACTATATAACTATATTATAGAGATCATTTTTAAATGGTGCAATCTAAGTTAATACGCTCTTTCTGCGCGCGTCTCCGTGACAAAAGCCAAGATCACGTCTTTGTTCTATATCATAATAATGAATTTCTTCTTTTAAGGTCTTTATCAACTGAAAGATATTTGGACGTGACTTCCTAACTCGATTGTTTAGTCAAGCGTGCCAACCTACCACTGCGTTCGTTGTACGATGTTTTTCATTGTCATCCATACACGATCATTTTCCAGTCATTGCTTAACAAAATAGGGACGTAATTTTACAATGGCTTGTTCATCTGAAGCGTTTTCTATAATATGTAGCCATGCAAATGCGTTAGAGCTAATGTGGCTTTTTACTTCAGCCTTCTTTCTGTAAGTTGTTTCCTTGAAAGTGTTCGGTTAAAACAGATATTGCAGCTTTATATTGACACTCGGACACATGGAAGAAACATTTAATTGCGTTTATGGTACCCCATTCAAAGTCAGTATGAACTTTCGTTCGTATAAATGTAAAGATACGTTTCTGTAGCAACTTAAAGAATCTTTTCTGGGTAACTTCTTTTCAGTTAAGCAAAAGCGCATAATCTTCTGGGACAACACATGTTGTAGATTTATAACTAGATCAACATAAATAGTATACTGATCGAAAAGAGCATAACAACTTTATAACATTCTAACATAAATATTTCCGAATTTTATGTAAGAATATGTACTTGCAGAAACCAGTATCTTTTCGTGCAGTGCTTGTGTCAAATCAGTCTGCATTATATCAAGAAAATCTCTGTTTTTGTATATCCGCAAGAAAATAATTTCTTGCTATGAGATAATTATTTTCTCAGTTCCATTTTCTTGGTTTAAAAAATTGGCAAGCTAAACAAAGGATATGACCCCCTTACGTCAAGACAATACGTGTACTTGAATTAAATAAATGCTGTAGAAATTTAAGAAAGCGGTTTTCTTGCTGCAAAATAACAACTTTTAAGGTATTTCAAAGAAGATAGCATCTTTTCTTATTTTAAATAATCTTTAGTAGTGTAAAATAATGTTTGAAGTATTGGTTTTATCAACAATTATGATTATATGAATAAATACGTAAATAAAATTATTATGGCACATAACAAAAATTTTATTTACCCGTTCCTGATGAAATCATTATCTTAAACAATTTATAACTTTTGAGCCGTAATTAATAATTGTTTAAAATAAGAAGAGTTACTATCTTCAATCATTAGTATTCAGAATTAAATGTCAGTTAATGAGAAATGTGATATAAATAGGAACTTTTATGAAAAAGAAAACGCAACAGTATGGAAGTCTATATTTTATTTATAAAGGCAATGCACCGTATTTCGTCTTAGGAGACAAGCTATGTACATTTGTTGCTTTTTTGCAGTATACATCATAGAGCAACACAAACCCCACTTTTGAAATACAGCATTATATGCCCTAAACTAGAGTTTAATGTTTTGAACCTAATGTGCATAAAACATTGAAGCAGTAACAAAGAGGAACTCTTCGGTGAAAAGAAAAGGGAACCGGGAGAAAAAGGTGGAAAGATAGATTTAGGTCATAGATATCGAAACAAGTTGGGGCATAAAAATATGTAAAGTACAGATTAAGTGAGCGGTTAGTTGTTAGTTTCCCAACACCCACGAACACAGGTGTCTTTCAATCCTGTTAAGTACTCGGCCAATATGTTGTTAACAAACGCGTCCGTTTAGATTTAACAAAATTCGTATGTAATAATCAGTAAAAAATGTATATATAAATCAAGCACATACCTTATAATCCTTTAAAGACATACTATTATATCAAACCAAACGAAGCAAGCCACTATGAAGCGATACGATACGAGGCCTGTACCTTTACGAACGAAAACAAGGAACTCCGACCACAACTTGAACGTTACAACCCCTTCTCTTAGCACCTAACAAATGCGCAGTCATATGCAGTAATTATTAGAGCGCAACAAGTCGATTGCCTAGCAGTAGCGTTACTGCGCTGGGTTCACCGAAATAAACCTGCGTGTTATTTAAAACAAAAAACAATAAGAGGAAACGCAAACATAATATAGCAAACAACTTACCGAATATGCTTATGGTAGATGGCTGAAAAGAAATCTGGAAGTGAGGCTTTCTACACCTGTATCATAGCGTACGTTCTTATAGTGGTCTCTTTGAGACTCGTTCGTTGCGGCATATATATCTGCTTATACGCAGAAAAAGATCAGTGATGTAATATTCCCGTACTTAAAGCGGTCTTTGAATTTATATAACGGATCTTCCGCAACACTATTGTTAAAAAGATGGTGTAATCTAGAAACCATCATTAACACTTGCTTTGGTGAAATTTCAAAGTTATCTAATGTTCTAACTAGTACATTATGAACAGCTTCGGCTGTACATCTTTGCTATCGTTTACGGGCTAGCAAATAAGGGTGCGACGGTTCTTTCAAGGTCATTGTCCGTGCTACAATCGATACTACGTTTTTTTTTTAATATCTGTAGTTTCTTTAGCTAGCCACAACCATTCATACTGTGGTTTTCACATAATTCTGAATCTTCTCGCGCACTTACAGCAAATACCTATGTAGCGTCTGCGGACTTGGTAGTTCCTAGGTTGGATTGTATTTCTTCCAAAACTGACGAAACATTGTTTGTCCGATTTTTGCAAACGGTATATTGCACGCACTTAACATCATCGTTAAATCACATTGAAATTCTTTATACGGTTTTCTTCCGGTTTTTTTAAATTTGTGCGTTGCGCTGTTTACATGGTTCCTACAAATATATTGTTTTCAACATAATAAACTTTTATTGCAAACTAAACACCTGATTTCTTTACCATTATATATTAAAAATTGCCATAAATACGTGTTTACCCTGTTAGCAAATAGACAAGTTGATGCATTTTTACGGATTTTCAACAACTTCACACTGCGATTTGTTTGACACACTGCACACAGCATAGAAGGCCAGGAAGTGCCGACATGTAACGAAGCAGTCCCGTATCATCCAAACCTCTCACGGTCAAACACCACTGGAAGGCATGCGCGAATGTTGGGCTCTAGTAATTATGCACATTTTGCTAGGAAATACCTTATAATAAGAAATTCATTTTCTTGGGGTAAGTATGTTTAAATTCTTTCTAGAAGAAGAAATTCTCACGTTGAAACATTCTCACTATTGTTTTACGAAAATACCGTTAAGAAAATATTTTTACTTAATGTAAAAATGTGTTTCGCTGAATGTGTCCATTGTCACTCAGTATAGTGTCTGAAATGACTATTTCTTTTTCTTCTTGGGCACCTATAGCTCAGTTTTTCTGAGTAAAGTATCCTGAATTAAATGCTGATATTTGCACAACAAAATTAATCGTGTCCCTCGTGCTCATTAATTCTTGTTTGAATATTTATGGCGCCGGGGCTTCCCGTGCTTTGATCTATAAAAAAACACAAATTTATTTCATTTTTGTCTTCGTTACAGCTATGGCTTCCTTCCATTTCTTGAAGATTAAAATCTTCGCAGGTTAAAATAGTTCAGCAATAGCAATTAAGCTTAAAGTTATTAAAGGAGCGGCATAGTACCCCCAAGCAATTAAATGATATAGAGGTATATGTCTAATTCTTTTTCCATTTATTACATTAGATGATTAATGAGAAAACCATTTAAATTTAACTAGCTAAACCTAGCGGTACGAAATAGGAAGACTAGATAGGTGGCTATCGTATGCGATACGAAGCGGAAAGATTTAAGGTAATGTACGAAACGCAACGGCGCGACATAGGATCCTACCCTCATTAAGCTGAAAAAAAGCTAAACAAGCACATCGTTGACATTTCCTTTTCAACTTGTAACGTTTAATTTTATGTTAATTTTCTGGCGATACAATAAAAAAAGCCACACATTTCTGTAGAAATTTAATGAAATACAATTAAAATTGAACACAGTAATTTTATTTACATAGTTTTAATCTCTTTAGTGGATATAGATAAATACCCGCAAATATAAAATGATTTTTAAGATTTAAGCTATTTCCATGTGTTTTTAATAAATGAATTAAGGTAGTGTCGATTGTATAGCACAAAGGAGGAGATTTTCGTTTGTTAATATATTTAGCGAGGTCAAACGAATTGTTTCATTGTATTTTAGTATCAGACTTTTGCCGAAACATTAAAAGCTTTTAAAGAGAACAAATTTATGTGGTGTCGATTTTATGTAAACACGTCGATAGTGTATAAAAGCGCAAATATGTGCGTTTTACAGATTCTTTATTGTTACGCACAGCTCTCGAGGAAGCGTTAATACTAACCGAGAGAAAATGTGTTCGAAGTTAAAAATAAAACGGTTGTCGTAGGATTGTAAACATTACTACCAAGAAGTGTAGTAACAATTACAAAAAATCATTTAAATTTGTACCTTTAATAATATCTACTTTGATCCTATGATCAAAGCTAATCGAAACTAATAGTTATGCTTATTACGTAATTGAATTTTGTAAAGTTAGTGATCACGTTTTTAAATTTATCTACAACAATCTCTTTAAATGTGATAACATGAGGTGAATGAGCTTTAATCCTGAGACACCAAAAAAATGTTAACATGCAGCTTGGCTGCATTATTGCAAGATTGACGTATAGTTGTCATTGTAAACATGTCTTGCTTAAACTAAATTGCATCTTACTGACCTAAATTACATGCTTGTTTTAGATCTTCTATGTGTATTAATGTTAAGGTTGCGATCTCAATACTGTCGAATAGTGACGCGACAAAAATAGTATTCAGACACTTCAATCATCGTTATTTAACAACCCGCGTTGAGTGCATGTATATTTGTTGTTCATCTTATTCTTGAATCTTTATGAGAATCCTATTTCTGGAAATATGGTTCTATTAATAGCAATGCGTCTGAGGTTTTGTTTGGTTCTTATTTATTACATGCGGCTATTATAAGAACGTTCCATATACCTATAATACGTGGTGCGCTTATTATCATTCACCTAGATCCTTAAGCATAATAAATTTCAATATCCAGGGTATGCGTGCTCACAAAGAAAATAAAGTAGGTTTTAATGTACTGGCATGGAAAGGGTTAAGGAGCTTGAACATTGTGTTGATGCATCGTTTTCGTTGATTATAATTTGATTAAATTTGAAATTAAGTTTGCATTCATCTTTAATTGTTTATGGTTGCAAGTTTGCGAAGCGAAGTAGCGCTGATGGTTTCTTCTCTCGATTTCTCCTTAAATTAATTTTTTATGAACTGTCTGACATATGAGGGTAAGACCCATCTTTATTAAAAAAAGACTTTATGAAACTACATTAAGGCAAGATAAATAAAATTTGCAATTGGAAACTTTAATTATAACTTTTAAATTCAAAATTAATTAAATGATTAAAACTAAATTTGGTCAAATAAACGCAATTATTCTAGGAAGCTGTGATATTTTGTAAAAAAAGTGAAAAGTGAAAAATGAAGTTGTAAACTATTTTGCCATTAAAAATTGTCTGATTTCTATTCGAAAAATAACAAAATCAGAATTCACGCGTTTAATATTTCAATCAGTGTTTATTCGTGAGTTCATTTTTTTAAGGGTATCATTACATATTGATATTAGTAACCATGTAGTAATTTCACTACGTCCCTACCATTCAAATCTTTTCCTTAGGACTAAAAGCGATTTCAAGCGCCTCAGTGGTATTTGCCGGTATTACTTTTTACATTCAACCGGTTACGGCTATTGTATTCGTAGGTCCATGACTTAATAAAGAGGCCAAAACGTAAATGGAATAACTGGCTCCAACCTTGCTCGAGATCTGTTTTATTTGTAATTATTATAGCCTTTCCCTTTCTATTGAATACATCCCGACATGTTAGTTTTTGTGGTGTTTCAGGTTATTTTTGTATTTGCCTGAACTTGATATAAATTTACAAATAACAATAACAAAAATAATGGAAGACCAATATTTGACCAATTGAAATTATGAGGGTAGCGCGAAGGTAAAGGAATTGGTGACTGAAATATCTCTTTATTCTATATTGCCCTGACTCACAAATACATGTTTGGTTATATAGCATAGAAAGAAAAAAAAACGACTAGCAAAACCGAAACAAACCAAAAGTAATTGGTCAGTTCAAGCCGCTGGTGGGTTAATAGAACTCTGACGCAAAACGTATAAACCAAGGGCCTAACCGTAGTTTAGTAATAAATGCCAGTAGATCGATTGAAATCGCTTTACGAAGAGAAAAAGAATAATATTACTTTATTTATTAATATGAAAACTTATTGCGCAGCTGTTGTAATTGGCAAATTAATTTGGAACAGAATTCTTAATATCATTAATTATGTGAATAGGAAACGACTCCTCGACAGAAGCACACTATACATTTTTAGAGAGATTACAGTCGGCCGGTGTCGTGCAAAACTTTTTCCACAGGTTCTATTTTGTAGCACCATAGATTCTTCGGTATCTAACGTAATTTCTTAGATTCGTCGGTATCTGACATAATGTCAAAATCTAATTTCACCAGGTGGGAACCTTTTTCGCCCGGCGTACAATATCCGTCGGGGTTTCTAGCCAGTGGATGACCTGCGCGATCTAAAATTCGTCGTCTCACATCAGTACGATCAAGTAAAAAAGTAAGTCCGGTGCAATAGGTTCGGGTATTCTCCACTACCTCCACCGACATTTGCATATGTAAAATACTAAAACCATAACATAGTTCCCACTACCATTCCATATTTCCCATCACCAAAATATAAAACAATTACTATCTCTCTAGATCTTTTCTTTTAATCTACCGTCTATAATTCTTTCAGTTTTTGCATATTACTCTAATTATCATATGAATAACTTTTAATTAATAACGGTGAAGTGAACGGTGAAGTGAAGAAACACTACTTTATATCACATCACCATGTGTCTTCACAGATGAAGTAGTGATAATAGAGAATAGTAAAAAAGATCTAGATCTAAGTAGAGCACAATTTGTAAATAGGGAATGAAACGGTCACGAAATATCGGATGAAAATGAACAAAGAGAAAACAAAAATATGGCAGTTACAAAAGGAAAGCACGATATAAGTATACAAATAGATGCCACGAGAATTGAGCAAGTAAATCAATTCCAATACCTTGGTGTTACACTAAAGGAAACAGGAAAACATGAAATAGAATTGAATAACAGAATAGCTAAAGCAAATAAAGTGCATTACTCGCTGAGGAAAAGATTACTAAACGAAATAACAAAACAAACTAAAATGAGCGTGCACAAAGCAAGATATAGACCAATACTAACGTATAGGTGCGGGTCCTGGGTACTGGCACAACGAGAAAAGAAGAAACTGCAGGCAAGTGAAATGAAGTACCAGTGAAGAAAGTATGGGAAGCTAGAGTTGCAATTAAGAAAAAACGAGGCCGAGAGAGACTTGGAATGGCGTATTGGGAAGAATACTGCGAGACAGAGGAATGACATGGAGTTAGCCAGCAGAGGAGTTAGCCAGGAATAAAAAGAAGTGAAACACATTTATAAGGTGCTGAACTAAGCAGAATCCCTACACCTTTTGGGGTAATAAAGGGACATATATATGTCAGCAGTAATTTTTGTTTTTGTGTGTTATATGCATATTTTTCGTACATACTCGGATACTCGTACGTACATACTCGGATAAGTATCGGTAACTTCCGCACCACACAAGTTTAATTAATTATATAACAATATAATAATTAATCCGGGTCGGCCGTTTCGAGGACACGAATGGTCCTCATCATCAACCGATAACCGAATAGTTTCGGATACTTTCAATAATTATTATTTGGCGGATTTGCTAGCATCTTTTCTGAATCCTTCGAAATTTATATCAAAACGCAATTGATATATTTGCAAAGTAGAAGTCGTAACTTCTAAGGATGAAAAGAAAATCGTTCTCAATTCGCATTCCAGCGCTCTCAATCCAATAATTTCACCTGTCTAATATTTATTTGGTCCAAGATTCCTAGTTTGTAGAGTTAACTGAATATTTCTTCAGTTTTGTTTGTGAATTCATAATAGCTTATGGAATATTATTTCTCGATTCTAAAATCACTTACACTTTTTGTCTGCACCAGTAACAGGGAGCCTATGTTTTATTCACGTAAAGTTAAAGTAATATCGATCACTAACGTTTACCCTGCAAGGGGTAACTTGCTCAACATGAACACGCTACATATTTTTAAATTAAACAAGATAATATTTATAACTGCAGTATATATCTACCACCTATATAGATATAGATATAATGTTCTGTTTTTGCTTGCGTATATTCGTATGTCGGTGATAACCTTCGTGAACATCAACTTTGCGGCAATAACAAATATCAAAAACACGTGTAAAACTTTATTGTAGCGCGATAGCGAGTTATTTATGAAATTTATATCCTACGTATAGAAATTTGCAGTATTTATAGTGTTGATATTGGTTTGTGTAAACTGTTCACTAATTAATAGACAAGTTTTGCCTACCAAAGGTTCTACCGTTACTTTTGGCGCAGGAAATACATGAATTTGCAGTTTGAATTAATGATGTACATTTTTTTTTTAACTTAATTGCTTGGATGCTAATGTAGTTCCTATCTTACACCCACAGATAAATATGAAGTCCAACGTTTCTTTGGTTGATGGTAGTTTTCCAGATAACTTAAAAGGTTAGTACGATCACCTCGAAGAAAGGTAACAAATCTGAACCTAGTAACCACAGAGTAATCGCTATTCAAGCTGCTATTGCAAAGGTATTTTGAAACGATCATAAACAAACGTCTGCTTTAGGATCTTTCTAAAACAAATTCCAGTGAGAGTGTTAGAAGATATTCTAAGTCCAGACGGTAGTGGTGAAACGGGACAATAACGTCTTTTGTCTTCCATAACTTCTAAATTAATGTAAAATCTGTCTACAACAAGTTTCAGTGTAAAAACAGGAATATCAAAGTCATTATTAATAATCGTTTATTTAATCTCCATGAAAACTATTAGTAAATTTTCACGTTGGAGAGTTGTATATGGTGTAAAAAGCAATCGGAAAGCATAGAATCTATGCTAAAGTTGTGTATCTGCATCACTTGCATCATGCTACGTCATAAATTTATAGTATCCGTGTGTAATTCGATATCTTTGTATTTCTAGATAGGAACATTATCAAAATTTGCTGTGCAATTAAAAGTCACTAACGCGATTTTAAAGAACGCTAATTTAATACATATTTGACTTTGAATCTATTTACCATCCAGATAAATTTCCAAGAAGGTGTTAATCTCCAGCATTCAAAGTGTGAGTCACGTTTACTGTTTAGAAGTAGCTGATCCTGAAAGCAACCGTATAAATATACTTTTAAAAAATTTTGGTTTCCGGGTTGAAACCCCATCGTAATTGCATGAGATTGCCGATGTTTCGCTCTAACTTGCATGGAGCTTCTTTTGGCCTGTTGCATGTTGCTGTACGTACAGCAGCAAGACAACCTAAATTCTTTAAAAGAAAACATCGACCGCGGAAGTCTACAACAGCTAGTTTTCGTTTAAGTTTCTAAAACTCATTTAAAGATTTATGTACTTCCTCGAATCAAAATTAAAATTGCCGAAAGGGTGTTCTAGAGATACTCTCGAATCTCAGGACCCTAAATTTTATCTAAATAATTTCGGAAAGCTATAAATGTCATAATTTTCCGCCACTTTCCCCTTCGCAAAATATTACTGTATATAAATAAGTTGTTTGGGAAAATACTATGGGTTACTATGTTTTCTGATTTATCGAAAACTTTTGATTCATTCGTTAAGTATACGCGGAGTACCGTAATTCTTTTGTTACTATCCATCGTGTAGAAACCTAAAATAAGAGCTTTACTTTTGCTAAAAGAGGCCTTTCTTATTTATACGATTCAAGTCTGTCATTGCCTTGTTGCTCGTTGTCGCAGTATGCAGATGATACCATACACAACTCTGTTGTGGTTGATCACTCTGGTGCAGAATTAGTGTCTGTGCAGGCAAATTGAATTATATCCGCTTTCCAATTATGGCGCGGCAATACAAAAGAAGTCGGTAAAAACTACTAGTTACACTTTCGAACAAATTCAAACATGATAAGCAATTACCATGTTAGATATCGTAGCTGGTCCATTTATAAGCAAGGGAGTACTAGTTTTGTAGGCTTGGTGGTTGGCTCTCAGCTGAAATTCGAGCAACACTGTGTGAGAATTGAAAAAAAGGCCAAGTTTCTCTTATTATGGTGCGTGGAATTCGCGCTGGATAGTCGTATTCGATACCTTATGTCCGTTTTATTGTTATTTTGTGCAATTCTGATTCATTTTGCAGTACCCAGTTAGTGAATGGAAGCAGCTCCGCACGATCCGCATGCAATTTCCTGAGTTAACCGGACCCTATAAGAACAAGGATGATGACGTTTGTTTCATTTCAATGTAGTGATTTTTGAAGTTGCCAATTCATGTGACCCGTGGCAAGTCAAGGTTGGTGAATTCTCAGCAATGCTTTAGTCATTATCATATCGCTTTGGCGGCGAACGATTTTTGCGTTTTTTCTACTAAAAGTTGTACGCAATATGCGAGAACCGCGAAACTTTCTCGGTATTTAGAGTAAATTTGTACAATTTAAGCGCGCCGTTCAATTTTGTAACGTTGCATTTTTAATAACTGGGTTATCTCCACTTCACGTTTATGACGCTTGATCGCCACATGCCTGATTGGAAGTATTAGAAGCATCTATTGACTAATACTAACCGCTTGATGACAACCATTTTCTTGCACAATAACGAAAGTAGGTTATATTTTTCGTTGAGTAGATAAGGTATAATAAATCGTGTTTTGTGATGATTGTATTTTATTTAATTTGTAATACAAGTGCTGGGAAGGAAGACAGTACCTTTTAGAAGAGTGACATCAATTGACCATGCAAGGGTTTTCAGTTAGCAGATATCTGTGTTATGGCAACAGAGGGCAAAAGCATATTGTAACGAGTTTCGCCAGGAAGATAAAAATTGGTACGTTAATTCAACGGGTAATATGCATCTATCAGTCAATCTAGAAGTTCCATAGGCAGTAATCTAAGGTTATTTAATTATCTCAGTGTCCACTTCGAGGTTTTAATTATTATCTTTAGATGTTTTAAAACAGCAAGAGGAGAACAAGAGAATTGTAATTACAGTTTCATTTTTTGTGTTAAAGCGTATAGCCCGTTGAATGAAATTAGAAACAAAAGCAATAGGATAGTATAACCATAAGCCTGCGGCGTTATTGCTTTGCAACATAGACCAATGAAATTAAAATAGAGCATAAACCGAGATAAGTTTTTATAGCAGACACTCATGCGTTATTAGTAAAAACTAAAAGTGGAGCGATGTAGTAGAGTCCATTTAAAATTTTAGTGCTGATTTTTGGAGCGATATTACGATTTGCTATGCGTCGAAGCTTCGAACAGAAATTATGGTACGCGTTCGGTGCGTAATTTAAAGTTTTATTATGAAATATGCTCAATCATCTTCGAAATTTCTTGAAATGCCTTGAAATTTTTCTTTCAAACATTTACAATTTATTTATTCATTATTCAGATGTAAAAGCTTTCTAAGAAAAACAAAGAACAAAAAAGTTTTTAATAACATCAACATACAATAGCAGCAATTAATATTTCCAGATTTATTCCGTAAATAAGTATAGGGTAAGGTTTGTGGGTTACGGATAATTTCGCTAGATTGTCTCGTGTTTACTTTCTAATTAAATTACCGAAGTTCTTACTCCTCGTGAAGTTATAAACATTTCGTGACGATTGAACATTTTGCCATCTAGATATTTAATTAATATCTATTGTAATGTTTTTATGTGGGAAAAAATTTTTCTGTTTTTGGAAATTATTTGGATGAAATTTAGGGCTATGCGATTCGGGAGTGTCTCTAAAATACTCTTTCGGCAATTTAGAAATTTATTTGCATTGATAAATGGATCTTTGAATGTGATATAGAAACTTAAACAACTAAGCTTATTTATCGAAATTCCACTTCATAAACGCCATGTTTATGTGTTTCTTTTTGAAGCTCAGCTACTTCTAAATATTTACTTACTAAATACTCACTCTTGAATTCTTTAAATAACCTCCTTCTAACTGGAGATTTATCTAGACACAAGTTACCTGGATGACAGATAGACTCAAAGTCAAATATAAATTTAGTGTCCTCTAAAGCAATTTTTTTAGTTACGTCGGTCTCTTGAACTTTAGTTTGTAACACTACACTATATAATCCGAAATATTACATTCTAAAATTAGCGTACTTGCTGCTGAAAATTATTATGTATTGATTTTTTCCCTAAACCTATCTCTTATTCTCCCATCTATGTTTTCCTTGGTCTTCCCTTTCTTTTCTTTTTCTCTTTTCCTGCATCTGTTATTCTTTCAACTGGTTTATTTTGTTCCGTCCTCACCACATGTCCAAATCAATTCAACTGTCTGCTTTCTAATTTTTTCATTTGTTACCGAGTTTTGTGATTCCTGTTATCCTCCTCGTGTACTCCATCTCTATGGAATTTATTGGTGATACATGCTTCTGCCGTATTATTCATGTTTCGCATTCATATGTGATTGTTGATATAGCTACTTTATTAATATAGCTGTAGCTTCACTTTCTGGCCTATTTCTTTTTCCCTAAAATTATTTTATTTATGTCAAAATGTATTCTTATTACCTTTTTCATTTTACTGGTCATATGCACTTCCGTTTTTCCATATTCTGTTAGAATTCGGATACGCATTTCAGATCCTTCCCATTCATTTCTATATCGCTTTTTTCTTCCTTTTGGTTTACAATCATGTTTTTATGTATGTTGGTACTCATTTGCAGTTTGTTTGTTTCCCCATGCTAGACATTTGCTAATCTTCTGCATTACTATGAGCATGACCTAACCAGGAAAGCAGCGGCTACCTATAACGGAGGCTGACATGTGGATTGTAAGCCTATTATTCGTGTGTTTGTTAGCACGCGTGTTTTGCTATTACTGTTGTTTTTGTATCTCTATTAATAATAAAGGCATGATTCAAAAAACGAAGAAAGAGAATTGGGCTACAGCCTGATTGACACTCGTAAAAGTAGATGAAACATAGATAAATTAAACTTTCAGTAACTGGTAATGTTACTTAAGAACTTATTTATTATTATCATTATTGTTATTCTAATTATTCTGCCTTAAAGTAAATGATAGTTAAAGAGAATATGGAGGGCATTCTCTTCCCGCTGTGCCTTTGTGTTTTGCAATTTTAAAATACATTTCTTCCAGTAATTATTTGGTTTAAACTGTATGGTTAATATTGAGTTTCCTGCATTGTTATTGTCTCAGTGAAGATTATGTAAGCTTAAGAAGACGTAGATGTAAGATTATGGAAGCGTAAGACTAATTGAATCTGGAAGACTCACGAGTTAATCAATCAATGCGTATCATTCGATAAATGGGTAAATGATTTTAACTTGTATTAATAGATTTAATTGTCAAAAATGAGTTCAGTCTGACGGAACGAGCTTTTTGATCAAAAGTTTTTCTACCGCTAAATGTAAAGGTAAATATTAATGTTTATTAAATTTAATATAATATAATATAATTTAAGCAAGCATAATATACTCTTGCTGAGTTGTTTATTCTTTCGTTTATTTTTTCCTTCAATCCTCCGTTGCTTTGAGTTGCCAGGTACTTAAAACAATCTACTTACTCCGGAGTGTTTCCATCCTTTTTGATATTTATTCTTAGTTTTCGTCAGTACCCAATCCTGTAACCTGTATTGCCTCTATGCCCTTTTGATTTAAGTTCTTTTAAGACATCGTCCATTGTTATTAAAAGCAAAACCGGGCTCAGTAGTCCTTGCTTTAATTCTTCATTGTAAAATATTCTGGCTACAAGTTGCTTGTTTTCATGTAATTAGTGTTGTTTTTGTGCATACTGCCAATTCCCCTTCGCAGTTTATCACCACACTTTCTAGACTTTTATTATCTTCTTTCATACGCTATCATTAATCATTAAGCTTTATCCGGGTCTAGAAATACCATGTAGATCCATCTGTTACATGGTTGCTTCATTGTCTGCCTTAATGTAAAAATGAGATCTTGTGTGCTTTTGCCTGGTTTAAACTCATTATCTGCTACCTTTAGTTGTCCTTCGCAGCTTATACGTGCATACGTGAAGGATAAATTGAAATCAGAAACAAATGTGAATACCACTCCTACATCACTCGACTTGGTAATCCGCTCAAAACAGAAAAGCATAAACGCGTGCTGGGAAATACTGTGTCAATGAGTTTTTCTCAAAGCATAAAAGGGGAGGCAGAATATAAACGAGTTTAAATAAAAGAATTTTATTATTATTTTAAATGATTCAAAAAAATCATCAAAATCTAAGCTAACACTAATTTTGGCACGAAGTTCATTTACGTACACAGTGATTCAGAAACGGCTGTTATATATTTACTCTCTTAGTATACAAAAGCAAATATTTAAAAAATTTATCCTCGCATGGTTTTAGCAATAACCGCAAAAATAAATTCCGTTGCTGCAGCTAAAACTGTGCTGCGTGGCATTATTTTTATTTCTTTGCATAAAATCCTCATTCCAGGTCTAAAATTAATCGGGAATCATGTGACATATGTATGTACATATATCCACCGAGCTAAAAGATAGCGGTTACGGTCATGTGATATTTCCAAAAATATTTCCTTTATTATATGGATCGATAAATATTTTATGAGTTTTATCCTATTGAGATTTTATGAGATAATTATGACTGACTTCCTTACCGTTTCATTTTATCGCTAGTTATTAGATACTTTTTCAGGAAACAAATAATTCAAGAAGAGATAAGCTCTTATAATTTTATTTCCCCAAACTATTCAATCATACTTTCATAAACGTGCTACTATTTTGCTGGGGGTGGCAAATGATTGGTATATGTGATGTTTTTGAGATCACATATTTGGTACTGCTTGATTTCTCTAGTGTATTTGATATAAGTTGTTCCATTTGCTCAAATATTCAATACCTTGCATATTCACAATATTCTTCCGCAGATTATGCTGGAATCTATTATTCGTTTTACCGTTTTAAATTGCTCGTCGTGAATAGCCAGATAAACTATACTCCTGATTAATATCTTTAAGCGACTTTTTGAATCTGAGGGTATTTGAGGCAAAAACCTTGCTTTACAAATCCCTGATGATCTTAAATTCAGAAATCCTATTGTGTATGGTATTAGTAAGGCATATGGCAATTTGAAACACTAGGTACAGAGAATATTGGTAAAAATTGCCATGTATTGGAGAGAAGTATTTAAAATCGTAATAATATACAGCGTGTTCCATTAAAAAGAAACTTGTATACAAAGGTCGCGGAAACTGAACATCCTGTTTACTTGACGACATAGATCTTTGAAAGTAAGTTCTCCTGGCTAAGAATGATATCGACTATTTTTCATTTAAGGTAGATATGGCATTTCAAACAAGTACATAAAATTGTTTCACGTAAAATAAAATTATTAACACGATTCGCTCAAGCCAATGCATCCATTTCTTCATTTATATTCTTTAGCTCATAAAAGTTTAGTGGCGGCTTTTCTTAAAGGATATACTTCGTTTCTCCAGGTCACTTAAAATTTGGAGGAATATGCCCTATAATGTATTTAGGCTTGTTTCTATTGCTGCTATGCTATTTAATTTCAGGTGGCAAATTGAATAAATAAGTTTAATACATAGGTATGCAGTTGTCATGATGTAGGTCATATAGCACCCTAGAAATAGATAAATTGTGTTTTTCACTGTTTCGGAGAGTTTTACGTAAAATGTGTTTAGGGGAACCTAAAGAAAATGACCGTTCGCTGGTCTTTCTATATCAGTCTACAAACCCACAAAGCTTCAATTTTTTCAGAATTTCTGTGTTGCCTGGTTAGCTACTTTTTTAATTTTGTGAAGGAAGGCTATTGAAGGAATATGTGGTTGCAAAGAGAAACAAACCTTTCAGAAAATAGAAGAAACGTGGCAACATTAAAAGCAAGCAAGTGCAAGAAAATAAGTAGAGAGTAGAAAATTGTTTAAAAACTGTTGTTTAGAATAATTTTTCATCCGTGCTTAACATTTAAATTATAAGCGCCACCGTGTATGTCCTTTAGGCACCATACAACTGTTTTCACGAACGAAAATTTTGCTTTTACGTGTAGTAGTAACGAAGAAAGTTCACAACTTCTATTGATGAAGTATAAAATGTCAGTATTTTACTCTTATATACGTTCAACTTGTTCGTTGACATTTTGAGCGAAATATAATTAAATTTTCCGATACGATCGATACATAAGATTCGTATTAACGATTGACTTTATGGTGTATGTACATATAAAGCCAATTGGTATTTTTCGTATGAAATACGAACAGAAAATTATTACATTCCATATAAACTTTTACGACACTCCTAGCGGCCTACATTACGGACAATTCGGTGGCTTATTGCTGCCAATTCTTTTCTTACAGTTTCACGGTTTAATAATTTAGTGTTAGTTGTTCGATGTGAAAAGAATTTTATGTTGTTTATTTTACTGTGTGTGAACTGCAATGTTTATTATTTCTAAACCTGGTATACAGGTGCGTATAAAATATTGCACCAAGTGCAATGACGTGCAAACGGTAACACATTTAGGTTTGATATTTGGTGGCATTAAACTTTCTATTTTACTCCTCTTTTTGACATAAGTTTCACTCGTTTTGTACAACCAGGATGCTGCCATCTTGTTGTTGTTGTTTTTTTTTTAAGAGCAGGTTTTAACTTCGCATTATTTGAAGACACCGTTGTTCTACCAATTTGAGGTTTCTTTGGATGACACCGTGGCGAGGGTGCTGGCCCCAGGCTTGGTGCCAAATTGCGCTGGGGCTAACTGCAAACTAAATGAAATTGAAAAGGAATGATTAGTTTCATTTGAAATGCTTATTTTGGGATTAATTGAGACTTTTTATAATTTCTTAGCTTGCTGCTTTCTCAGGTTTAATATTATTTTTCTTAAACAATTAAAATTTATAACAAAGAGAATATATGATTTGGACAATGAAATCAGAACCACAGCTCTTCCGACCACGACGGAATGCCAATTATATCTTCTTCTGCGAGGTAACCCTTTACTCTTTTTCTTGGGCAGTTGGGGTTTGATATAGCCAATCGTCCGTGTTCTTAGACGCTGGTCGCACGTCCTATCGTCGTGGCTGTTGGGAGAAGACTTTTTATGATAATCTTATAATGCTTGGATGGGTGATATCCCACGTAATTCCTAAATTGGCGCCATCTTGCGCTAGTCACAACGTGCGCAGAATAACATATGGGAAAAGAATCAATACTTTTTTCTGAGCCACGCACTTGCCTATCTTTACATATACAATATTAAGAAAAAATGCACTTAACATACAAGGGTGAACTAAAAAGTAGTATACATTTAAAGTAAATACAGTGAGCCGATTCTTTTATATGTAAATAAATAAATAATAATTAAAATAATGTTTTAAAATGGGCGTTCCATTAAACTCTGTATGTTTCCCAGAAAACATCTTTTGGGATAGCTACTGTAGCAATGATAAATCATACAAAATTAAAACAATTTTTCGGGAGTAGCTATTCATTCACAGGAGATAATTAAGCAACTAACAGATTATGCATTTACGCACAGCAGTTACTGGCTAACTAACAAAGAAAGTAACATACATAGCTCGAAACACATGCTCCTCGTTGTTTAAATATTATTTAGCCTACCGTATACACTTGAGGAGCGAACTTAAACATTTATCTTTAACGTTTTCATTACTACGCGTGAACTGGTTATTAGCAGTTTTCTAGTTATTTTCCTTGTAGAAGTACTGTTATTTCTGACGATTTTGAACTGTTCATTGCGTTTATTTATACGCTAAGCGTTCTTAGAGTTAAAACAACTTACAATTGAGTACTCACAATCAGCACTATCTGTCAACTACTTCAAAGCAACCAATGTTAACAAATACAAATTTCAGATGTATTTATGTTCCTGATTGTCAATAGCTGCAGAACTTCTTGCCAAATTTGTGTACGTATCGTATGTACCGTAGTTTACAATTAGCGTACATGCATGCCTCTCTTCAATCAATGGGAATTCCACGTTTTGTTTGTTTTAAGAAAGGGAAAGCTATTTTAGATTTAATTTTTGTTATTGATTAAAGCAGCGCGATATTGTGGATCCTAAGACTTTTCATGACACTTTTTATGTCGTGCATTTATTTGGTTTTCATTATGCCACGTAGCTTTGATTTCGTTACATGTTTCATTTAATGTTTTATGAAGAAACCAAAACAGTAGCTTGGAATATAAATAATTACGTTGAGATGTGTACATTCTGCCTTACAACATCGACATTTAAACGCGATGGTTCGTGAGAAAGGTTACGTTTATTTATATTTCACTTTTTAAGTTAATCACAATTTATCGTATATCGTACGAATTAACAGAACAGATGCTGTATTTTTATTTTGTTTTGCGAGTAGATATCCTATTTGTTTTAATGCCAGGTTTTAAAAGCTTGATAATTAATATTTAAACTATTTACCTTTGTAATTGGCATACCTTATAAAAATGGAAAGAAATTTCTAATAAATTAATTCATCTTTACTTGTATTTTTAAAACACTGAACTTGCAACATGATGTATGTAAATTTGCATCGACACTAATTTTATTAAAAGATATCAGCCTACTAACGTTTTCTTTTGGATTTTGCCAACAAAGGAAGATTAATGTTTTTGTGATGATGAGAAGGGTGGCAATCGAACTGAGTGTTGTAAGAAATGTACATGTAGACAGATGCACAGTTCATCGAGGACCAACCGAAGCTAATTTAATATGTAGAGGACCAGCCCAATATCTACAGCTATTTGTGCAACGTCATAGAGCTTGCTTAGGTTTTGCATAAGATTACAAAAACTGGAATCGCGTCCATTGAAGTAATGTATTATTATGGACGATAACGTGCGTTTGTACCGTGCTCAAATCGTTAACGAATATTTAGCTAAGGTCGGGCTTGTGCTTATGAACTACCCAACTTGGCTTTCTGGCGAACGCGTGTATCGGGTCCAAACAACTTGGGTGAACTTACTGCGGCGCTTCAAACAGAATGGGAGCAATTGGATCAAAATGATGTTCTAAATTTAAATGCCTGCCGAGACGTATACAAGCTGTCAGAAGGGCCCGAGGCGTATTAGTAGCAACAAGTACTACACAATTTTGTTATTATTCTTTTTTTAAAATTTTCTGAATTCCAAAATATAATATAATATAATTTTTATAAATTAATTAGTCTTTTCTTGGAAATGTTTGAGTCTTTTGCACTTGAATGTAAATTACCGTTTGTGTATTTATCCAATATACGAAATAAACTTGCTTGTTTGACTAATTTAACATCTACACTTTCCATTCTTCCTTTACTGTTTTTACTATAGCGGAGTAATAGGCAAAATATCTATTAGCTCGTTTTATAGATTTTATAGAATAGCACTATACATATGTATTTCTGGTTGTAATATGTATCAGCTGTTGTTCGTACGTCAAATACTCTGAAGAGGATTTAAAACTCGTCACCCAATGATTCCAGCAAGGACTTGATAAAGTTTATGTAACATAAATATTTAAAAATTCTTGTCCAAATTTTATATTTATTTATTAGATAGACATGTATTATGTAGTAAAAAAGCTGTACTCGTTAACGTTTTTCTAGCAACTGTATATAACAAAATACCAGATGTAAACATGTTAAGGGTATTACATACTATATAATATAATATTTTATTCAAGCGCGTAGATTTTTGTGAAGTAGAAAGACTTCTGTTGGTTTATGAAAATATTTTGCATATAAATCCCAATTGTGCGTACCTAGCCTACGTTTTATGGTGAAATTCGGAAGAAATTTGGTACAAAGGCTTCTATTTAGAAAAGAGATACTATCGATGTATACCCCCAAATTTACTCTATTAGAGGATTGATTTTCCAAAAATGATGAAATATTGCTATTGGACTTTTCGTGTTAAATATTTTAGAATTCTGACATAAAATTCCACCCCTTAATTTTCCAAAAACACTAAAATAATATTTGTTTATTTCTAACTAAAAGGCTAAATTACAATTTCCATGTTTCTAACTTCAAAAATTGGCGGAACTGTTACAATACCTTTATCCCCTATTATAGCCTTTTAGAGGATGAAAAAATGAAAAGCGAAGGTAATCAAGGTTTTTAAAAGTTTATGGCATGAATTGATTAAAGGTCCATCCTGGGCCGCATGAGAAATTTTGATGAAGATAACACCTTTTAATCCGCAAGCTGTATTACGTAAGAAATTCCACGACCTTCAAGATATGAACATATTTTTCAGCGAAATGCATTCAAAAACCTTCTTAGCAATTCGAAAGATAAACGGGACATGAAGGAAAGGTCAGTAATTTATAAGATTGCAAGTAGTGACTGTAATAAAACTTATATTGATTTAATCAATTTGAGCGATAACACCAGAGTCAATGAGTGATAACACCAGAGTCAATGAGAACATTAGGTGATACCGATACGGAAGGATAGAAACGTCAAATGTAGTACAACACATAAACGAAACCGCGAATAACATTAAATTAGAAAACGTGAAATTGTATGTAACTTCGCCGCGGGAATTAGACGCTTACAAAACTAAAAAGGAATACAAATTTGATGAACCGAGAGAACACAGACCGTTGTCCTACTCAGGTCTTTTTAATTCGTTAGAGTAAAGTGGACAATGAAAAGAGACACGTTTACTTTTCCATATTTTTCCTATGTCTTAGTTTTAGGGGTATAGGCGATAAAAGTAGTTACTTATAGATAATTATTTTCTCGAAAGCAGAGACAGAACAGGCATAGTTTTTTCCCACATCATTCGGTGGTACGGTTAATAATGAAGATCCTCGTATCCTCCAAATAGCTTCTCCGGAATAATTATTTAAATTAATTAGTTGGCTAAATTTAGATCAATCTATGACTTAGCTGAAACTAATCGTACAATAAGAGCATGTTTAAAATACATTCTGAATCTACATTAATGGATTAGAAAGCTAAATAAAATCTCCCAACTTCGCATGATCAATTATTCTAATCCATTTACTTGAAGGGTTTCGTTCCAATATATAAACCGTGGGTGATACACATATGTATATGCATACGAGCAATAAGTGTTGTGAGCGAGATGTTAAGAGCGTACCAATCCAAGAAACATTAGAAAACGTGGATGAATAACGTTGATGATGTCAACATTGCTCAATAGAAAAGAATAACTTCACTTTGCATGAATCAATATCGTAAATGTTAAATATTCCGAATTAGAAGGTACAGCGATGGGATAATGCGCTGTCTCATTTCATAGCCAACTTGTTCATTACGATTTCTGCTACAAAGGAATGTACCATCCCAGAGCATTTTGATATTTTCAAAATTGGATTTACAGTAGAGGAAGAAGTTAGCCCACATCCGTTTCTAGATAGTTTAGTAATTAGAAACAACTTGTATATATGTCATTGTCCAAAATCTGGCACGTGCATGTTTGAGCAGTGCGCATTGCACCTAGTTGGAAAGATGCCTGCTTTTATCCAGCGAAATGCCAATAAAAGATTAAATATATGTTCCAATACGTTCCGACAATGATAGTCAGGATCCAATTGTCCTTTAAGAAAATATATATTTAGGACCCATAAATACAATTTCAGGTAAGGCGTTCTTTGCCAAAATAATAATTTTCCTATTTTCCTTAGGAGAACTGTAATTCGGTCAGTGAATAAAAGATGCAATTTTTCATTAATTTCTGTTTTGGATATTTCGGTAATACATACACTAATTACCTATTTTAAATATTTGTGCAAATACATTAAAAAAAATATGGAAACCATTAAATAAAATCAAAAAAAAAAATTTTTTGGTGAAGGGTATTTTGTTGATTGATTTGTATTTGTTAAAATTATTATGATAACATTACACTTAACAAATAGAGAGTCCGGTATTTAACCTGGTGAATTTGATTTCCTTTAATACTGACTGAATTAATTCTAGTATTTACTTAAAGACATAAAGAAATACTGTATTTTTATGCAGGAAATATAATTGTTTACAATTTATGCATATGTTGATTTTCTTGAGTGTTTTACAACAAGTTTATTTAAACTAGCGAAAGATATAAATTTGTAAAAAGGAAGTTTTTTTAGACTTAAAATATGAAGTGAATAATAGCGGACATAACAGGAAGTATATGTTTAATATCTTTTGTTAAAATTATAGAAGGAAACAATAGCTGACTTTAAATTTAAACAATGAAGACTCCCAAAGCTTTTCATATATCAATTCACCCAATTACATTAACGAATTGTTTTGATACTCTGTCTGAATCAAAATGGTAAACATAAAAAAGAATAGAATGTTTTATTTCGGAGATTCTTCGAAAAATTACAGATGGAATGTTGTGTACATTTGTACAAATTTATTGCGCACAAAATTGAGTATCACAGAGCTTCTATTTCAAATTAAATTGGATAAATATCTGTTTGTAAATCCGGAGAAGAAATCTCGCCGGTTCATTAATTTACTTGATTTCGCAGTTCCAGTGAAGTTAGCAATAGCGCTCGGACATGTTTCCCTGTTTTTAGGTTTTTTTAAATTTCGGCAATATCCTCGATCTTCGGCTCATTTACTTCAAGCCTGATCTGAATCTGATATAAATGCTATGTAGTTCTCCCGCTTCTTTCTATTTGTATTTACTGGATTCTTTTTTTCCTTTTTTGATTTCTTATGTATACCATATATGCTGGCATAGTAAGATTTGTCTCTGTTATAATTTTCTATTTAATCTATAATTTCTTGCAGCCATCTCGTCTCTTTGACTCTTATTAGTGTTGTCGCTTCTTTTCTTGTTTTCTGGAACTCATATAGGGTGCTCCATTTGAAATAAGTTGATGAATTCAGTGATGAATTCAGCGATTTTGCCAATATCAATAATTTTGGAGGACAAAGCTTCAACATTCAGCTAGAAATAATTTCCAGTATTCAACTAATTCACGGTTCAAACGCCTCACCCTGTACGGTTGACTATCAAGCAGTTAATTGAGTGGTACAAAAACGATCGGAGTTTTTTAATAATATATAGCCTACTGAAAACTTTTGTAGAGGACAGACGTGAAGAATTAGATTTTGCTATTGTATTGCAGTTTGTGTGTGGGAGTCAATAAGCAGATTAGAATAAAGAAACCCTTAGAAGATAACCAACAGAGGTTATGCAAATGTAACCACTTGACGATAATCGGCAATTGCCCAACGCCTTCCAGTTACAGGACAACATTATATAAAAATACGTACAATAATAAAAATAAGAATGATAATTGAAGATAAAATAGAGAAAACAATAAAAGGAAAAAAACTCAAAACAATCAATCCTATGGCTCACTCCGAAACGTCGTCCTACCTAAGAGATGTATGTAGATGAGTAGTAAGATTATTCAATAGCAAAATGAAATAAGTTTTGATGTATGAATGTGGAAGCTGACAGAGAAGTGTCCACAAGGGGAACAGAAGTTTATCAATAAATGCCTACTAAGAATACTACGAATATTTAGTCTAAATATGACATCAAATAATGATTTCTAGAGAAGAACAAACCCCATTCCCATGGAGGTAGAAATATCTGGAAGGACATGGAAATGATAAAGCAGAGATGTAACGAAGGAAGTACTTTGACGGGCACCAGTAGGCAAAAGAAGCAGAGGACGGATTGAAAACGCATGGAGGAGAGGAGTATATGAAGATTTAAGAAAGATAGAGAAGTAACTGTCACAGTTAAATGCAAAATTGACTGGTTAAATTTTGTGGATACCCTATGCGCCATCGAGGAATAGAAGGAACTATTTTATATAGCGTGTTAAAACGGTTTGTCGGATTCACCGTCCAGAGACTTGCTGGATACAAGACAAACTATAGCAACTGTTCTTTTATGTGTTGTTTGTATTGGCGTATTTTCGAAAAAAAAGGAAAATTAAACAAACCAAATCTACTTTCTTAGAGTTTCTTTAAAAAGTATGTATTTTCAAAATTTGTCTACTGTTGCATATGTAGCAAATTCGTGGTCCGTAATTCACCGAGGCACTGCGAACCATCTCTATTCGATACAGTCTTATGTTTCACCTAAATTTTACCAACATTTGACGGCGGAGCGATGAGTTACTTCCAAACGAATTTTCTGCGGGTTGTAGTGAATAGTTTTGGTAAGTTTGGTGGTAACCTATTAGTAATAGAAGCTATAATATCGTATTTAAGATTTTTCATATAAATTTTATTTATTTCAATTCATACTTTAAAAATTTTCTCCAGAATAAAATATTTGGCTCTTATTGAAACTTTGTGTAAAATAAACCCAGCCAACCAAGCTTTCCATCCGCTAGATATGGAAGCCTATTTTTAGCTTGTTGGATTAGCCAAATTGCATATGTAACATAAAAAAATGCTTTGCAATCTTAAAGTATACGGCAGAATATAATCTAAGATGTAAGAAAATAAGCACACTACCAACAACGGCAGTGGGCGACGACGTAACGAAGGGCCGCGCACAACTATTCAACTTGCTCGTGTATTTCCGTTGCGTAGTACAATGTACACAATATACAAGGAAAATACACGAGGAAATCGAATCGTCGTGTGCGGGCTTCCGTTACGTCATCACGCATAGCCGCCGAGGGAGATACAAAAATATCAGATCACGGCATTCTGACTTATAACGTTCCGAAATAATCTCATAGTGTTGTATAAAAATATAATGATGGCAGTGACATTGCTCTACAAGGTCGCCTATTAAGAAACTCCGAAAACTACTTCGTTTGGGTAATACATTAAAATATTTACGACAAATACAAACAAATTCTTCTTATTGCTTCACTTAGAAATAAATGACCGAGAAATACTTTGCGATGGTAATCAATAACCTCAATTTGTATTATCCGTTTTTTTCGTTCGTAGACCCCCATGGAGACTATAAAACTTGTGTTGGCCTACCAGGAATCTACTTGGCTCCAAGCCAGACATTCAACATTAACTCTACAAGTTGTGTGTATATAGCTGTCATGTCCCCTACGTACACGTGTATGTGTATGTGTGTATGTTACGGTTTACACCTGAGTGTTATTGCAAATGTATAGATCACTAACACAGCTTGTGAAGATGATAGCTATATTTCGAGGAATTGCCTCAGAAAGATTGCACATTGTCTTTATTATTGAGGAGGTATCTGTTGAATGAGCTGCTGAAAGTAGGTGAGCTATTACTAAAAATGCCTGCGAATATATACGAGTTTGGCTTTTGACATATACAGTATGTCCCTGGATGGAGTTGATAAGCGGAAAAAATCTTTACTATTAATGATACCATGAAAAGTTATATTTTATAAAAAATTCTGCTTTTTTGAAAAAGCTGAGATCAAGTACAGATGAATGTAAGAATGCATTGAGAGAGGAAGAGGTGCTGTTATTTATTATTTTAGGCAAACTACTTATAAAAAAAACGAAGTCGTAAACATAATCATGTTTCTGAAAATTATTGTTCTACATAGGTAGCTCTCTTCAACTTTCACATATTTCTCGAAGTGCACCACAGAATATACGAATCGTTGCTGGTAGATCTATTTCAATATCTCACGATCACGCAGTGTGTGTAAGCATTTTGTAGTAAAACGCCCCACCAAAAAAAGTCCATGGGTGTAAGATCTAGTAGGAGTTGCACCAAATCTTTCCTTCCAACTTTTACCGAAATAATTTGTCGAAATGTAGAATGACCCATTCCGAAGTCAGAAATGGTAATAGAAAATCTTCTAAGCGATGTAGATAAACGTGTTGATTTAAATTTTCATAAACCAGCGATTTGATCATAAGAAGTTCGTATCCTCGAAACGGCCGTCCCGGACTAATTATTATATTACTATATAATAAATTAAACTTGTGTGGTGCGGAGGGTGTCGATACTTATGTGTTATTTACCATACTACGCCACAGTCCTTGCTATCATTATAAAAAATTCCACACGAAATAGTATTTGAAAACGTCGACTTCGCTTGTGAATGACGTAGTTCTGATTTTCTATAGCCAAAAAACAACTGTTGATGTTGTGTGATAAAACATGACCGTTGGTGCAAAAAGTTACTTCATCAGTAAAAGAGAACGCTCTGTGAAAACTTCTATCTACGAGGTAACTTCTACCAACCCACAAACAAAAGTTCAATCACTTTTCTTTATCTCCATGTCCCTGGGTATGTTTCAATGTTGATTTAAAAGGCAGACCTTTATAAATGACTTTTACTTATCGAACCTTGTTCGAAAAAGTTCAATTGCATATCGATAGATGTTTCCAAAAACTATAGCGCTTAAGTAAGTTAACTCTACTTTGGTTAATATTTAAGAGGAATCAACGGAACAGTAACACCAAACTATTAACAAATGTACATTTTAAGGAAGTTGATATCAAGTGATAAATATTAAAATTCCAACTTCAAATTTTGTATTTAACTTTAATTTTGGTTTACAAATAATTTTTTTTCGTAAACATTTTGTATAAAATAATATTTTTCGTAGTAAGCTAATTTATTTGAAAAGCAGGTTTTTTTCGTCGTAAAGTTAATAATAATTAAATAAATATTTTTGAATGATATCAACTAGTAAATATAACGAGTACATTTTCCTGGACTTGACCATGCTTTCTTTTTCTATTACAAGCAATTATTTTAGTTCATGAACAATTACCTAAATTATTTTCCAAACAAACAATATTTTTGTTCACATTATAATAGCGACCTAACCTAATAATAATGTATCTTGGGAAAGCGCCCCTAATTGCGCATATTTTACCACGTTCGCAGTGTAGATGGAAACACAGCTTTTTCAGAAATTCATTACGGCGATGCCGTATCGCGTAAAATAAGCTAATGCAATATTCTTCTTATTTTGCATACGAAATAAGTACTTTTCCCCACGCAAAGGTACTTCATTACGACATGCAACATTTTATTACTGAATGCTGGTATTTACTTGACAACTAGGTCCGTGGGTATCTATTGTTATTCCGGAAAAATTATGAGTAGGGTAGCTGGATCCTCAGCAATATTTACAATTAGAATATTCGTACATTGTGATTTGCAAAATACTCAAAGGTATATTTGATGCAGTGCGCACCGCAACTTCTTTTTCTTCATCGAGGAGGTGTCAATGGCTGCGGGAGACGATCATCCATCCAGCACTTTATTATGATGACATTGCTACCTATATTGGCTAAATGTGAAATACTGAAACGTTAAAAGCAAATTCCACTGTATATAGTTAAGAATTTGGCAATTTTACTTTAGGCAATTCTCTAATTATGTTATTTATAAGAATTTAGGTTCCCGAGTTGAAACCGCGTCTTAAGTGCCGATGTTTGGCTCTTAGTTCCGTGGGGCTTCTTCTCAATATAGATTTGCACATATACTGGACTTTACTGTAAGTTATGTTTTATTAACATGAAGATAAATGAGATTAGTTATTATATTCAAAACTTCTACGAGGGAGTTTGAAAAGTTTCTAGTCTAACACAGAAGCAACTTTTCTTCGTATTCAATTTTATTTACCAGCATATTTTCCTTGCAGGTCTATACGCTTTTTCCAGCCATGCTCCCATATGATGAATAGAGTGGGTGGTTTGTCAATTCGAACCCCAATTCGTGAGTTTTTGCTACGATGACCACTGAAATGTGAGAAGGTACGTCGTGTTGTTGGAGCTAAACCCATTTTTTTCTTTAAATGCGGTCGTTTTTCAGCAATTTCGCGGTTCTTGTCAGGTAACGATACGTAGTATGGCCCTGTGAGTGTGTTTCCTTTTTCAAGACAGTCGATTAATATAACTCCATGGTTATCTTTGCCTTCTTTGGAAACCACTCACTTTTGTGCACTCAAGTATCATCTACAATTATAGATCAACGTCAATACTTAAACTGCTTCAATAGTGCGTCGGAAATCATCTCTCGAATGCGTTTTTAGTCCTGAATGAGCAAGGGCTGCACCTAACGTGCAGTTAGCTTTTTCATGTTCCAATCTTCAGTTAATATATGATAAACACGTTCTTTCAAGATGCCCACAGTCTGCTATCCCTCTAACCTTAAATCAGAGATCGTCTGGTACCATTTGGTGAACTTTTTCGGTGTTATTGATAATGGTTGCAGTTTTTGACCGCCCCAAATATTTGTCGTCATCCAAGCTGGTACGGTCACTTTTGAATTCAGCTACACAAAATGTCATTGTAGCAAATGGTACAGAATTTCAGCTTTAAATTGCGTTGGCGTATTGTCTTTCAAATGCAAGAATTTAATGATGGCACGACATTCGATTCAATTTTTAGAGAAACACTAATATAGACTTGCACAAACAACTGTGAATCAGCAACTGAGCGTCCAACGTGGCTGTTTTCAAATATTCATTCAACGTATGCACAACTTTCATGTTGACGCTTGAAACCTTTGAGAGTACCTCCATATGTACCCTTAACGTGTTTGAGAGCGCTAAGCCCACTCCAACGTTCCTCCTCCTCCAACGTATGGCAGTGAAATGTCATTTCAAAAAGACGTCTCAATTGGAATTTCCAATGACTTGCACTACGATTCATGAATAAAATAACTACTCCTTTTACAATTTGTATTGTGCCAATTTTAGAAAATAATGTTGCATTAACGCATACAGTATAAACTTAAAAAAATTAAATTATAATCGAAGAAAGCAATGTACGATAACCGATTTGCTTACACAAATGTGGTAAATTAATTTGCGTGCTCAATTAATGCATCATTAGGGAATTTTATCGCTAAAAATGGAATGTAAATTACCACTTGGTTTTGTATAATATAAACTTTTTGCTAGCGAGATATAAACTGAAACTGTAGTTTTATTTGCGAACAAATAAACATGTGTTAGTGATCGTGATTATAGTATTATGTGATCGCGAGCGAATATTTTTACAGAAAAAATAAGTTAAATGTGTGTTTGAATAAATTGGATAATACTACCTACGTGGATATTTTTGCCATTGCAATGTGGTTAGCAAAAATTACTTTCTCAATTCCGTATTTTCTGCAAAATGAATAATTGCGGTAATAATAATGATAAATGCTCAGTATTACACCATTTGTTAAGAAAATAGAAATGTTAGTCTTTCATCTCCCTAGCATTTGATATATACGCATACATCTGTTCGACATAATTCAAGTTTACATGAATACAGCAAAATGTTTGTACACTGTTCCTGAATTTTGCACTTGTTTAACTCATGCATACTGTAAGTACTGTAATTTTGTAATTATTATTTTACTCCGATTACTCGACTATCTAACAAGAAACATTTCGTGTGTTTCTATAAAAGTTTTAAGAGCTAAAATTAACTGCTCTTAGAATCCGGCGGATGTATTTGCAAGTACCAAGAAAGAAACGATTTGTTTAGAGTGTTTGTCATTTCTCTTTTAACCACGTATTATTCATTACTTTATGCTATTACATACTTACATAAAGACGTTAAATGTTTATTCCTTTAAATTCTTTAAAGGGTGACGATCGCGTTTTTTTTTTTGGTAGCATTATGAGGGTAGTTAGTTTTTATCATTTTCTTCCATGTCCAGTTCGCCAGTTTCTTTTTTCATATCTTGCAAGAATGTGTGTATTTTTTTTCATCCTGTAATCAACCTATTATTTCTTCTGGTGAAAAAGAACTTGTTGTAGGGGGTTCTTTTGATACCGGAGTGATCGTTTTGATTTTTCACAAATTGAACGAACTACAAACCTTTATAATTATTTAGTTTGTTTGTGCTATTTTTCTGCATGCAAGTGGTAAGCATATTTTTTAGATCCTGATTGACTCTTTCCACGCTCCTTCGGCCTTGACCGTGCCTCGGCTTTCCATGCTCCACTTTTCAACTTCTTTCTTAGACTTCCTTTCATTTTACTCAGCAATTTACTGCAAAAGTCGTGTCCTTCGTCAGATTGCAGAACATTAGGAGCTTTAAAAAGCAAATATATTTTAAGATTACGACACATACAACTTTCTCAGCGCGTTTAATTTTCAGAGGCTTTAATGCAACAAATTTTGTAAGGTGGCCCAGGTAGGCAATGATAAATTTATAATTACTATCTCCTTAAATGCTGAAAAATTATTCGTTTTACCACTCTTATCTTTTCATACTTTTTCTGAAAACCACTTCAGAGTCTGTTCTTGTCTGTTCGGTACAATTAATTTTTATATGCCTATTTTGTTACAAGTACATCACAATGTTGGAGCAATCTATAATCCGTGGAGCAGGTTTGTGGCATACCACAAGAATGTGGTATGCCAGTTTACTTCACACTTTAAGTAATGAACAAGAATTATTTTTTAATTTACTTCTCGCAAATCGGTACCTTATGAAATAACTACTTCCTTCGTGGAATATCGGATTTTACCCTTTAACAATAACACATCCCTCATTTACCCGAACAACTGCTTCTATCTTGTTGTGAAGAACTTCGTACTGTGTTTCTACTATTTGACTGCACAGTTGATTTGCATTCTCTGAAGGACAAGGGTAACGCAGCTTTATGACACCCCGCAGGTGTTTAATGGAGACAAATTGTTGTATGGTTTTTGTAAGTAGTCAAAGCAGATCAAGTAACGTGACATCGTGGATTATATTGTTGAAAATTGCACCAACAGGAATAATTGCATATAAAGGGCTATATCATTAAAGTGTCGCGCATAGTTTAAAGACCTCTCATGCGATGCAGGCGAGATCTACTATGGTAACGCTACTGTGCTGTTTCTTTACTATAATTGAATTGTGATGTCCCCTTAAACTGGCGACCATTCTTGGGGAATCCGGCATGGATAATGATAATTACTTAATTCGCGCAGTGTACGTGGTCAACAAATTTTACAGTTTCACAAGATTCGTGGCTATAGATTTGAATTACATTTTGGTAAAAAATAGCCCAAAAGGATCGAGAGCAATGAATAAAATTAAAGTTAAATAAAAGTTTGATACAATTAAATTGAAAAATAAAAGAATCCCCGAGATCATTAAAAATTAATGTTTGTTAGTAGTAGTTACAAAACATTATGTTTATTGTATTTGTATTTCGATAAATAAATTTTACAACGAACATGTTATTACTATCTTGCAGTAGCTTTGAAGTGAAATTATGCCATCGTAATTGAAAAGTTTGCATCTCTCAACTTTATGATCTTAGATATGCACTTACATGGGTGGTAAATTATACACCGTCACGTCATTAATTACAACTGGACGAGCTGTGAATTAGGTCAAGTTAGTACATTGATTGATGAAAATGTAATTGCTTGTCGTAAGCTCCAACAAAGTGAAGGAAAATATCTTGAAAATTCATTTAGAATAATGCTTACCAGCGATTGGTTTAGGTTATTTAATACATTTTTACACTCTTAATGCGTGGAAGATGTCAATCAGAATAAACATTATAAGTACTATTTACTTCTACTTCATTGTTAAGAAACTTACCTGACATGATTTTAAGAATTTAATTTAGTAAATATCATCATTTCGTTAAATTATAATTACCAGAAGGTGTATAAACGATCAATATTTCTTTGTTTTAGCCTGGAAAAAGGTTCTATTTTTACATTGAAGGCAATTACTTATCTCCTCCATAACATATCGTATGTCTCGTGTTATATAAACATCGAGGCACATACCATTTTCAATGGACAAACAAATCTTCATTCATCACTCAATATTTTAATATTAGCCAATAATAATATATCGTTAAAAATAAGTGATATGAATGTTTCATTTCACATCTTTCATGCATCCTATAAACACTGGAGAGTACATATTTTTGCAATGAGTGTACTTACGTATTAATGAAGTATCTATTTGATTATACAGCAAAATTGAAAAAATGTCTCATATTTCAGCGGTTAGGACCTACTAAAGAATTTTCAAAATTATAAAATCTTAGTTAGTCAAAAAAAGTAAATGCGGCTGTAATTGGGTACAATGTTGAACAGATGCTAGTTGGTAGAAATTTTGTACATTGAAGATTTGCGTCAAGTCGATTAGCAACTTGGGCAGCAGGTTCTTCAAAGCTCCAACTGGAATTCCATCCTCCCCCGGGTCTTTACCGCCTGACATCCGCTTGATTATCTGCAGGACCTCCTTTGGCGAAACAACGATGGGAGGACTAGCCTCCATCTCGTCGATCTCCGCTAAGGTGGCCCGATACCTGCTCTCTCGTTCCTGGCCGTTGCGATCGTTCGGAGTGAAGTGACCCAGAAAGGTGGTAGCGCCTTTTCCGAGTCTGTCAAGCAGCACGCTTTTCCGTGCCTTATTTCCGGTATGGGCTTCCTGTCTCGCTTCAGAATCCTGGGGATCCTATGAGGGTCCCTCTCTTGACTGTGCTCAACGAAGCGGTCCCATTTTTGCAGCTTGTACGCCTCGATGTCTCTTTTAATCTCCCTGCTAAGTCGGCGATGTACCTCCTTAAACGGTGGGAACCTAGTTCGCGAGAACTCTTTCCGGATTCGATTACACTCCTTTATCTTGTCGATGATTTCCCTAGGCAAGGACTCAGCCTCGAGTACAGTTTCCAGTTGTGTTTCCTGGTCACTGTACCCGGCAAAGGGGTCGGCTGTGTCAGGTACGTCTCGGTGATCACTGGGTAGTGATCTGAGCAAAGTTCCTGCACTGTATGACACAACAAAGGGAACTTCCAAATTTTCTATGGATTGACTGAAAGTATATTTATTGATGTAGCTATCATAGAAGGCGGTCACTAAAAAGAGAGGACTGGGCAATAAAAGCCGTTGTAACGACGCAATCGTCGTATTTCAATGCATGGGCTCGAACATATCACAAAACAGATACATGCGAATGTATTTTGAACATAGCATACAGTATGAAAGTTACAAAGGTATGTATTGAGAAAAGGGAATACAAATTGAGAGAAATTCTGGGATGAACTTACGATCATGTTGAACTTGGCGAGTGCCTCATGAACCATAATATTAATAATCCAGGAAGATTTGTATTTGAAGAAATTAGCCGTTTTAATACCTTTAAAAATGTAATTGGGTTGTCATCTTTACCGCTCAACTTAGGAGTAGGATTTCCTTTAGTTTAAAATTTATTAACGAAGTATCGGAAACACCCACGCAAGCACTATTAACGTGATTTTGCGGGGGACACTGGCTTTGACTAGACTCATGATTTTGACCTTATGCAATGGCAGTATTACTTTAACCTACACTCTGCTTAACAATAAGTTAATAGTTACTAGCTTCTGACTTACCTATTCTTTTTAGCGTACATTCCGTGATATTGCGGATTTCACTGAACGCTTTCTTTAATTTAGCCACAACAGACTTAGTGAAATAAACAAACTTATCTCTTATTGCAGCAACATCGCCGCTGCCAGCTGTAATTTTCGGGTTTCTCGACACCTTACCATTTCCGTATGCTTGTTTAAGAATATCGAAATTTGAAGCTGCTTGAACGTTGGCTGCCAAAATTTGTAATGTTATAAAATAGAAATTGTTGTTAATTGAATTGTAATAAAAAAAAAAGATCAAAACTTTCACTTTCACGCGTCCTTTTTAGAGCTTTAGCTCTATACTTGAAAATAGACTGAACGGTTCCAATAATCCAGTGGCATTTCCTTATGCTAATAAACCTAGTTTCACCGTGTGCGCCAAGCGTGGGTACATTAGGTGATCAGATAGCTTCTAAATACATAACAATTTTACGAGCAATACTATTTTCATCAGGAATATACAGATGGTATACAGTTATACATTTTGCTGCTGGTGTAGAATTTATTGCATTTTCCGTTTTTGAATTGCATCACTTTATGGCTTGCCAACTTCGTAGCAATGTAATTACACTTTGACAAGATGTAATCAATTGGGGGTGATGAAGTTTGAAGACAAGATGTGATTTCTAAGAATAGTAGTAAACGATTGAAACATTAGTTTTTTTACAGCTTTATGATTGGATATATTCGGAACGGAAGCGGGGTTGCTCGTTTACTACTCAAACATGTATTACGTCACGGGTGTTAATCGTAAGTTGGTTATAGTCAATAGTCGACGTTTTAGTTTTGATGTGTTACCTATGGCCTACGTGTTTGAATAATGAGCGAATACCGTTCCGAATATATCTGATCAAGGTGGGTGCGACCATAGGACAGACACTCAGTCTGGATATGCTTACATCTTACTAGTGTTTTAGAGCTAGTTATTTATTCCTTAAAGGTTTTATCAGGATAAATAAATACATGACTTTCTACTTGGTCCTGCTAGCTTTATAAAATTGCTCTGTTTTAATGAAATCGATGATTTTGTGTTGAGAGACTTTCCTTAATAGCTAAAAGGCATTTTGAGATGTGGAACTCCACACAGAAACTTCATTCCAACATTTTAAGTACTAAGGAGCCAACACTGAATCCAAGAAAACTTGATGATATACTGAAGTCTACATCTACTATTGAACCAAAATAACTTCAATTCAATCTA
>LR737385.1:13821161-13868122 GCA_902655005.2 Marronus borbonicus | reverse complement strand
AAGATTTTCGGTTATATGGAAAATGGCTCTCGATTTTGTTATTTTTAAATAGAACACCCTGTATATTATCACATTTTTTAATTCTTGGTTCAATTTTAAGGTTTGTTTGATAAAACAACTGCATATTTAAAATAATAGCATTTTTCGAAATTTTTTGATCAGCGTATGTGAATTATTATAACTGTGAATTGAAATTTTGCAAGCTTGTTGACAGTGTGACAGTTACGATTAAACTGTCAAATGGAGACAGTGTTAAAACTTATTTTTTTTACTATTTTGCTCTTTCTCCTCGATTTTAGATGTGTAATTGCTCTTCCAATTGCGCATTTGAAATGGATATTTTGAAGATACTTGAATTTTCTTTCAAAAAAGAGTATTCACCAACGAGAATGTCGCTTCTTATAGTTTTTTAAAAATATCCAAGATATATGATCATTACAGAACAAGCCCCTTAAAGTACGGTAACAGGCTGGTATTATTTGAAGATTTAGTCTAAACCAGAAAGTAACTTTTCCGTAAATAAATATTCAGCTAACTGTACCATAGGACAATTGTCATGGTTTATTTTGATAGAGATGTTTCTTATTTATATGATATAAATAAAAAAATGTGTACATATACTGTTCACTTGTGCCCCACACTTCCCTGTCATGGATTATAATGAAAGAAAAAAAATAAGACGAATGTTCATCAACATTGTATTTAATACTTTTAATACTAATTCATTGTGTTCAATATGTGTGCATACAAAACCTCCTTTCCTTACAAAAACGCATTGGTAATTAATTTACGAATTTATGAATTCGTCATTTAATTTTTTAATTTAATCAAACGTATACGGTCAATAAAACAATCATACGGACGACTATCAGTACCTGGAAAAAAGAACAAAGCAACTAACGGCTCTTTATTTTTATACTCTGGGTTTTCGATTAACTTTTAAATCTTTCCCAAAGAGGGCATTGAAAATATATAACAACAAATATAAGATTACCCTATAAATTTCAAATAAAGTACAACCATTTTGAATTATCAACCATCACTATTTGCTGAATAGTCATTTGGGAAGAAAGAAATAACTGAAACTATATATCGCGCTTCCTTCATTATAAAATAACAAAGTTCTAATTCCGTTGAATTAAATAATTTCTGCATTAAAATCATATATTTTATTTGAGTAATACTGGTTCAATATTTTCATTGCAGATATAACTTTATTGACTTCAATTCTAAGTTTAGTTCGTTTCTATAAATAAAGTATATTCATGTTAGGATTTTTAAAAAATCACATGTATTGCGTCATTTGACTACTGATTTAATTACGAATTTATCTGAAGGAATACAAACTTGTATATAAGTAAACGCACGTAATACATCTATACAAACTATTATTGTATTAGGTGCACAACTAATCTATTTCAACATAAAGATATCGCGGAAAAATATTTTAATTTAAAATAAATATTGATTTCATATTTGTTGCGTAACAAGCACAGATATTCCCGGATTTCATCGTAAAATGTTGTATCGGTGTATTCGCGAATAACGTTTCCGATTGCCATAAAATAAATTAATCTGGTATTAATGGGAGTTACGGTGAAATACGCTCATCGATAAAACCGTTCCATCAACCGAGCAGTGGATGAATTGGAATCTTCCTCGAATTCGGTTCCCAATTTTCGTTGTATTCAAATTTATACCAACTAATGTCAATAAATTATGGATCTATAATAGCTACGTAGCTTGCGTGCTACTTTTTTCAACTTCGATAGAAAATGATTCATTATTTCAAAAATTATGGAAAGTTAAAAATGTTTATTTTTGTTGATGTGTGCAAATATATGTTTATTACAACGTTATTGAATAATGGAAATGCCGTTATGTCAAGTAAAAAGAATGCTTTTCTTTTAGCCAAATAAATTTTATTTTTTGACTTTTATTGAAGGGTATATAAATCTTATTGTGTTAAGAAGGAAGTTTGAGAAAGCAATTCTTTAATAAAATCGTTAGTAATTTAGTACACACGAAGTATTAAAGGTAGGAAGTATACTTGCCAGATAACACTTGAATTACAGGAGTGTAAGTCAAATGTCTTAAAGGCACAAGCATTAAAATGCGGAGTATTACACTATAATTGAGGAACAAACACCAAACTGTGAATTTATACACCAAGTAAGACACTGGCGCTAAAAGGTATTCGTTTAAAGTTGATAGAGGCTAGTTTATAGTGGCACAATTTCGACTCATAATATGTGGTAGACGGAGGAATTTTTCAAATCTGCGGTGAACTTTTAATTGCTGTTTGTAATCCATGTGATAAGGATTCCAGATAATACAAGCACATGTCGTACCATTCCCGCAATGGCGCGTTACAAGTGCTTAACATGTCTTCTTTAAACCTATTCAAAATATTTAACTGAGTTAAAGTATTATACTATCAAGCTTATAATTACCCAAATAATTTTGTTGTAGTAAGATACAATGATATAAGCATAAATAGATAGAACCAAAACTGGTAAGATGGTGGAGACATCTGTAAACAACAACAGAAATCAAAAATGTGTGTGCATCTAAAGTACCAATAAACAGATGCAGAGGTAGGCCTTCAGACAACTGCCAAGACACTAAAAAGAATAGGAAAAAGCATATGAGAAGTAAGATGGACAGCCAAGAACAGGGGAAAATTAACTTAAAATAACTTATTCCGATATCTAAGGGTACGTTTACAGTGGAGCTGCGAAACTCGATAAGAGCGGCGAGTTAGTCTAATCGGTGAACCGCACGCCAATATATTAATATACAATTAATTAAGGTGTTATATGTCTTATTCATAGCATTATATGTACATATGTTTGAGTGTAGTATGTAAGGAATTAAAAAATCGCTCCTTAATGACACACCAGCATTTCGCAGAAATCTCAAATTGTATCTCAAAAACTAAGCGAGGTAGGTATAGGGAATGTTGTAGGAAGTTGAGATAAATTGGGGAGACGGAATGCAATAAGATACAAGCTCGTCTATTAAAAGAAAAATTTGTATTGTGACCAGCGGGTATTGAATATCTTGTATAGTAAGTAGCATAGTTATATTGTGCTGGGCTTGCCCCCCAATAATTTTTATTTTCTATAACCACACACTAGGTTAACATTTATTTTGGCTAATATTTAATACTGAAATATTATACGTACTTTTGTCTCAAGTTGCACTTTTAAAAAAGCATATGTGATACAGTTTTAAAGCGATAGTGAATGCTGTAAGCCTGAACCCTGAGAACCAAATTTGTTGGAGATATATATCTTGTAGACAATATACAGAGACGTTGGTTGATGGATAGGAATTAAGTAAATGCGCAAATGAATCACTACACATCAACACAATTAATTTGGAAGGAACGGGATGGCAGTCTTTGACCCAGTCAGTAGCAACTTATATTCATGAATCTTCAGAAAGAAACTCGCAGAAGAGACATGGGTTAGTGGCAATTTATTTTTTCTTATTTATATTTACAGGGAGAAACAATTTGCTTAAAACGCGGATAAATGACAGAGAGCGTAGTGGTGATGTAGAAATTGATAGGTTGCCATGTTCTATTGCTTTGTTCATGTTGAGTGGATACATATTTTATTTATTCTAAGGTATGCACGCAATCGATGGCATTTTACTGAAAACGAAACGGTAATTTGCATTTCATTCCATCTACGTTGTATTGTAAACATGCTTTTCATTTTCTAATTACATTTTCGTATTCATTTTAATGTTGAAATTTTAGTCGCCGGTGATGTCATGGGTCATGACCACATTTCTAAAAAAAATCAACATTCATCTTTCGAATAATTTGGATCGTTTCTGAATTCTTTCTTAATAAGACATATCTATACTTCCTTAACTACTTTCCTAACTATGTGTACGGCAGACTAGAATATGTAAAAGTCAATATAAAATATACTGTACTGCAACATTATAAAAGAGTTCATAATACTAATGGCTCTATTCTCAGTGTAAAGAATTAGTTTTTAGCCGAATTTTACATTCACAATTCAAGATTATCTTACTAAATTTGTATGGCTGAGACCACTAAAAACAAAAAGATCAGAAGAAGTTGCCTGTTATTTATTGGGACGCTTGTATTACAACATTTGGAGCATCGATAATTTTGCACTCAAGTAATGGCAGACAATTTATCAATTCAATTTTGGTACAATTACACACGATGTGGGTGGCCTGTCGTTAAAATGGTGTACGAAAAACCCAGGCACAGCCAATGTCAAGGTTCACTGGAAAGAGCTAATACATCGCGGATGGATGAAAACAATTCTATAGACCCACAGGTACTGTGAAGCGGTAGTTAAAACTCCAGAAAAAGTTAATAGAACTTCAGTAAAGTAAGTTTTGTTCTATTTTTCCTATACATAGATAATATCAGTTTCATTTTTTGTTATATACGAAGAAAGATTTATTTACAATAAGTATTCCACAGTCCTACTTCCAGGCAAAAAAGTAAAAAATCTGTCTAAATTGTGAGCGACAAGAAAATACTTTTAATGCGGGTAACACATCTAGAGAATCATTGGAGAAACAGGCCGAAAAATGTGGAAGGCATCAAATGAAAAATTGTCCAATGTTCAGGTTGGAACTACCTACATCGGACGTGGATCTTTTGGTAATATATTATTAGTAGTTAGCTGCTCTGAATACAGCTTTTATCAACTTTATATGTAGCTTTTTCATGATTTAATGGAACAATAACAAGGATTGTTTTAGGCACAAACATGAATTTAAAAGATCACAATTCAATCCATCTGTAGAGAAGATTATTTTATTGGAAAACCTTAGTGACGTCGTTAAAGAAAAAGAAATCTCACGTAGACAAGCTGTGCCAGAAAACACTATTTTTAAAGAACTAGGGTGTAAGCGCTGTCATCGTAAGGGTGGGTAATTGTCGTGCAAAAAAAGTCTCTAAGCGTCATGGATCTTTATCATGCTTCAATAAAAGTGAATAATTGATATTTTTATCTTTCTTGTTAAAACCATTTCGATATTATTTATTATTACAAAAGATTTTGTTGTTCTTTAATATCAACATTACCAATTTATTTATGGCCGATGTCGTTAATGGCTGGACAAAAATAGAAAGAATAAAATTAAATACAAATATTTTCAACATTGTCCGCAACTGACGGGGAAATAATGCTATTGGCCGGAGAATATGGCTACTTACGTTAATGTCCGGTAGATTTCGTCAATGCCCAATTTGCAACACCGTCCCTAACATATCTATTTTGAAATATGTAACTATTTCTATTTGGTATATGGATAGTTACACATGTAAATAATATATAGAAAACTTGAAGAATATCCCATAAAATAAATTTATATTAAACTAGGCAGTTCGCTTTAAATTTATCTAGTTGGGATACTAATTTACTATTCTTTGGTTGACTTACATTTAAGTAGTTGATCTGTCTTTGCGGCGATGGCGACTAATTCTGAAATACTGCTGAGACGAGAATAGAATATAAAATATTTAGAGGTAAGACTCGTTTGAATCTATTATTTACAGCGACCAGGAAAAATGCAAAACTAAAAGTAACTACATTCTGTACCATTTCGGTATTTCCCGTGGGACCCTCCTTTCCGGAGGTCCAACTAGGTACACATTTAAAGATATCTAGTAACTAAAGCCTGTTAATTCAAATCCCTTTTGCGTGTAAATCTTGACAGACTGTATCAATTTTGTTTTGTTGAGAAAGATTTATGTAGCAGTTGATAATCGGGTTATTATATCTGCTTCACTTATTTTTCCTTATTTTTTGTTATTTACTATTTAATTTTCATATGACTTTGTAATGTCAATCTATGTTTATTAAAAAGTAAGTACAAAAAAAATTGAAAGCTTACCTATGTACTATGTACTAACGACGAAGAATATTATACCGTCAAAATCATTTCAACGCTCTTCCATTGGTAAAAAAACTGTTCTGAATACAAATCGGTTGAAATTTATAGTAAAGAATCAAAAACCAGTTCATTTTAAAATAGATTAGGTTGCAAGGCATATCTATGAAATGTGTGATAAATAGTAAAAAAATACGTTACCTTTCTTATAGTTTAAATTTAAAACTGAAACTTACCGACTGCTTCAGAGAACTTTCAACTTGGAGCTATTATCGTTTTCAGTTCCTACGTAATTCTTGTAATATATTCTTTAAGTTTTCTAGGTACAACGTTAATAATATATTGCTTTAAGTTTTCTAGGTATGTGGTGGGTGAAATTATAAAATATAACTTGTACAATATAATTCTAAATAAAAGTCCATTCTTGGCAAATATATAGCTCAATTCGCCAGTTTGATACGTCAATTTGAAATTCCGTAGATATATTGCAATATCAGTTGCCGATTGTGAGCCCTTATAAGTTTACAATAGGCTTTTTCTGTCTTTCTTATGGAATTTTCCGTTATACAGCAACTTCGTTCGAGGGTTCACTTTTGGAAAACTTACTGTCAAATCCTGGTCAGTTACGGGTATCTATTGTACAGTGAAAGAATTTAATAACCGCGTTGTTTGCCAGTAAAGAAAGAGATACGTAAATGTAGTCACGTGCATGAAATTTTTTTTAGAATATATTGTAAATAGCTTACACAGTCATTTATTTCATTATTTAAATTAAAGAACTAATATAGATAATCGTTTAAAACTAATGTAATATAAGCTTTAAGCAATTACTTAATAATCAAGAATGTAAAAATACCTTCGCGAATTAGCAATATATAGGTATGTTAAAATAAACCGCGAAAGTATTGGAACGCCTATTTTGTCATCCCTGACGGTAATTTCTTCTACAGATTTTTAAATTTTCATCGTTCTATGTAATTTTGACCCCCAAAAGTGATAAAGTATTTTTGAAACAAGCTTCGTTTATTTTTAAAACGTTAAATGTCGTCTTAATTACGGGCACTTCTGGAAGATTCAGAGTTTGCAATATCCTTGCAAGCAAAAATAATTACGATATTATGTATTCAATAGTAATTAAAAGAATACGTATTAAATGTAAACCAAATATTTCCAATAATCTTTATATGTATGTATTGTGCCTCCTGCTTATCAAGTTTCGTAAATAGTTCCAGTTTACCTAAAATTCTCTATTCGTTAGTAGTGAAATCTATGAATATTAAATGCAGACGTAATATTTGCCCCGTTTTATTATGCGGTCTATCTACCGGTCTATCTTTATTTGTATTTACCCATTACGAGTAGATCCCTTCATTTTATATTCAATAGAGCAGGTATTTGCGATATATCTAACAAAAGATACATTCGTGCGACTCGAGGCATTGAGAAGCCGCTACTGATTTTAATATACTGTAACATTTTTTTTTCGATAGTTTGCTGCAAGGTATATTCTCCTAAACATTGACATGGTGACCCGTCGCCAAAGATTCTAATTCTGAAAACAAAACAAAATTGAAAAAAAATGACAAGAAACGCTATATCTGTCGCAAAAAGAAATCACTAACGGAATATATGCATTCTTCCATCAGAAAGGAAGGATTTTAAGGCGGGCTTGAATTGCGTAGTGTTCTTTGCACTTTATTTTATCTGGGAGTTTATTAAATACTTTTATCATCATAAAATCGGGACCCTTTTCAAAGAGAATCGTAGGATGAATGGGAATGTTTATTTCGTTCGCATGTCTAGTTCTCATGTGGTTAACATTTTCAGAGTCTTTAATGAAAGTGTATCGCTTCTTAAAGGCCATTACATCCAATTCATGAAGGTAAATAAGACTCCGCAGGAGATTCTAGAAGGAACATTTATTATGAACCTAACTATGCGTTTTTGACAAACAAATAGTTTACGCGGACTTGCAGAGGAAGCTTACAGGATCAGTCTTAATCTACCTTAATTTACTGTGAACGTAAGCGTAGTATATAGTTTTAAGTATTGGTGTATGCACAAAATTTCGTAGATGATAGATATAGTGTAATAAACTGAATTTAATTTACCGATACATTAATTCATTATTAATTATTGTTTCAAGGCCATCTAGCCAAACTGATTTTGCATTCTCCATTGTGCAACCCCTCCCTCCAACATGCCGAATATGATAACCTTTTGATGTTTCATACACACACAAAATGACGGCAAGAGCAAATCTAATAAACAACATTGGACGTAATATTTCACCACTTACAAGAACATCCATCTCACCTAGAGCGCCCAGGAATTTCAGAGTAATACACTAATCTGTGATCATACGAAATCCATATTCATTAAACAACATACAATTAATATATTTAAATAAACTTACTGTTTCTATACATGTCAAAATAATTCGATGAAATTGTCAATATTTACAAAACGATTCTTCCTATTCTGTTTTCCTTGGGCTCGCCAAGTTATTTCCCTTTACTGAAGATCAGAAAAAATCTTACCGACAACAGGATTAACTTATACTCAATGCTGTAGATTATTAATTACGGTACCCATAAATAAGATAAATGTTATTCCTCACACAGTATTTAAAAGCAACAATATGCAATCAATTTCCTATTCGCGTCGCGAGCAAAGCACTTCCAGTATGAGTCATGTAAACTTATGAAAATAGCTGTTTTAGCAAGATTCAAAAATGTCCAAAAGCTGGTAAAACGCATGATAGTGGTTGGATCCAGCAAACCTGCTCCTATTCATCGATAGCTACATCGATAGCAGTTGTACATATTAGCTCGTCTTCTGGATGTTACGTTTCATGTCACTATCCGACATTGCTCAACATTTTCTAGATTAGTAGCGCTGCAAAACACGGCTGTCCGCTCCTTTAAAACTGTCGGTGTACTGTGACGTATCATTTGATGTAGCAGACGTTTATAACTGTTCCAAAACAACAAATTAATCCATACATTGATCATCCAACCACCATAACCTCCAATAAATAATTCTTGAATGGCAGAAATACAGTTTTGTTGCTTAATAGAAAGGAGTTAACTTTGCACCAAGCCTCAATATTTTTATTAGTATCATTCCCAATATTATTTAATACTTGTATATTTCTATTGGAAACTGGAAAATATCACAACATTTCACATCATAGTATTGTTGGTAGATACATACCCACGTATACTTACAGTTATTATCCTGGTGATATCGCAACAATGAAACCTAAATCTAAAACGAGGGTTGCTGTTTCGCAACGACTCACATTATTATTTATTTACATAAATAATGTTTTTCCATCTGAAAGTTCGAGGGCGGTACCCATTTACTCCCACCATCGGACCGTTGCTATGTGTTGCTCTCGATCGAAGTCTATTCGCGCACTATCGTAAGCTTTCGCGGAGCTTTTTCGCCGTACGAATCGTGAGTGTACTACATATGAAACACCAAAATTGCCGGGAACGAAATGAGAGAACTCAATTCTTACTTACTACTCACAGGTACTTTCCCGTTTCGGTCGTGAACATACTTTCGTGCATTTACCAATAACGTTCGAAATAAGTGGAAAAGTAAGATCGATTGTAACGAACTAACAAAGAAAATTAAATAAAATGAAAACTGCTTTTGTGTTTGTTGTCAATATTTTTTCTTAATTCACTCATTGATTTTGTCTGTACGAGATGAAGTGTAAAGGAAGATATTATCATTTTTCGATTGAATTACTTACGGTACAATAACATATTTTTAAGAAAAAACATTGTTTGCACGTATCGAACTAGAAGTTGCTTACACCTTCTTAGCAATCATACCAATTATGATGACCCCATACGTTTGATTTATTAATTTCGAAAAAAGAAAGTGTCATGTGACTAGTGGTTCTTCTTTTAAACTGCACTACCTAATAAGGACAATGGAAGACGATGAAGTACAAGGATGTACAGCTAGTTGGCCAGATTCTGAACATCAGGTAAATTATTATATGTAGATATTGTTACGCGTTAATGCGATAGTTACATATTCCTTTTATAATAATAGTGACCATCCAGCAGATAAAAATATCTAGTTACAAAGCAAAACATAAAAAAGTACATATGCAAATTAAATTCAAGATGATTACTTTTCAATTTAACAGTGGAAACACATTTTCAGTTCAAAAGTTAACTTGCATGTAATATTATTCGCTCTGTATAATTTATATTATTATAATAGCGACAACTTCATATGCAACTTTATTAAGATAAATAGTATATTAATGTCATCAAAATTATTGATTCTGCGGTGATTATGAAGATAAAAGAATATAAATAAGAACATAGCGTGTTTAATGTGGAAATAAATGTACTTCGAGAATACTAAAACAATAAACCAACATATTTGAATCCGATTATTTCGGAAATAATTGATGACAAGCAATACTTGTATCAACGTACTCCCTACTTTTTCAGGGTTTTCTCTGGTTGTAAATAGATTTTGTTCTTCTATCCTAAATTATATTGAAATAATTATGAGAAGGTGTATACAGGTTGATTTCGTCGAAAACATTTTTTTAATTATTGTTAAGAAAGAAATTTGTTGATATTAATTGTTGTATTGTTTCATTTAATTCAATTCCAAATATTCGCCATTAAGATTTATACGTTCGATTCAATTATCGAAGCATGTTTTCCACTCTGAAAGTGATACCTCCAAAACAGGGTTTTTGAGGGGTTCAACAGCATGTTGCGGTGATAAAAATAGCTGTCCACGAATTTTTTGTTTGAGTTTGGGGAACAAAAAGGACTCGTTGGGTGACAAATTAGATGTAGAGTATGGGCAATGAGACATTAATTCGATTTTTCTCCTTTAAATAATTAATTGTTTGACATACTGTGTGAGAGCTGCCGTTGTCATGATGAAGGGTGATCCGACGTTGTCGATTAGTTTTTCTGATAAGTTGGTGCACACCATTGAGCATTAACTGTTCGCCAATCCTCCAAAACAACACTTGAGGTATGCCCAATACAACGAAAGAAATAAGAAATCATTGTCTTGGAAGTCTTTGTGAATGAACAACTTTTATTAGATTCAGAGCATCTGGGAACACCCAAACAGTTGATTGTTACGTATATGTCGTTTTGTCATCTATTACAATGTTGTATAACGGAATATGAAGTTCTTTTGCCGATTTTTTTTATATTTTCTTACACTAATTGACACGAGCCTTCTTTTGTGCTAGAGTTAAATTATGCGAAATTCATCACCGACCGGAGCGTGACCGCGCAAAGCAGTTGTATACAGTGTTTTCTTATAATGCTTCATTTTTAATAATTTAATGAAAAGATTCAAGGCATTGTTGTTGTATCTGACCTTTACACAAATTATTAAAATTTTTGCTACGAACAATGGTTTAGAATTTAATCCGCTATGTATCAAGGAAATTCTTGCTAAAATATATATTTCTGGACAATTCTCTAAAAAATTCTTTCAATGTAGTATATCCTTCCGGCTGTTTGTCGCGTCGTTGAGATTACTCCTGACGTTTCGTTGATCACATCGTCAGCTTCGTCAGAGGGTTTCTAAGGCATAAACTCAACGACGCGGCTGTACCCCGACAGTAGAGAACAGCTGGGAAAGCCAACACTCAACTGCTTCTATCACCGTGGTAAAGTATCTCATCTGTTTAGTAAAAATGTTTATAATTAGGACAATAAATAAACGATTCCGATAAAGAAATAAAGTTTGTTTTTTATTATTATTTACTATGTTTATTATTTTATTTGTTTATGTGAGTCGATTGATTATTGGCTCCCATATATCAGGTCAGGTGCGAACGTAGGAATTTAACGTGTAATTTAGTTCTATGTGATTTTCTGCCCTTCTGTTCAGTTTACGACAAAAACTACCGGGTGTAAAAATGTTCAGAATTAAATGTTGCATCTAGAACTGTTTCTTTTATTTTTTGTGAAGTTTCTGGTTTCGTCAAAATTAAATTTTTGTCAGTAGTAATAGCCATGATTTTAAATGATATAACAGAAATATTTTAGTCATTCTGGCAAATATTTATCTTAAAAAGTAATAATAATGGACGCTTATACGAACGAAGCACGTGCTTAATTATTAAAAATTATTATGCTGGCAATAGTTCCAGAAAACTAATAAATTTATTTTCCGTAAATTATGAAAACACACCAATTACTGTAGTATCAACAATTTAGAAGCTTATATATAATAAAATTAAGAGTTCAGTTAGCAGCAGTGTAGCTGTGAAGGAAGATAATGGAGACAATGATAATAATAATAGAAGACGTCATAAAGAAGTGAATGAAAACATGGTATTAGCTATGATAAATCAACATACCTTCTTTTTACAGTACAAGAAATATTTCGCGTGAATGTGATTCGCACTATTCAACAGTTTTCAAAATTTGAAAACAGACACATAAATCCTGCAAATTTAGCACCCACCATGAACTTCCACGCGATTTTGAAATTATACAAGTGAAAGTAAATCGTTCATTTCATCCATTTATTTCACTTTAAATAATGAACCAATATTTGTAGAAACATCCAATATCCCCACAAAAATAATATTTGGGCTGGAATTGTTAACAACGGAAAAATAAGGTCATTATTATTCTTTTAAAAAAATTGTGGGAAAATTGACTTCAAATAGCTATTTAGAGCCTCTGCAGAATAATGTCGGTCTTGCATTTTAACGATGCAGTTCGTCCAGATCAGGATATTCGGTTCCAATGGGATGGGTGTCACATTTGAGGCTAAATGTTAGGAAATGTTTGGACTCTGTCTTTTGCAATCCGTGGATTGGTCGAGGGAGGGAAATAAATTGGCCTGCAAGATTTCCAGACTTAATTCCTTGTGATCTTTTTCGTGGGGACATCTTAAAAGTAAAATTTACTCCACAAGATCCAGGAATTTAGATTCATTGAAGGAAGCAATAATACAAGAATGTAGTTTAATTACTGGCAGACAGTTAGTTAATGTAAGAGCTTCATTTTACAATAGACTTCTTGGTTGTTGCCTTGCTCAGAATGTTAGCTTATTCGAATATCTATTGTAATTTGTTAACTATTTTCTAGATTGTTTTATTACAATAATTCTTTTTATATTCATTCGCTGTATTACGACGTTTTCTATTATTATTAGCAAAGTTTATTCATTTCTTATATATATATATATATATATATGTATACTGGTTCAGTTGAGTACAATTGTAACCGTCCCTCCCAGAGAAGGCAGTAAGAAAAAAAATTGTATGTGCTTACCTTTCTCTATTGACGGCTGGATGCAGACGAAGGTGTACCATACCATAAAGAATTTACATAGAATTGCAACATTAATATTGCTTCCATTGTAGGTTCATTTAGCCTTCCGCGACGTGCCTGTATTTGGAAAATGACCATTCTACATCTAGTGAAGTAATATTTGCGCATTTAAATTCTTTCATCTCATAGCTTTCACTGTCGGGTGTGTCACTTATACCCTTGCTTATAAATCGTATCTTCTGTAGATCCGAATTTTTATTAAGAACGGTTGTAAATTTCTGTGATGTGTGCTGTCCTGTATTATCCGTCAAGTTTTCCAGGGACGTTTTCATCTTATCGAGAGTGTTAAGTGCTTCCGATAAGGGTAATGCACTATTTTTCAATTTTCCAAAAGATTCTCCAACAACAGAGTACTTTTCGCAAATATCCGCTATATCTGCTTCAATTTGATGATCCGAAGTCAGTTCTTGGCCTATTTTAATAGCTTTAAAATTTTGTGGTTTCAATGTCGAAGTAAAAGATTTTGTGCTCTGAAAATATTGACAGTAATACGATACTGCTGCAAGCCAGGTACCACGTTTGGTTAATACTGGTTCAGGTGGTTGTTGAATTTCCGGATAGAAGTTCTTGAATTGGCGAATCCGTTTAGGGGATTTAAGATACACCTTTTTTGTGTTAGCTATTAACTGGTCTACTCTTGGATAGCTGAGTCTGATGGTATCTGCCACAATATGAAACACATGTAGTAAACATGTTACGCCAAGGAGTTGCGGAAAACCTGGTTTTAATAATTTACCAACTTTAATCATAATTGCATCCCATCGGTGGCAAATATGCTTAATTGCCTCTACTGTACAACAACTAAATTAATAGCATCTTTTATCACTTGCACTATAGTTTCTACCTTCGTATTTATAAGACGTTTGCTGAGGGGCAACATAAAATCGCATAATACTAAATTACATGTTAAATTCCTATGTTCGCACCTGATGGTATAAAAAGTGAGGCTCCTATAGCATCCCACGAATTTGGAACATGTTGTACAATTAAAAGTTTTCATCGGTGTTTCTTAGTATACTTATGTCGTCTTATATTCTTCATGATTCAAAACTTTTTGCCATATATTTTAATTGTATTTTGGAACACCTCTGTTATCTGCCAATTAAAGATACATATATTTTGTTGGAAGTACTTTCCATGGTTTCCGAAAAGGAGGTCTACACAATCGAGCTTTGTAACCAAGCATCCACTTTAGCTACTTTGTCTAAAGATAAGAAAAGGTGCTTAGTATGGGTAAATCTTCTAAAAATTCATGAATGTAAACAATAGATTCGATACTTCTGTGTTAACAGCTATAAAAAGCCCTTCTCGTAAATGTTAACCATTTTTACGAACGTGTAATATATCTCACCAAGGTATACGGAAATACATATGTGTATGAAAGAATAGAGTAGCATTCGCATGAAAATTTTGTTGTCGAAACCGAGTATTGTACTTGATTATTGAAGTTTTCTAGTTTCCTTGCACAAAAACGTGTCGAAATGTTATGTGCGCGGTGGTTTTATTCCTGGATATATTTTGGTTAGTATACATTTTGACGTGTATTTATGAACAGAGATGTACGAAAATTTGAAAGGAATAGGCTTCGAGTTTTTACTAGTTTCATTTGTTTCTACAATTTCTTGGAATTACCTCCTGTAGGCTGTTTAATAGACATTCCCGAAATGCTACACGATACTATACAACTTTCTTTACTGATAATTCTTCTCTCTGAAAAAAGTTAAATAGTAATAATTCCTCGCTTTTCCTTTAGATACAAAAGTCGGTTTTTCATTGCTATTCGTCATAATTTCAAGAACAGCCACATTTCTTAAATTCCAATTTTCTTTCAATATTTCCACTTTCAGTGTGTACACTTCAAAATGAATTTTATGAGTTTATCTGCTTTGAACCAACGTTCCTGAAGCACTTATGTTAATAACATTATTAAAGCAATTACGCCAGCACATTTGGTTTTAATAATAATTTTATTCTATTTACTAATAAATTGTTACTATTTAGGAATACTAAAGTGCTATGCAGAAATATCTTTACTTGATTATACCTTTGATCCAACACCCTTAGGGCACCAGGGTCTCTAGAAAGAAGAATATTATAGTTTTGAGTACAATTTCTGATTTTGTCCATTCAGGTTGTAGATAATGCAGGGATGGGATTTTTATGATCAAGAGCGTTCTATAAATATGGGAGTATTACATTTAATTACGTCGGAAATACCCAAGACATTTCATCCACAGAAGTCAATATACCGAGTGTTTTACTTGCAGGGAACCTCTATAACTCGTAAACAATGAAAAAGAAAAGAAGTTTGTACAAATTGTTGTAGGACCATAACGTAAAATTATTGGCATTATACAGGGTGTTTCATAGTGTTCAATTTTGTTTTCTTAAACATAATACCCCCAATATTATTGCATTTTTGAAAGTACTAGTAAATTTTGAAGAAATAAGAAATAAAAACATACTTTAGAGATATTTTTGATTTTCTAAAAATTATCCCAGTTACCCAGTTAGTTCCCGATCACGGATCCTTTGGCTCGACATGGCAGCGATGTCGGCTTTACGCGAAAGTGTGAACATTGGCTCGCAACGTTCTCGCATACTTACCTGATCTTTGGGCGAACTAACTACTTTGGCGTGCACCGACCTTTTGCACATTCTCCGAAAATTGGCTTACTATTGTTTGTCGATCGTGACGTCACATGTTTACAACACTTGGTAACTAATCTTCAACCGACGCCGCATCGAGTGAATTGGTTCAACATCGACTTGATTACCATTAACCATCGCTTAACTGATTTTGCTGATTAGAGCTAATTGATACCCAACGTTAGAAAAGTACCAATGGTTTTGTATACTTCACTGACACTCTATCGACCGTGGCTCATCGTCACGGATATTGTTACGATGTTAAACCAACTGAAGGCCAGCCGCTAGCCAACCAACTGTGCTACTAGCGTACATTTTTTGAGAAAGACGGTTTAGGATAAGTGAACCAAATTTTAAAATATCTTCATTCATATCTACTTGCTTTTCAGATGTGTTCATAGTTGTACTTTTTTTTTAACCAGAACGCTCTGTATATGTTTACATAATTGAATTCTTATTAATAAGTGCTTTGGTTTTTGTTGAGTAAATCCTATGTCTATCTTTTCTACTTTTCGACTTATTAGGGTTTTCATTAATTTTTCATTGTTCCGGTCGTATTAGTTAGTATTAATTAGTGTACTTGGCACGTAAAACCTCAATTCCATTGAAGAAACAAATAGCACATGCAGCATGCTACATGTCTTCTAGTGTCGCCTATTTTTGTTGGATAACTTCAAAACGGTGCTGCAAATTCGATGTTGCCCAGTAACTTGTCGCCCTGTGTAGCATGCGTCTTGTTGGTTTTCTGCTCCATTTCCATTAAATCAGTACAGTAACGTTCATCACGTCTTTGGAAACTGTAGCAGCAGCTGCACATTTTATCATAGCGTCCAGTTGAAGGAGAAAAAGAAAAAGAAAGTTGGTAAGAAGAATTAGAATGGAATTCAAGAATCCCGGGAAGAGTTTTCTAACAAATGGGTTGCTGACGATGGAGCCTTATTTAAGAGAGGTTTCGCAAACCATTTTGTGTGTTTTTTTGGAGATCCGCCACTTGTTTTTTAATATTTTTCTTTGGCGATAAAAGGCTGACCACCAGTTCTTTATTTTCTTCTTCACATCAATGATGCTGTAGTCGTATTTCTTCGCGAGCTGCTTTAATCAATCTTTATTTTATCGTCTTTATAGAGAACACTTTTGTTCCGGTAGTTCTGGTGCATTATGGTAATCTTCAATAAATAACGTAGTTTTAGGAATATTTCACTTCACGTCGCCCGTTTCAAGCCGCACGGATCCAGTCACCATCGGAAAAGTTGCGACATGGTTCGGTAAGCTCAATTCTGTCAAAAAGTGACCAATGAGACTGGTGACATTTCTCACTGTGTGGCATGCGATAGCGTTGTGTACTACATGTTGCTTTATGCTGCTTTAATCCAAAGGCTCCATGACTGCTGCATGTCACATGTTGCCTAAATGTTGTCTCAGTGGAATAGCACCTTAAGGGTATTTGTCTCTACGTCGATTAATTACACAGCAAGTACTGCTCTGTTGTTGATTATATTTTGCAGGGCTTTGTAGGCTGTATTGAGAATTAATGTGTAACATTTATAGCAATTAAAAAACGTAGCTGCCCTTTTTTGAAGCTTCGTATGTTACTGTATTATTTTATAATTATAATGAAAATAATAAAAATTTATAATATATTCAATTTGCATACATTCTTTTTTTTACGATTTATATACTACGAGTTATTGCTGATACTCCTGATTGCATGACCGATATTCATGTTGTAATAGTGAAACATATTATTTACATTGCTTGTGAAAAAATTGTGCGCTTTTTCCGTGTAAAAAAGCATTTATTTTTCTCTATATTTGACAATGTTTAGCATTTAACCATGTTATCTATAATCTGAAATACTTACCATCTATAAAGCGTTTAAATGTCACTGTAGGTTGGTTCATTTCTTTAGTATTATTGGTTTAAAGAGAATGTTGTGTTTTAAAGAGGAATAACTTTAAATATGGGATATGAATTTGTGGTTTGCGTTTTAAAATCCAGGAAATAATGAAATCTGATTTATTATCGATTGTTTCTAATATAGCATATATGGCTAATCTAAATTAGGGAACAAGTTTTAATTATTAATAAATGTACTAAATCTTTTATCAGAGATTGCATCGATTGTATCGCGAAATATCCCTGTTTTATGTAAATTTATTAACTATTAATTGTTGTTCTAGTTCTTTTCGCAATGAATAAGGATAGCTGATAAAATAAGAAACGCAGATTTGCCAATAGCGTTGCTATATTAAATTTGATACGAGGTCTACTTCTAAACAATCACTGTGTATATCTTTATTTAAGGAGTTTGTATGGATTTAAAGGATTTTCCTAGCTTATCGTGAACACTTATACAATTTCGATTGTTATTTTGTGTAATTCATTCCCGTTGGTTTATTATTGATTAGCTTTCACAACTAGATATATTCATTTCAATCAGTACAAGCACCGCCTTTGGAAAATTAATGAGTTCGGTACCTATCACCCGCTTTTGTGATTAATACTTATTTATACATGTATGTGTATCTCGACGACGAACATCACATAATCTTGTGGTTAAAATTAATCTGTCCGACTACCACCAAGGAGCAGCAATCAGCTCGTATGAACTTGGTGTCGCGGCTGATTAAATGTATCATGTTGAAGACTAAATCATTAAATTCTAAATAGAATTTAGAAATTAGATTTTAGGCGAGAGTTATATACAACTACATTAATATTGATTTATCATAGCGCGGGAATTGTTGCCTCGGTTCATCTATTTTCGGTTTCTAAAGATGCATTGAAGATGATCAGATCGATTGACGAATTGTTGATTTCTATATATTTATTTTGAAAGCGTCAGATAAACACAGTAGGATTGCAACTGACGGAATTGAATGCTTTAATTTTCTTGCTCAAGAAATAACAAATAAGCTATCAGTCCGATTCCTGTATTCTTTTACAATCTTTATTTGATGTTCGTTTTGCTAATACTTGACAGATATAATTTTAGAAGTACTGATCAGTTGGTTTATGCAAATCCTTTAACATGTAAATGAAGGTAAATGAGCGTAAATAAAAGTTAGGGAAAGAATGTGCTAGCCACACCGTTTATAAAACTTTTATTCAATCAAAATTTAAAATTCCTTTATATGGTAAGGTGGTGACACCAAGCGGATAAAATGCGTTCTATATAATCATGAATGGTTACACAAGCTACCAGTCTAATAATATGTTACTAGTGCTTATGTATTGTTCCAGAAATGCGGAGACGAATTTTTAAACAAACCCTTAGCCCAAATTACATACTACATAGCAAATCTTGAACCTTTATGCGGCAAAGTTCAAATTATTTTCATATCGGCAACATGTATAAAACCAATGCTTAACTTGAAGTTCCATTTGACAGAATTCAACATATGTGTAGGAAGTGTCCTGGACCACTTGTGCCTACTCTAACTCAATAGGATTGAGTAACCGTAAAACGGTTTTATTTTGCGATTTAGCCATTTCAGCAGTGACATGAATTGTATTTCTCTTTATAAATGTCAACTATGCTTAGTGACCGTATTCGTTTCATAGTGTATTTCTTTACCTGTTAGCAAGTTTTGAATGTCTACCTTGATACCATGATAATGATGGTGGCTTTTCGATTTTCCGATTATGATAAGGCGTATTATTCATTACAATGACACCATTAAATAATAGTTTAATATCTGAGAGAATCATTGATAGAAAACACGAGCATTCATTTCTTTATGGAAATCTGATGTTTTTTTTTGCCTTCAAATAATAATAAACCAAGTCCCACAAACCCATCAGAGCTTCCAATGTATAACAATATAACGCGACGCCCTTTCCCAGAGGAATTCTTTAATCCAGTAGTAAGTCGTTCCACAAAGGCTTGTCTATGGCTATAAATATTTGTATAGGTTTATACTTTTTGTACCGTATGACACAAGTTTCATCTAAATAAAAAATTGACCTATTCTGAAATATATATTGTGGAATATCCCTAATACCTTAAATACTATTTCTGCTCGTCTTTACATATCTACAAGATACAGCAATATTACATATGTACATATCTATATATTATTTAATATCTTCTTACTTGAAGTGTATTTCTTTCATTAAACGATACAATGTTGTTCGACTCACGTTTGGTAAATCACTATTACTTCTTACCTATTGCAATACTCTATTCAATGTTGGTGGTTGATTTTCTCCGAACATATTTTCAAATAGTCTGATGAATAGCAGTTTTCGCAGTTCGATCAGTTATTTTTTTGCCACTTGTCCAGTGGCTTTGTATTCTTTAACTATCCGATACATCGTTGCTCTTAAAATTCCTGAAAATATAATACATTGTATAACATTGATTACATATTGCTTTTTATTACTGCGTAAATGACCTGACTTTTCACGCAGCAGCAGTGCTTGTATGTACTTAGTTTTGCATCCATAAAGAAAACCAACTATGAAACTATTTTAATTATATTTATGTCTGTCTAATACTTTACGATATTTGAAAAGCCTCTATATTAATTAGTCTATTATGAAAATGGTTTTGCAGTGTATACGAATTTATAAGAAACAAAGAGGATTTTAAAAGATTCAGTTTTTGGTGTAAAAGCCAATATGAACGTCAATCTTATGTTCTCATATACCTAACAATATCTTTCTTAGCTTCATTGTATTTACCAAACCATCCCTCTGGGCTGAAATAATTTTACGCTTACTATATAACTATAACCGTGCAGAATATGAGGGTTAAGCCAAAATTTCTGAAAATAAAATAATCCAGTACTCTATGAAAAACAAAACACAGTATTGTTTAGAGCAACAACCTTTCTGTGAGTTGAGGTTTAGTTGTTGTATTTGTGTTAGTTAGAATAGAAATTTTTAATTTTTTCAAGTGTTAACATAAGTGAAAAAATGAAACATTATTTATCGTGTTATTTCAAAAAAGGTTTAAGCGCTTATGAGCGCAAGGAAAGTTTAGATTCAATGTTTATGTAAAAACGCCTATAAGTTTCCGATGATATAAAGACTTTGAAGCGAAGTAAATTCTGTTCAACATTAGAAAGGAGCAGGACGTCCTCGCAAGGCTCGCCGAAGAAAAAATTCTCTTAACAGCAATCTATTACTTGATCTAATTAGATTAAACATTACCTATATCAGTTTTCTAATTTTCAAAACGGAAGGCGTATGAGAATTTGCCATGAAACTGAAAAAGCAGCGTTCACATAGGGTAGCGCGAAATTAGTCCAAGCTTTTTTAAGGCAAACCTTAACACAGCAGTAGACACACGGTCGAAGCGTCGAACTACAATAATTCCACAAACGATAATGACAAGAATCTTTCAAAACGTTTTAGTGTAATTTTGCAATTAAACGGTTTGTAACTTGAGTAATGTAGCCAACGGAGAGAACGAAGTTAGGTATAGATTCCATTCGGCATAATGACAAATCCTGTTTTTCGAATAAGTCTAATCTTCAGTAAATTGCAAAAAATACCTTGTCACAGATTGCGTTTTATTGACAGCTAATGTCTTCTATTTATCATTTTAGATTGTGCCGCGAAGTTTACAACCTGTAGTAACTGAATGGGTTTGTTAAAAAAACAGATTCACCAGGAAAAATGGCTCATTGATTTTTTAAAATTGGGTTCTTAAAAAACTGATGTATTAAAAAAATAAGTGTGTAAAATATTGCAAATTTATCTTACAGATACAAATACTGAAAGCCATAAAAATTAATTTGCTTTACTGTTCTGGTATAATTTATTTAACTCGACTTGTAAATTATATCATCGAATAGGCCACTTCTGCCTATCTGTAATAATAAGTTTGGATAATTGGTACCACAAGATTAAAAGTTAACAATACGCAGTTTTTATTAACAATATATATTTTTTATAAATCCGGTGTATTATAAGAAGCACTAATGTACAATTTACTTCATCTAAGCTTACGAGAATTCAGATTTTTTCGTTGTCTTTTGACTGTGTGTGAGGAGTGTTCTTCTATGCATTTTCACTGGTATTTATCTATTCGGGTATTTCATTTACTAGAACTCAGCGCTCTACGATGTTTGTCTGACCCCAAATTAGGATTGTCGCGTTGTGGGAAGGATCCTCATATGGCGTCACAATGTATCCTATTTATACACTGGCCGCAATTAAAAATGAACTACCAAAAACAATTTTGCTAAATAATGTTTATACCACTCATAAATATTCAACAAAACAAAAGTAAATAAGGTTCGTTCGCGCTTCTATGCTCAGGTGTTAAAAGTAATCGTAATAAAGCTCGGGAGCTACGGACTACGAACTACGAACCACATATCCGTAAACTGTCCGTAATGATACGGTCGACAGCGTTCCACCACTGCTGCGCTAGAAGTGTTACCGACTGAAACCGGTATTGCACAATCAAGCTCTTCAAAATAATCTTCCCGAGAGAGGTTCTTCTTGCTGCGCCCGAACCTGCTCTACGTGCTTTACCTTGATTTGTAATCCAGTTCCAACACCTTAACACAGTCGAACGAAGTCTACGCGCAATTTCCCGGAAACTAGAACTGCCTTCAGGTAGCCCAATAATCCGACCACGTTTGTAAGGGGTTAATTGTTTATAAGGTGCGAGGCATCACTCACGATTGGATTGCAACAATTGGATTGTCACAGGTGTTTCTGTGAAAATATGTGCGGAACATCTGGCTTTCGCAAGTGCTGGAAAATAATGCAGTATGATAAACACTCGTTTAAGTTGACCTTCAGCTATACTTTTATAAATTTTAACGAAATACTCTAACAATTTAGAGGTGGTGCATTTTTAACAGCAGCCAGTGTATTTCACGATTTGTGCAACGCACTTTTATAGTTTTATTTCTCGTTGTACATACGAAATTTATTTACACTATCCGTAAATAATAATCCGTTGTAACTTAACACATTTGAAATAATGAGTAGGTACAATTTGACCTATATGTTGACCTGATGCCTGTTGCTTAAAAAAGAATTTTCGGAAAAATTTATCTCCGTAATATAAAAATAATGTTCGTTTATAGAGTCATAAACTATCACAAGATGTAGCTTCTTGATGTTTCGTTTGATGACTGTATTCTTAGAGTTCTCACTTTTTTTGATATTATATATAATAAATTTTGCGGTTAAAATGGTCTTCCAAAGTCTTAATTTCTTTTTATCAATATTTGGAAGTGTGGTTAACTGGTCACTCTGACTAATGTTATAATATTTCCATTTAATTTCTGGTGGAATTTTAAAGATGTTAATAAAAAGAATATTTGCTTAGGATGGAAAGCTGCCAATTATCATACTTATTTAATTTAATGTAATTTTCCATATAACATTTACTTCTTAGACGAAAACTTGAAGAATTTTATATTAGAATATTATTCAGTTATGTTATAAATTATCACCATGTTATGAAACGTTAATTATAAATATGTATCACCACACCAGAGCATTATTTAAGAAGCTACAGTGCATTCACGCAATTCTGTTGCGCAAGGGCGATGCATCGATTAACCGGTAATCAAGTTATTCAAGTAAAACGCAATATCCTTTTTGAAATTAAACTATTTCCATGTCTAACGGGGCGATCATGTGGTATCCAGAATTATTGTCACGTAGTTTCCATGCATTACGTTTGCACATTTTTCTCGATCGTAAACTGAACTATATCCAACCTACCACGTCACCTGACTTCTACGAAAATGTGGTCATCCTTCGTCGGCAAATATGTACGACAAATACGTATCCGGATTCGATTTAAAACTCTTGACCCAAATATAGGTTCGAGCTAACTGTTTGGAAACACAAATTATTTCTGCTGAAAATGAAAGATGAATCCATCAATTTCTTTTATTAGTTTCCTATTACCAACGATTAAATCCGTTTTCTTTTATAATCAATTCAATAAGACATGTTGAAGTTTTTATTCAACATCGAGGGTTATGTTTTAGAATGGTATTGTTGAGCTGTATTTTTTTTATTTTAGAGTTACATATATTTTCATACATATATTTTCCGCGATAATGTATGCATCTACAAAGGATCTGCTTGTTGTTGCCAAACGTCTTGAATAATAAATGTTGCATCAAATATATCAATCTATTTTTAATTTTCTTTTTTTTGAAACACGACACAAATTCTAATACGTTCGTGTGGAAAAACAATTTTACAATTTTTTAAAATCATTTCTTCATCAACAGGGGAAATGGTTAATTGGAAAATGATTGAAATGAATAAAGTTTACATTTAATTTTAACTTTGTATCTGTCTTCTCATGAATGCTAACGTTTATTGGATATCTTAGGGTTTATTAACGAGAAATTGGGAAGGCTTCCTGTAAAAGAAGTAAAACAAGCGCCATTAGTTTTTTGGTATAATTTAACTGCCTTGGAAAGGCGAAAATGTTGTAATTGCTTTCTTTCAAAATAATGTGGCCCAATTTATTTAAGATATAAGAACAAATCGTTCTTGGTAACTGTTACGCAAAAAATCCGATATATTTGCGTAATCAAGAAAGAAATTGTCGAATAATATGTCATAAATGTTCGTCTTTACGGATTATTTTAAAAGACATTGTAGGTTTCCGTTGAAGAAAAGATGACCTTCGGCAAGGATGGATGGAATTGCCACATACAGCAAATGCTAGGGTCCATTTTTGTGACCATATGTTAAAAATTCGAGCAGTAATTAGGATTTTTGAAAATGGCTGCTTTGGCCATTCATGGCATGACCAAGTCTTAAGAAGATAGCATTTAATAAAGATGTCACCCCAATAATTAATTATACACCTTGGAGAACTCGAACGACTGTGATGACAGTGAATATACAAATGTTTATCAATCCCTTTGTTATAAACCCAAACACCTGCCAATTGCCTGCGTAGTCATATTTGTTATAACAATTTAGTGTAATGTCTAATGTCCTTACATAATTAACGCTTTAATACTATTCGTTGTACATGTTCATCCTTAGATGTCCTTCCATGTTACAAATAATTGTAAAAGTTACAAAAATATTGACATTCTTTGCATAACACTTAATTCTATTGATATAGCATGTAAAGCTAATAAATTTTACTTTATACTATGTTTAATATATTTTTCCCACTTTTTTTCTTAATTAACTACTGTTACCTCACTTCAAATGTTGATAGGGAAGCCCATCCTGATACAGCGATATTGGAGAAGAGAGCAGAAGAAGAAGTAAGAGAAATTAACGATCGAATCTATCTCGATTATTTAAGTCTTAAAATCCAAATAGGTTGAAAATTATACATCGATATCACTGCTATCGAATCATAGAGAAAATGTTACAAAAAGGAACGACATGACTAATTCGTCATTAAATCATAGGAACATGTTTTTCAAAAGAATTGAGGGCATGATGATGGAAGCAATAGGATTTGAATACATTAATCAAGACACACATGACTACTAAATAAATCACAATCTAATTATGTGGAATATGATATCTCGCAAGAACGAAATCTGCTGTCGACATAGTGCATAACCTATGGATACAAAGGATTTCTGCGAAAGACCTGATTATCTGATTTTATACTTCAGCAAAAATGCAAGTACTTTAGAGGAAAACATGAAAAGTTGGTGTTTCGATAACCTGTTAAACGAATCCATAAAAAACGAAATATATAATCTCAACAAGTAGAGTGATAAGTCAATAAGTGGACAGACAGAAAAATATATTTGTTGAGAACAGGCAGCTTTCGAAAAAAACTATCTAAAAACTCAATTTCAATCAACAATCAACAAATCATCGTATTCGTTTTAACCTGTTAAATGTAATTCGAGAAATACTTTGAAGAGAATAAGCAAGAAAATCAACTCGAAACGCTAAAGAAAATGACTAGAGTGAATTTAAAAGAATTTAAGAGAGGGAAACAGGATTTCAACGAAGAATTTGGAAACAACCACAAAACACTGCAAACAAATTAAAACTATTTTTTTAAAAAACGTTGAAAATAAAAGAGAGGGATTGCGATTTGGGGTCTTTTATTTACTAAAATATACGTACGTACATTCTTTCGTTTATAGCTTGTCAGTTCCTACGTTGTTACAGTGCAAATGCTGTTAACATGAGCTTAGGCGTTAAGTAGTATGGTATAAATCTAGTTAAATTGAATATCACCTATTGGTTATCTATTGTTAGGATGCCATCTGTTGGTATGAAAAAAATGGTATACGGAATCAACTGCTCTTGTTACCTGAATAGTATCTAGTCATATGTAATAATGTATTTTAATTAATAAATTAATTAAAAGGTCAGTGTACTTCTGTTATGTCTACCAGCACGTTATGGTATTGCTAGACCTGTTTTATAGAGTGAAGGGCAGTTCTGAAGCTTCCCTTGCATACTTGACTCCAGCTGTAAGTAAGCTCCGCTTTATATTAACAGCGTTTAAATTGGTTTTGCTTATCATGTTTCTGAATAGCCATTAATATTTTCTAGGTACCTGGGGAGTAAGACCCCCTTCGAGGTACAAAATTTACAGAAAGCTGCCAATCCAAATTCAAAAATGAGGCGGTGAACAATGTTTAACATCACTTGAAACTCATACATAGTTTAATCTGTACAAACTGTTATGTGTTTTAATATTAATTACTCTATATCCCGCTATACAAACAATTATTCTAGCGGTGATGATGATTAATGAACTAAAATACGAAGAATTTACTCACAGCCGAAGCGATGATCCGAATTCCAAAAATACGTAGGTATGTCGATTATTTTATCACCTCTTTGTGGAAAGAAAGCATCATTTAGAGTCTATTGCCGTTATGATCTAGAAAATAATTTCTTATTTTATAGCAGCTTTTGTAAAAATGACGTTTTATCGCCCTTTTAGAAATATCCCTTCAAGCACAGAAAGGCATTCAGAGCGCCTCATCCTCTCCCAAACTATAACCTTTGACCTTTATTTTTACGCAACAGAGAGAGAAAGAGAACAGCGATCCCCCATTATTTACTCAGTTTCTCCAACAACGACTGTGCTGCCCCGCATCACCCCACATTAAAGTTTCTGCTATCTGGAGTGCCGACGGAAAACCGAACACAATTTCTCCATCGAATATTTACTTGGATGCTGCGGATCGAAAGTTTCATTGGCGTACCGCTTTATGGATAAATGTCGCTTTTAAAAATTGATTCGACAACACCGGGTCTTACGAATTTGGCATTTTGTCATAAGATAGGTTTGTGGCCTATCGGTTTTAAAATATTTTAGTATCATCCTTCAAACTGAAAGCACGAATTTCGTTAGAATATATCGAAAAGGAGTAAATAATTAGACTTAAACACATAGAGACAGGATGATTGAACTACTGTTGTCGAGGCTGTTTTCCATTGAATGCTTTATTTTGGGTTTGGCCGTGTTTATTGCGCTAACATCCTCCGGGGAAGTTTCAGCTTCTTTATTTCTCTTTTCCTAATGATTAATGTTTTTGTCTGCTGTTCGTTATTATACACTCTAATTAGCTATCAGCTATCTAATCGACTATCAATCGCCGAATTGTTTGCTCAGCTTAAAAGGAAGAAAGCGAGGAACTCAATACGAGAAACTAGGAAAACTAAAAAGAGGGGAAATGGGAGAGCACATGTTACCACAAAAACAATGCAAAATATATGATTTCGTACTTATTGCGTTTACCAAAAGTAACGGTAACAAAAATATAATTACAACCACCAATACGGTATCAGATAAAAAGCGGCGGGAGAGTTAATGCGTTCATATCTTAAAGCCTGGCGTTAGTAGAGAAGAGGTCCTTTTACCTAAATTAATTACAAAAATACCAGAGGATATAAGAAAAGATAGAGGTACCGGTAGTTTTAAGAAATAATTAAAGAAAAATGTGGTTGTTATATATAGATTATCAAGCCCAAGTAGTTGTAAAATAACTAAAGAAAATAGAAACAAAGATTTTGCCCTAAAAAATAGACCTGTACTTATAGATTTGTGAAATCTTCAAATGACGTTCGCTTCGGTCGGCTCAAATGTCGGGGTGGAAAAAATATTTTCAATGTCTATTTTGTTTAAAAAGACTACATACTATAGTTTTTGATGAGGAAATTTTTTAAGTGACATTTTTGCTATCGAATAAAAGAATATTTGCTGCTTCCTCCTTTATAGTTCTTTATTATTGCTTATTGACCAGCTTGATTAAATATTTTCTTATACTGGTTATATTAGCAGAAAAGTAATTATGTTGTTCTTTCGGCAATTTCTCAAATCAATGTAATTACTTCTCAGCTTTCTCGTTTTATCACCGCAAATAAATAAGAACCGGAAAGCAATTTACCGCAACTGATACTTGTCTTCGTTGCCCTTTCTTAATTTAGCTAACCTTTATATACTCAACAAGCAGAAAAACAATAAATTAGAAGCTGTCACTCAGATAAGCCATAAGATAAAGATTAATTCGTTGCGTGTGTGAAACATTTTTTTAACTAAGTATACCAAACAATCAATTCTGTTTGTTATCTCAATTTAATCGCATTGGGATTAGTGCGCTGATAAATTTAATGCGATTCCAACTGTCAGTGAGACGAATGACATGTTTAAATTTGTTATAGATTTTGTAGAAAACGTGTCCATTTGTGTTTAAGATTTATACTTATGCGCGTAACATTGCCTCTACTCTTTTAGTTTATTAATTTGGTGTTGTTTGCATTATCAATTACGGGAAAATAAGATGTAAGTATATGAACTTTCCAATATTTGTAATGTTCATCTAACTGTTAATAAATATATGTTGTTTTCTAAAGTTTTTTGGAAAAGAAGCCTCTATATTATAAAATTTTAGTATTTTTTCTAAAATTCAATCTATACCAAAAGAGATAGTCGGATAGTCAGCAAACAGGCTGTAGAATATCCTCCCCTCTGTACATTGCTAAAGGAGTACGATGAATTATAACTTAATAATTTCTTGTAATGCATATGTCTGATCATTAGAGTAGGCAAATTCGGGTGCGCATCATCGGCGCAACTAACAAATGGACTCTCGCATGCGAAACACTAGTCAGTATCTAGTTCGCTGCCGCTCCTTTCGCAGGAACAACATCTACCACCGACACAGTGCGTAACATATGGATACAAAGTATTTCTGCGAGAAACCTGATTACCTGATTTTATACTTCAGCAAGTATATATGTAAGTACCTTAGATGAAAACATGAAAACTAAATATTTCGATAACCTATTAAAGAAATCAACAAAAAACTGAATATATCATCTCAACAAGTGAACAGATAGAAAAACATTTTTTGATAACAGATCAAAAAATATGTTTTTTGATCTGTTATCAAAATATATGATACAGAAAAACTATCTAAAAACTCAGTATTGATCAACGATCGGGTGTTTCTTGATATTTCTTTTTTCAGTACAGTAAAAATTATGCTCTATCTAATCTATTTCATAAATAAATGGAAACATTAATACTACATGTTTTCCTAAATAAACAGTATTACTTACTACTTAAATGCCATGAATTAATACGCCAACACGTTTAGAATTAATTAGAATGCAGAAGTCGTTTTGGATTCCATTTGCATACCAAATATTTGAGTACATTTATATCACCTTCACGTGCAAGCTGTAATTTTTCACCCCAAAACCTTTCAATAGGTTTCAATGGTGAAAAATTCTAAACATTTATGGTATTTTTGATCAAATCAATTCTAACGTCATTATGTCAATCCAAAATAGAAATTTTCCATTTGAACCTTTAAACATTAAAAGAAAGTTCCTAAACATTTTATGTTTCGATCTGAAATTTACACTTTACCAGAATTCTACGAGAAGCAAATATAAGCGCATTCATTTCATCTTGCTGAAATTGGGTTCCAAACTTTTGCTCTTGAAATTTTCATCCTCATTAGCAGTTCATGTTCATGTATAGTTGTTTTAATATTCTCTGCTTTTCGAAGTATGCAGTGTAATTTACATTTTTACTCCTGTCAGAATTAGTGCTTAAAAAGTAAAGAACATCGTAATTAATTATAAATGACGAGTTAATATAGTAACGGTGTTTCATAATTAGCTATAACAGTTTTGAATGAAGGCAAATTCTTACTTGAGCGGATTTCTGGTGCATACATTGTTATGTATGCACCAGAAATAATTCTGAATAATACTTTACTCTTCATAATTTAATATATCATCATATAATTTTACAAAAGTAGTTTCTACCAAAAAAAATCATGGAGTGTGTATTTAATAGATTGCTTCAAAAATTAAGCTTTTCGAGCTTTGCGCAGTATACGTACGTACTTAAACATGTGTTATTTTTTGTAAAAAAGAATTTTAACACCTATATCATATTGATAAAATTGCATTTTTGAGTTTATCTAAATTCTATTTGAATTGCGCTTAAAAATACGTTTGCACATGACTAACTGACTAATGGAATTAATGTTTATCGACATACTTTTTTGTTTGAAGCGATGATATTGATGATATTTTTGCAGGTAGGTGTAATAACACATCATGCATCTCATTTCGATTTTCTTGGTGTTACTTTTTTTTTATTTAAACAGGACGGGCTGTATATTGTTGCAGATTATAATAGACGTTATAGACGTTGTTTTTCCGGATTCGCCCATACTGGTATTAATATCATTATCTGTAAAGTTGGAAAAATAGAGCACTTCACATTTGCTGTTTAGTTTTTACACATTAAAGTCAAAACTATGAATATAAGCATAAGCAACTTGAATTTTTATTTATTCATAAAAAAAACAAACGTGTGCCATCTAGGGAGGTAATTGTTTCAAGTTTCAAAATTTAATTCACGTCTAATTGAACGTCTGCATTTAATGAAAAAGAGCTAATAACTGAAAGACCGCAACTTACGAAGGTATTAGAAAAAAGAGAAGAATCTTCAAACTTCAATCTTCTTTCTAAAGAAAAAAGTACCATTCGAAAAATTGTTAGATGTTGAATTTGACTAATGCAGTTTTCGAAACAATGATGGATATTTATAATGTAGACGAATATCTTGCAATTAATGTGATATTTTCTAAACTGGTAACTTTTTGTTTAAATGGAACAATTGCTCGCCATAATTCAAGGTATTGGTCAAATGGGAATCCTTACTGTATTCATGACGCTCATAGTCAACATCCACAAAAGTTGAATATTTTTATGCGAATTGTAGAAAACAGTAATTTTTATAGACGGAATCTTGGAGGAAGAGAGTATTTGGGTCTTTTGAATAATCAAATTGTTACTGCACTTTGATACAATGCGCAGTTCTGCTATGATAGAGAAGTTACGAATTTTTTGGATGATACTTTTCCAAATCGATGGATTCGATACGCAGGATTCATTGGGTGGCCCACGCGTTCTCATTCCTTTGGGGTAATCTCAAGTCACCTGTTTGTGGGAGTTGGGACAAAGAATAGTCGTTGAATGTTAATTATTCCGTAGAGAAGTCTTGAAAAAGAAATTTCTTAACAGGCCTCTATACGGCAACATTTGAAATGATTTTGTTTATATCGGATGATTCTCATTTTGTCATTAGTTTACATAAATAAATACATTTACTAAACAATAAATTTAATTGTTTAGTAAATGTAAAAGTGCTTTATCATCCCGTTTTTTTGGAAACGATGGTATTAAAACGAATGTGGATGAATCCGTAAAAACAAAGTCTATTATAATTTGCAAAAATATGTGGGTGTCTGTCCCATTTAAATGAAAAAAGTTGAGGGACAAAAGATTCGAATTACTAATGAACAATAATTGAAAAGTTTAACAGTTTGAAATGTCAAGGTTACCTTATTTAACAATCTTAAAATGTTTCCTTCGTTAATTAAAATATCTCGAAAACTTTTGTCATCATGTTATACGTGGGTGTTAAAATCCAATATGGCACCCGTAAGAAATAAGAAAGTTAGTGGTCGATAGAAAAAAAACGAAACGTTAAACGAAAGTGGCCTTGAGAATGAGTTTTTAGTTTTTCCTTTAAAAATCGAAAAAAAGGTACTACATCTCCAATAACAAGCGAGATCCCCGTGGTGAGGGTCGAAAATGAGTTAGTCTGCATAGAGAGAAGATTCGTCTTGAAATATTTCTACTGTTTTATTCATTGCTGTTCATATTAATAAGCTAATACTAATATCTGAACTAATCTTTTAACCGAATTAATGTCGATCGAGAGGAACTAAGCGTGTAAATAATTCATAAACTATGTGAATAGATTATGGAAATCTAATCAATAGAAAGTGAAACAAGTCCGAATCAATAAAGTATCCGCGTTTCTAAAGCCGCACGGGAAAATTGTCCTCATTCTGACGTAGTAACATAATTGGGCGTATTTGGTTAAATGCTATCTGGCAGTCTATCGGTCTTTCAACCAGAAATTAGTCGGCATGATTCGCAAATGGTCGTAATAAAATTATATGGCGTATGGCTTAATTGTTATGCATGAAAGCACATAACCGGTCCTATAATTAAACCAATTATATTATTTTATAGTAAATTCGATATTATCGTATAGATATCATGGCAAATAATTATTGTTGTAGCTGTAACTGTGGAGTTCACACTAGGTAGACGATGTATGTAACGTGTTGATTTCATCATGTATATGCACCCAGTGCGTACCGGCACTGATTCAGTTCTGTAGTACTTGTCGATGGACGTTGTAATTTTAAAGGCGTTTTATTTGTATTTCACAAAATGTTGCGATTTTTCGAACGTCTTTGTCAGTCATTCCATACATGTTGTATAATTTGAAATTACAAGCCTTACTGTAATTTTCATGCAACCAACTGCAAATAATATTGCATATCTTTACAAAGCTTTGTTAATTGGACAACACATGGGTGAATTAAAAATTATGTAATTACATTTTTTTTTGTAAAATTATTACATTATATATATAAAAATAACTGAATATTAATCTTAATTGGGAGCAGGTACAGTCAAACTTCCATAACTTGAATTGCCATTATCCACAAAACAAATTCGACTTATGAAGCTTTCACATTATAGAAATGTTCATCAAAACTAGCGGATTTGTTTAAAGTCATTATAAAGGTTTAGTCGTAGTCGTTTTTATTGAATCGAAATCGTATGTTACATACTAATTTTGGTCAAAATATTCAATAATTTGCAGATTTTCTTCTGATATTTTCAGTAAAAAGCGCTTCCAATTTGTTCAAAGTCTTACAGTTGTATTGTCATTCGTTTGCAATTATAATTTCAAATTTTTCAAGAAATCCGCTACATCGTTCTTAGAAGTCCGTTGAATACGTTCTTCTGTTATCACTTTCCACTGCAGTTGAAGTAGAATTCATTGGTTCAGAGCTGTAATACTCAATAATGGCGATAGGTGTAAGAAAGCTTGATGTCCACCTTAATACAATCCTCAAGAGTAGCACCTGAACTTATATTATTTAATCTCAGCCATGTTTCATACTCAGCTTGCGTCAGGTTTTGATCTTTATCAATGCTATTCAAGAAAATTAAGGGTATATCATCCTTTTCTTCCCATTCTGAGTTCTTACCAAAATCAACTATTTAAAACATTTGCTATGGTTTGATTACTGAGGTTAATATCCCATGCTTTTGCTACATGACCGATGTAATCCATAAGTGAGTATAACATCATGTTTGGTTTTAGCTTCCATACGTTTTAATGTTTCTTGTACGAGTCTGCTTCAACAGCGATACTTTAAATTTTACTTCTGCAATTTGGAGGCTATGTTTGGTGGAAAAAATGTCAATTCAATGAATTTCAATATGCTTTGTTTTTTGAACATGCCCGGCACTTACTGAATGAATAATAATTTTTCGTCCTTTAAGAAGTTGTACGGTTATCCTACCACCCCAAAAGCAACGAGATTTGCTACTTCTGCTAGTTAAAAGAATATTAAGTTTTTTTCGAACCACGCATATTTGCTGCCAACATTAAAATAATTCGGTCTTTCTATGGTTGCCTTCAAGGCATTGTTCGTTCTTAAATGTTAATGTTTTATCTGACAGGCACTTATATAAGAATCCTGTTTCATCCGCATTAAAAATATCACCTTCTTACATTTTTTCAATAGATGGGGTAATACGTCAGTTGCAGTCCCCGTCACGAACGGCATTGCTTTCATCGCAAATGCATGGTGTATTTTAGGGATGGTGTACGGATAAAAGTGCATTATTTATATAGAAATTGCGAAACTTCGAGTACAGTCAAACTAGTATATTCTCCATTGCAGTGCTCTGGTGAAGGCAGTAGATTAATAAATAGGGAAGTCTAATACAATAAACAGGGCTAGCTTAGTACTATTGAATCTAACGTTACGATTGTTATTATTTTTACAAAATTGTTTTATATTTTGTTAATATCTCAAGCATTTTTAGCATGCCAGAAACAATGCATATTAGAAATAGCATCGTATTTGCTGTTTTGGAAACTTCAAGTTTCAGATATTTTATTTAGGACCTGAAATATTAAATAACTCCTGAAAAGTACTTTATAATGCGAAATTCAATCTACAATATTATTAGCAGCTACGACAAACACATCTGTGCAAAGCCCATCAAGAATTATTACAAGGGCTCGGCATGAATAGTACAAATTCCGGAAATGAGTGTTGGAATATAGAGGGAATTATTACTTTGAAAATGTCTGTAACGAATTAATCTGTAAGAAGGAAATATTTATGCATTTTGTTTTCTAATTAATCGTATTATTTTATGCTATTCAAATCAGTGACTTAGAAATACGAATGAACATTACTGCCTCAGTTAGGTCGATGAAAATTCTTTAATTTAACTTAAAAACTTGTTTCTCGTAGTTGATTTCATATTATTGTGTTTGTCTGTAGTATTGTACTTTGCTTTATTTGTATTAATATTCGACTGACTTCAATTGAGTTATAATTAGTATGTATTTTCTTTGTGAAGTTACTGTAATTTGTGGAACGGTACCTCAGATTACAACAATAAATGCTGGTATTCAGTTTTGCCTCGAAAATTGCGTTCATTTCGTTTTGAAGATTTGTCAAAGTGTTATGTAGCTCGATTAAAATCGGAAATTTTATCAATTTTATCAATTTATCTTAAAGTGGAATTTCTGGAATCGTTCCTATTTATGTCTTAATTCACCGATTACATGAATTTTTCACGTAAATTTCAATAATTATTGATAACAACTTAAACCATCTAAGAAGTGCCGCGAATTCCCGTTATTTGTTAGTGATATCAATTGTGAATATTCTAAGCAAAATGCGGAGTGTATAAAGGGCGATCCAGGAAAATGGATTTGTTTTTGAGATAACACAATGTGATTTTATACTTACCATAAGTATAGCTGTTAATTTTCAACAACTTTTTTTTCTTCTAACATTTTCCTTGAGCCCCTCTCAATTTTAAACGCTCAGTCTGTATTCGATAGACGATAAATTATATCTAATGGGTGTCAAGTTGGTTTTAAGAGCTGCTCAAACTCTCTGCATTGTTACAATTTATAAAAGGTCTACAACAAAAAGAAATTCGATATAGTGCGTACCTCTTGACACACGTTGTGTAAATTGCTTTACAGTAAGATCGAATGGAGAATTATGCTGTTTTCTATGAAGTGGTACAAAAGTCAGATCCTCATTCGAAGTAAAATTCGGGATTTATAATAACTTGTATAAAATGGGTACGTTCAATACATCAACAGCATTATATTTCTTGTTAACAGATTCGCATATGAACGCTTAGTTGGCGTTTACCATACACTATGATCCGGAATTTTAAATATATATTCATGACTAGCATTACACCAGACTTGTTGCTGATTTGATAATATGCCAAGATTCTGTCGACAGGCTAATTCGTTGTAAAAGCTAGTTGCTGGGTAATCATTCCGCATGTATAATCTTGTCAAGGGCAAACTTACCAGCTTCAGTTTATAGATTACAAAATTTATTAATATGCTGAATTATTTTAATTTCTGGATAAACATTACGCGCATTTAAATTTTAATCTGCGGATTAATGAGTTTTATAATTACGTATAAATAAAATAATCCCATAAGTACTGAAGAGGAAAATGAAATCAATGCATTCGTCAAATGCGTAGAAAATATAAATGTGATAAGATATCTCGTCAAGAATGTTGCATGTATTCAACTAAAATCAAATTACAGTGTTGACTGTAGCAGACACAAATATTTTGATACGTAAAGTAAATGTCGACTTTAGATACAAATGTGTTTACATGACACTTGCAGTTTTTTATGATATGAAAGTGATTCACTTCTAGAGATTTAACATCCATTGTTCGATTTCTTGCAATCTTGGCAATCATTTATGATTGCAAAGATTGCAAGAAATCGAACAACCGACAAATGCAAATTGTCACCTTACTATATTTTCAGCTTCAGCTCTTCATTAATTCATTTCTTGATCAATACGTGGAAATTTTATTAGTAGATTCATTCTGAAGTTTCTTTACGTCCTCGCTGTGATTTCTAGTTTGTGGAAAAACCTTTTCGTCATCCTTATTTACTTAATTACATTTAATGCATTAAGTAAGAAGATATGGGATAATTGCAAGCTTCCCAATTGAATACCTATTCAACTAAACTCTTTGAATTTCTTTCTGCATTAACGGTGAAAATACGGACCAACGTTTTGTTCTTGCTATCTTGGTTTATTTGTTTATTTTGCTCAATGCTACCGTCGATTATTAAAGATATTGGCAATTCTTTTCACCTATTTATACCAATCTCTCTACTATTTGGCGAATTCAAGTTCAACAATTGAGTAAAAGACAATACTTAAATTTTTCTAAAGATAAGAAATTGATTTTGAAAATCTACAGATTCTATCAAACTGTAAAATACGGAAATTTCCCAGGATTTAGACACGTTATTAAAGAGAATACTTGAAATCAAATGTTTCGATGATCTACAGATGTAACAGCATGGAACAAAAGCTAATTAAATATTAATTGAAACCATTCTACGCGAACTCAGAACTTTCGTCAGCCAGTAAGTTTGTCCTTTTCCAATAATTACGGAGGGATTGAACAATATTATAAGTACGACAAGCTTTCCGTTAAATTGTGTTTCACAGTTTATTTTACAGACGTAAATATCATGAGCGTTTTTATTGCTGTGACCAACGCTATATTACAAAATGCCGGCAAGTTTAGCTTGCGATAATTGAACGTTTTTATTGTGGAATGTGAATGTTAAATCGAAAGCAAAAATTAATCAACACAGTAGCAACCGTATGCTATCCTGGCCCAGTCCTTGCAAACCATTAGAACTTCAGTAACCTTAAATATTTCTTTGTTAATACAATATTCCAGGTTATAATTAATACTGTGACATCTATTAGAATTAGTTGACCTAATATGTATTATAATACTATAACTGTAGAACGTGATAATAAGTATCCTTATTTCCTATATATAATCCTTATTTCTCATCCATTTTGAATTCTTCGGCGGCTTATATAGCCTTGGGTCCAAACTCTTCCATGGCAGCACCAGATAACTGTTTCTAAAATTGTCCTTGGAATGTGAAATAAGTAGAAGTAACACATTTTTCCCACAGATTCCCCATCCCGTTCCAGGAGCTGTTCGATGATATGAATTGAACCATGGAAATCGGTAAATAAGGATGTTACGTCGAAACTGACTAACATATGCCCCGTTCAATATGAATGTTGCAGATGAGTTCCACGAAATGAGCAGAGTTAAGTACATGGAAAGGGGTGTTACCCGTGTGTCAGATACTTGGATAAGTAGTAGGTAGGAGAGTTTGTAGTGCTAATAATAGGCCTGAGAGGTATGCCTTTGAGAAGCATGAATCTTGGGAAGACCATACAATCGAGATGGTTTGGATTCACCTGAGCTTAGACGTTTTTGGACTTTAGGAGGAATGTCTGACGATTTGATGAGGGTTCTAATTTTCCTTTCTATCTTGGAAGTGGGATCTCTAGATATAGGCACATAAGACCCGTCACCTAACAATTCCATCACTTTGCCAACATATTGAGAGTGGGCCTCTGTGGGTAAAAAGAATGGTAATGGATGAATTAGATTTCAACTTCGTGAGGGCTATTCTTTCACCTTTGGAAATGTTGGGTGTAGGAGGTTTCGATTGAATATATTTGGTCGTTTGAAAACGAATGCGGTCTGCAGTAGCTTTCGGAAGAGTTTTAACAGATACAGCGACGGGCGCTATGATTTGTTCTACTGGGATGGTTTTGGGGGTAACTGAAAAATTTAGACCGTTTGATATTGTGGATTCCTCATCCTTAGATAATTGGTATGATGAAAGATTTAAAATAACCTTGGAAATCTGCTTATTGAGAGGTTTTTTGGGGGCGAGTTTCTGAAATGTGTTTATAGAATCCTTTCTTTGTGTGGTTTGGTGTATATGGAGGAAACTAACGTTGCGTTAGAACACGCCTCCCCTCGAATTCGACTTCATTACTTTATAATTCTTCCCATTATTACAAGCGGAAAATTAGAAAGTCCATAGAGATCCTTAAACATCCTAGTATTGTCAATAGAGATACAGGTTACACCTTCGCAGACATATGGATCTTGGCCACTGCCGATATAAAAGCGTGCTTCTCCCCGTATATCCCCGCAGTTGATTTTCGCCTCTGAAATGGTTCACATGCTGAGTTACCGCGATTAACTGCTTTCCTCTCAGTTAATTTCGCCTCTGGCATGGTTTACATGTTGAGTTGTCGTGCTAACTATGGCCTATCACCTTTCCTTCTCCTGAAGAGGCCCGATATGATTCTGGGCGAAACGTCGAGGTCGATTAACTATGACACGGTCTAAACCCGGAACACCTTTAGTTTTAATATCACTTTATTGTTTTATTATTATTTTTATTATTAATCGCAATAGCAATTGTTTTAGGACCGCAGCAAATTTTGACAATTTTCCTTTCCAAAAATGCATTGATGTCGAAATATAAATATAAAAGGAAGCTATTAGTTTTTAGATGTAGCATTATGCAAGGGAGAAAGGACGCAACTGCAGCATAGACTTAATGCTTTTTAATAAGGTTTGCACTGCAAACAACTGTACAACGTGAGAGTTCACTAAAAATTCTGATCATTATAAAATGACCAATGAATTTACATTGAGATATGTCTAAAGTCACACTGAATCTTGTCTTAGGAAGATTTTACATTAATTCGGATGATTTGGGAAATGATAAGGTGGAATATAAAAGAAGTTATTGTCCCGTTTTACCACTACTGTCCTTGGTTGGACTTATAAATAGCCATTTCTTACCACACTTCAAAGATAATAGGCCAGACAGAGGCACCTTCGCTTTGGACGGGTGGATAAAGTGAAATCGCTAAGTCTGATGTATGCGTGGCGCTAGTTAGAGCTAACCTCGATCCTGGGAATAATAACATTATACTATATATCAAATTTTAATTTTATCGTTGTTTTAGTTTGTAGGTAAAACTATTCCATTCAATTTTAAACTTAGGTACCGCTTACTTTAAATAAAACTCAAAACAGATAGTGGATATAAACCAACTCAGATAAATATTTATAACGTCATTCTCTTTCTGTAGTATCGTCGACAGATGACCAAGGTTCGCCAAGTAAAAAAGAAAAGACATGTGATTCTACTAGACTATTAAATTTATTAAAGAACATTTTGGTGATTTCCGATATAAAATTTTGAAAACGTTTACAATCTGTTGGAATTACTTTTCCTTTGATGTTACGTTAATTTTAAAGCGTATAAACATATTTATTTAAATCAACGTAGACCAGGCTTTTCACTTACTATTTTCTATTAAAATACATTATCATATCCATATTCTAAAAATGTTCCTGTCGTATGGATTATTAATATGATTAACGTTTATTAAACTCGATTGACTTCAGTGAAGATCATATTAAGCTCTACTTCCACTAAAAGTATTGCGGAGGCTTTCCTTTTATTTTATTGACTTATTTATAAAGCATGGGGGATGGCAAGAGCCTGTATATACACCATTTGGTTATTTCCCCAAAGAATCGTACATACCTAGAATACTATGTAATATACTCTGAGCGGTAAAATTATGGAATATTTTCATTAATTTTGAAGCAATGTGTTTTTCAAAGAAACATTTTTGAATCAATTTTAAGTTACCCTACTTCTAGTAATGATGTCAACCACATTTTTTTAACGACAACCGCGATTGCTTTCTTTTGCTTCGACAACAAGAAAAACACTTTAAATCAAATGTTCGAAATCCCAGCCACCGGCCTCTTGACACTAAGTAAATTTATGGGCACATTCAATTTGTACATTGTGAATGACGTCAGAATTAGTTCGGCTCATTTCATATCTAATTTTAGTTTCCAAATCTTCTAGATTCGGTGGTCTATCAACATAGATTTTTCTCACTCACACTTAATCCCAATTTTCACAGATTTGTTCATTTTCTTAAGACGTCCTGCAGTTGTAATATGTTTGATATGCCCAGTTTCTGTAATTGCACACTTTGCTGAGTTTCGAATCCAGCAAAAATTAGAATTCCTATGCGCTGAGTTTCACTTTTGGTTAAAGAGTATTTGGCATATGACAATGTATAAAGCGTATTTTATGTGAAGTACTAAAATGTTTGAATGACCATTAAATGATCTATCAATAATAAAAACAAAAAAGTTATTTAAAAAAATTCTCGATTATGTTGTTGCTTAAATACCAGAAGCGAAGGACACTTCAAATTAATGCATCAAGTGTTTATTTTTAAAAAATTAAATTGTCTTGCCCTATCATTTTTTTCGAAAAACAAATTTCATCAAATTTAAGGGATTTATTCCATAATTTACGTGTTTTAATTGTTTTTGCAATACACATTTTTGAACAATGTAGTTATTTTTATTATTTGGCAAATATTTGTTGTAATCTTAATTTTGGTTCGAAGAAATAGAAAATAGAATTAATTCTTTTTTGATTTTCACGTGGTTAAAAATGTAAAAAGTGCATAACACTAAAACTAAACTTTTTGGGACTGTGTTGGTGGTTAGAGAAATTTGTAATAATTAATTTACTAACTGTAAGAATGTTGAAATAAGATTGATACACGCAAGTTAACTGGTGTGATAGAATGCAATACTTATACTCGCTTACCAATCTCACGGATTACTTTTAGATTGGAATTATTATTATGCCGATGACGATTACTATTATTACTGCTACTATTATTATTATTGTATTACATTACATAGTTAATGAAACTGTAATAGCTTCACATAATGAAATAATAAAAACGTCGTTTTCCGATTTTAAATTTAATTAGCTTGTCTTTAAATACAGCAATTTATAAATTCTAAAGCTGTGCATCACAAAATGAAATGATTTTTAAAGAAAACAAGCTTTAGTACAAAAAATATTCGAAATTGTCATAACTGCTTTAAAAAGTAAGAGGTCATTAAAGTATATAAATATTAATATACCTATATACGGCAAGTCCTAAATTATCTCTCTCTCCATACTAATTTTTGGCCGACAGAAGCTAGCGTCTTTAGAAAAAAAAGATCGATTTCTATTTTTTTTGCTAACTAAGCGTTATCGGAAATTCAATTACATCCGGTGTCACTGGAAGCGACGTCAACCTTCTTATTTTAAATAAAACGCCCTATTTTTACAAATCTGGAAACGGAAGTACTTTAGCATAAGAAATTTGCCATATGCGCCAATAAAAGTTTTGGTAATCTATTTTTGTTGTTATACAAAATTAGTTAGGCAAGAGCGCCAAATTGTTTCCTATGACGCTAGGTTGATCCAAAGTGCATGCAATGATAACAATTGCCAAACTGTCAAATCTCGTGAAAGCGTGAATTATTCTTATTTATTGTTATTATATCCCGCATTTGTCATATTTTCGTTCTCTCTCTTTCTCATTATTATTTTCTCTTAGTTTGACTTGTTTTGTTAATAGCCGTTTTTTTTGCGCTTTCATTGTAGTCCCTTCCCTTCAAGTGTAGTACTCCCCATCATATTGATAATATTGATTGCGCTTTTGCTAATGTAAATTATATAATTCGTTATTTTATAATAACATATATACTGGCAATCAGCGGCGTATAAAAATTTTGAATGGTCCGCAAAAGATTTGAACTGGCATCGCTCTCTATATTGAAGATACGGTGTAGATCAAAATATGAAAGCCCAAATAATGAAATTGTAATAAAGAAGTTAGGAGACATTTTATATACTTTCCCCTTACGTATAATAAAATCAAAATTAACAAGTTGATAAATCAGATTTAGTTAACAGGTGATTGATTTTGAGTGGGCACTTGGTTGCTCACAAAACCTTTTGTACAGATATGCACTTGCTAAATCGCATGCAGTTATATGTGGTTATAATAGTTTGTGTTGAGATGTTAGATCATAATAAAAAATATATTTGCATAGGACACGTCTAACTTAGAGATTATTGCAGTTTCTTCTTCTTATAATTTAATTACAATTAATATTATCAGTAGTAGTTTGTCAATCTTACGTCTTGTTTCAGATCAGGATGATCCAGAGGAGTGGATGCGAAAGAGGTGGCGGATGAGGGTGCGCTGAACCCATCTTGGTAATCAGCACGGCGAACAGTACCATCTTCCCGGTGCAGCAGCCGCCGATGGTGGGCGATCGAGACAGCGATGGTCTCGTCGTACGGTGGGACCCCGCTGCTGGCGAATCGGGAGCCTCCAGTCGTGACGGCCGCTTCAGCACCTCTTCGTATCCTTCACAAACTTCACCACCACCGATGCAACAACCACCGCCTATGCCACCTATGCCTCCTCCTTTACCTTTGCAATTCCAAAGACCCTACTCCAGATCGATGTCATCGCTACCACCAGAACCCTTCATGATTGTGCGTTCGAAGGCGCTTAATCGAAGAGTTTGCATTAACGTGGGTGGTGTCAAACACGAGGTACTCTGGAGGACACTGGAACGATTACCTCATACTAGACTCGGTCGGTTAAGAGACTGCAATACCCACGAGGCTCTTAGTGAACTGTGCGACGATTATTCGCTTATAGATAACGAATATTTTTTCGATCGTCATCCAAAGTCTTTCAGTTCGATTTTAAATTTTTACCGGACCGGGAAGTTGCACCTTGTCGATGAGATGTGCGTACTAGCTTTTAGTGATGATCTCGAATACTGGGGTGTAGATGAACTGTATTTAGAATCGTGTTGTCAACATAAGTACCATCAGAGAAAGGAGCACGTACACGAGGAAATGAGAAAAGAAGCGGAATCTTTGCGACAAAGAGACGAAGAAGAGTTTGGGGAAGATAAATGTTCACAGCATCAAAAATGGTTGTGGGATATGCTGGAGAAACCTACTACGTCTATAGCTGCTAGGGTATGTTTTTCATATACCAACCAGAATGAAAACTAATACTATTTACTTCCCCTCAAATGACAAGCGCATACAGCAGTTATGTGAAAACATTTAAACATATGTCTTTTTTGTAAATAATATTCGATGAACTTTGTTTATAGAGTTTATGTGTATTGGTGATTGCAACTTAGGATTTCTCTCTTGCTGTTTACTAGCTTTTACTAAGATTACCATGGCTGCTTTTGCGTGGATGCCACCCAAAATAGCAAAATTCGATTTTTGCTCTAAAAATGATAATATCAATATTGTCTTAAGATCGACTCCACATATATTATGTGTTAAATCCACAAAATTCCTTAAAGGATAATTATTATTGGATTACGTTTTTGGTTAGGTAGCGTATAAAACTATAAAGATATTTAACAATTAGTCGAGGAAGAAACACGAACAGTAATTCTTTTTAGAAGTTCCATTTGTACATTAAATGCTAATACAAAAAGCAAGTAACTACTCAATAAAGAAATCATTTGTGTATTGGTTTATTGTTTATCATATTTGCCTTATTGCAAATAATCATTGATCATTACTTACTACACGCGAAGCTAAGATTAAAGGTGTATCTTTTGGTTTTGTACCTAATTAAAGAAGTATATCAAGCAGGGCATTTTACAATCATTTGAAGTTAGTTTAGATATTTTCCACAGTGTCACATATGTTCTACGCTCGTCGTTTAGATTATTCGGAAATAATCACATATACGTTGTAACTGGGCTCTTGGCGCGGCTTCTATTTGGGAACGGAACTAACTTACATTAGACTTGGCTGCTGAAACTTAAACAGTGACCAGCATAAACGCTGCAACTTATGGGAAATTGTTTAATTGTTAAAATATGGGAATTTTCTTTTTGAGGAATTGGTTCAGTATACCCAAAAACCCCATTTATTTTGCCGCACATCACGTGATCACTAGCGAAAAATTTAAAAAATACGCTATGAATCGATATAGTTGCAGTTCAAAGTAATCCTTCGAGCTGTGTTATTTTTTCGTGATAGTGCCGTTAATTTCAAGACAAATTTATATGGTTTGTACGCCGATTGGGATGGACTGATCGTTTTTGGAGTCCTGTGATTGTGTGGCTGCTACTTTAAAAGAGTTCTGTGCTAGGTTACACTCCATGTCATACCGCTGTCATTTACACCGAAATTGAGCTATTAATTAATAATAAATTAAATTAACTACAGATCTTGATGGACACCTACAGAAGAGAGTTTCAACGTATTAGGTTACTCTCACTGAAGATTTAGATATCCTTGCCACATAAAAACTAACCAGCTACAATAACGGATCCAAACATCTTTTGAAAATATATATACAATTTAAAAAGGATAGTTCAATAATTCCTGGAAAAGATTATTTAACATATTCTAATCAACTAAAATTGCCGAAGTTAACGCCATATCAACCTCTACACAGCAGAATACAAGTAAATATTCGACAACCTTGTGCTTCGGCTAGTTGGAAATTCACCAATAGAAATTAATTAAATGAACAATACGAAACTACCGGCATTGCCATCCGCGGACGCGTTTCGCCGTTTACGGCTCATTGGCACAATTTTGCGAGCGCTGGTGCTCGATCGTAGGATCGTCGTATACCATATATTCGAAATGACATGTAACAAGTATTGCTCGCAAAACTGTGCCGATGAGCCGTAAACGGCGAAACGCATCCACGGATGGCGGTGCTGCTAGTTTCGATTAATTATTGACGAAATTGGTTTTAGTATCCCATAATTTATTGTCGGCGCTTTTGCACAGATGTTTGCCTCCGTGTATTTATTTACTATTGATATTCCTGCTATTCCTGACGTTAATTTGAACTGAACTCCGTTTGATATCCTTGACACGAAGGTTCCTGTCGCCTATAAAAGGCTAAAGAACAAATTTGCGAGAATCGGTGACAATATACCAAGCTTTCTCGTGAAGGACTGTGTCTGCATTTTTTCGAAACTTCTGGAATATATATTCAACCTACTTTAAAAAACAGCAATGCAGCTGATGTTAGGAATTACAGGCCTACTGCCATTTTGCCAAACTTTTTCAAGGTCTTTAAACATGTGCTACAAACAAAACTGATATGGCTCATATCAAACTTCATAACAACCTGACTATATGCCCGGACGCTCTGGCGCAACAAATCTTGCAGTAATTACGAATGAGATATCTTCAGTACTGGATAGTGCTGGACAGCTAGATGTTATTTACACCGATTTTTCACGAAAATTTAGGACTACTAGCCTTCTCATACTCCTCAAGAAACTTTGGGCATTTGAATTTCCATTTCTGTGCCTGTCCTTTCTTTTTGAAAACTATCTACACCAGAAGCAGCATTATGTTTGTTGTAACGCATACTGCTCCAATAACTGCTTGGCACTTGGTCTAGTCTGCCACAAAGATCCTCATATTTGGCATCTTAACATCTCCCGGAATATGTGAGATGAATCAGGTTGCTTTTGCTTGCAAGAGCTTTTGGATATTGTTGTGCATTGATGATGATGCACTGATTGCAAAGTAAGCTTTAACGTGGTGCAGGAGTCATCACGGCGCCGTTAATAACTACATCGTCGGTACTGCTGTTATTGTACATGAAGACAGAGTGGATAACGTTGAAGTAACTTTCGATAGCCAACTATGTTTTCCTTAACATATTGTTAGTGTGTCAATAGCTCTGAAATCATTGGGTTTGATTATTCGTGTTTAGTATTTCACTAATTCTTTCGCGGTTCAATCTTCATATATCGCATTTGTGCGCAGTAAGTTGGAATGATGACATGATAGAGCATGTACAGAGTAAATTTCAGTTATTATCTCAGTTTATCTTTAATACTTTGCACATTTTACTTAAATTAATTTTTTACGTGTATGTCCGCCGTTACTACTTTTGCGAAGAAAAAAGTTATCATAATTTCCGGAGAACGTCAGAGACAACGACAGCAGTGTTTAGTGAAACCAGGATAAATAAATACATTGTTCTACTGTATCCCATTCAATGAAAAAATTTAAGAAAACAAGATTGGCAGAAATCTGAACAAAACTCCCCATAAGAAACCAGTGCCCTAAATGTAACAGTTTAACAGTTACAAATAGTAGGAAGTGAAATTATATAAATATTGAATTATAAGTCATTAAGTTTATTTAAAACGAAATGCTATTTTCATGTACATATGTTTAATAGGCACTTTTTAAGTTTCAATTCGAACTTGTTTAATTGCTATTACTTATTCTTTGTTTAAAAAAAGTAATGTTTACTGAGAAGTAGTTTAGAAGAATTTCTTTATTACTACTAGACACAATCCATTACAATAGTAACTGCTTAACTGAAAACCTACTTTTCAGTTTTAACTCTGTTAATTATGCAAGAATCGACAAAACTTCAGCCAAATTCAGAGATTTTGCCTCATTTGAGCTACTAAAACATAAAAAGTACATCAACAAAAACATAAACTTATTTAAATATATTTACATGTTAATAATTAAAACATTTCCCATATGTCGCAACAATTATGCCGGTCGCTGTATAACAACGTTAAATTGTGAAAGTGTTTGAAGACATTGTCCGGAATCAAATCTTTCCGATTATGCGGATTTTACTGGAATTCATTTCATTTACCAGGTGTGTCGGTAATTCCTTTCCGGTTTTT
>LR737385.1:13781122-13820761 GCA_902655005.2 Marronus borbonicus | reverse complement strand
TTAGCGAAAAAACCGGAAAAGAATTACCGACACACCTGGTAGAAGCATATTTAAATAAGTTAAAAGATGACAACACAACGTAATACAAAAAAAAAGCAAATTAAGTGAAATCATACTATCGTCGTTTCTTTCTCGACTACTTTTTAGTTTAGTTATATTTATTAAAAAATATAAAATTCCTAGTTATCCGTGTGTGTGTGTAAAATAGGAAATCGTTCCGTAAATATTTATTCTATTACAATTTAATTCTACAATTTACTTTGATATGATCGTTATATTTGTTCGATAATTTGCTAAATATATTTCGATGTATGTGATGCTTATGCATGGAAACGTACTTAATCATTTTGATTTTTGTATATAATACTAGAGTGGTGGGCAAATGAAAGTTTGTTTTACACGACGTTATACTAAAATATTTTTTAAATTTATGTGAATTTATGGCATACTTCCTGCGGCGAAATGATAAAGAGATGCTTAAGCTTCTCTCCAATAAAGTAAACCTGGCTTCTCTAATATTAGTACACTCTCATCACCGTTTTATGAACGCCTCAGACTTTCTTTCAAAAATAGTGTGATGCATTGCATTATTGAATCGTGGAAAACATAAAGCCGCAATTTTATAGCTACTAATTTTTTTTATTAGTCAAAGTGAGTTGAGCCGGATTAATCGTTGTAATCAATGTGCTTGAAGGCATCTGTTGCTTAGAAATGTAGTAGGTTGTTTATGAAATAACACGAAAAGTTGTTTTTTTGTTTGTTAAGGATGAGGTTTTTGTCTTTATTCTGTTGTTTCCTACCTGTTAATTGACTTGTACAGTTGTGGACAAAATATGGCGACTAATTCCGCAATTACTACAATACTTTTAAGATTTCTGCTTGAAATTGATATGTTCTTCAATATTTTCAATTGTTTCAGGTTTAACACACAGTTTTTACACTAATTTGTTATGTAAACATTTATTTTCCGTTTTCCTCTAATGTCATGGCAGCATGATCTTATGATATCATTGAATTTTTTTTTGAATTATTAAAGAAGTCAAAATGAAATTCCTGCAACAGCTAAGATTTTAGATAGCTCACTTAAACTGTTGGTGATTTTTTGTTATTACTTATCATTTATTTTTTAAGAACAATTGCAATTTTATTTATGCACACTAAAATTACAAAATTCGTGTTTCTACTGTTCTTAATTCTGTTTAAAATACTAAAATGCAAGAATAAATAGAGCTTGATTTAAAACTTCTGCGTTGTAGTTATGCCCTAAATTCCAGATATGCTTTACGACGTATGTCTTTTGATTTGATTGAATTTTCTTTTAGCATAATGCATGACAGTTTTCATAAATTTCTAATAAACCCGCTCGTTACTGTTCGGTGATCAAAATATCCGTTTTAATTTTTAGCGAACCTAATTCGCATACCAAGGAATTTTGAACATCGACTTAAGTCTTATACTACTGTGTTCTAGATGTCCACTTGAAAAGATTGATGAAGATGAAGACCTGATATATAGATGTTTCTTTTGATATTATATAGACGGATATAATGTTTTCCTTTCGTTATGTGTTTACTTTCAAATTATTTTTAACTTTAATGTTTTTGGCTTGTGTTCAATACTTGATGGTGATGGGCAAACGCGACGACCAGGCTGCTAGTTTGCGAACCTTGTATGCGTTACCTCTCAAAGCTGATCGTTTAATCTCGAAACATGTATCATATACACACGCATAGCATATTATTTGCATTGCTTTAACTCTTTAAAACATCGTATATCTGCTGTAGTCGCAATAACATCTATTCATGCAATCTCATTGTGAAATGTGACACATGTTGATAGATTATTTTCGATTAGTTTCGACTGGTATAGGGGTTCGAGCTCTGTACATTTGCTTCCTATCTCAGAACCCTATTTCTGGCTGATTAACGTTTGACTGAAAAGACTAACGCGACCTTTTACTAACATATTGGTGTTTTGGTGTTTCAATATCTATGTATTAATAACACAGCGAGCTTAGCAACAGCACTAGAACACCTTAGACTACTACTGTGCACAATTTTTATCTTCATTTCCATAACACTAACAACACATACTGAAATATTTTGGCTAATATAATTTTATCTTTATTCTAAATATATCATCCTGTTATCTTATTTCACCTAAATGCTTTAGATGTTACACCGATATTTTTTATATAGATATTAATTTGAATTTTATTTCTCTTGACGTTTTTCAATATGATTTATGCTTTTTACAGCTTTCAGTTATCTGTAATATGATAATATTTTGACTATATGTGGGAAATGTTTATGATCAAGACGCCCAGTTTAGAGCTTGTTTAATTTTGTTAACATACATAACAATTTGAATGCGAATCGTAAGCATTTCTCTTAAAGTGAATAACACTGCGAGCGCGCACACACACACACGCACTTACATTTATATATATATATTACATATATATCCAACTAACATATAAAGAAAACGCTAAAACACACTACTGTCTGACTCTATGACTAAGATACTATTGCAACAACACTCTCCTTAACATCAGACCGTGGTGAGGGCATGTGATAGAAGTTCTTGTGTTTACTGACTTTTCCAGGTAATCGCCATCGTTTCCATCTTATTTATCATCCTGTCCACTATAGCACTCACCTTGAATACGATACCAAGTATGCAGGTCAATGACGAGAAAGGAAACTTCTCAGATAATCCTCAGTTAGCAATGGTGGAAGTTGTTTGCATCACTTGGTTTTCTCTCGAGTACATATTGCGATTCAGTGCTTCGCCGAACAAGTGGAAATTTTTTAAGGGCGGCCTCAATATTATAGATTTATTAGCCATATTGCCTTATTTCGTCTCGCTGTTCCTTTTGGAAACGAATAAAAACGCCACCGACCAATTTCAAGATGTTAGACGGGTCGTGCAAGTCTTCAGGATCATGCGGATCTTACGAATTTTAAAACTGGCACGGCACTCCACGGGGCTGCAATCGTTGGGCTTCACCTTAAGAAACTCATATAAAGAACTTGGTCTATTAATGCTGTTCCTGGCCATGGGCGTTCTCATATTCTCAAGTCTTGCCTATTTCGCTGAAAAAGAGGAGCCTGGTACCAAATTCATCAGCATTCCAGAAACGTTTTGGTGGGCGGGAATTACAATGACTACTGTAGGTTACGGAGACATATACCCAACCACTCCCCTTGGCAAAGTTATAGGAAGCATATGTTGTATATGCGGTGTTTTGGTGATCGCGTTGCCCATTCCTATTATTGTTAACAATTTTGCCGAGTTTTACAAAAATCAAATGAGAAGAGAGAAGGCATTGAAGAGAAGAGAGGCGTTGGAACGTGCTAAGAGGGAAGGCAGCATAGTTTCCTTCCATCACATCAACCTAAGGGATGCCTTCGCGAAAAGTATGGATCTAATCGACGTTATTGTCGACACAGGTACATCTATCCGTTACTATACTGTGTGCGTCTATTGATCTCCAAATTAATTTATTAACACCACAAATATATTGGTCGATTTGCATACCATTGTTTACTTACGTACATTTATTTGTTTACCAGCCACGCGGTGTTTTTGCTCGAAGACTTCGTTGTTAATAAGTTAAGTAGCGTTAGAGTCAATTGATATTTTAGTTTATTTTTTATTTTATTTGCAGACCATTGGAAGAGAACAAGACACAAACCCAAATATATTTCTTCCTTGAACACAAACAACCAAAACTTAAATAATAATAAAACTGATACGTGCTACTATACAGTAGATGACAAATTAACAGACGACGAAGAAGATATGTAACATTATTTCATTATAAACGTACTCATAAGATTTGTGGTGAATTATATACATGCATAATCTTAAAACGAACAGATAAGACAATAGTTAATACGCAGATACAACATATCAATTTAAATGAAGGGATAGTCGATTTATAAATACTTACGGAAGGAGGAGTCAATTGTATCATAGTAAAAATCTATTGTCAATTACATAACTGGTAAGCAAACTTTTTGTGCTGTTTTTCGTTCGCAAATAACCCTTTTAAAAATTAACATGTTTCTATTACTGCCGTAACCTATGTAGAAATATAGAAATCCACTAATCAGCAAATAACTTACGTAGATGTTTGTGCTTGCATGCTCCAGTGAATCCAAAAATGTTACTGTGTTTTAATTAAAAGGTAATCATTGTTGAAGTTTGGTTTTAAATGACTGCTTAGATATCTATAGGTAGCCATACTTATGTGAATAGTATGTTACAACAATCCACAATATGGGATGATTGTAACAATTTTGGAAGTGGCGTAGTAGAAACATTTCTGTATTTTCCACTCCTTCTTCCAATCCGGACTTCCAATCCGGTATTCTCATATAGTATACAGATATTTCGAATTTCAAAAATGTTACAATTGACCCTGTTCCACTTTAAATACTTCTGACCCATTTTATGTATTTATTTATCGTGTTGAGACGTACACATGTGTGTTTATAACATTTATCGCCTTTCAGGATTTAGTAAAATTATAATATTTTATTTTTAGATTTCCCTTTTTCTTGTATATAGAACGATTTTCAAAAAATGAACGAAATAATACGTCCAGCGTCGTGCCTTGATGTATTTTATAATATGTAATTTAAAATTATTGTTATGTATTTCAAAAGTGGAAATACTAGCAATATGAAACATTTTTAGCTGTTTTCTTTTTAATCCTTCCCCTGTGCTTGCAGTAAGTGACAGGCTAACAGTAATTCGAAGAAACTTTATTAAATATTTTCAGGAAAACATATTTCGAGGTTCTCATATTTATTTTAATAAAACGTATAGTATGCAGGTTAGGTTATTAATAAATCATTTATTAAGAAATGAAGCTTAATTGAAGTTATTGTTTGGGGGGAATAGGCAAAATTTATATGTGAAATAATATTCTGTCCTTCTTTCTATTAATACTGCTATACTAAGCTTTTTGAGAAGCGCCAACAGCTTACCGCGATTGTAAGAACGGCATTGAAATTTTGGATATATTCTTTTGTAAACAATACACGAGTATACATCCCTGAAATTGCAAAAAATAATCGGAGGTTGATTCTCTTTAGGAATACTTTCATAACAAGTTCGTTTAGACTGTAAATGTTTATGCAGTAGGTACTCAAAGTGATTCACGATGATCTCCTGCTACATATCATTGGAAATAATCGTGGATAATTTATAAACACAGATTTATTTCCGTATGAACAATTTGACAAATAATTTTCATCAATGAAAGTTTCAAAATGAAATTTCATATCTACAAAATAAATTTTAGACAAAAAAAATGTTTGAGATATATTCAAAGAATTCATAATATAGAGTGCTTTTCGTTTTACATTTCAACAAAGACAGTCTGTTTAATCCTGCTTCAAGTAGGAGTGGTACTCGTTTGCTCCGAACGTGTTACCAACAACTGCAATCGAAAGAATTTTTTTTACACGTATTGATGAGATAATAGAGCATGTGGCAAGCAAAGATCTTATGTAAGTTCACTGTCTATAGTTATAAGATGGTTATAGTTGTAAGAATATGAAAAAATAACTTATTTAAACGACGAAGTCTTCGGGGAGCTTTTTGCTGATGTTCCTAAGCACGGCTTAATTTCAGAGTTTTAAGACGATGTCTTCTTTCCTAGGTGACATGTGTGTTCTGATCGATGGAAATGAAGACAATCGCCGAAACTCCTAAAATTATTATTATTGTCAAATGCAAAATCCATTCTAGAATCAAAACGGTAATTTTGGGATGCGCATGATAGACAATAGTTTATGTCAGATAATTATTTCATTATATGTACTATTGTAACGAAATTGGGCAACGAATAGAGATACATATTAAGCACTAAGAGTATTTCGTTTCATTTTCATTTTGTTAGTTTCAATCAGCTTTTTTGTCTGGTCTGTTTTCGTTATGTGCGTTATGCTATTCGGAGAAACACACTTCAAGCATAAATACTACATTGATCTTTTAAAGTTAATTGCGCGCATGATAGTATCGTTAGTACTATTACTATTACTATATTTTCATGATTGATATGTGATTTTCATTTTCATATCTGTATATATTTAACAATATGCAGATATTGTCTTATGTACATGTGAATAAAAATTTTTGGAGTTTATTGAGATCAAGTGGCCTCCAAATGTGGCACAATTGACACAATGTGTCCTCTTCCTTCTTCTTGGTTAGGACACACCATGTCGCATGCCGACGCTAACAGTAACGAAGGAGAACCTAAAAATCCATCGCAAGTGGACTCGAGCTTTCGTAACTTTGACCATCTTCCAAATCGGAATAGACGAAGTAACTCTTCCCAGATGCCATGTCTTCCTACTAGCGAAGGGCCACCAATTCCGGTGTCACCGGGCAGTCAAAAGCGTCTTTTGGAACTGGCTCCTTCAGAGGAACAACAACTCCAAACAGTTGTAACAGCCCCTCTTGCTGAAGATGAAACGCAATTGATTCCAAATATGCCTATAGGTTTTATTTTATCGGAGGTAAGTTTAGATGGATGAAAAGGGTTTGTATAATCTGTATACATACATATGCAAGAACGAATCAAATCTCTTATATTTATAAAAAAACAATTGATAGAGCGATAAACCGTTTCTTTTAGCAAATGCTTCAGCACTTTCGTTTACCAGCGCAATAGTGTAATAGGATTCTCAACTCGTATCAACATTAAAACACGATGAAGAACGTAATCACTTTTCATAATTTATATTAAATATCTTTCCCATATTTTTAATTAGAAAAGACAAAAACTTTAAAAGACCGGGAGCAATAATTTTCAAATAAAGGAATACTTCAGACAGAAATTTTAAACGTTTTGATGCTTGAGTGGAAAAGGATTGTAGAGAGAAGATTGTAAATAAAGAAATGGTTTGCCTTAAAAAAAATTAGCTCATTTTAATATCCAATGAATGTCGCGGTATTGAATATTTGAATTGATATTTATGGATTATCATTATTATTATGATCACAGAAAAAGATCAACATTCAATATAACTTTCATCGTTTACATATTAGGGCATTGTTGTATAGGATTTCTCTAAAGTTGTACAAACGTTTTGTTTCTAATAATCTTATAAAGCTCCTGAAGGTTTATGAATACTTTAATACAATTTCATATATATCTTCTGGTTTTAATTCGCAGAAAAAAGAATTTAAAATAAATGTAATATAATATAATAGTTGTATATAGTTGATCCATTCTAGCTTGTACCGGATTGAGGTAATAAACTAAGAATTAAGGATAAGAATTTGATTCGTTTAAGGTTTATTTTTGTCCAACACAAACTGACAATCCTCTAAAAAAAATAACATAATCAATTTATCAGAAAAGTATGTACTTATGGGTCAACTTTTCGAAATACCACTGCATATTTTACTGCTTCAACATATTTCCATTATTTATTACATTCACTTAGGAATGTTGATGCATTCAAGAGATACCGAAGCTCCTCTTCAACAGCTTCGCATTCAGTGGATATGACTTGATCGTGTATGCATTCGATATATTTTTAACCGTCTTAATTCTGGTTTATGCAAGTCATTCACATTAAATTAAATTGTTTTCACTTTCTCTTGAAAAAAAATAATAATAATTTGTTGCCGTCTATTATGGTTCAATAAATAATTGAATGAAGTATTGGTCTTCATATCAAATTATATTAAAATTAGCTAACTTAGATAGCAACAAATTTATTACAGTGATTTAGTAAGCCAACAATTTCTCAATGTTAGACTTCCTTTTTGAATTTTGACAGCGTATCTTAAATAACTAACATTTTACTTTATTAATAAAAGACTAGACTACAATGCAATGTGTTTCTGAATTACTTATTTCTTAAATTGGAATATTAATCATGGATATTAATACATCTGAACAAAAACGAACTATTAACTTACTTGCTCAAATTACTTAGTAGCAGACTTAAGTCTGATGTATTCTAAAATAAGTTACTTGGTACATTAGAATTTTATTTTTAAGCTTTATAATCTAAAGCTTTCTGCTACATTATACAAGCACTCGGATAACCAAAAAAATAATAATAAAACAGCTTCCTCAAGGTTATTGATGGAATCATTGACGACAAACGCAACGCAAAGAGAGGAAAAATACGCTGCCTATGGGTCTGATGTGGGAATCTCTTACATGTGCACTTTCCTAAAGCGTTCCTTGCGCACGCCATCTTGTGAAAAGCAGTCCAAGAACTGCTCGAGGGATGACTAGAAGAGTTAAAATCCTCTCGGAATCACGCTGATGGCGCCGAGTAGGCGGAAACATGTCCGTGGGTAATGTATTTTTTCCCTATTTGCATTGCGTTTGCCCTGAATGATTCCATCAATACCACGAGAGAGTTATTTTAGTACTATTTTTTGAATTTCATTCAACATTTTTAAATAAAATTTAAAAGTGCAAAATGTAGTAGTAAACCGGGTATAGGATCTGTATGGTTTTTGTTATAATCTCAACAGAATCCATCTATTTGTTTAAATAAAACGTATTGATATGATTGAAAAACTTAATTAATTAATTTAACAAAATATGTGGTTGTATTAATTGCTAATAGATATATATATATGGTATATATATAGAAGAAGAAAAAAAAATTAAATAAATGTTACTAGTTAAAATTACACTGTTGTATAGCACTATATTGCCATTGCAGTGTAACATTTGGGAAAGCGTGTTTGACTTGCTTTATTTATACAGGGTTGGATAAATGTGTAATAGCATATTGCATAGATCTTTTGAGTTATTCAATAACATTTTTAACAAATATAATACTTTTTCAAGAACGACATTAACAACTTTCTTAAATAAAACATCTCGCACATTGTTATATGCCGTTGCGTAACAATAAAATATCTTTCACATAATAAACAATAAACTTTAATTTAATTGTTTACATGCTGCCAACTTATTTTTTCTCGTCCCCAAAATACGACATTGTGTAACGCACATAGTTTAATATTTTGGTTAACAATTGCTTAGCAACTATAACAATATAAGATTCAATAAAGTCAGGCGAAGAGAATGCTGTGGAAGCCCTTGACAACATTCGTCGATACAACAGCATCGTTTTTAACACATATGATATTTTACAAATTAGTAACCATCCAATTTTTTTTTTTTCTTAAATGGGGCATATATTATTCCGTTTCTGAAGTCCTCCTTCAATTTTGAGGGGAATTGTAATGAGGCACTGTTCTTTTAAAATTAGGAGTTTCAGAATTATTGGAGTTTTGAATGAACAAGATTTTCGCTACCTAGTTTGGTTACCAAAGTACCTAATACATACACTTTTATATGCTTCCGAATTACGCGTAATATTGCATTAAGTTAGTATGAAATTTTTTTGTTAAAAGGTCATTGTTTGAATAGAAGACGGTGAATATTATAAAAGAATGATAGATTCAAAATTATTATCGCTTAATTTTGCGTTAATTTGAATTCGATACGGATAAAACTTCCTGCTTTTAGATGCTTTCTCAATGCCAGTTTGATTGATGTTTAAATGACGACTAATTTCGCGGGTGCGGGCTTGAGGCTTTTCAGTTATCGTTAATCGTTTTTTTTTTTTTGAGATAGGTTTTTGTTTAACTGGTTTCCAGTAGTAAACTTAATCTACACCTGTAAAGTTTCCTAACGGCCGTCTAAAAGCTGATGCCTTTTCCCAGATAACGACAAACTCTATTCACAAGCACCTAAATAATTCTTGCCCCAACACAAATACTATTCCTATCAGTTCTTCTTTCTATGGCTTTTCTCGGAGTATTTCCGAAAATATTAGTTAGGGTAGATAGTACGTAGTCCTAGTGTAGATGTAACTGGTATTAAATGTGATCACAGTCAGTAATTGTTCCAATGACTGTTACTATAAACCGACAGGGTAGTTTAATTCCAAAAATCGTTATTAGGAGAAAATGGTTGATTTTAGACTACTAACATCTTTATAATTTTTTGTCTAGAATTTTAAATAAAAATAATATATACGGTGTTCTATTTATAAAGTGTATCAATTTGAAAGTATCAACACTTGTGTGTATTAGGCCCTTTTACACCTAATTTAGATACTAAAATCATATTCTTCCAATATTCTTCTGAAGGAGGGCCAACTTTTTAAAAGAATTCTAATAACTCTGAAAACCCTTAATTTTAAGACAACAGCACTTTCTATTTTTGTCCCGGGATTTCAAAAATGCACTAATATGGAGCTGTCACAAAGCGAAGAATATACTCTATAATTCTTATACAGTTTTAGGAAGTTGAAAAAATTGCAGGTAGGAAATGAATTCTAGTTGCTGCAATGGTCGAATTTTAGTGTACGTGCGCAAAATTAAAGTTTCGTCATAGTGCCAAAACAAAGCGATCGCAATTTAGTGATTTATTCCCAAAATAAACCTGATCTTTAAGTAAATTCAAACGAGTTGAATAAAAAAAATGGATCTGTAAGCAAGAATAAGTAGTACAATGTCATTGGGATTTTACTAGAAATTACACTGTTGTTTTGCGAAGATTTCGTATGGTAATGGGTTTGAGAGCAGATGGGGAAGACCAAGGATTAGTGATCACCAAGTTGCAGAAGCTCTTCGGAAAAATCAAAACATATTTAATACTAATCTGCTAGAAATCAGTAATGTTAATACAATATTAAAACGATTGCAAATGTCATATGCCACAGTGTGGAAAATTTTACGCAAAGTTCTAAAAATGTATCCTTATAAACTATAGCGACTATTTAACTTGGCGAAGGTAAATTTGGCAATCAGGTATGATTTTTCTTCGCAAATAATGGCTCAAATTGAAATTGAATCCGAATGGTTAACCTGTAATTTATGGATAGACGAGGCAATTTTGTTCTTGTTGCTGCAATCAATTCTCAAAATTGTTGATGGTCAACAGAATATTCACAGGCAATCATTCAGGAAGGTCTTCTTATAAAAAAAGCAGCTTCGAGGATATACAGATTTATGTGGTCGCAACTATAACCGTTGCTGGTAAACGATACCTGCAAATATTAAGAAATTATACAATTTCACGGTTGCGCAATTGAAAACATAACTTTTATGCTGGATGGAGCTCCTCCACAGATTTACCGACCAGTTACAGGCTTGTAACTGGTCGGTAAGCTGACATTTTGAAAATACAACAAGACCGCCTAATCTGAATTCAACGAATTTGTGGTTTTGGGAATATTTAAAAAATAGTGTTTGGAGTACGACCAAAAACGCTGGAGCATTAAAGGACAGTACTAGGGGCGAAATTGTCGGAATTCAATCCAAAATGGTTGGTGCTTTTATGCCACCTACATGGAGCTCATATTGACTAAGTAAACAATGTTGAACATAAAAAATCTGATTATTCAAGAAATTCAGTTTCTTTTCATTTCTGTTGTTAATTTGTTGAATTTGTATGATAAGTTCAGATATTCAGGGTGTTTGGTTCACTGACGTATATCTCAAAGAAAGTAGTAAGTGAGTAAGCCTGCAGAAACGAGTTACGCTTCACGAAATTAATGGAGACTAGACAGACTCGTGTTTATTTGTCTCATGAGAATGGGCTCGTGTTGTCTACTAGTTTCTCTGAGAGTCGATAAAACACGAGTCTGTCTAGTCTTTGCTAATTTGGTGAAGCGCACGAGAAGTGTACTCGTTTCTGCAGGCTTATAGGTGAGTCGGTTTGGATGTTGGACGATTTCATGATTTCTGAGATAGAACCAACTAAGTGATTTAACTAAATTAGATGATTTTTGCTATTATGAATTATAATTAGGCACTATTGCACGTTTTTATTCCAGGTAACATTTCATACACTCTTCATGTGATAAAAAAATTATATATTATAATTCGTAGTAGCAAAAATCGTCTAATTTAGATAAAACCCTAAGTTGGCTTTCTCTCTGAAATCGTGAAATTTTATATAATGGCATTTCTTCAAATAAGTTCCGAACCGAATCACCTACCATCTCCTTTTAGATATATAGAGACATCCATCCTGCATTTCTTACTTCATGATAGCCTTATTTATAGCATGTTTTAAATGATGATTTTAAACCATATCGGGCCTTATGATAAGAATAAAATTGTTCTGAACATTCAATTCACAGACACAATCTTCCGAGCCCACAACGATAACTCACCCTGTATGTTGTGGAATAGCTTATGGAAATATGTACAAATTTATAAAATATATTTTTGTTTCACTGAACTACGTGTACTAATATGTAAAATAGTAATAACTAGTGTAAAATATGGTTCTTACATACATTTCTCCAACTCTATATAAAAATAACGCTGGGTACACGTCACAGATAAAGAACCTTACGTATGTGACGTAACTGGAAACACATTTTAATAACACATTTATATTAAATTAAAATTGCGAGTGTGAAGAAATATCGCAAAATACGAGACTTTTGTGTTTTTTATTTTAACTTATTTAAAGTTAAAGTGGTGCGATATTTTTTCTTTTAGCTTTCCCCCTAATTACATGTGTAGGGGGCGCTTCCGGCATTTGCGTTGTAGTGTCCTTCGATTTTCGAAATAGATTTGAGTGGATTCTACTCATAATCAACCTAACTTTTAAAAGGAGTAGATTTTAGGCGCAGATTAAAACATATTCTTTGTGTAAGGCACGCGTGATATTGCAGAAATCTAGGGTTCCTCTTATCAGTGTCTTGTCTCCAAAAATGTGTGTCTAACTATTACTAAAGAATGTTTAAATATTTACATGGAATTGCCTATCTGTATTATATCTACATTTATCTATAGTACACATTGAGCAAGGTGTTTTTGACAAACGTCAACATATTTTTCGTTGGAACATCTGTTATTTAAATCTAAAGATATCAATTGCTTATAATTAAATCTAAGGTGTGTTAATACATTTGAAGCCACAATAGAATATTTCAATACTGGTCTGGTAAGCTTAATTGTTTTACAAAAACTTTTCGGAAGCACATTGCATCGTATAACTTATTCAAGGTAATCAGCTCTCGTTAGGAATGCACGAATTGTGATTATTTTTTATTATGGAAATGGTAGGTAAAGAAACGGTATTTACACATCATCTCTATTACTATTACCCTTACAACTATACTGACGAGCCTGTTATCTTATACAATAAACATACATAGTTTCAGTTGTTTTTTATGTATATGTATATTTCAATCTCTATACGTGTATTATTTATGTAATATAAAGACTTTGGATGTTTTTGTCTCCTGTTCTCTATACTGCTATGCCGTATACACACAACATATCTTCAGTGTTTCGATCTGTCTTGTAGGCGGACAGCAAAAAATCTGATCCAAACAAGAAGATCGAGAAACTTGACGAAATTCCTAGCGAATTCGAATGTTGCTTTTGCACCTCAAAGGTAGTATTACCCTCTCTATAATTTCTAATTCATAAGAAAAGCTTAACTCATGACGGCTTAATGTATGTACATTTGTGTTATATTATCATCAATATCATTATTTCCTTACGTTGTTGGCGATATTGAGTAAATTCTCTAAAATTGACGTAAGGTAATTTATTCTTTCTATCTTCCTTCAAATTACTTTCATGGCACCAGTTAGTGAGTAGATTTACAGTTTTTATTGTTACAAGTCACGTTTAGGTCGACTCAAAGACGACATTGATATGTGGATGTAATTTTCTTCCCAGAAACGTAATATTTTGGAAATAAATTACTTATGTACCTCTTTACGTAACATTCTATAGCTAAAGCTTAGCCAAACGAAAAGTTACAAATAAAAAAAGATGCTGCTTTTCTATTAATTACCTTAATAGTAAGTAAACTTACTATTAAGGTAATTATATACCAATATATTTTCTAATACTCGGTCACTTATTTCCATCCTCCAACATGCTTCTGTCTCTGGGCGTTCGACAGTTACGAATCTGACATGTTTCACACAGTTTTTAAGTGTAAGCTTTTTGAATGATCGTGGACAAATTGACACCATTTTCGCCGATGTTCCGCACGCATTTGATACGATTGATCATTGGCTTCTGTTACATAGGTTCGAAGCATTTGAGTTATTCTTCAACTTCTGCTTGCTAATAAAACCTAATCCATCGAACACACTCAATTACGTTTTTTACAATGGATTTTGCTCATTTGAATTCACATCCTCTAGTGGCACTTCTCTTCCTTAATGTGCATAGTGTATATAAATGATTTGTAGGAATCATCTTACATTAGCACGGATGTTTCAGTATTTCCAATCAGGACGACCCTGGATTGCAACGAAGCATTAAGCTGCTAACTAAGTGTGTATAAGTGTGTATAAGTCTCTATTATATTATTATGGTTATTATTATTAACACTTTTTTTCTTCCATCCCTACACTTGGCCTAGCAAACGGCTAAAGACACAAGGTCTGCATCCGGGGTCCTCACGCAAACGACATTCATGTGGAATACCACAGGAGTTCCTCATGAGACATCTACATATATAACAGCAACAATGACAATTTTGTCTTGATTCTTGGCAAATTTTGGTTTGTAAATTTTTGGTTTCTGTAAGAATTGTTTTCCACTAACATAATCAACTCTACGTGTACATCCATGGTCTAAGACGGACCATGGATGTATAAATGGGCTTGGGTAATCGTAATTTAGCTCTTTACTATGGAATGTTATGTAAAAGTAAAATTATACTTGAAAGTCTGTCTGTACGAGGTATAAACGAGAACGAGATAAAATATAAAATTTCGTATGTCTGTACTCGATTTAAAGATGTTGATTCCGTTCTTTGTTACTAATACTGTATTTCATAAAGCGTTTATGTTACTTCGAAATCATTAACGAAATTATGATATTATCTACCTTTTATATTATTCTAATGCACAATTTGCATTGTTGTACGATGCCCTCATTAATATCATTTGTGTTTAGTTAGCATGAGCATGATGCTTCTTTATGTAAATTAGATTAATTGTTGACACTTTGTATGTTCTTGTTGATGCAGTTGTATTTATCGTAAGCTAATCTGAAGCGCTGAAATAGGCACCTAGCATAATGATCTAGAGCAAATAACATTAATCAAAGTGGTTAAAATATAACGCCTTTTATAATTTCATAATTGCTTGCTGTTTTGCTGTCAATAAAATATTTTTCGATTTAATATTTCAAACGAACAAAAATGTTTTATTTACTAGATTTTGGAATCATTATGCTAACACGATCAAAAAGTAATACACGAGCACCTCAACAAATATCATAACACTTAACACCTTCTATGTGTTTACTTACCTACAATTAATTCTTTGTTCTAATTCTCTCTTCTTCTTCTACTTCGTCCTATTTTCTCAGATCTTTTTCTATAATTACATGTATTTCCTTCAATGTTGTGTCTCACTAGTACTCATTGTGTCCAACTGTCTGAAAATCTACAAAATCTAATTTTATTAATACATTGTGCATATGCAAATTGCACCTATTATCCTCAAATGCGCAAATATACAAACACATTGTGTGATAACGAAGATAAAGTCAATATCGAAATAAGTTCTAGTGGTACGTTACAGGATTGTAAAGGAAGATGCTGCGGCGAATGTATCCCTCTTCGTACCAAAAGTGTGTAGTATAATCCACTCAACTTTAATACAAAAACAACAACAACAGGTGAGTTATAATGGCTATCTGGCCGAAAAAATGAAATAAAAAGAACAGAATGGGAAGCAGAGTGTAGCGCATAGATCCATTATTGTCAAATTATCGAAAGTGAAATCGGTATTCTTTCTACCAACCTGAAAAATACAATTTACGGAGGTATTCTAATATAGAATATTGTTTATCAAAAATAATTCACAAACAAAATTAGTATGAATGTTTATATGTTTGATATATTTCAAATATTTCCATCAATGAGAAATATGAAAAAATCAACCTGCTTTAAGAGAATCTTAATCTTATAAACAGAAAGGTACGGAGTATTATTTCTTATTTTACTCATGTACTCATCAACCTTCACTACTAATACCAGACGTTGCACATAGATGAAATAATCATATACCAAGTATTTGTATTGATCCTATGAATTTTCGTTTATATTTGTAATTATTATTTTAAAAACAAAAGTGGACGGAAGAATGTTGTGTTTGTTTATAATTAAGTGACTCTTATTCTTTTAATTGCACGGTGGGGTGTTCCTAACAATATGCAGTAAACGGCAAATGTCTAGAATAATGGCTATTTGTATAACTTTACTCCAGAGTCATACATATTATTTTCTCCCAACCTTTTTTTTATGGCATTTTTTTCTTTTGTAATTGTTGCTGACCTTAAAAAATTATACTATATCATTAGGTACATTAGGTATGATCATAAAAAAAAGAGAAAGCCATTTCTTTTTTTATTATTATTTTTATGTTATTTACAACTACATCTGACAGTTAAATCCAAGATTAAAACTACTTTCGTAATAGGCAAGGGCGGAATGGAGAATGGTCGTCTTCTATGTATCTATATATGAATGAATTTCGTCTTCAATTTCCACATTTTTCAGTATGATACCTTGATTTATATCAGCAAATTGTTAGCTGCGTTGCTAAATCTGGTGAAACTGGGTACAGTTCTATCTGTAGACATTCAAGAAAAGAATTGCTGAATATATATGACAGGATCACAGGATATAGATCACAGGAAATTAACTTGTCATAAAAAATTGTCAGCATATTCTTCGAAAAAAATCCAACCCATTGATCACGTAATGAACGCAATACTGCAATCACATGAATTATTATAATATCCTTGACAAATCTTTCTTCTCGGACAAGCTTGGTTTCACTTTAATGGTTTTAATAACAAACCGTACGTATATTGTCCGCTGAAAACTTCTGTCATGATTCTGAAAAGGTTGGTGCTTGGATAGCAGCTTCGCGTAGACGAATTATTTGTCCGTTATTTTTCATGAAACGGTAAATGCAGAAAGATATCGCAATAACTTATTGCAACGCTTGCAACTAGTTGCATGATGATGAAATAAGGGATGGACACTTCCAGCAAGACAGTGCCAAAGCTGATAGAACACTACAAACAATGAACCGCTTGCATAAATATTTTGATAACTGTGTGATAGGTTTTCCTTAGCGTTCTCCCAATTTAACTATTTTTGATTATTTAATTTTTTCACGGTAAGGATTTGTATTGAAAATGGAGATCACTTTGAGCATTTACTATAATTGGCTGCTGAATTCTTCATTTGAATTTACTAGATCAATGTTTTCTTCTGCTAGCTTTATTACAACTGACTCAGATTACCACATTAGCCATTTATAAAAATTTATTGGCAGAATTACTGTCTAATATGTTAAATGTAATTTGAGATTAATTTAGATTTAAGATTTAACTGTCAAATGTACTTATAACTAACACAACAATTAATCAAAAAGAACATAGCTCTCTCGATTGCATTATGATCATTTGTTTATTGCTAAATTGACGGCGAAGTATGTAGGTGTTTCAATCGTATTTCTATAATAGTGTTTGAAATTATTATTTACCTTTCACATTTGTAATGCCAGTTTATAAAAAATAAGTTCCGATAGTGATTCAGATAATCCCGAAGGTATTGCACGGAATCAAATGTAACTACACCAATTCTTAAAAAGCAAGCTATTCTGTTAATATTAGAACAGAAAAAAAACAAAAACTTTTAATAGGGAAGATATACTAGTTGTGTCAAAAATATCGGGGTATAGAAAACGGTAGAACGTACCTACGTTTGTTCACCATAGGTACGGTCCACTTAACGACCACAACTCGTAACATCGTTCCACATAAATTTAATTATATCGTTCGCATCTAAGTAGCACAGCGATACGCTGTCTAGATGGGAACGATATCATTTAAATACACGCAGACAATTGTAAGCAATGCTTTGATAAATTCTAAGACAACTCATGTCGTTTGGCCGTTTTTAAGTCTTGTTATAATGACAATGCTAGTATCGAAATGGACAATTCGGCGCAGCCACCGATTCGGTGGCAAGTTGGCCGCGCCAAGTTGCCTTAGATTGTGCTAAGATATATTCTGGGGATTATCGCTAGTGCCACAGTTAGTTCCTATCCCCAGAGGTTTATGACACAACCGGTATAATATGTTTCGAAAACTTCTAATGAAATTTATTTGTTAAAGAAGGTAAACGTAAATATTTTATCTTATTGTTAGATTGTTTTAGTTATGGCAATCTGTAGAGCTCGTCGATGTGAAGAACTGGCTAATTTAAAATTTCCTGAATCTTTTAGTTAAACTGGTTATAATTTTAGAAGGACATCTTTCTCTTCTGGCAGATGCTAACGGTGATATTTAAAGCTTGAAAAGGCAGGCAGGCTGGAAATCTTTTTCAGTTGCTTAAGGACATTTAGAAGATTCTCTCTCAAAACAATGTAAAGTTACCTATCACTATTAACTGATACTGGTGTGAATACTAATAACAATAACAAGTTATTACTGATGGTGCGTCCTTAAGCGGCGAAGAAGAAATATACATATTGATATTAACACATCCAGTTTTTATTACATTTTTTTATAACAATGCAAATTGTAGAATTAATGTTAGCAATAAATAAATAACTGCTATCTAAATAATTGTTTTTTGGTTTCTTGTTATACTGCTTTTAAACAGCAGGTTTACTTTTGTGCCATTGTATATTGGTTCCCGTTGCTATTGGCGATTGACTGAAGGGAGACACCCGTCTACTTGATAGAAAATGCCATGACAAGCTATGCAAACGTCACTTCCGGATACAAGTGGAAAAAAATCATTGTTTCATTTTGGTTAACATTGGAAGATGCATGCGTACGCTAATTTTTTCCAGTAATGGGAAGAAATTCTTCTAGTCCTACAATTCCATTGTATGGAAAAACTAATGTAAGATATATGACCTATAAAATAAGGTGGACTTGGTATGCATACTATGATTTTATGTCCACTTATTTTTGAAGATCAAAAGTTGGTTTAAAGAAAAAAAAAAACATTTGTCTTAAAAACCGAAATTTAACATTTGAAAATAGAAAAAGTTAATTTATGAAGCTTGTTGACAATAGAGAAGCAACATTAGTATCCGTGAGTTTCTTCCAGAATACTTTTTTTTTCAAACAAGCTTCGAGGAAGGACTTAAAAGGAGAACGATTAGAACGACTAAGGGAGGTAGTAGAAATAATACATAAAGTAATTGTACGTCGTTCTATTGATGCCAAGTATTGAAATTAAAAATATCTGGATCTTCAGGTACTGAGAATTTTTAATTAGTTCCAAGATCGAAGTGAAGAGAATTAATAACTGTTCGGGGCAACCGGCAGGCCGCTACTCGCTTTAATCCGGCCCGCAGAAAAAAAATATATGTGATGCTTAACTATAGAGATTTTCAGTAGTTAACCTCCATAAAAATAATTTTTCGGTGTATACCTGAATACATAACAATTAAGGAGCGTTCATGCAAAATCAGACTTGTCTACTTTTGGTCAAATTTGGCTTGATAGTGTTTAGAATTATTCAAAGTCAGTTCTATCTCTCTTCCTCTTATAAGTTGCACAATTGTGATTATAACACACAACAACAATTGAACAATTTTTCGCGTTTTTCTCAAAACTACTTTATGTGGACATGTCCGATTTTGCACGAATGCTCCTTATTAAAAGTAAAAGTATCATTCTTATATTAGAGATGGCCTGCGCGATTCACTCAGTATGTACATACATTAGGCCCGGGTGTCCATCCCTGATTTAGGGGATCCAAAAACATGGTTATAACATACGATCCCTTTCATTCAATTTTTTTGAATAGTGTGTACGAGTCTTCCGCATTCAGGGAGTTTCAGAAGTCGAACACCTCAAATTATATTTACCTATGTGGTTTTTCAAAATGGCACCAATTCTTTCACCAATGACAATGCAATTTAGTAAACCTGGTAGACGACTCAACAAAAGTGAAGTGACGACATTAGTCATCTACTTTAAATTCCCCTACTCGAACAATTTCAAATGAATTTTTTCTTTTTTGAAATCCTTGAATATAGTTCGCTGATTAATTCTCCTGTTTTGCAGAATTTTAACTACTGAATTATTGAGGATAAACTAAGACCTTTAAATACACAAATATTTTGCAGAATTACAAGGATACTTTTGATAAAAAAGGATTCTACATCATCAACTCTGTTTTTCAGGATGTCACAATGTTGGCAAAAATAACGCTATATTAACAACAAAATATCTTACTGACAGAATATAATTAATTCTTTTGTTACCCTTGACTATTAAAAATACTTAACGACTGAACTAAATAAACACTGTCTGAATCGTCAGACTTTCCCATTTTATGAACGATTTATTTTGGTTCCTCTATAGCTGATTCCCAACAGGAAGCAAAAATCGATTTGTTAAAATGTCAATCATGATAATATAATGAATTTTATTCCAGATCTTAGCCGCTAACTGTATAAACTTTCAAAAAAGAGGGAACACTCTATAACTTTCTTATCTTGAAATTTAGAAAAAAAGGTTGAATACTTTTTTATTTAAGATTATCATCTATTTGGAGGCATCTTCAAATGTCTTTTCTATTTGCGGTTAAACCGGAAACTGACACAAGTTTGGTTTTTTAAATGACATCCTATATTCTTTGACGTTTTTAGATTCATCATATGTTTCATGCACGTACAATATTTTCTAAATGGTGCCTAACAACATTTTCATTTAAATCCCACAAATATATTTGTAAATGTTCAAGGCAGCTGAAAAACAAAATTATCTGTAGCCATGAAAAGTTTTTTTTTAATTAGAAAAGAAACAGATGAACAATGTTAACAAAAACAAAAAAAGCAATAAGATTTAAAACTAGCAGTTTTTAATAGGTAACTACACAACAGCCTACTTAATTGTTTTCAGGTAAATCTGCATAGACCACCGTTTTACGATGGCCTCATAAAAAATAACCAAGTGGTGTAAGATTAGGCGATCTCCCGTGAGCATTGCATTGGTTCATGGGAGTAGCAATTAAGCAATTAAGTGATACATTCAGTTACTTGTATGACAATGAAAGAACTATGAACTGGCGCTCTATCTAATTAGAAAAGCAATTTCCTACCAAATTGCACTAGTCGTTAATACCGCAGACGGTTTGATGATTCGTCCCTCTTGCCCACTGTGGGTTTTCATCCGACTAGGAATAATTTGTTTGCACCATTATCAGTAAACTTTGCTTCATATGTCCATAAATTTCGATTTAAAACGTTTGGTTCATCATGAAGCAGTTCCACTAACTACGCTATATACGCTAATAGTTAATCGAAGATCTGCTGGGCGTAAGTGTTGCGCTGAAATGGGGTAGATAGTGTGTTTTTCCGTATCGGAAAACTATAACATAACAATTATAGGGACAATTTTTTCCATATTCTACTATTTTTACTATACTACAAAGAAAAACAGATAATATAAGACGACGCACTGCAAAATAGAAAATGGAAACAATAGCAAATAAATAGAAAAAAACACAACTCTGCAGTTATGTATAGAAAAGAAAAAAAACGTTATTCTACGAGCAAAAAGAACCATGCTTACAATGAGTGATGCAGAATTTTTTTTCGTTCTTGGAACTAAATATTAAACAGTACGTCATTTTGCCGTTTTCACTACTATTAAAAAAATAATGAAACAAACCATAACAAGAACGTTGTATTGCTCTACCACGCCAGGTACCCACCAAATTTAATTTGATAAACATTGTCCGCTATGCCCAACAATACAGCATGCATTAACTTCTGGTGTTCTTCTTCAACACAAACTACTCGTATTGTATGCCTCCTCGAGATCTCAATACATTTCTGGAAATTATGCTAAAAGTTTAACATAGTAATATCTCCTATATTAAGCGGATAATGTATACAGTGAGCAGATGTACGGATTACTCTACTACTAATTTCGCTTTCATGATGCTCTAAGTCACTGGTGGTGTCGCAATTTTACAATACTCATTTACCTGTTTCGCTGCTCTCATTTTTGAATAGATAAATAAAGTCTACACTGACATTTCGCCACTTGTTTATATGGATGAAGCCTGTGTTTTTCTACAGTTCCGCGCAGTGTTGCAACGATGCGATGTTCCGACTTCCTGAGCTAAGTGAATGCAGTTGAAGGTGGGCCAAGGTCTGCAATTCTCCTTCTTCTCGCTCTTCGTTGGCTACGTTATCCATATCTATATCTTTGTTGAATTTTTATCCCGGAAAATGATCTTTGATCCATTTTCAATAGGCAAATACAGACTGTCCAATCCTTCCTGGTTAGGAAGGGTTGAACAGTCTGTAGTTGCTTATTGGAAATCTTTTGCGCGAAATGAAATGATATTCTGGGTGCAAGAGACAGTGAATATCGCTCGATTTTTACATTCACAGAAAGCACACAACGTAAAGGATATACACAAACAGCCGTCAAAACGATTGCCACAATGGTATCTTGCATACTGACGTCTCCCTTACTACCGTCTGGTTTATTTACGGCGCATCTAAGTATCAACAGGAAGGGAAGGATTAGACGGACTATATGTTGGGTTTAGTACCTGTCTGCATACTAACTCTTCGTGAATTGCGGTTATACTCGCCAAATATACATTAACGGTAAATCCACCTTTTCACTATTATTCATTCTTACTATATACACGAAGGTTGCGATTATTATTATCATCAATTTCGTAAAATATTCTATACATGTAACCAAATACTGACAGACGTGAAATACTTTAACTCGAAATGGGAACATTAGCGATTCTATTAAGTGCAGTGTGGATTGTGAACAATTTTATGGGTGGGTTTTATTTTGATCAACTACTGTTTGCCTTTTGTTCCTGCAGAAAAATGATCAAGCCGAAAACTTCAAAAGTGACCAAAGTTTCTTGACTTTATTGGAAATTTACCTCGAATTTACATGAGATGCTTAGCATTGACGAAGCTATGATTTCCTAGCATGACCACAATTTTGGAAAAATGTTCATAAGAAGCAAACCAGTTCAGTTTCGTTTTAAAATATGGATGTTCAGCGGATCAGACGGCTATCCTTTACAATATGCAAATATCTTGTGGAAAATCAGACAATAAGAGGCACCTGTATAGTAAAATGCATGTTATTCGTTACTGAAAAACATTTACAGCACGTTGTTTTCGTCGACAATTTTTTTCAAGCTATACTCTTTTTCAACAGCTTTCACTGATGAATACGCGGGTATGCGGTGAAGTTCGCGAAAATAGGATCCTCAAGTATCCGTTTATACTTTTTAAATAGCTGAAAAAGCAGACCAGGGGAAATACCATATATGTAAAATAGAATGATAATATTACAGTTACTGTAGCAAGTAATAGTTCAGGAGCAACTCCTCGGCAAAAGGTCTCCAGAAAAGTAAGAGAAGAACATAATAAGAAAATTTAGCAGCCTCGTAAACCTCATAAAAAAATTTTATGAAGTAGTGCGTGGTGCTGATCTCTTTGACAGATTGTGTGCTAGCTATTGCCCAAAACACGAATAAAATTTTGGTGGAATCTTTTATTCCATGCTATAAATCTCAAGTTGTGGCGGCAAGTTTTTATCAATATGCAAACCAGGATAAAACTATGCGAATCATTTGGAGTTTGAACAGAAAATTGCAATGTATCCAATAAAAGCAAGTGCAACGAGGAAGGTGATTCGTCATCCTATCAAAATTCTATAAAATTCGGATGAAAATTTCAATATGTCGCATTTAAAAGGTTAAGAAAATAGTTATCTTTGTTTTTATGACTATAGATATTTCGCTTCTTTTTTTGAATAACAATGTCTTGAACACTTGAAAATTTTTGTGTGGGATTTATAGCAACATTTTGCAATACAACACCCATAAAATTTTATATGTACAGAAAAAAAAAAGTACGAAGATTTGAAAAATGGCTGTTGAAACTGTCGTTTGAAAAGAAAGCAAAATTGTATTCAATTGCTCTTCGGTTCAACTTCAAATAGAAGAAAAAAAAATAATTAAAAGTACAACCAAATAGGACTCCTGATCCCACACAGAAAACTATCTCATCGTTTTTTTTTTTATAAATTTCTATATAATAAAGTTACTGTATATAATTTGTTAAGTTTTTTTTTTATTTACAATTGCTCCATAGTTATGAATAGTTGCCGATATAAAGACTAACAAAGTGAGCAAATTTTTATAGTACAATATAATAATCATAAAGGGATCCGATGTATAAACAAGCAAATTCACAAAAGTTTTTCAAAGTTGCTCTCCCTTTTATTTATGTCTTTTATACATGGCATCTGTTTTTCTTTGTTACCTATACCTTACCTCTGACTGACATACGCATTCTAACAGTGTCAATGTTGTAAACACTTTACACACAGTTATACACCATTCACGAAAGGTGCCGTTCTCTGAGGTTTGTAAGACGATTTATATTGTATTTCTATAATTTAACATAACCGTTTTATATGATATATACGGCGTGTGCCACTTTGAGACCTTTCCAAGTTGATAACTCGAGACCGTCACTATGGTTCGTTCACTACTGGAGTCCGGCCAATCTGAAATCCCGGATTACCATTCTAGGAGTGTTTTTATTAGGAAATAACGTGATATGGTGTCTATTTATAATTTTAATTAAATAATTTCGTAAATAAAATAATCCGTGTGTGAGTAATTCATAATGAAGTAAACCGGAAAGGATAATCCAAATCTCACAAAACTTTAATAAATAGCTACCGGTTTGGAGCTTATTGAATTACCCAAGTTTTATTCTTCAACATTGTATTACCGGTAGCTATTTTAAGATGTTGTCGTTCGTTCCAAAAGGGACCCCCAAATTCTACTTTTTAAAAAATTAATTAACCGGTAAGTAATCTACTTAGTACTACCAAGATATATTTTAAAATTTTGAGATACAATTTTATTAATTTGACAGTTTTTATCCGCTTTATAACCCTGGCCCGAGGGTGAGTTGTGCATAGCTCGAAATCGGCAGTTTTATTATTTGGACCATCTTTTTTCCATTTGCCACATTATCTTTATAAATGATTTTATGAGGTGTTGGTCGGTATTTGGTCCATAGTTAAATTCTTTGAATCAATTTTCAAGTTCAGGTAAGGGTTGATGACAATTCTTTAAACATGACTACACTTTTTGAATTACATATCATTTTCCTCTAATGGTTCCCAAGTAATCAACTTAGGTGGTTTCGAGTTGTATATCCTGTATAACTGTAATATTTATTGCACGCTAATTGATAGTTCTAGTTAATAAGTCACTCATCTTGTGCACGCACGATTTACGTTTAGAAAACGTATTTCTTATTTGATTGGTTGGATGAAATACTTATTTACTTGCTTAGCTACACCGATGCACGTGACTAGTAGAGTCATAGAATTTAGCTACTTATTGGTGTTGTAAGTGTTTACTTCTTTCTAACACACTCAAAAATCAATTTTTATCTATTGCTCCACGTACTTACATATCAAACACGTTTTTTTGGAACACTAAAATCATCGAAATACAATGACGTTACACCATTAGATATATGCGTTTTCAAAAGATTTTCTTTATTACGATATGCACATTCAGTGTACCATCTTTAACTCGCAAATTATTACTAAATAAACACTGGATAAATAGTTCATAATCTAAAAGAGGTAGAGCGTGTATTGTGGATAACTTATTCGCGAATTTGAATGAACCCTATCAGATCCACGAAATTAAGAGAAAACCTTATATGGTACATTACATGTGCATTAGTGCATAGATTTATACATTTCAAATGAAAAAAAAAAGCACGTTAGAATAATATCAAACCCTTATTAATTACTTTTCCAAATCCCTCAGGGTTTCAAAGAATTCGTTGATGCAGAAAATCTAATGCCTCTGTCTACAAGTGATTTTCGTAATCCAGTATGCCTTGAGATGAAGATGCTGAGGAACGAAGAGGGCTCGCAAGGTACTATTATGATGCTGAACGCCTATGAAGACTTGGATATTAAGTCCAGACTCGCTAGCTACGGTACTAGTAAGAATAACAACAACAATAACAACGGAGATATGGGCAGCATGGATAGCTCCGATACTTTTGCCAGCTGCAATACGCATCCTTTCCATTCTCAGGGAGATCTAACGTCAGATATTGCCGATCCTTCATGTGCAATCGACAGCAATCTATACGTTAATCCCTTAGATAAGAGCGGCGATAACAGTCCGGTGACGCCGGCGCCTACAAGAAGTAGCGGTTTTAAAAAGTCGGCATCAGGCGATACAGCTCTAAGAAGCTTAACCACTTCACCCATGGATGAGAACTATCGCGGATTTGGGCCGTTAGATAGAGGCAGTCGCGGTAGTTTGAACGATTCATCCTATCCTAAACAGAGAAGAACGAGATTCCAACAGGTATGAATATCATGCCATATACTTTTCGTTCACTGAATTTCTATTACATTTGTAACTGCATGTTATAGTGGAATTTTATTCCATAAAATACGACTTTATTTGAAATTTATTTTATTATCATTAATCTCATATTACTAAATATTAGGAACACACATGGAAAAGCCTATATAATTACAATAGAATCTTTTGTATCCGTTATTCATGGGACTAGGACATAGTCAAATAATGTATATTATGTAGTCTATATGTATAATCGAAAACTTCCTTATACCAAACAGTGCACAGGTAACTCAATATAGACTGTAACAAATTGTTGAGTGCATAAAGTCTTTCCATTGTTTACCGTTTCTTGCGTTTATCATTTGCCTTCTTCACTTCTTCACTTTGTTATCCGACGTTTCACTTGGTTTTCCAGGTCTTCTTTTGACTTTGATCCTCGCCCCCAATACTTTTCTTGCCAGTTTATCTGCTCCGATTCTCCGCATATGTCTCCACCAATTTAGTTGTTTCTCTCCATAAATTCCAGAATGGGCTTTACTGTTAGTTCATCTTTTTCGTCCGTGTTTCTAATTCTGTCTCTCTGTGTTATTCTTTTAGCTCCTCTTAAGTACTTCGTCTCAATGGCTTCTATTTTGCTCTTCATTTTATTTATGAGGGCCCATGTTTCGCTTCCATAGGCGAGAATAGGCCTGTATATTGTATTAAATAAGGTCATCTTAGAGAGTAATGTGGAGGAGGAAGGAGAGGTAATGGGCTATTTATGCGGAGTGTGATTTAACGATAGAATCTAGTATGTCGTCTCAATTTGATTGGAATTTACTGCTTGCTTTTATTTCTTAATTGATCCAATATTTGGTCAAAATATAATAGTACCATACATATATTAGATGCCTTCCTGTTAAAGTATTAATAACTGTGTCATCGCAACATAAGTTAGTAGGGTGGTAAATATGGGCTAACGGCGTTGTTTACACATAACTAAAAATATGATACAGCTCAACTAAATTGATAAAAAAGGATAATTAGATTTCCGAGTACTAATCAAGTGTACCTGTTTTATACATCTAATACCTAATACAATATGTAATACAGTAATACAGCAACATATTTATACACACTGCGTCGAACAGTTCGACATACAGCAGCGGTTGAATGGGGGAATGTTTTGCAGAATTCCATACTCGTAACAATTCTCACTTCAAACTCAGTCTACCTTTTTTCAAAAATTTGAACATATACTCCTTATATCCATCTTAGTTTTTGAGACAATTAAGATAATTTGAGATTTTGGGAAATTTCCGCCGCTCTTTAAATATATTAGCACCCTGCATATTTTTCCGGAATCTTAGAGAAAAGTTTTTTTTTAACATTTCCCTAGCAGGTAAGTTTTTCGCTAAAGTGTACGGAGTGTTGCAGCAACGTACTTTGAACATTTGTTTTGTAAAGATAATTATTAAAAATAATTTATAAAATTTAATTCATGCTTACAATTTCAAACATTTATTCGAAGTGAGCACCATGCAAACTGTAACGCGTTGTTCGATCTAATAACCAAACATATATCGTGCGCTCCGGAAGCTGAATACTCTGTATACTTGAATACATTTTTATGTTGTGAAGAACTGGTCTCTGAATATTTCATTTGAAAATTTTTCCTCTAAATTGCTCCGAAAAGAAATTATCTTCCGTTCACGTATTAGATGGGTACGTTGTATGTATCATAAAATACAATGCCTATTATGGCGGATGCGCCGATTGCTCCTTTTTACGCTCAGAGAATGATACTCCCTTTTGCGTACATATTATTGAATCTTACTTCATATTAAAAACATTGTCATTGATATTGCAGTTTAGTCGTCCAAGAACTAGATTTGGCGACGCTTTCGAGAAAGATTCTCAAGAAAGCTTAGAAGCAAAGAAAGCATCCAAGAAAACATCGTTTATTTCATCGCGGCCCTTAGCCTCCGCAACACGTATCATAAATCAGCATTTATTTGGTTTACAAAATATAAGCGGATCAAGAGCAGGTATGCAGTTTGTTTATATTAACCATTTCGCAGTGCTTATGTTTATTTTTGCGGATTGATCTATTGGTATTTATTATTTAACAGCTGTTTGTACTACAAAAAATCGAATTATCTGCAGGTAAAAATGGAGGTAGCAAATCGTCATTATCGGTGGATTCTATAGATAGCAGAGCAAGTCCGCAATTAGAACATCATCGTCGGTCGAAGTCAATACTGAAGAAGTCGGAAAGCAGCGGTTACCGCAATACGGATCCAGAAAGTGAACGCTTAATATCGGATGGATTAGATGTCGGTTCTGGAAACGAATTTTCTCCGAATAAACGCTTATCATCTCCACCCTCCGCCCACAGAACACTTAGTCAAAAGCGTATGAAAAGTATACCCACTTATCAAAGCCAACAGCAACAGCAGCAGCAACAACAATTTCAACACCAGCAGATGCAAGAAAACGATAAGAGAATGTTAAAATCATCGCTCTTTCTATTAGACGACATTATTCACAAGGAAAAACAAGCGTACAATAACGAACACGTTATTGACAATAAGTTGAGTGATAGTGTTGGTGAAGTGCCGCTTTACATATGCCCACCACCACCACCTATGGATGATCACTCGCCCACTGAAGAAACCCGCTTGCTTTTGCATAATACCATGATCACTATTTCTCCAAGGCAACCTGGAAATTCTATTGTTAAAGGCTCCAATATAACCTCGTAGCAGTCAAAGGTAAGAAGTGTACAATTAACTCTTCGATACTTTTATGAAGGATTCAAAAATTTGCAACAAATAATACCTCTTAAATGATGATTCATAAAAACGCTTTCCATGGCGCAAATTGATAATTTCTCACATATTTACCTGGCTATTAGGCGTATAGTTTTAGCATTTATTCAGGAAGCAAATTATAGTCACTCAAAGTATGCACATGCCAGTTGGAGGTTTCTACTGACAAATGCTTTTACGTTTACTATTGGTACGAGGAACCTTTTTAGAATTATCAATTAGCTATAACATATACAGTTAATATTTCAATTATTCAGTTCAAAATATTGAGGGAAACATTTGGTTTACATCTCAATAACTTCTTAAGTTGTAATAGTACCGAATAAAGCTTATCTTGAAAAGTCACATTCTGTTCGAATAAATTTGCAAAAACAAAACAAATTTTTTATATCATTATTCTATCACATCAAAGAAAGTATAAGAAGTAAAGTGAACACATTAACATGTAAATTGTAGCTGCAGTTTGCTATGGAATAGCAATAAATGTTGACAGTTCATCATCAAACTGGTCACCAGTTCCAGCTACGTGTTCTAGCTGTTATCGAGCAGTTGCGAGAAATGTTATTGTTAACACTTTTGCCATCCTTCGTATGTAGAATCGTTACATAGAATCCAGAGGATACAAAAGGCGTATCGGACAAAGTTCTAAGAGAAAAACAAATCGAAGACAGTACCATTTTAATTACATCCTCCTTGCGTTCTCGTATATCCACAGTAAAAGGTTTCTAAATCGGGTTCACAATAACTTACAGATTGGGGATTTCCAATCAAACAGTTAGGAATGGATTGAAAGAAGCAAACTTGAGACTAAGAAGACCCATACGAAAACCTGTTTTAACCCCGAACCACATAAGATGTTTCCTTATCACGATTTCGTTCAACTCGTTATGATAGTCTGAAAGGAGTCGAAAAATCTGGTGTTGGTTTGGAGAGGAACTAGTCTTGATGATCTTGAGGTAGTTCCAGCAATAGTAACCGCTCAACTATACTTTGATTTAATTCTTGAGGGCTATGTTACACTAGCCACTTGTAGTATAGGCTAGTATAGGAGAGATATAGATACGAGAGGCCTTGCTCACTTTTGTAGATGTTCATAGTTAATTTCGAAATTTTCAGTGTTTACATGTCTTATTACGTACTCTCATCCGCAATCTTCGTATATATACGATAATTTCAGTAACAACTACCACCTTCCACAAGGGTACACTGAGCCCTGGTACACCGAAACGCGCGTATTCATATGATAAGTGTTGCTAGCTTGTGCTATTATTATTAATTACCATAAGCCTGCAAGCCCGCGCACCCTCCCTAACATATTCTTTAAAAATGCAATAGAATTTATAAAACGAATTTACAGTTTAAATATCCCACGATTTCTTATTTATTCTGCGGTGAACATTGTGAAAGGAGTGGTTTTTTATACCTTATATTTGCAACGTACAATAGTTGAAATTAAATATTTGGGCAGCAGTGAAATCGCGCTCCTGGTTGCTATTGCAACGGTACAACGCCTGACCAAACAAGCAATCATAATCCGGCTACTGTATCTGCATTTAGACCGCACGATTTCCACAACCAGTCCGATTTTAGCTATGAGAAAGAGAGAGAGTTGTTGTTTAGTATACATTTTCCCGGATTTTTATATAATGTGTTAAAGCATTTAAGTTAGTTTAATGAATATTTGGAATATCAGCCACCAACTTTCAACTGCACAAATTCTATTCAAAAATATTCATTACTTTAATGAAATCTAAAAGTACTTAAAAAATGTGTGAAAATAAAGTTCCTTTATTTAGTTTTCGTTGGAACTCTCTTTCTATGGAATATATTTGCATTTGTCTTTCTTGCTTTGATTTTATACAAATGCATTCACATATTAGCTTCGTTTTCGTTTTCCAGGTGCGTTACTTTTATCATTTGGAAAACATACAAGTGAGAAGGCCATCATCTGCACAGGGAATCAAGAGCCAGAACGAAGTATTGAAAAATCACCATATTCTTCTGGCGCTAGTACAACGTTCCGAAACCCACGTTAATACTGACAACGTGAATTTAACGATATGTCGAACTACGTACGTTACTAATTTCTGAAAGGAGATTAAATTGAATTGTTGGTTAATTTTGCACTAAAGTTAAAGAAACTTGCAAGCAATCTGATTCAAATCACGTTATTGGCCAGTCGTATGTTATAGGATTGCACATCCAGAAATACTACAATTCCTTATTTTTACGGTAAGGAAGAGCCTGATGCACGCAAAATTGTTAAAGAAGTAATTACATGGTTATATTTTGAATTGGATATATTTCGGTAGTTAAAAAAAGTATATATGAAGTTTTATAGATGTTATCGTGTAATATTTGTAAGTATAACGTAGTAAGAAGTAACAAGTAAACCTATTTTCAATAAATATGGTTGTGACATTTTATGCTATGAGAAACACTGAATTTTTGGTACGAGTTGCTCGCTTAGGATTCTTTGATTTTTCATTTTGAAAAAAAGGAAATTTAAAGGTAACTGTCCAATCAAGAGTATAATTTTTAAAAGCAGCTGCCTAAAAAAGTGCGAGCAATATCCTTAAAAATTCATCATTTATGTGTTTAATTATTTCGGACCAACATAGTACGCTGTAAGATAAAAAAATGCGCCTCAGTTCCGCTACTAATACGTGTAACGTACGTGTATATTGATGGAATATTTTTTAAATAATTATTCAGTTATATTTATGAGCAGTTATTGCATTACAGTTTAACGCAAGAATTGATTGGCTATTGTTAATAACAACAGAAAATATGTTCTTTGCGTATTCATTGACTTCATCGATTATGGACTGCTGCTAGATATTGAAAAATGTCGGCGTAAGAGGCATTGCCACTGCTCTTGAGTGGTTATGAGATTACCTGAGAAATAGAAGATTCGAATTAAAAACAGATAATTCGTATGGAGTTGAGTGTAATGTACCATTTAGCGTTCCACAAGGCAGTATTTTGGGGCCCATTACTTATTTTCTTTGTGTTGTACATCCGAAACTGCTTTAAAAATTGTTTGTACTTTATAGTTTATTATTTCAATGCGACATTCTACAAGTGGCCACTTTAAACCTACAAAACGAATTTTTACACTTTCAGATTAAGAAAGTAGCTAAATAAGAAAACAGTTAAATTAATGCACATACGATATCCGCATCTGAATGTAATATATCCGCTGTAGATCATCTGTAATTACCATGATTGCCTTCATGAAGGATTTTATTTGTAGTGTCTCTGTAACAGTATTCTAGAAATGGCATCACATTAATATTACTTTTAAAATGCTTCAATTATCTTAAGAGGAACTTTAAACCACTTCAAAAGTGTTTTAAAGCTCCAAAGTACGTAATCAAAGTAAGCGCAATATCTGAAGCCCTAAAACTGCTTCAAGCAATACATCGAAACACAGATTGGTGTAAGGAAGGTATAATAGAGTAATTAACATTTATGAAGAGAATCCAATATTATTACGGCATGCAAAATCCGAGGAATATTGGCGCAACAAATATTAATGAATATAGATTATTATCCAGTGTGTTACCATGTTAAGTTTACTCTTGACTTTGCTGATAACCTACCGTCATCTTCTTCAGAAGGTTTAATGGTAATGACAAAATTTCGAAATTGCCGAACGTTTTCAACTTGAACTTTCCTTATTAGAGTGTTACATGTGCCCGAATCGATTCTACGTTGAATCCATAACCTAATCCAAAATTTTCTCTTCAGCCTCTCTTGTTTTTTCTTTTAATCAGCAGCAAGCCTTTGGGCTTATATTCTCTTGCAATTCGCTGATAGAACTCAAACAAGTATTAAAGCATCATATGGACACAGCCCTGAGAGCAGTTGCACCAGAAATCCTTCTTGGTGCTTTCTGTTAACTCTTCAAGAATAAATAAGAGTGTACATTCATACAAATTAGTCTCAAGGGAACATGTTTTTAGAAATTACTCTCTAGTAGGCAGATACCTTAAAAAATATAATGTTACAGAAAGGTTGCTAATATTCGAAGAAGTTAGTTTGGTCATTTGTCGGTACACGTAAACGAGATTTTGAGATTTTATTTTTTGAACCACAATTACAATAGTTACAGAATTATGTAACTAAGATACTGTACGCCCGTTTTCTTATCCAGAACGTTTGATGGATTCCACAAAGTTGGTTTTACGATGGATTTATGGTGACTTGTCAGCATAAAAATCTATCGCTCCTTCAAACAAAATTTAACAATTTTTTTAACGGTCGGGTGGAAATGGACTGAGACTGACACGTTAGTGTTATCAATTTAATCATCAATCTGTAACGGAAAGCAATGGTTGATACAATGATTGATGTCCACCATCGTCAATGCAAACAAGAACAACTAATGGAAAGGGATGACTAAAAAATTGAATAGGTTGTACTTGTAAAGTTGACAAAGAACATTTCCTAAATGTCTATATTATCCATATTGTACGGTAAACCAGTGTAATGCAAAAATTTTTTTTAAATTTAAATATAAAAAATAATTGATTTGAATTCCATTTTTAGCTATTTTACTAAACATCTATAAAGCAATCATATTTGTATAAAGTTGTAAATATAAATATACATATAAAAAGATATCGTTACAAAAAAAGTAATAAAAAATGCAAATAAAAAACATAATATTTAAAGAACTGATTGGCCAAGCTTCTTTTGTCTGTGATTTAATTAATTTTAGGTGGATGAGATGTAATAATAATTGTTAAAGTAAATGTAAGATAAATTTTTAACGATGATTATTATCACTATATGCATACATATGACAATTGTTCTACAATAATCTGTGACTATTATTGTTTTTTTACTTTGCTGTATTTATAAGTTGTACTTTTTAAATTGATATCAATCCTGATAGATCATCTCCTATATGCTATAAAGCTTTCGAACTGTCCGCACTTCAACTTGTTAATTTACATGGAATCGCCTTATTTGTCTATACAAACACTATAAGTTAAATAAACAAACATATACTAACATCAACTAAAAAAAAAAAATTAAGAATAAGCTTTCTTATTTAGATCAAATCAAAGGTGTTACGCAGGCATATGAAATTTTTACAGATCGCATATGCGGAGCTAGCGAATTGTTGTACACAATATCCACGTTTCTTAAACGTAACAAGTCAATTATTTCCCTATAAATAACTAGTATAAATATCGCTAGTATTTATTTTAAATCCTAACAACTTTAAGGAACGTTGATTAAAATCACATCTAGATGAAGTTAGTTTGATTAGAATTTTCTTTTAATTTATGATCGCCAATAATTAGGTTTGCCACAAAGGGCAATTGTCTCGAAGAACTTTTCAATAACTTGAATATTAATTGTTAGTTCGTCAAAATAATAACGATAATTATTGTCAGGTAGTAACTGCATGTTTTTTAGGAGCGTATACTAAAATCCGCTTCCCTTTTTTGAAAAACGAAAAAAAAACGCACCATATTGCTTCTAGATAACATATCATTACAAATATACAAGCAATAAATTTATTCAGTAGTAATAAAAAAAGCTGTTGATTCTCTTCATTTAACCATAACTAACCGTGATTGTAACAACTTTCAGAAGCATTTAACCATTAGAAATGAAAAATTATAAATTAATGTAAATGCTTCCATCAAAGTAACATTTATTTATTGCTAACATTTTATAAAATTATCTAAAATAATGTATGACAAACACTTTGCTAAAATTACGATCTGTGTATAAAAGTCGATATTGCGGTTTATCCCTGTTTAAATATACATATATTTTTTCACACTGTAGAAATTTAACTAATCATACATATATAAACGCATGTATACATATATATCCATTGAAGCAATTCTAACTTTTTCATCTTTTGGCAAAAAGAAATGGAAAAAGGTATATGTTACACATACTTAACTAAAATAGATTATTTTGTATAATCTATATAACATGTTACAAACAACGTTTTCCTATCTAATTAAGCATATTCAATGGAAATAACATTCTAGATTTAGATCGTTTCATCGGAAATTATTAAACAATCAAACGTGCATTCCTAAGCTTTTATTTACTTTTATATGTCATTTAGGAATACGATTTCATTGTAAGACTATGATATTTTTTTGATATTTTTAAATGCATTCTTTTGGAAGATAACGTACAATATTACTTTATACATTAATTTTAGGATAGGACTTATTACAAAGAAGATGAGTTTCAAATACTTATGATGTGAAGATTTTTGATTTAAAGAATGTTTTCAGAACGTTTTCTAATAATTATGTTTGTTAGTTACAAAATTTTAGGTATTGATGGTATGAGGTTGGCATTGTAATGTGTTACATACCTTATGACAAGGTAGATATTAAATATTTCGAATGAACACACGAATGCTTCAGACACAAAATTAAATAATGAATGGTGCATAATATGATCTCATCCATTATTTCTAGAAATTCATCGTTATAATGATATATCAACATAGATACATACATAGTTAATTAAAGAGCATAAGCAGTTACAAACAAATAGTGCTTTCTATTAAATGGTGGCATTATTATTGGCTGTTTGACTAAACTGACATGTATTTTAGAGTGAATAAGCCATTACTGTTTAGTCTACTGTATAGAGCATAAGTGTGATAGGGTTTCTTGTTGTATAAATGGCTTGCATACTAAACCATACTCTTACACTAATGACACGTATAATTAAAACAAATGGATTAACGTATTATGTAACAATCTCTAAATAATCTACATTTATGTTGTGGAAATTTAGGACAGTTGATCTTTGAGGAAAAGGCATGGGCGTAGCCAGAATTTGGTCAAGGAAGGCGGAAGGGGGGTTAATTAGAGTTGATATTTTGGAGACTTTTGTATGACTGGCAATATGAAACGAAAATGAAATTATTTCAGAGATTTAGATCTGCCCCCTACTGAATATCCCCATGAAAAAAGGAAGTTCTCGTGTGAATGTGTCCTCCATTATAAGAAATTGTTACTTCATAGTATTTTTCTCTGATACTATTATTGTAATGTGGAACATTGGACGGTAAATAATTTTTAAAGAGAGCCGACGTATCTTTTTCCACCCATGTCTCTTACTTTTCTCCAATTGGAAAGTTTCTCATATTACAGGTATTATTCATCGTGTCCAATTTAGAAAGTAATAATGATCTCATGGAGCTGATACATTCGTAGTTTTCATTTCATTGCGCCTTCTTCTGTAATTCCCTTTTAAAAGCTAGAAGTGAGAATACGAGGCAAGTGAGACGTCACTCGAAAACATTTTTGTTAACGTCTCCATTCTTTCATTTTGATACTAGCGTTCGACATATACAACCACTTTTCACGATTTTTAAATTACTTGCTCAATTTATTACTCCAATAACAATTAAAAACCTTCCACAAGAAATAAAGGAATATCACGCGACATAAATGTAGATGATTTAAATTTAAAATAAAATATACATAAATTACAAACATGCTGCCGATGAACTGTTTGCTTTAAAAAAAACTTATGACGTTTTTATTTTATCTCGTTTTCCAAAGATCACAGACTGTTGAACTATAAAGTTATATATTAATCGTTGCTATCAAAAACAAAGAGATGAAGTAAAAACAACCAACGGATATAAGTGATATACTTGTATTATATGCATATACCTACAGTTTATTGTATAAATTGTTATTTATTTGGCTTAATTATTATGTTAGTTTATTTTATTTCCTTGTTTTTGACTCATGGATTATCTAATTATTATAATAATACAGTTGTTAATAAATGCTGGTATTTTCTTTGGTAACTGCACTTTCCATCCTCATCCTTTCAGGAGCACCAATTTTATTTTGATGATGTAAGACTTTTTTTAATACAAGCAGGTGAAATATCAATTGATCATCGTCAGATGAAACAAAAAAAGATTTATTGATATTTTATCATCTTGTGCATTTGCCTTCATACGATAATCACACACGTATTTTCAAAGTTCAGCGTATTTTCTAGATGCGAAGCTTTATGTAATCAGCGGAATTCAGAAAGAAACCGACAAAACGATTTTCTGTTAGATAAATTCTACTAAGATTAAGAAATTATGTTACAACTAAACGTGTTCCGGGTTCGGACCATGTCATGGTTAAACGAAAATTCGACGTTTCGCCCACAATCATATGAGGTTTCTTCAGGAGAGGAAAGGTGGTAGGCAATAGTTAGCACGGTAACTCAACGTGTAAACAGCGCCAGAGGCGAAACTAACTGAGCGGGAAGTAGTGTTGAGTTTCCGTGATCAATTGCTTCCTGTTCTTCAGTTAGTTTGACTTCTGGTGTAGTTTATACGCTGAGCTACCGTGCTAACTGTTGCCTACCACCCTTCATTCTCCTGAAAAAGCTCTATATGATTGTGGGCGAAACGTCGAATTGTCGTTTAACTATGACACGGTCCCGGAACACGTGTAGTTTTAACTGACTCTGGCCGTGGAAGCCTACGTTATTAAGAAATTATCTGCTCGTTTTTTTTTCTAGTAGTTTATTAATTTTTTTATAATTACTAAATTATATATTTCTCTATTTTTATTGCACTATGTATTCTTTTGTGTCCTTTTATGGGTTTACACCTTATTATTATTATTATTACTTTCATTATAGACAATATAATTATTTATTGTTATAACGGTATTGGAATGCATCTGAAATTATTTGTATTTGTATTTTAACCTAAGATTACTTTATATGTCTTGGGTTCACAGCTTATAGTTACTTAATACTTAAATCTGTTGAATAACTATGAGTATTATCTTAGTAATTGTTATCATCTTGCTATAATGAAAACTATTGAAAATAATTGTAAATGTTTGTTAATTTGAATAAAAATAATTGTTCCATTAATAGAATGTCATCAATTAATAAAAAAACATATTACCTGTAACTATATCTCAATGCTTTACGACAGCAACCAGCAATATTCTTTTCCATAATTTGCTCTTGCTTCTGGTCATTTTTAATTTTTCTCTTACGAGCCGGTAAAGATCGCCGTCCGTCTAACAATTCATCTTGAAACTTGCTCTTTTGGTTTGTTTCTGGTTTGTTGTGTGTTTCAATTTTGTCCGTTTGGTGTGAACCCAACATACACTGTTAGAAAAGTGAAAATCACTTGTTCTAATAATAAACTTAGGTTGGCGGGTTGAAACCACATCGTAATTGCATGAGTTTGCCAACGTTTCGCTCTCAATTGCATGGAGCTTCTTCTGGGCTGCTGCATGTTGTATTGCTGCGTTTCTCACAGCAGTGATACAACATGTAACCTCGTCTAATGCTTATCTCATACTCATTGAAGGAAAACTTATTCTCATCTCAAATTATGAATTCATGTACTTCAATCCCAGCAAACGTTTTGCTAATTGTAAGTTGAGGGTTATATGCTCGTCAAGTTACTATGTCAACATTAACCAATGTACGGGCATGGTTCAAGAAGTCCTTAGAAAATCTAAGAGATCATTAGTCACTAGACAGTCGTCAATGTGTCATCACACGGTTTTATTTTTATTGTCGATTTAAGCAAAGAATCTTTGTTTATGTAGAAAAATAGAAAAAGTGAGTTTCGAGCAGCTATATTTAAGGGGCTTAACACCGAAAGAGCTGAGCAACTGATTGCAATTGGGTAAATGAGTTTAAACGTGCCCGTACTTCCACACCGGGCGTCCAGTGAAACCCTTGAAATGAACGACAAAATCCACGATATGGCTTTGAACGATCGACGAATCAAAGTATTCGAAATAGTTGACTCATCAAGGTACAGTGTCTTGAATTTTGCATGAAAAATTGGGTGTGGAAAAAATTGCGGCAGGATGGGTGCAGTGTTTGCTCTCAGTGGAGAATAAACGCAATCGTGTGGTCGACTCTGACGCTGTTTTCACGCTTTTCAGTTTCAATCCTGACGAGTTTCTCCGTCGATACATAACTATGGACAAAATATGGAAACAGTACCACAGAGGCTTAAGAAAGCTGGAGAAATGCTTGGAAAAATGTATAGAGTTAAATGACGATTATGTTGAAAAATAAACAAAAATGCATAGAAAATACTTTATATTTCTATCTTTTTCTAAGGTCTTATTGAATGATTCTCATGTCATTCATGGGAGTCAATTGTAGGAGGCCATCTGTAGGGTAGATATAATGAAATAAGGACGAAATATTTGAATTTTGTGCACTCGTGATCTTCATTTTTACACATTTTATAAAATTTGTAAATTCTAAACATACAGCAATGACTTCTAAGGTTCATTAATAAAAAGAATTTAATACCGTATCAAAGCATTATTTTTATACCAGGTGTGTCGGTAATTCCTTTCCGGTTTTTCCGGC
>LR737385.1:13692504-13771122 GCA_902655005.2 Marronus borbonicus | reverse complement strand
GGAGCATCTAGGAAAACAACAAAAGCTGAAGATTTGAGAATTGTATTATTAAGCAAACGCAGTAGAAAATTAACAGCGCCACAAATAGCAGCCGAAGTCAATCGCGGCCGTGAAGAACAAGTTTCGGCGAGTACGGTAAAATATCGACTTGGATGCTTTGGAGTGACGAGTCAAAGTTTGAGGTTTTTGGGCAAAATCAACGAGTTTCTGTCCGAAGATCTAAAACCGAAAAGTGATTCCGAACTGCATTGTGCCTACAGTGAAGCAAGGGCGTAGTTCTGTGTTAGTGTGGGGATGTTTCTCCATTGCTGGGACGGGAGATTTATGCAGAGTGCAGGGTGTAATGAGGAAGGAAAATTATTTTGCAATACTCCAGAATCATGCAGTGCCATCAGGATTGCGTATAACAGGCCGCAACTCTACATTCATGCATGACAACGACCCAAAACACACTGAGTTAGTGTGTAAGAACTATCTAAAGGAGCAAGAAGAACAGCACACCCTGAAAGTAATGACATGGCCCCTATAAAGCCCAGATTTGAACCCTATAGAGTTGTTGTGGGATGAACTGGACAGGAGGATCCGAAAAGTATGCCCAACTTCACAAGAACATTTACGGAATATTCTCCAACATGAATGGATTAATATTCCAGAATCCATTTTAACAAAACTTATCGAAAGAATGCCTAGAATAGTTCGAGCGGTGATTAACAGCAAAGGAGGTTTTTTCGATGAAAAAAAAATATAATGTTCAGTATGTTATATTAGGCCAGAATAACTTTTTATTTATTTATTTTTGTCTTTTTTACCTGTACATACAATAAAATTGCATTTTGTTTTTAGTTTCGTTTGTTTCTGTAACCTTTGATGTTTTTTACCAACCGACCGAACTTCTCTGAACGGCAGTGTACATAAAACAAATGTGGTGCGTAAGTAACTAGGATTCAAAGAATACGTTTTTTGTATTTTAATGTTTGAAATAATGGTTCAAAACTACTCTAATCGTGAGTATTACGATATATTGATGGTTCTTAGTGCTTTAAATAACGCACGTCAAGCAACACGCTTGTATGCCGTGCAATTTCCTGTGCGTCGTAGAAATTCTGGCCGTCTTCGTTTACGTAATGATGCAGTCCTTGATTTGATAAGAAGCGATCTTTCAAGAAGCACTAGATTCGCTGGGAGATAATGCTCTGTGACGTGACCAACAGCACCTGTATTATTTCAAAACAATCCAGCATTTGGAAGATAACGATAGTCCACTCTGGCAAGCGTACGAACGGCGATCTGAACATTCAAGGCTCTATGGACAGACGAATGTTTCTTTACCCAATATGGTACTTTCAATACTTATAATCAACATCACTGTAGTTATGGGAATCTACATATAATAATGCCGAGAAATCGCCAACGTCGCTTTGGTGGTCCTTTAGTTTATTTTTTCACATTTTCCCGTATAAACGCAGACAGTTATTTAGATTTTCTGGAATAGCTTCCAGAACTTCTTAATGACGCGCCTCTAAATCTTCGGCAGAATATGATTTTTGTGCATGACGGGGCGGGTCTCCACTTTACCTCCATACTTTCTTTGACCGATGGATTGGCAAGGATGGTCCAATAACTTTAACAGCTCAGTCGTCAAATTTAACACCTTGGGATTTCTTCTTACGTGGGGTTTTGGAAGCGCCAATTTATCCGACACCTATGACCGATGTTAATGAACTATAAAACCGTGTATTTCACGCATCGGTTACATGTGCAAAATTGATGGAGTGGAAGAGTTGGTGCGCAACAGACTACTGACACAACTCACTTCTGTTTACGATGACCGAATAAAGAAGCTACCGATTTGCCGGGAAAAATGCATATCTCAAGCAGGAAATTATATTGAAAGAAAAATAAAATCCTTGTTTATATATGATTTGCCCTAGTATTTACTAACAGGTGCTAAGAATAAGATACTACATGCTCTAATCCAAAGTTATAGAAACCTAGAAACAGCTTATCAGTTTAATGTATATCGCTACATAAAGAAAACACAAAAAGTAGCAGCTTACTGCTAACCAAAACCAGTAGCAGCTGCAACGCAAACGAGCATTTTGCGCATTACTATATAGTAGCCTCATTTCGTTCCGTGTTTAAAATCTTTAAAAGAATTTTCAAATGATGGAGGTCTCTGCCATAGCTTTTTTCCTTGTAAAATGTTTGCGTTTAGCTATTTCGCAATTTAATTTATTTAATTATTCTGTAGTCCTTCTTTCCATTCTCTTTAGTACGAACGAGGACATATTAATGACACGAATTTAACTATTTCATGCACGAATGCACGGATACCAAAGCGCTTTATCAGTGAGAACATCGAAGTCATTATATTTACAAGACGTAAATTTACGTAGTCAATATAGTTAACCTACCGGCGTTGCAAACGTTGCTTATCTAATCACACGTGCAATATACATTCAGATTTTAAATTATATCAAAGTAGAAGAGACAGGTTCATATTCCCCTTAATGAGAATAATTATATTATTGTTTATGTTAATTTTCGAAACGTCACAGTAAACAGTAACATTCAATGAAAATACTTATTGGGGATCGATAATCTTGTTGTTATAAGTCTTTAGTTAAAGTTAAATTGGCTAATGATACAAGAAAGCATGTAAAAGAAAACATTCTTGTATATATCTTTACCGGCAGCATCACTAATTAACATCTCATAATCTTGTTATTATATGGAGATACTTCCCCTGAGAAGTACATCATTAAGAACCTGAGCGGAATCCGCGAGTATTTACATAATTCAATTAAAAATAAAGTTATAAGAAATGTTAACGTTATTTTACATACATTGTATGTACATTATTAATGACTTATATTTCCGTAAATGTCTAATAATGAAAGAAGTCAGACAAGGCGACGCAATGTATCGTGTTCTTGGCGACTGAATACACCTGAGGCAAATTTGGAACACAAGTTCTTGTATATGAGCATAAATACGACGGAATCTTTAAGAAAAGCAGGTGTTTCATCGTTAACGAAGGACATGCTGCATTGTTGTGTTTCGCATAAACAAAGGTGGTTTAGGGTAGGTTAGTGAAGCTACGGCAAAATCGAAGCATTGGGAAACATCGAATGAATTTTTATTACGATGTCTGCTTTGTGTGGTTGATTGATGAAACCGTCGATTTGAATAAACGTGCACTGAAGTAAGTATGAACATGATCATTTGTATTTCGCAAAATTTTCGGATGTACATCTTTTTGTATCTATTATTTTATGTCTTATGTTCAACTTATCTCAGTCCGAAATTAATCCTAATAACTAGGATAGATGAATATAGAATATAGATTTAATTCTTTGATTCTAGTAATTGTTTTCTTGCACGTTTGTTTGCATTTAGTTCCATTTTATTGCGAGGCAAAGAAGTGTTTATGGCCTTTTCTTTGTCTTATACACGTAGGCAAGAAAAAGAGGCCGGTAAATATCTGATGGTGCGAGAAACGAAATTCGCCAACGGAAAGATCAGTTATAATTTATTTCAAAATTATGTATATTATTATTGCATTGCATAAGGACAAGCATAGTGCTATTCACATGCAGTCATTAAACTAGAGCAACACTATGTAACTGATTTTGACATTACGGTACCTGGAATTTTAAAAACAGCAAGGATAGTAAACTGTGGACTTGAACTGAGAAACAGAATGACATAAACAGGGCCCAACAACAAGCCTTTTTTCAAAATTCCTCGATAAAATATAAAAAAGTTTAAAGTTAACATGAAACTATTTCAACGAAAACTTTAAAACCTCGCAAACTAAATCTATTTTGACCTTTCAACATCAAAATTACTACTCACGAATTTTGGAGAAAAAAGTGTTTGGTTTTGAATCGCGTGCAACTTCGAGCCAAGATTTTCAAGATAGGAGATCGAAGTATATCATTTTGCTGAAGAACTTCGATGTACAGATATAAAATTTACTACTTGGCGAAATAAACAAGAAAATTCAACTTCACTTTCCAAAATTTCAACAATTTATGCATTTCTCTTAGCAAAAGAAGTAAATAGATCCTACACTTTATTATAATTTATACAAGTATGAATAATTATCTAATTTTTATACAGAGAGTCTCACTACAATATATAGCTGTAGTTAGTTATCTTGCTCAGTAATTTTATTTTCTTCAACCTTTGATTATTTCAGGGGATGCAAGTAGCCCGAAAATTCAGGTTTAAACTAAATTGATTGCATGTTTGCAAAATAATTTCATGCATTGGCGGCTAGTAACATAAATGGGAGATCAAATACAAAGTTCTAATTCCTTCGTGTATTTCTGTTGCACTAGACACAAAATAGTCGAGGAAATCAAAGCGTTGTCTGTAATGTGCTATCGTTGATTTCGTGTAAGAACAGTGACTGTTGTTCAATTTGCTTTGTTTTAAGTAGAAAGACGTCCTAAATCGACGTCGAGCATCGATAAGTAGGCAGCATATTTTAGAGATTCTTTGTGCTTCTGCGTTGCAAGGTATATGACAATGTAAATAGAGATATTGATGCTTAAAACACCTAAAACTCATCTAAAGTAGTTCTAGGAGTAATAAAAGAAAATGTACTTGAAAAACGAGTAGATAGTCGCGGGATGTGAAAATTAGTGATATGTAGTTAATGACTACGGTGATCACACAGTTACCATATTCTAATGTACTAGCCATGAATGCAAAATATAAAGGTTTTACCGTGATGTGATAATAAAATCTTTCGAACACAGACTATTTATGTGGGGTATAAATGTAGGGCAAAACACCGAGATCTTTAAATGTGGTGGTCTTTTTGATGATTGTATTATCAATACTGCACTCTGAAAAATATGTATTATGTGCACGCGTATAAGATACTGAATACTACTTGCTAACATTAAGCTTAAGAGAATTAGAAGAACACAAATCAACGAACATGTCTAGGCGTTCCTGAGGAAAGTGTACATCATCTACAGAGTTGATCGTATATACCGTAAGCGTGTGCAAGTATGTCACATCGAAGAGTGAAGCAGGTCATTGTTATAGAAAAAAAGTAGCGGCGCGAAACTGAAACCTTGAAATACCCAGAAACCGAAATAAATTCCTCAGAACAATGGCCACTGAATTGAACTTAAATAGTTCTATTACTTAAGTTTGAAAACAAGAGCTTGCTGAAGGAGGGACGCATTCCAAGGGCACAATTTTCTGAACTAAAATTCTGAGATGTATTGTATCAAATGCGTTAGAGAGATCAGAACATGACACATCCGCTTGCATAAGAATATGCAACATAGTGATCGGTTGATCTTCGCGGAAAGAAACCATGTTGATACGAAGATAAGCACTGGTGAATATTGCTAATAATGGACTTTAGCAAAATTGGAAAGTACTAGAATTGATCTATAGCGGTTTAATTGGGGCTTGTCCTCCTTTTAAAAGTTGAATTAATTCTGGTACGCTTCCACACATCAGGAAATGTCGAAGTCTGAATTGCTAATTATCATAGCAACAGGGTTTGCTAATACAAATCTGGCAACGCGAATGAGAAAGCTGCGAATACAATCATCATTGTAGCAAATTTCGATGGTGACGTTCTCAACTGACATTAAAAATAAAAAAACGGTAAGAATTTATAAATTTAACATTAGTGTTAACAGAACAATTTGAGTTTGATTCGAAGAGAATAAGCTAGCAAATGCATTGGTATAGTGTAGTTTTTCAGGAATTCGTGGTGTTCCTTTTTTGGAGTTAATAAATGCATATAACTTTTTAAGTAAGAGGTATACAGAGTATACCAGAAAATTACGGAAAATCAACACAAGAACGATCTAAGTTGTTTAAAACAACTTTGATTCTTAGGGAGGCGTGGTTCTTAAGTCTTACTATTTGCGATAGTATTGGACAAGACGAGTAGGTAAAAATGGAAATTAAACCATTTGAAGTAGGTTAATGAAAAATGGAAGAGATATTTGTGTCAGTGCTTTGTTACTCGGATAATATGGTAATTCTAGCGAAGGATGAAAAAGCACTCAACACAAATATGGATATATGAAAGCACTAGGGGAAGTAAATATGAAAATCAGTGAAGAAAAAACGAAAACGATGATCTTAGGGAACACAGAGCATGTAATAAAGGTATGCAATGAAAAACTGGAACAAGTGCACAAATTCCGAGATTTTAAATCGACATTAGCAGAATTCATTTTTGGATAACAAAGAAATGCTTAAAGATATTAAAATAGAAATAATAAAAAAAGTAGTAACGCCGACACTGATATATGGAGCGGACACGGACGATATCCGAAAGACACAAAAGTAAAATAAGGGCCTTAGAAATGAGATTTCTGAGAAAAATCGAAAATAAAACAAGAATAGATAGATAAGATCAGAAATACAACGTTTAGATAAAATTTGAAAATAAGACCTGTAGTGGAAAAAATAGAAGAAGCACAATTGAGGTGGTATGGACTGACGCCAGAGTAGTTCGATTGATGTATGAAGCTAAAACAAGTAAAAGAAAAGCAAGAGGCTGACTAAGAAGAACGTGGTCAGAAGAACTAAGGGCATGAGGAGATGAGTCAAATGGGAGGAAACGCAACAATACACGTAAAATAGAAAGCTATGGAGAGATATTTGTAAAAGATCAGTTTTAGACGACTCAACTCCACATCTTAGCTGACTTATGGATTGTGTATGTATGTACCTGTCTTGCTTAATAGATAATTCGATATATGCTACAAGCCGCAGAGATTTGTTCTTTACATATAACACATACACTGGTAATAAGCGTCTTTAGTAGACTTCCATTTTCGTTTATAATAATTCTTGAATTTCAAAATAGATATCAGAACTGAATTAAACTATGGCGGGTACTTTCGTTTTGCGTTCACGTGGTATGGCGCAGAATGCCTCTGTACTTCATAAAGAATCCTGTAAAACTTATTATTAGAGTAGGCAAATTCGGGTGCATACCACTGGCGCAGCTAACGAATGGACTCTCGCATGCAAAACACTAGTCAGTATCTAGTTCGCTGTCGCCTGGAGCGGACGTAATAGTAGCAGCGAAGTGTTGTGTTTTTAATAATGTCGAAGGTACGTAGATTGAGAAAACAGCTATCACTAAAGACAGTAAATAGGTTCATTAAGGATTATCCGTATTTGACTTACGACGGCGTAAAAATTAAATGTTTAGTGTGCGATATATTTCTAACCTGTTGGTCACAAACACATTGTAAACGGCATGTGCAAAGTGCAAACCATAATAATATCAAAACTGGTGTCGCTGCAAAATACGAACAATTCTTATTTGATTTATGCACAATGATGACTCAGTGTAATCTGGCGTTTATTTTGTTAAACAACGATTCATTTATTTCATTTTGGAACAAATACGCCAACATTACATTACCGAGCAGGACCACGTTACGAAATTATTTACGTACATTGAGTAAAGTTAAAGCTAGCTGAACTGAAAAATAAAAAAGTGTGCTTGTGTGTGGATGAAGCAACTGATTGCACAAAAAGATCTGTACTTAATGTTATTGTGCGCAAAATGGAACCACATTAATCGTCATCTTCAATTTTATTAGCTTCTAGACGAATAGAAGAATGTACTGCCCAAGTAATTTCAAAAATGGTGTTAAGCACATTGGAAAAATTTGAAATATGCAGAGATCAAGTCTTAATGTTTATGATAGATGATGCTTTCTGTAGGCCGGTCTCTTAAGGAACAGTGTGGTAACTTTCTACGTATTACATGTAAAATTCATGCTCTACATGTTGTGGCAGAGACAATTCGTAGATGTTATCCATAGGTGGATGCGCTAATTGCAAGCAGTACAAAAGTAGTGTTTCTGAAATCCCCAAAACGTATTCAGGAATTTCATAGACTGTGTGTTTACTATCATAAATATTTTGCGAGTATAAAGAACGTGGTTATATTATTCAATCCGAAAGAATGTGCAGCGATCAAAACAAGTCAGAGAAAATTTGAAGATAGTCAGGTTAAAAGTGATTTACAAACTATTTGCAGCAATTACATCGGAGTAGTGCAAGCAATAGAAAAATTACAGAATCCTTCACTATCGTTAGAGGAATCACTGCAAATTGTGAAAGATGTACACGCATAGTTTTATTCGGTAGAAGACGCAAAAAATGAGTATGTTCTAATTAAGTTTGAAAGTGTTTAAGACAAAGATTCAGATTTTGCCACACATAGACAAATTTGTGAAGGTTCGTCTACGGATGCGTTAAGTTGTTTCAAAGATTTTTTTAATTATGCAAATATAACGAATTTGCCCACTCTACTCATTATATATGCATTAAATATCATATCATCATCATTATTGACAATGAATTACAGGTTAATTACTATGTAACATTTAACATGGCCATATGTAAGTATAAAGTAGGTGCTAAATGAGTGCAAGTGTGATAAGATGAGCCGGTGAGAAATTTCTTGCTAGTTTATTGTTATGAATTCTTTAAGAAAAAACTTGAACATTGGTCATTGAATTAATCTGAATTTGAGGCACAATTGGAAATGAATGAACCATATTCAGTACAAGTAACTATTGCGCAAGTCATGTACGAATTGTTTACTAAATAGAACGATTTATTTAGTAATGTTTAACACTTAAAGTCATAATACACTTTTAGTTCAATTCAGATATTGTACCTGGACGAACCATGACAAAAGTCATCTAAATAGGCAATCTTAGCATATCAATTATAAATATGTTTTAAGTTTTTAAATTTATTTTAATTTAAAACCATTAAATATAATGAATATGTTAGACAACTTTACGACATGAAATAATTTGCTTCAGAAACAGATTATCGCTAGCTATTTCATCCACGCAAGTTTACTTGTGTATAAGAATTAACAGTTAATTTGTACCTGATCACGATTAGTTTACATACCAATTATCGTTGGTGTAGTCCAAAGCAACCACAAATTATGTGATAGATTGCCTAGATTACAGGAAGGGGATAAATATACAATCGATCTAGCTTCTGATAGCCGAAAGGTGGAAAGGTTCTCTATCCCGATCTCCGCAATAAATTTCATTTATTAAACTATAAATCTAGAACCAGGTAACAGGAGAGCATAGTATACGTTGATATATGGATCACCTGTCTAATTTTTCAATAATTGATTGATTCCATCTCGTACTGAAATGACGTTTAAATTGGAAATACGATTTTCTACAATATCCCTGTCAATAATTACGTGATAAATTATCTGATGGTTAACCATTTATTCTATCTAAATACTGTGGAACTGACATTCTCTGATTTCAATTACATGCAATTTGTGGTTGCGGTTTGTGTGTTGCCTCACTTCTTCGTACTTATAATACCAAGGGTAGAAACTTATGGTTGATTCTTTTATATTTGCGTCCATTACAGTGAGTGTTAATGTACTACAAACCACAAGAGTGGAGACCATTTATTAATGGTAATAATCTATTGATAATTTGCAAAATTTTGCATCTTAAGGATAGTTTAAATAACTAAATCCTCCTTGAATTTGAGTTTGATTCGAGATAGAAAACTACTAATATTTTGTGATTATTCAGACTTTTAATGGTGTAAACAATTAATTAATTGAAAACGCTTTATTGTTGCAGTGGTAAGAGGGTCTGTTAGCAGAAGCTTTTGATTGCGCTTGAGTTAGATGTTGCTCTATATATGAAATGAAAAATGAAATATCAAATGGCAGATTTTTCTAGTGGATCCGTTAAACAGATTCTATTTACCAAGTTTGTGGATAAAAAAGTAAATTAATACAAACAATGGAGGACGGGTACTATTTAAAAAGTTGCAGGTTTTTGATATTAAAGCAACTTCTTTACGGATTCATAGCTGTAACTTATCAATGTTTCTGTACATTTCCTCTACTAGTGCTTAACGCGTTAAACATCTTTATAGCATACGATGTTGGGCTTCTAACACGTTGTTGCTAAATAGGCGGCGCATTGCCAAAGTTCTTTGTATCAAGGTTCAAGAGGGTTTTCATATTTCTTCCACTTGTCGTATAGGTATAGCGATAATTCTGCAATGAAATTATTTTTTATTTAATTTTGATTACGAGGTACTTTCTTTACTTTCTAAAAAAAGCCATTTAACTGACAATTCCTTTTTCAAATTGGTTTTAAATTTGCAAATACATAAACTGTATTCAACGTTGCAAAACCTTCTTGTAAAGTATGAAAATTGCTGATAATTAAGTTTTTTAGAAGTAGAGTATTGTTGATCTTCAAGTTGCTCTGATCATTATTGTATCAAAATAAAGGATGAAGTAAGTAATAAAGAAACCTGCACTTTTGTTATTTCTTTTCTATATTTTCGTTGTTCTTGGTTGATATATGCTAAGATACGTAATGATACACACAAGTGATTGAAACTGTGTTGTGTGATCAACTATGTATTTGTTTGAAGAAAAAATGTTGTTAGTTTTGACGTATGGTGTTTAATAAAACTAGTTGAAATAAAGGCAATTGTAAATAGCAATACTTTGTTCATTTAAATATACATCAAAAAACATTCAGAAACTGCTGTACTGCCACATAAGATGGTTACTAACTGACACTGAGAGAGTGTCAATTCCAATGATGGTGACTGTAAAAGAACACAATGGATAGTAACCAAATAGAGAACCAATCGTTGTGAGCAAAATTTTCAAGCATTTCTTAAATTTGGAGTAAGAAAGCTTGTGACTAATGGGGATAAAAAATTCAAGAAGTTGCTAGAAGTCACAGAAAATCCACGTTCTTCAACACGTCAATTGTTTTTAATTTATACTATAAGTGTGGGTTTGTACATGGCAAATTAAAGGAAAGCAAATTTAACTCTTACAAACCTAGTCTACTTTTCACAATGATTTTGGTTGACATGTTGTATTTTGCAAATTGACGACGGACCAAATTAACAACGACGTAAAATTAATTAACAGGATCACTTTGTAGGAATAGTATTGTTGGATGATCTAGAATCATACCCAAGGTCTATAAAAATAAATACCCGGACAAAAAGTTTCAGTGAGCATATTATCGGCCCTTTCATCATCAGCGGAAATCTTACTGGGGCTAGGTACGATTTCGTATAATAATGAAAAGGTTGAAGAAGAACTAATAAACAATAATCTAAATTCCTATGTTTGGTTCCAGCAACATCGTGCACCACCTCATGGATGGGTAAAAGAGGCTATTTAAAGTTTACCGCAACCTTCTCGAAAATATTGCAAAATTGGAAAACTGTTAGGGTAAATTGTTACCTTGAAACCTATTCGAAAAAGAATTTTTTAATTTTTTTTTTCAAATGGAAACATGTATTAAAATGTTATGTTTCTATTTTATTTTCTTTTGCTTTGTAATATTTTTTTAATAAAGATAGCTTTACGAAACAGCTGAAAAAACTATATCATCTATTAAAAAAATACTCAAAATTGACTTGTATAACTCAAAAAATTCTAAAGATCCCGCCAAACAACTTTTATATAAAACATCTTTTCGTATAATAACGTAATATAGCGACGGTAGAAGCGTCATTCCGTACAATTTGAAGATGTTGCGCATACGTGAGTCACTATAACATTTTAGCTTCTAATGAATGTACAAGAATAGCTGGTTAAATTACTATTGTTTTTTTCTCCTCACTGAAACAATGGTTGCTGCATTAGTCCAAAAGATTTCCTTTTTTTTTACTTAAGAAACTAGACGATCGGTATTCTTGGCTATCTTTGCATGTCTCTGGATAATCTGTATTCAAGTAGCTACTCGGAATAAAATTTAGGATGCAATGATAGCGTTTACTTTTTCGTTGTTATGAGGATAAATTAGCATTCTAGTACTTATTGTTAACTGAATGTACTGTTGAGATTGCAGCGGTATGAGTATCGCACGTCGCGATCTATGTAGAAAATCTGAATTGCATGCAATCATTTGCATATTACAAGAATATAATATTATGGCGACGTCATTGGCAGATTGCTCTCTAATTAATTAGTCCGCAGATAAGATTGCAACACAATAGCCGTATTGCGACCGCATCGTTGATTTATGGGGTTTCAACGAACCTATTATCCGCTCGGCCTTTGTAGAGGCGGTGCGACGCGGCACGGTGTTCGTATATATGGCTACTTGAACTACACAGAGTTAATTTATAATTTGATGCAATGCCGCAAGGTAATAATGCATTCTAATTTGACATCAAAATCTGTTACTGGTTTTCACTACTTTTCAATCGCTGCTTATTAATGTAACAGTATTCGAATAACTGCATTCCAACGTTGCGATGAGTGAAGCACAAATAGTTGCGAAGTAGAATAGATTTATGGTGTTCTTAACCGATAAACCTGAGCGATTGCCATCTACCTTAAGCAAGGCCTTTTGGGTGACCTACTAGCGGATATTGGGGTGAGGAAAAGGGTAAATCTCCAGCAGTGTATGTAAAGAGACGCCAGCACGGTTTTACTTAAAAAAACGCAGAACAATTAATAAACCGGGAAAATAATGGTAAATGAGGGTGGTAGGGTACCAAGCATATAAACAATCAACAAAATATTGAACATATGTATATATTAAATGAATTTCTTTTTTTATGTATATATATACAAACAAGTGTACGGATAAGTTTGGATGAAGCATATAAACAATAGAAAAGTATAACCCAGTTCCGATTCAGTGACAAATATCCAAATAATTAAATAAAGAAAAACTTACAATCACAAATGTTAGAAATGTTTGGCCCAAACGTACTTTACAATGAAATATACAAATAATATTATTGTTAACAATAAGAATATTAATATATAATAAATATATAACAATAAAATACAGAAATGCACTTTAAGTGGTTGAAAAGCAAAGTGTTAATGAAATTCTAATATATTTGTTTTATTAAAGCCACAAATTAAATTATATGTACAGGTGTCTCATTCGGAACTGCATTGATGAATATAATAGAATAATAGAAAATTCTGAAAACAAGGCAATACACTAAAGCCGATATGTGCTATTGAACTAAAATAGTTTTAGTTATCTGACATTTCCGTTTATACCGGAAATAGTTATCAACTTTGTTATTTTAAAGGGAACAGCCTAGACATTATTATATTTTTGAGTTCCTGATTCAATTTTAAGGTTTGTTTGATAAAACAACTATGTCGCTATTTCTAACCACTGAAATATTTGGCATTTTTGAAAATGTTTGACAGATACTCGAGTGCCTGTGAATTTTTGTAAATGTGAAAGCGTTTATCATGGAAAATTGAATTTTTGCAGAACTGTTGATCGTTTAGGGTAGTATTAGAATTCGTACGAATAAAGTATAAGATATTATATAGCATGTCCGATAATTACGCTTAAATTTTCAAATGGAAAACGTGTTAAAGCTTATTTTTTTAAATACAACTACTTATTTTTCCTTTTCTTATCAAATTGCTTTTACAAAAAAAAAAACAAAAAAAATATCGTATTTATTAAGGATCTAAAATTGATACTTCTCAAGATACTTAAGAAACTGTGTGTTGTTTCAAAAAAGAGTACCTACTAGCACACGTAGTCTTTTAAATTGTCGTACTACTTTGGAGATGTCTAAGTTATGGAATAGAAATGTTAGATTATTAAAGATGTTTTAGTTCAATAGCACATGTCGGCTTTAGCGTAATGACAAATTTGTAAAATTTATGATGTATATTCTTTTATATATCGATCGATGCAGTTTTCGGTGAGAAACTTGTATATATTTTACGAAAAAAAGCAAAAAGTGAATTTATTAAATTAGAGAATCACATATAGTTGATCTGAAGCAATTTGTATATTGGTTGTAGCTGTCTTGAAATACTTGGAACGGGCTGAGGTTCCAAACAATGTTGAGGATATTTGACTGACTGACTAGCTACAGACTAGGTTAAAAAAGTATAAATTAAATAAAGATGGAACAAGGCAAATGAAGCGCAGACGTATTTAATTAAACGAACGTTTGGTAGAAAGACAATTACAATTTTGTAGAAGTTATAGATTCTGCACTAGCAGTAATCAAATTTACTGCAAAATTTACAAATTTGCAAAATTTTTAAACAACCCGACCACTGTTCAACGTATCTACCAGCGCTCACTATTCACGGCAGAAATGGCGGAAACTGGCAAAATCAAAACGATACTCAAATAACAAAGAATAACTCAACACAAAGCTAATAATGAACCAAAATTATTGCAGAAGAAGAAGAGCCTAATGATGAAAATAAAAGATAAACAACAATATTAAATATTTATGAATTTTTCTCTAATTAAAATTTCAACCGGCACAACATTTTTGAAATGCCGGATGTATGGGTAACTATCCACTAGAGAGTAATTTTCGAAAGTCACTTTCGATACCTTGAGATATTTTCAGAAACATATCCATTTGGGTGTAGCTTTTACGAATATGTATTCCCAAATATTAACCGAAAGTACTACAAAGAGTTTCTAATGTACTTACTCTCTAAGATGTCCATATCATGCCTTTAGTAATTTTGTAAATTCTATCTGCGAGTTGTCAACGTGTATTTGTCCAAAAGCTTGCTGTTTGTTGCTTTTTATTAAGAGAAAAATACGAAAGAAGACTCAAGAAAACATGTTGGCTCAAACCTTGGATTCAACGTGCTGTAGAATTGGGGGTATGTAACATACTAACAGGGGAAATTTAAATTTAAATAGTTGGTAGAATTAGTTGGACCAAAAAATTGCAAAAAAAAGGAGCGCAGAATGCGTCAAGACTGCCTTTAGGAATCATCTGAAGAAGATCAACAAAACGTCAAGAGTAAAATCAGCGACACGGTACCACCTGGTAGATTATATTATTGTACGTTCTTTAATATTTTTTGTTTCTTCTCCCTATCGTGTTATGCGTTAGGTTTTGTATGGCATAATAATATAAATCCTAATGAGTGTTTAGCTCTCGGCGAGAATTATCAGTATAAGAAACTGTCTTAAACCTTGAAAGTATTAAAGGTTGTACAAATAGATTTCTTCAATCATGTATAGGGAAACTAGCTATTAGATGGTGGCGGCGCTCATCTCGTCCTTTAGTTTTGCTATAGATTCGTCACTCACGCTATCAAAGTGAATCGTGAATGTTTATGAGAATAGAATTGCAGTTGTCTGCTGGCTGAAAAACGCTTCTAAAGTGGATAATGAAAGTGCCTACAAATCTTATTGGGATCAGAGAGCTCATTACCATAAGAACATTTTATTTAGACTTCTACTTTGAGGTTTACGTTTATTTATATTTGTTAAAATGCTTAAACATCTCTTTGATTACTGTTATCAGGTATATGATGGTTAATCGTATCAAAGGCAGGGAATATATCTGTATAGATCACGTCTGCTTGACCACGGGTGTTTAGATTCAGTAACATATTGTACGTTATTGTAAAGCGACCTGACTTAAATCCATTTTGCAGCGATGCACATGCATGATTATAAAGAATTTTGCTTTAGCGAAGTTTGAAAGTATGAATATAAGAAGATAATTCTTTAACTGACATTTATCACCCCTTTTTAAAAATGGCTCAATCCATTGATTTGCCGTGGAACGTGTTTGTTTTCAAACTAAGGTTAGTAGTAGTTATTGGTCAGTTAATTTATTAGTTAAGTTATTAGTTAGTGGTTTAACAAGTGTAGAACGTTAATGTCAACCAACAAGATGCACCCGTGACTGAGACTAAGACGTAATGGAAAGTAGGCAGTCTTCTGCGGTAAAGTATAGAAATTGACGACAAGGGCTCAGTTGGTGTCGCATCTCATCTATTTGTAGCGTAAATGTCAGAAAATAATGCAAAGAAATTAACAATTTTTTAGGGATGCTGCTTTATCATCATGTAGGACACCCAGTATCCCAGTTGTACGACGCTTCTGGCGAACGTATTTTCATAGTGTAGAAATGTCCAATAGATACTTAATATTGTGCGCATACGCTTACAGCGAATAGAAAAGACGCCTATGAAAATAAACATTTAATCAATACGTAAATAGCCTTTAAACCCATAAATTAAGCAGGGATTGTGGGGATTAAACCGTGGCGATTGGCTAGTTGGTCAATTAGTAAAATTTATTTTGAAATATTAATATCTACATAGCGCAAGAGCACTTTGAAACACGCTGCTACTAATTAGTAGAAATTCAAAGCGAATAAATTAATATAAGATATTTAAATCTGCTGCAAGACAGATTTATGGGTAATATTATACAGAGAGAAGATGCACATTAATATGGATTTATGTTTAATGTACGTATAATTAATTTAGGTAATGATTCACAACAATAACGAATAATTACTTGAGTTATTCAAGCTTTTCAAATACACTTGCAAATCTTAACGGTTGCCGTTTTAAATCTTCTAGTAGATGAGGTATTTCCGTATAGATACTATTCTTGCTTTCTTTGATTCAATTAACACGTTTTAGTAGGTATTTCAATGAAATTTTCAAATGGTTTTTGGAAAATTGATTTAATTTAACAGTCAATTTACACCTCTGTCGCTTACTCATTGGATACAAAATGAAGAACTGACTCTAAATAATTTAACATTTGAATTTATTGTGAGGCGTACAAGGTAATCATACCGAATTGATGATTTTAAAAGATTTGCGAATGAAGATAAAACAGTAGTTAAATAATCAGAAACAAGCGAAGAGAGAAGAAAATGATGTATATCAAGAAATAAATAACTGCAAATCAGACAAACAGCAAATTAATGTTAATTAATAGGTAAAAGTAGGAAATTTCAAACACCTGTGGCAACTGCGAACGAAAAGTAATAGGAGTGCAGAAATGAGTGAGCGTCTATATATATTTCTTGCAAACCCGCTTACAGAAGTAATATACCTACATAAAGCGATTTTTAAGTTGCGAATACAATGTTTTGCTCCCATGTTTAACACTGCGATTTAGGTTTTATTAAAAGTTTCGGATAATTGATAACAAACCCGTTTAATCTGCCATGCGCGTTTTGGAAATCACACCATTTAAAAAAATTGTTTTTGTCTAACAATCGCGTTATTTTGAGGTGTAACATATAATATTATTTCTGATGTGTGACTTCGCTTAATAGCCATTGCTTCTTATAGCATGATTGATAGCGTTTAATGATTTTTTGCAATTACTGGAAATGCTAATCTTCATAAATATTATACTTTGGTGTGACTGTGATAGAACCTACATTGGATACACGAAACAAGCGATAGGCGTCAGATTTACGGAGCTTTCAATATGGAATATAGTGTAGCACAACACAAACGAAACTTAATGTTGAATTAGACAACTTAAAATCAATTAACAACGTATCTTCACCCCCAGACGCTTACGAAATTATTTACTTGAAAATGAATACAAATTTGCTGAACAGGAAAAAAGCAACTTGGCTCTTATCGATTTATTGGCGTTCGTTTCGTAGTACACAGACAAGAACTTTTTTCGTTCGAGATAGAATAGGCACCATCATCCGGTCGTATGGCTGACAATGGAAGTCCATATATTCTCCAAACAGCTGTTCCAAATTAATTAATTAATAACTTGCGCGGTGTAAGTGTGCCGATACTTTAGTGTTATTTGAAATATTACTCGTCTTTGTCCTATTTACTTCAGATGATAAGAGTTCGTTCAATTTAATAAATTTATTTCTACAATCATGGAGACAATAAATTCTTCTATGGATTTACAAATTAAATATCGCTTGGTAATGAATAAAGCTGCCGACCTCAGTGCTGCAGCATTAGCGGCGCTGCTTAGACATGTAAGTAATAGTAATTTATATAATGCGCTATACTTATTCGGTTAGCATGAAAACTTCGTCACAACGAGGAAAAAAACCTGGTCCACAAATGGCAGCAGGGTACTGAATCTTTTACACGCATGCTGATGGTGCGCGCATATCGGTTGCGTTCGATTTATATGAAATACTACTGCTGTGGGAGCTTTAGCGATAAGCTCGGGTATACTACGATTGCTGATATACGTTGTTAGTCTAGCGATCTAACGCGAACTCATATGAGACATTGCAAACTGTAATATGGTATTTTTAAAGAGATATTGGTTGATTAATTTGTAGGAATATAAGGTAGTTCGAGTCGCTTTTGAGAGAAGATGTATTTGGCTAAGTGATTAATTTTTAAACAAATTCAAGTGTAGTAGTGTTAAAATAGTATTTTCACTCCAAAGTAAGTTCATTTTTTATCAGTCGAAAGGCCGCGATGTTTGTTATGTTACGCGTTATCAGAGAGAGAGAGAGAGAGAGTGCATAAATGTCAAATTCTGAGATTGGTGTTTTTTTTTATTATTATTTTTTTTAAATTGGCGAGACAGTATCTAGGCGATACTCCCGGATGAACGACTGCAAAAATCACATTTTTTTGTGTACTGTAAACGTTTCTTCTTAAGCAGCAAACAAAAGAAAAATAAATATTTATAGTTTTGTAAAGTAACAAATTTATCAGTAATTGTACTTAACTGATAAACATTATACTTAGGAGTTTTCATAAAGTTAATTATCCCCGCTGAAATCGCAATTTATCTTAATTTAATAAATGTTCAAAAATTCTTTTTCTTCTATGGAATATTCTATGCAATCGATTACGTAATAGGTTTTGTGAATAATGGCGCAGTGCAAAATTTTGTGTAAATGAGAATATAAATTTAGCGTGATTTACTGCTTTGAGAATAATTTGTAGGTATAAAACGTCTTTTATCTTTAAATAAGGTTTTTTTTTATTTGCTTTTGGCGTTGTTGGATCAGGCTTTTTGTATTCCATTCTATATTGTATTGAATTGGAACGCTATTACTTCTGAAAGTTGCTTCATTGAAGAAAAATGGTGGTGTACCTGTATATGTATGATGATCTTGGGTTTTATTTATCTATACACGTATTATCAAAAAAAAATTAACTCTTCCTCACGTATGAACCAAATATGTATTTTCTGGTTACAGTTAACTAACTGCTAACTGTTACAAGGAAATATTACAAGCAATACACAATGACAACAAAGAAACAAGTGAACAATGAAAAAATATGATAGCATATTTTTACAGTTTGGCAGAGCGTATGGTTAATAAAAATTTTAGATATTGGTGCAACTACTTGAAATTGGTGAAAATAGACACGATGTTCCGTTTAAAACAAGCAAGCTGTTTTTGATAGAATTTCATTCACCTCAATAATGATAGCAGGGATTCATTGTAGGTTTTAGTGTAGCAAACTTTCGATTTGGAGCCCAGTGATATCTTGTTCTAGGTGTATTTTCCAACGAGTGCGCATGTAAGGTTAGTTAGTCGTTGTCCAAGATGTTCTATGCATGTTAAATACGTGAAAAATTAGGAGATTTTAGTAACCACCGCGGCAAAGTACTTTGAATATTTTGAAGGCGATTCAAAGTTCCTTTAACCACAAATGAGCGGAATTTATCTTGTTGAAATGTGGAGCCTGGAAGCATTTGAAAATACGAAATGAGATGTGGACGCATGATTCCCTGAGTGCAGAATTAAGCTGTGGTGTTGCTTTTAACGAATACCATAGGCCATAGACTTTCAAACTATAACACCCACAACTTGGTGTACAGTACTATATACGAAAACGATGGGTTAATGGCGTAGAAAATGTAAACATTTTTTACTTTCACAATAATAGACTTATCTATTGAAAATTGTTGAAATTGACTTTCTTATTTGTATTGATCACCTAGGATATTTTACACATTTTATGCGCAGATAATCTGATACACCTTATTTGCATCGATTCCTAATTACATTTTTCTTGTACACTAGTCTCGCAATGTCCTGTATTCATTTTTCATATGTAGACTGCCCCAATTTCCAAATAGATCTTGCAGAGTTGTGCAGGATGATCCAATTAAAGGTAGTTTTAGATAAAGATAATTTGTTCTGACATTCCGTTTAACGAGGTAAGTGTTTGTTATCTTTGATTATTACCACGATAAGTTGTTATGAATATTACAGTACGGTATTTTAAGGTAACCAGTTCTTTTATTTTCTTGTTTAATATTCTAGCAACATCACATTGGTAGAGAACCAAACATGGCATACATCATCAAATGCAATTTTAATGACGAGTTATCGTGCTTTAGCTTCTCACATATCTGGTAGCACAATGATAATGATCATCAATTTATATGTATATTCCTTGTTTTCATGGTTTTATTGTCCAATTTACTTAATTATAGAATTTCCTTGATAAATAAATTAAAAGATTAATATTGTTTTGATTTATTTTACACACAGGAAAGTATAATTAATATTTTACTAATTAAGCATACTCTCAAGCCATAGCCATCTGCTTACTATGGTTTCGATTTTTATTCCTAGAACCTAAAAACTTGCTGGAATTTTTGTGTAGTTTAAAAAGGAAGAGCAGTAAATAGATAAATTCGACTTATATAGCGTGTTGAAGATAGAATTGAAGAGGCGTCCAAAAACGCAATAATATACAGGTGTTTCATTTAAAAAAGCTTGTGCCGTACGTAACGGAACCTGACACTCAGTGCGCTTGAATACAATTTGATGTTGTGCAGAACTTTTATGTCACTTTCTCCGTATAATTGTGTAATTGTTTATCTAAATTTCTCTTTCCACGCACTAGGTGGACACGCTGTTTGGGAGGTAATAGGGTCATTACATTTTCTAATTTTTTAACAATGTATTGTAGGTAAACAAAAATTTTTAGATCGAAATAAATCACAATTGACCGTACGTTATAAGAGGGATTAGAAACGTATTGAATATTGTATATGCCTGTGCAATAAAACAGTAGCGGCTTGTTTTTGATAGAAGACAAAGATGCGTAGTACGGTATTACTTTAAATTAGCGGTAAAATTATGATATTCTATCTGATTTAGGTTGGCTGCACGTCTTTAAGGTAATGATTTTACTGCCATCAGTGCATAGTGCAAGAAGGAACACGAACTTAAAAAATGCGTGCGCGCGATCAAAACTATAAATGTGGACAGAATAGGCTAGTTAGCAAAAGAATTGCAAATGAGATTAATTGGCACAATAGAGAAGAAAATTATTAATTATTAATAATATTAATTAAACTCCAATATTAGTAGTTCTACAGCAAGGCGACGTCTGTTAGAAAACGATCTATGCGCTAGAAGACCCTGAAAAGTACCGTTGTTAAGATTGAGCAAGCCTAGATTTTGCAAAAGAGCACATCACGTCGATGTGCAACATTGATAAGAAATAGTTGAAAACCTCAATTTCTGAAGCTACTGAAAGGTTCAAATTGCAAAAAAAAAAAATTTTTGCCAATTCTGTGGAAAATTCAGAATGTGGCTGCACTCCAGTTGGTCTGAGAAAGTTTAATTATGAGAGATAATGCGCTCTGATTGGACATCTATTCCTCAACGACTAGCAAGCTGCGTCGATGTCGTGATTATTAAAAGTAAGCGTCATGAGGTTAAGCATTAATGATTAATATATTAGAAATAATATAATAAATTAACAATTCGACTTCCTCGTGTATTTCCGTTGCATAGTACAGTGTACACAATATGCAAGGAAAATACACGAGGAAGTCGAATCGCCGTACGCGCCCCTCCGCTACGGCACCACCCAGCAGTTCGTTACATTCAATACGTTAAATACTCATAAACTACCCTAATCAATGTTTATAGATTCCAGTCTAATTTGAATCTGTATTCCAAAATGTCGGCTCTCTGTAAATTTGTTTATTTTTAGTGCAATACAACGGCTTGGGATGCTAATTACTTGATACACTTAGTTTGTCGAAATAATTTCATATTTATATATTCATATTTAAGAACTGGAGGGACTACATTAATATCTGAAATATACGCTTATAATTACCTCAACAAAATGGTTTCCATTACCATACTAATGGCGTTACAAGTTAATTGTGTGAGTACATGTGGATAATGAAGTTGTAATATAACTAAATCCCGATTGCTTTTATTAATATGGAAACAGATTGCATTAAATACGCCTGTGCACGTGTATTTCATAACATATCTGTGTTATTTGAAAATGTGTAGGGTTGAGATCATGTACACATGAAAATTTCTTCACATTATATTTTTAAAATATCAAAAATATTGCACTTGTACAATAGGTCACTATATATGCACAATCCTTGTCTTTGTTTAGATATAATATAAAGTCCCTAAGCTTTATTTGTTTTCTTCGAGCGAAAATTAGGTGGGCAAAGATTTTCTCAAAAAAGTAGGAGCTTATCAGATTTAATATTGTTTTCAACTTTCATTTTTCGATTAAATTAAACATCCATCAACAAGTTCCGTACCATTCTAACACAATGCGAAGAAGCAAGATCAGCAAAATGCAATAGTGCATTATACTTCTTGCATTAGAACAAAGTATCACCATATTTTATCGAAAAGGATCACAAAAATAGTACATAGTCGTATGGTTAGCGACAATAGATGTTGTCCACCCATATTTTATACAATCTCTTGTGGCGTTTAAAGCAGGGGAGACTTCAATTAACATAAATGAGAGTAAAACTGTTTTTGATTAACAGGATTATTTATTTAGTTTTTTATGTATGGTGACGGCTAAATGGACTACACGAGCTTAAAGCTGGTTATAACCCTAGAAGCCTTTGGTGTGTATAATGATGCATGTAAAGTGTTTCATGGCTTTGTTATTATCAGTTCCTCGCCGTAAATAATGAAACCTCACCTGAAAAACATTGTACTTGAACCTGGTAGGATCTAATTATCACAGACAGGCACAGGCTCTTATACCGCTTACTACAAATTATTAATTACCTTCTTCTGAATAACAAATAATTAATTTCACAGAATACCTACTGTTTTTCTTGATAATTGTAACTACTTCTGAGAAAAGCGTATGACTACCCTTGAAGGAAGGTATAACATGTGAAGGATAAAATTGATTGTCATACGGACTGTAAATTTATTGCTTTTGAGTATAGTATTAACGCCTTTAAAGTTAGAGATCGTAACTCTGTGTACCTTAATAGGCGCCAGAATCGGATAGATGAGCGACAATCATTCCTACAAAATATGTACATAAATACGAGGGTTGTCTTTTCAGTTTAGCGTAGTAAGTTCATTTTTCCTTAGATATGTTTGCAGCTTAGTCATATTGGTAATAATATCCACTCGTATTATTACAAATCAATTAACATTTACTTTTCATATTACCCACGCTATCTGTACCTTCAGCTTTCTGTGGCACGCGTGCAGAGACGATTTCTGAAATATCTGTCATTTAAGTGTGATGGTTCATACCCGAAGAGAAATATAGATTATGGCAGACGCTTGGATCACCATTCGTTGGATTCATTGGTAGCAGAAGAGGAAAACAAAATGCCGAATTTGTATTACAGCTGATCCACAATAAAGTTGATTCTCCATCTTTGTTACCTCAGCTAAACTTTAGTGCCAACGCATTTAACACGGTCTTTCGATACATTTCTAATCCCTAAGGTAAGAACCAACACGTTGTTAAAGACTCTCTTGTACCATATGGCTAGTAATTGCAATAAACTTTATACGGATACATTATTCTCATAAAATATTATTTCATGTGACTCTATTGTTTAACCTAGTATATGTCGTTTCTGTCTTTGTATTTCACTTTCCTTCCACTGTTTCAATGTTTACATATTATTTTTTATGTATCTCTATTATTTGTCCTGTAAATGGAATTAATCTGTTGGACAATAAAGTTGATTATTATTACTATTAAATAGACGTAGTAATACGTGTAAATCTGCTCTTCGTGTTAAGTTCCTGTTGTATCTGCAGTTTGCATTTCTAGATCTTCCTCTGGACCTTCTTAGAAAGAAATTAATTTTTCTTGGGATTGGTCCCACATTACAACAGTAAATAGATCTTTTGGAAATTGCACGATGGAAGTTGTTTAGGTTAACATATTCGGTTTCATTCGCCACGAAAAAAGAAAATGTGGCCGTGCCGACGTCGATGTGACGGTTCGCTCGTGTAATTTACATTTTCCATACTCTTTCCACGCCACATAGCACTAATAAAAGTCTGTATTTCTTCCTCTATTAATATTGCATGAACTGGCGCTCGTTTTAATATAGCACCACTTTGCTTGTCGGTAAAACTTAGCAAATGGCGCCGTTCTCATTGCTTTCACGTATACGTCACATTATGGACTCTTGCTTTATACATATCCGAATACCGCTAGCGCCACACTTACATCGTCAGACCGGCGTCATACATAGTCGTGCGTACTTCCGTTGCGACGCTGGGCGTTGCTTTCACGCCCTTTTGCGTTTTCAAGCACCGCCCACGCTATTATTGTTTAAATTGTTGGAAAGAAAGAAAATAGTAGTAATGGCCGAGAGTGCAGTTTCCGTCACACTTTCTACATAATTAATTGCTTCTTGATAGTGCAGGAAGTTTTGGCCACCTATTGATAGCATTGGTAATGTAGTGAATAACACGAAATTCGTGTTTGTTATCGCATTTGCTGTTATTACGCATTCGCAGCAAATACTAGATTTAATAGCCCGATGCTTTTGTACAATTTTGACGTGGTTTTCAGCTGTTAATAAGAACAAATAATGCTTGCATGCTGGTATCACGGTTCAAATATAACGGATTACTAGCCATTTTCTGAACATTTACATTAATATTTGTATAATACGGGGAGATGTGTTCGGAAAATGTCCACTCTCAGATGTTATTTTGCTACACGGAAAAAAAATTGTTATAAAGAAGCAAACAATTGTAACATTAGCTAACATTTGTTCGTAAATACACGACCGGTTACAACTTGCGTAAATCCCGGCTACTCGATTGAAATTAACGGATTAAATACACTATTGTTGTAAAATTGTAGCCAATGATCTGTTACCAAGGTTGCTACAATAACGTGTAAGTTTTAGTTACATACGCCGTAAAAATGCAGGAATATTGCTCTAAAAGTCTGCCACATTTGTGTAGGAAATATCAGAAATTGTGTCTATAATTACCACACCCGTCTATAATACCCTCCGCCGATATTATTTTACAAAATATTATAGTTTTATAGTAAGGACCCCTAGGAGTTGTATCATAATTAAAGTACTTATTTTTTAGTACAAAGTTTTATTTATACGTGAACAATAATAATTGTAATATAACATATTGTAGATATTGGGTTGAAGTGCATGCACCTTTACACCTTAATTCATTAATTTTGATTATTATAATTTCAATATTTGTTAATTGGTAAAATTCAATTTAATATCTACAGAATTCGAGTTAGTTTTAGTTATTATTGGAATTCTGACGTTTTCATAATTTTCTTTATTTCTTAAAAAAAAGACTTCCATTAATATTACTTGTGGGGGATTATTAAAGTCACGTTATTCTCAATAATTTACATCTAAGAATATTTTTTGTAAAAAAAATACAAAATTCGCACACAACGCAAGTTATATAAAATCCAATAATTGAAATTCACAATGTCATCTAAAATATTGAAAATGATCATCGTCATGCCAACCATAAAAAGTATCAAATTGTGGGCTTCTTGGGCATTTCACTGGCATTCTTGTGACAACGACTGACTGAACAAACTAAATGTTTTTCTAAGAACAGAAGTTTTGTGTGGAGAGTGGAGAGGATTTACTAGCAAAGGGTTTGCAGTATTAACTTAAAAAGAAGGAAAAAGGATTTAGAACAATTTCAAAGAAAACACTAACGGTTACAGGATAATAACCAAACTTTAGATTTGATATTTTATTCTAGAAAACATCTCCATACAAATATAAATATATTTTCTTAATAAGTTTTGCGAAGAAACGAGGAAAACAGACATATTCTGTAAAAACGAATTTTTTGTTTGCCTGAATAATTGGGAGATATTCCTTGAGTTTGCACATTTTTTTAATACCCAGTACAAGGAAAATTTCCTTAATCGCACCTAAACTTAAATTACCGAAGCATTCTTTATTTGTTTCGTCAATAAAAATGAAAATAAATTAAGGTTAGATAACATGATACATGTAGGTTCTCTGCCAACAAGCAAACAGAAAAAGCTTAGAAGCTAGATTCGAAATTATTGTTAAGAAGTATTGTTGGTGAAATCTGAGTCACTACGAACTATACATGCAGCGAGATGCGTGTATGTTCTATACCCTACGTATATACCTGTGTATTTTTGATTTGGGCGGGATAATATTTGTGTTGGTTACAGTCATACATTGACGGAGAGATCGCCTATAGCCCTTATATTATCGGTTGTTCGCAACAGTTTGATGGGGAGGTCCTTTGTTAAAAGAATATTAAATTATTGCTACTTATCTTCAAAGAGAACCAGTACTTTCCCCAGTTTCCACTCCTATGTTATTGGTATATTTTGGTGAGATTGCCGAGAAATAAGAATATTGAAAAAATTAGGAAGTTTTTTTCAATACAAACAACGTTGAAAAATATGTTACATTTATCTGAATGAATTCAACAGAAACTTGAGCACAACTTCGACAACAACAAGTAATGATTAATCAAAACAAGATCTATCTTACAAATTCGTCTTTGTGTCACCTTACGATGTAAGGTTAACTCATTACGATCATCGACTTTCAACCATCAAATTGCGTGTGTAAGCTTTAGCTAAGTTTTCAGGAACCTCTTGGTATTTGCGGTACAGGCAAAATAATTTCGACAGCTATAAATTAACATCCTGCATTGATGAAGTTCAGCGGGACTGTTTTCTTCGCAAAATGTTATCTAAATTCTGCCGTCGTAGTTCGGCTAGTGACAGGGCTGGCACTGGATTTATATTGTCATAGCATAAATAAATCTTTTTAAATAATTTCATTGCAATTTATTTAATTGTTGTAAATAGCTCAGATAACTTATAAATTGTTGAGGAATTCCAAATAATTAGAGAACAAAAAATGGTTATGCACCGGAAAGCTTTGAGTTGTAAGCCGTTTGTTATATTTGAAGAAAAATTTACAATTATTGAAATTGAAGGACGTTCTGTTATTCTTCAGTGCTTAAGGGATATAAATTTTGTACAAGCTTAATGTTTTTAAAAAAACTTCAATCAGTTTTCTCCACTACGATTATTTTATAACAGTACATCTGTTTTGCAGCTTAAAGCTTATTATTCTAGCTTATGCCCTATTTCTTTCTTATCATTGCTTTCGATGGCTATTTAAAGTGGTAGGTAATAGGAATATAACTTTTACCGTAACATACACAAAATTTATTTTAGCAGGATCCACAGAATGCCCCTAAAATAATTAGAATTAGAAGTTTCTACAGAAATCTTAGAACTAGGCTATAGTTGCTGTGGTGCTGTCATTAACTCTTGCTGACTTATGTACTGTGTCAAAGAAATAATTTTAACCACTAAAATTCATAATGAAATACCTATAAAATGGAAAATTTCTAGTATCAAATTGATTAATCTAATTTTATTGTCGAAACCAATATCCATGAAGTGTGTCTGTAATGTAGTAGTGTAATCATAGTAACGAGACGAAGCTTACAAAATATACGACGTAATAATGCGTTTAGCCCAGATATTCACAAACTTTTCCTTTTTTTTGTAAGATTGATTGCTGTGCAAAATCTCTTTCCACGATGTGTGGGGATGCAGGATAAGCTACCAATATATCTTTCTGAAACCAGAATTTTGTTAGTGCTTATTCCGCATGGATCGATAATCCAGTGTGATATTTCTACAGTCAAAGCATCCCTAAACCTGGTTTTGAAGTTTATGTGAAGGTTATTTCAATGCTAAACATAGGTCGAAACGTCATCATCCTGGAAAATTTGTAACTTCTTTTTCTGTTTCACTAGATTAGTTCTGGCAATAGAAGCTGTGGTAATACTCTTTGCTTTTATTAGATTCAGACTGTCAGTTTGTAACTGCAAGTTACCGCTATTAAATTTCGTAAATAAATCTGTTGAATAGGCAATATCTGTCTTATGGGATCGGAAGCATCCAAAAATTCTAAAACGTTCTCAAACAGTCTTTCAGCAGCCAGCGTAGTTCAGTGTAAAACAGAAACAATTTTATGAAAAATCACTTAAGTAACTTCTGTATTTATTATGTAATTCATCAACACTTGAATGTTGATCATGACTTAAATGATCTCATTTAAATCTTCGGACGCTCATTTTTGTTCTTGCTGACATGGATTCCAACTGAGACAAAATCGACCCCTGGGTACCCGTATAAACCATCTTGGAAAATATAGATATAGGTCGAATATGCATAGAATTAAATAGCGGAAAAATAATTACTAAATGGAAATTTTAGATAGAACCGAACACTTTTATAAAGCGAAAACTGTATCGCATTAAGCATATCTGCATTATAATTGAATTGTGTAAGTAGCATCAAGTTAGTGTTTTAGGTACCTACCAGCTGCAGTGTTATGAGTAGCATATCTACGAAATATTAAAATTGTTTAAACCACATTAAACTGTATTTCATACCGCGAATAATTATTCAATCTAGATAACTACCACCACGGGTAAGTAAAACATTCATTAGAATAGTTTAGCACCTACAGAAGGTACTGAATAGGTTCAGATCGCTAAATGAATAAAACACAATAAATTAAAACCAGAAGCGGTTTCTGTTAGAAATATTTACCGGCATACTAAGGATTCATTTCACAACCGTACGTCATTGTCTTTTTTACTGCTATGTGAAAAGTCTAAACTTACGCTCTATACTTTATTTCTTCCTATCGTTTAGCATTTGTAATTATACTTTTTAACGTCTTTTTTAAGAGGGTGTACGGTGGGCGCACACCTACAAATATCAGTTACTATTAATATGTGTTGTTCTTCAATGTTCTTTATCCCAGCTGTAATAAGAAGTCATTTATCTTTGTAATACATATAAACCATTGGTAAAGGTGAACAAAATTCGAGGAAGTGGATATGTACATATGAGTTATGAGTGTTTGTATTGGATTAAGAAGGAGGATTTTGGGAGTATTATTCAAAATAAATGAAAGTGAAACCATGTTATAAATATTTAGGCTTTAATATAAATCTGTAGTTACGGATTGAACGAATTTGTCTTCTGATCCGAACGACGCGTGTTCAAATCTTACCGGGACGGTTGGTTTTTAATGTCGGATAAAAAACGGATTATGTCTTTTTCTTTCTTTCTATAAGACCTGATGTATCTAGCGAATCTCGTGCCTATCGCTCTTTTTCTTTCTCAAGAGTAGGGATAGAACAGGCATGTTACAGTGTGGAGCATTTTTCCTCGCATAATTCAGTCGTACGCTTGAAAATGAGAATCGAAGCATGCTCGAAACTGCTGCGAAAATTAATTAATTAACCAAATTCGTCTTTTCTCAAAGGCGACAAAGAACTTTAATGCCAACAACTCAACATATTTCGGCCAATTATGATCCACGTTTCGAATACATAATATTTCATATTCTTACAAACACATTTTTAACCAACTAAAATCTCATTTGATGAAGAGCACCATATTACAGCCTGTAATGCCCCTTCGCAGTTATTGTTGAGCGGAAATAGACTTAACTAAGCTACCAGTTGCTTTGCATGTGCCTCACTACCTCTTCCTGATCCTAAATTATAAATTATATACTGCATGATTACTGGCAACTGCTAAAGAAGTGGAAGGTTTGGTGATTGTATTGGTGTAATGTCGTTTGTCGTTTTGCCGAAGATGCTTTAGTAGTATTCGACCAATGTGCTTACAATATTTCAGTTGCTACAGCTGGGTATTCTGTATATAATTTCGTACTGAATTCGACTCATTCCAAAATTGGATTTGTGGAGTTTGCGTGAACATCCCGGTTGCGGTACATTGTTTTGAAGAAACGTATTCATATTCAACATATCTTGCCTCCTGTTGAAATTATATGAAGGAGAAGCCAAACGAAAGTATATATAACAACAAATGTTGGATTGGAACTGTCGCAGATTTTTATCATATATGGTACGTCTGTGAAAGATTTTGTAAAAGTTACATACGTACATAAAAAATTGTCATTTATCACCCATGCAACAGTTATTATTAATACTTCTTAAAGTTTTTTTAATCTGCACCCATGTTAATTACAGTACGTGTTTTGCAGCGAGCTATTTATGGGCTGCATATAAGGAAGAAATGCGTTTCCTGTTGCTCTTCGTTAGCATTTAATTTTTAAAAAGCTAAAGAAGAATGTTAATTGTGTTACCTTGTCTCTTTTTCTTTTAAAAAATTTAACTTTATATTAATTTTAATGATATTTGTATGAATAACATTAACGGAGATTTGTCTTCTGCAAAAATATAATGAAGTACCTGTGACACAGCCACATACAGGTTGATTTATTTTCGACCCTCACCATGGGGCCGCGTTTATTATTGGAGGTAGAAGGTACATTTGGCAAAGTTGCTAAATTTTGTGTTTGTTATGAACCCGAGAAACATCGACACAATTGCCTCCTGGAGTAAGCAAAATAAGCTACAACCAAATGTTAAGAAGTATTTCACGGTGTCATGGACCCGGAATATTATGTCTACACTTTCGGTATATAAAATAGATGGACATACTCTTGAAAAAGCCCACACAATTAAAGATCTATGCGTCTATAACATGGTATCCACTTTACACGCAAAATAATTTACTCGAACGCTTACAAAAACAGTTTTTGAAATTTCTTACCTTCAAATCTACCCGTTTTTACCCCGAAGATCATGATTCTATTGACTGACAACCAGTTCTAATTTTTAAACCAAAAAGGGTGTTTCGCAGTGCAAGTTTTGTTTGAGCTTTTAAACACCGAAATAGGTTGTTCTGATCTTCTGGATCATCTGGCAGTGAAATCATGTATGTCAGAACACATCAATCATCTCAATTAATTTCGTTAATATCGTTTTTTAGCGTTTCTTCATTAATTTCACGCTGTAGTTGCCCAAACTTGAAATAAATTGCTAGATGCAAACCTTACAGAAAAGAAAACACTTCATTGGTATACATCACACGGTAGGCAGTACCATCTAACATCTCCACTACAATAGTCTTTTCTCTATTAGTTATTAAATTTAATTGTCCAAGAAGTAGAACAAACGTGTAACAATTATAACAACATTTCTGAGTCCTGTGATGTAATTCCTTTAAAACAATAATTGAAGCTATCATTAACTTGTAGATTGTGTACATTATTCTTTTCCTCCATCGCATTTGAATTTAATTTGGCGTATTATATTTTTTTGTATGTACGTATGTGTTCACAAAGTATAATGTTTATTTATATATTTCCTGTAGGTGGGTTATACCTGTAGGAAATAAATTGTTATTATTATTAAATCAATTATGTTTGAAAATTGGTGTAGGTACCATCCAGCGACAGTGGGTGATGATGTAAATGGAGGGGCGCGGACCGTGATTCGTATTTTCCTTGCACATTGTGTATATTGTACTATGCACGACGAAGTCCAATCATTATAAGCGCCCTTCTATTGACATCCGACTGTTCAACATGCGACTCGCTACGACATTTTCTGCGGCCGAAAAAAAAACGACAATATACAAACAACAACCAGTGATAAAGTTGCTTCAGCCCTCAGAATCGCAATTTTATTTACAGCGGCACTTCGGCCACTTGAAGTAGGACAGCCCTGATTTACATCATTTCCCACCGCTGTTGATACTATCATTAAAAAAAGATAATGCTAGTCATATGCTCATATAGATACGATAATATATTTAATGAATATGAGAGATATGGTTTTTATGGGAGAGATACTCTTTTAATGTAAATTGTTTATTTTTAAGGTAGGTATTGAGCTTGCCAAACGTGTCGTTATAAGCAGGAAGAAGTAAAAATAAGCAAGACATATACACATTTGAAGTACAATTTCAATGATACCTAATTGTGCAAAAGATCTTGTAATGAATGGCATTATGTTAATATGCCGATGTAATATTCGTGGAAACTGCATTTTTTATTTTTGTGATGGACACGGTCCTGCTGGCAATCTGTTAAGAAATCTGACGCCGTTGATGGATACGCCTGTTTAAAATTCAACAGATAAGGAAAGTGCGATGAAGTATTTATTACAAGTTAAAGCTTTTGTTGTATTCGCAGTGACTTGGAAATTTTCGTAACGCAGAGTTTGTATTATGGATGTGCTCCGCGTTATATTTTGTCGTTAATTAAATTTAGATTTATAACGCACTAATTATTCAGCTATATTAAATTCTTTACTGGATTACGACTACTATGCAGATTGAAATAGCTGTTACAATTTAACTACCGAGATTGCTGCATAATGTTATTCATGGTATACTTTCTAAAGTTATCTAATTAATCGTGATTGCACATTTTAGAAGAAATAACGTAGAACTCGCTATTAATTAAGTATTTAGTTTTGTGTCTGTCCTTTATCGCAAAATTGAGAAATGTATGTTGAGAAATCATGTATGTTACCAAGATATTGCTAGTTCTATTTCCAAGAGAATCTGAGTGCGCTGGTTTTATCTTTGAAAGTTACAAAAAACAATAAAGAAGTATCTTAATGCAGTGGGTAGTCGTTCAACTGCAGACAATACTTGTAACATGTTTATCTTTCTATTTTATTTTAAACGCTCATATAGTACCATGTCAATATATGACATCGAATTTACGATACCTTCTGTTTCTTTCTTTACGACACTGTGTGTCGGAGTGTCTGAGTTCAGAATATGATTACCATGTAAGTAGTATGGAGAGACGTGCCTGAGATTAAATATCAGAGATTTGCAACTTTGTAAGTGTCAACGCCTCCTCGTTCGTGTAGAGCAAGGTTTATATTTGCTGTTTTGCTAGGCCGAGAAAAAAATTCAGCCGAGTACTTGCAAGTGTGAGAATTTATTTGTTTTCACAAGCACTATCGCATTCTCATTAGACGATTCAATTTTGTGTAAGGTCCTGTTATTACAACTACGAGGATAACCAGAACCAGACTAACACAGAACCAAGTATCTTCTCAACATAGTCTCTTTAATCCGTCCAAATAGTTAGCATCTTGTTCTGCAAAATAAGCGTTTACGAATGTGGTAGACTTGTCATTCGATTGAAATTTCTGTCCTCTATTGAAGTATGGGGCAGTGCGTTGCTTTAGTGGGACAAAACCTCTTTTCTTTATAATGCGGCAGTTCTTTCGGGATTTCTCTGGAAAGGAAATTCCACATAGATTCATATTAGATCTTGATATACCGATATATCGGTTATACTGATAAAAAGTATATTATTGTATTTAAAATAAGAAAAGTGGTAACCAGTTCTGGTTCAACCGGAAGTATTTTCTGGGGTAAAACATTTAAAATGAATAGTTCCAATGTTATTGCCTATTCTAAAATTTTTGAGTTCCATTCATAACAACATAATCAAAAGAAGTTCCAACAACAGTAAAATTCTTTTGACTATTTCAAGCTTTAAACCTTCATTAGGATTATGCGATTATACATTTCCAAACGATTCATTAAATAATTCATGTGGCGCGCAGTGTGGCGATATTTTTTGTGTTTGGACTATAATGGGGAATATAGAAAACATTTTTTTTTTGAAAATATTAACAAATAGAACATTTTTCTAATTAATACATTAGTCTTCTATCGGTAGCATGGCAACACGGGTGCGTTGACCACTACACTGGGAAGTCCCCCGATTTAAATACTCTTGCGAACTTAGTTATTATTTGTTTGCATATATGTATTACAATATCACGTCAGACATATTTAAAAGAAATATATAACTCATTGTAAACCATTCTAAAAGTGATTTGTACCCAATTTATTTAACTTCTGTGAAGTTAGCAACGGCGTTGCCAACAACGTTCACAGAGCACATTAAAATATGTAGACCACCATAAATTATTTGAAAAAAAATCTCCTAGGTAAGCCAATCGTTCCTCAATAAATGTGACATGCGGAATGTATTACGCTATTGGTATTCTATTGAATCCGTATATCACTTGCCACCCCATAAACAGATGTAATAATGGACAAGAAAAGGAGAATAAGCATATATTCGGTGAGACTTCTTTTTAAAAGATCTCTTGGATGAGATGATCGTCGACCAATAAATGTGGCATGCGGCGTATAATACCTCTCTATTGAACCCGCATAGTCTGATCATTTGCCACCTCATGAACTGACGAGATAATGCACAAAATAGTGAGAATAATTTTGGTGAGATTTCTTTTTAAAATATTTCTTGGATGAGATGATCGCCCATCAATAAATGCACAGAGTGGAGAGTATAATATCTGATTAGTTTCGGTTCAGTGTGCCGTTAGATATCCCAGTATTTATTGACGATTGAGTATCTCAAGAGATTTCTTTAAAGGAATTCTTACTGAATTGATGAATGAAACAATTTTGCATTTCTTGCTGATCATTCTGTCCGTTTATCGGGTGACAAATGATCGGACTATGTGAGTCCGATCAATGGAGTTGTATTCTCTGCATGTCAGGATTTTTAATAGACCATCATGTCATCCAGGAGATTTTTTTAAAGGGAATTCTTAGCGGACATATGCCCACTGCCCATTTCTTGCCCATTATCTCGTTTATTTTTGGGGTGACAAATGATCGAACTATGTAGGTTCGATAGAATATCAATGGAGTGGTATACTCTGCCTATCACAATTTTTAATAGACGATTATCTCATCCACGAAATCTTTAAAGATAATTTTTACCGAATATATGTCAATTCTCCGTTCCTTGTCTATTATCTCGTCCGATTATGGTGTGGTAAAGGATCGTACTTATGCAGGTTAGATATAATAGCAATAGGGTAGTATACCCTGCAATTTTACATTTATTGATCGTTGGTTTCACCCAAGAAACTTTTTTAAAGAATTCTTACCGAATATATCTCGTTTATCGGATGGTAAACGGTCGGACTATGCGGGGTCGATAGAATATCAATAACGTAATACACTCTAAATGTCACATTCATCGAGGAACGACTGGTTTACCTAGGCTGGCAACGCCACTGCCAATTTCACACGAGTATTTATTTAATGGAAAAAGCGTTAAATATGTTGATATGTTTATATGAATAATTTTGTTGCCGTAATAAATAAATAGTAGGCAGTAATACATATGTATATCATACATGACGTTTCTCGAAGGCGAATATTTTCTCTGCGATCTGCACGGAAAGAACGATGCGATACGAAATTATATCCGTAATCACGAAAAACATTCTCCAATTCAGAAACCTACTGCACGTAATTTCGCACGGGAAGCATATACTTGTGTAAATCCAATGATTCGAAGAAATTTGAAAATATTTAAGTCCTCTTATGCTTATTTATCATTTTGTTGTAGGGCGTGGAACATCCTTAAACACAAGTTTAATGGCACCGAATATAATTATGTTGCTTCTTAAATGGCAGATGTTTTTTTTTTTATATTTAATTCTTTATGTGATCGAAGGCGATATCTGTATTTATATGAAATTACGTAGGTAGCTGCTTAACAATTTATATGGCGTTTTTTTAGAAACATACCAATGGATATCGTGTTGAGTTATGCAAATCATCGTTTGCTCTTAAACAATTTTTATCTCTTTATGTTTAAGGAAGTATAATAAAATGACCCTCCGGAATATCGGTCTTCTGCACTAAGTACCTGTTTTTGACTTTTGAATAAATAAAAAAAAGAGTTGAATAATTCTCGCTTTCAAGGCGCAGCACTTTGTAGGGCAACTGCAGGAAAGCATAAATAATTTTCCCATATCTTAGATCTCCTAAATAATTTTACATGATAATTATTATTAATAGTTATATTAAAATTATATTCATACTGACAACCCTATTTGTTTATTTAATCGCAAAGTGGTGAAAGATAACTTATAACGTTCCAAAAAAGGGGGTTGTATCAAATAATTTATAAATATTATTAATTTATAAGTATGTTTGTTTTATCTAGTAATAACGCCTATTATTATATTATATTAATAATAATAAGGTATTTGTTCATTGTCAGATTTTTCAAGAAATTCTTTGTACTAACATTTACCATTCTCAAAGAAAGATAACCGCTTGTGCTTAATTCGAGAGTTTTAGTCAAAAGGTAATTACTATTTCCTGATTCCTCTTTATTTCCCAAAATTAAAAAGTTAAACCAAACGATCACCATTGACACATAGGTTTAACCCAGACGAGTTACCTACTTCGAACAAACTCAGTATTTACATTGCTTTTAAATAAAATGAGTGTGGTTTATATCTAAGTTTGAAGGCGTTCATCAAATATTGGTACGTAATCGATTTGCATTTTACAAATAATTACTAAGAAAGGAATAATATTTGATTTAGGCAGTTACCAGGACCACTACCAAGCTCCAAGTGGTTTCCAATCAAGTATTTATGTCATATATTGAAAGTCAAGACAGTACAACGGTTGAAATCTGAAATACTATAATAGGAGAAGGACGTTATAGTTCTGAATTGTTCGCGTTAGGCCCCCAATACGTTATTAGTTAAGCGCAATACGTATAAGGAAAAAAATCAGTTTTCATTTTGTTACACCATCTTTCGCATTGGAAACATTACGTGTCGATTAGTGACCAGTTGTACATCTCTTACGAGGGTGACAATGAGAAATTATTCGTTTCTTATTCATCATTTATGGATCAAAATCTTATCAACATATTCAAACTTACTGTATATGATAATCGCTCTGTTTGAAGATTAACAATTGAGTACTTCTGGGATGCTTAAGGCGTACGTCTGAAGCTGTAGATATTTTCAGCAAATGTACGAACTATAACTTACAAAACTTTTACAAGAAGAAGATCACTAAGAATGTGCATATTTTCGCAAAATGCATATTTTTAAAGAGATGGCATTACGTTTTAAATCGGACATAAAAATCTAAAACAAAATACCGTTCATTATTTCTAAAATATATGTCTCGTATGTTTACCTCTTTTTGAGATATACATATATAATCTGATATGTCTACACTAACGGCGGCAATGGAGCTAGAGCAGATAGTACCAAGAATCATATTAGCACGCATAGGAGCTACGGAAAAGTTGGTCTGTCCGAGAGCAGACTCGTGCGATCCAATACTTACATTAGTTCAATGCAAAGAATATTTCTTTCCCATCTATCCGTTGCGTGCGATGCGTCTGATGCGTGCCAGTGAATGCTAATATTAACATTTCGCTTTCCTTTTTTCTTCGGTAGACTGTACAAATTCTTGACACATCAAAAGACCGCCGGCGATAAGGATAACTTATGTCAGTTCGTAGACGGATCAAAAACCGACTGCAGCAAGGGTATACTCAGACAAGCTCGTCTTAAAAGAATCATTCCGCTACAGACAGAGACTCTCACCTTCCAAGGATTGCCATCAGCCTTGATAGCTAACTAAACCGAGCAGCAGCCAAATCTAGTGTGGTAGTCTTATTAGACTAGTCTAATTTTACCTGCTGTTAGACTGTTGCACTAGATTAGGCTGCACTACCCTTGGCCTTTGAAACAGAGAACATTAACGTAATGTAGTTTACGGGAATTGAAACAATAAAGAAGCGGACTGATTATTAGGACCTTAGGAAGGATGGTTCATAGAGCGAAACTCTCCATTCGATTGCCTGCGTCCGCGTTTTACAAAAGGATCCTAACTATTTCTGCCGCATCGCTAAAGTAAGTAAGAACCTGACACCAAAGAAACTTTCACGTGATTGTTGGGATTCTGATTTGACTATGCCAGCTAAAGAGGTACCTATGTAGAATGGGATTAACCGAAAACTTGTCAGGCACGGGCTGGCAAGCTGAGGGGAAGACGGCGGCTACCTCTTGCCGTCAATGAGGCGGTACCTCTGGGTAACGTTCTAAGCCAAGGCGGAGGGTTGGTTAACGGCCTGAAGGACTCTCCAGTATAAAGGGCTTATTGTGGCCTAAATACTGTGAGATACATCTCACCTTCCCATTGCCCATAACCTCGTTTATACCATTTAAACTGCGTTGAAATTTTTATTTATATTTACCATACTTCAAACAAGACACTACGTATGTGAAGTAATACGTTGGTAATACGTGATAATTTACATTTTTCCACAATCTACGTTAGGTGTAACATAAATATGCAACATATGCGGTTTTAATAATTAATAAGTAAAATTTGACTTTCTATTTTCTATTTCTTTCACGTTTTCTGAAAAGCGACAAATAAAGTTGTTTAATAATACATGATTAGATTCTCTGAACTATTAGTGTTAAGGGTCTATAAAAAACAAGAGAAAGCAAAGCAAAGCTCTGCGACACTCCAAATTTGACTTTAAAGTTATAAAACTTAACATCGTGTTCTACAACCTATTTTCTCCACGTCAGGTATGTTCGTAATCATTTGTAGCTAGAGCCTCCAGTATATAGCTTCTAAGATAGAAGCAGGTCTATAATTATTTAAAAATGTAGTCTCAATATCACAGATTTCTTATCGACTGACAAACCCATGCAACAAATCGAGAATTCAAAATGTTTTGAAATATGTTGTTATAATCCTGAAATATATAAATGTGTATATGTGGTCTGCAGAGGAAAAGAAAAGTTAAATATTTATGCATTATTTATTGCAGCATAAGCATGACTACGATGTAGATATATGTAGGCATAGATGTATGGTATGTTCTACTTATGCATAATAATAAATGGGAAGTACATATAATAACAGTCTACGGTAGTGCATAATCCGATCTATTCAATTCTCGAATCCTGTCACTCGTACAATGCTAGGCTTTTAAAATATATACGTTCCATCGTCAGCTTATCCACCTTATCAAGATCGGGTGCGAATTATTGAACAGTTGCCGCTGCATTTATTTACACGCCCTAATAGAAAGGAGTTTAATACAATATTATATTTAATCTTGTGAGATCATCTGTGGCGATATGGAGAATAAAAATAGACGTTACCTATATCGGGGAGACATATCGTTTGTTAGGTAACTTGGCATTAGTTTACTATGTTATAAATGTTTCGTCGGTAGTTATTTCAAATTATAATTACCTTAACTTTTAAATAATCTCCTGAAGAGAGTTTGTAATTACTTTTACTTATCAGTAATAATTAACTTCATAGTTCGCACGTAAGGAAGGCTAGTGGTTGAACGTATATATTTTTTTTATCTATTTAGCATCTGTTTTTAACATCTGTATAGTTCCAGGCACTATTAAATTACTAGGAATCGCGTGCTATTGTGACATACATGGCGCTGTATTTAATATATTTACTTGTTTTTGTATTCATTACAATTGAACATTTTTATATACCAGGAAAAATTAAATAACAGTAAATTTTTAATGCAACAAAATTTTTAATCCGTTATTTTTTAATTTTACGTTAGTAAATTCCCTAAATGCCAGTGGCGGTGCGTGTGGATATTATGTGCATTTAATTCGTTTAAACCCCTTAAATACCTACAGATTCTGCAATTAAAGATATATCTCAATAAAATTGCCATCTAACACATATATAGCTTTAATTTGACCTGGAATTTCTATTTTGTAAACAGCAAGCATAGAAAATAAAATGTTACCTTGCATTGTATTGGAAGCTCATTAAAAAATATTAGCATTATTTAAAAAAGCGTTATTTAAGCGTTAGATCTAAATCAGCGATTAAATTTCTAAATATACCACGAAATTCGAAATTTTTCGCTTTCGAATAGCATCCATTGATTTGGCGACTTATATAGGGATTAATGGAAAGCTCATGTTTCACTACGTCAAAAATTACCACTTTTTTTAGCAACTGAAAAGGAAGTATTTCAAAATCAGTTTAAAAAGTGCTGCTTGTAGCTTATGATCGCAAATTTTACATTTTTTAAAACGTGTAGTGAAGCTTTTATACGTAAATCCTCATTTTTTTACTATGTGAATCTTATCAAAGAGAGTCTCGGTCACCTGTTTATTTAATGGTAACCTTACAAAAATTTTATTTTCATATTATTTGGAATATATAACAACATTTTCCTTGTAACATATTCTGTGTAACTAACACTAAATAAGTGGTTTTTCTTCGAAGACACTGAGAAGTCGGAGGGAGTGAACTAAGGGTAGAACTCATTCTGAAATCCATAGAGGAGAAGCAGTTAAATTGGTGAGGAAGAAAAGTATTGGAGATGGGGATTAAAACCTAAAGAAGACCTGGAAGACCAAGTGAAACGAGGATCAACATAGTGGCCAGAGCAATAGAGAGAAGAGGACAAGCTGCAATAATTGTAGAAATCAAGCAAAAAACAGAAAACAATGGGAAGACTGGGCACACAACTATCTACAACTAACTAAAAGGCATTTTAAACTGTTCGGTTTGAAATATGCGACTAGTATTAGTAAAGTGTTGTGATTCGGGTTTTAGTGAAGCGTCTCAGTGTCCTAGTGCCACAGTGTCCGAGTATGGGATTCTATAGCTTCACTTTCGTCGCGAAGTATCGCAGACCATGCTGATCGATATTACTCGTAGACTATCGACACTGCTTTACAACATTTTCTGATTCATTTTCTCTAGTTGTTTCGAATTTATACCAAGAAATCAAATTAGTTATAACAGTCTGAAGACAAGAGACGGGCATTTATTACGATAAGAGATAGAGCAGCTATGTGAAAAGCAGTTGCAAGAACTTTTCTTTAGAGGACTTTACTACTAACGATTTGCTGTTGCGGGTTGAAGCGAATGATATTAGACTGCAAGACGATGAAGAAAAAGAAAGATATTAAATTTTTCTTCATTTTTCTTTTAGGTTACTATCATATTTGTAGATACTTTAGAACTAGTTTCGGCTTGCGTCATCACGAGAAAGAATCTACGGCAAATGTTACACCAACATAATATAAAAAAGGGAAGAATATGATACTTACAGTCAAGTTAAAACTTCATACTGCTAAGATTTGAATGTTAGAGCTGCATTCAAATTTTAAATTGAATGCATGAAGGCTGGAGTTGATAAAAGTCAAAATGTGAAAGTTGAGGTTGATAAAATTTAGATGGTAAAGTTGAAAATTGGCAAAGGGCTAAGCAGAATTACAAATAATGAAAATAAGATTTGAAAAAGGATGTTTAAGTTCGGAGTTGACTACTTTTTAAGTTAAATATCGCACTGCACAACGTTGAAATATTTTATCTCCTCGGCAATTTTCCTCAAAACAGTTAGTCAACTATACCACTTCAATCACTGATATTGAAGCATATCTAGTGGTGGATTTTACCCCGATATTTTCTGTTTCAATGCATTCAAAGCTCAATATAAATGTTCACGTTTCTAATACACGTGCAAAACTTTCGCCCTTGTTTAACACGATGGCTGATATGAGAAGTACCCGTGTTTGGAAACAGATGTTGCTTTGTATCAAAACCTGTATTAGTGACTGTCAATAGGTACTATTCTTTGATGGGCATCTGTCAAAATTTCAGAGAGATTCATGGAGCAGTGTTATTTTAAGTGGGGTTGAAGGGGAGCAAGTTTATACGGGCCAGTGACTCGGTTTCCTTTTTTGGATGGGAAAACGTGTGCAGAAATCAAATGCAGTTTATAGAGATCATGCATCTTGGATGACTATGTATATATAGTGACTGTTTAATGAATTTAAGCGCGGGCGAACATTCATCTTTGATGAGTTGATGAGTTTGATAAATCTTATTATTTGGACGGCCTAAGAAACATTTATGTCCAGAAATAAATTTACTAAAGGCAAAACAATTGCGTTGTCTTCGTTAACGCAGGTATTTATCACACCATCTTCGTATGTGACAACTGGAACTACGTCACTATGGTAAATATATTTGGAAATTATTGGAATTATTCATAGAATAAAGTATGTATGTGTAATATGCTGAAAATATTAGAACTTCCTGGAAAAGCTAATTAGAATATGCTTAAATCTGCGTGTAATCTTTCACTACCAATAAAATTACGCTGAACAATTTTCAGAAGAAAAGATATAGATATAGATTCTAATAACTTATTTTATTATTCAAATATTTATTATACCAGAACATAGCAATAAAACCCCTAATTTTATAAAGCCAAACCAAACCATCTGAACATCTTTTATTACCTTATTTGGGCGACAAGGCTTTTTATTTAGACAAATAAATATATACCATATGTGATGCAGAAATGTAAAACGGTAGTTGTGTATCGTATGTCTAACACAGTTTTGCACAGATGCTTTGCTATCTAGAAAAACATCGTTTTCACCTGTCCCTTAGAAACACATGTATCTACATATATTGTATGTACGTGTACTTATATGTTAATTAATAACTATAATCTAAATTTTCAATAATTAATAAATTTTAACATTATATTTGGGAATATCGCACATAAAAGGACAATTTAAGTAATTGAATTTTTTTTGCACGGGGTATCTCGCGAAGTTCGTTAGAAGTTTTAATGACGTTATTATGAATAGAAATTTTGGAACAGGTACCAGCGAATCTATTAATTTAAATTGTTTTTGCTGAAACAGTTCCGGTTGAACCAGAAGAAGAGAATTAATCCGGGACAACCGTTTCCAGGATCCTCATTCTCGACTGTTGAGAATATGAAGATGAGTATCGACGCATCCTCGAAACAGCTGTCTCGGATTAATAAATTAAACTTGTGGTGCGGAGTGTGCCGATACTTTTGTGTTGTTTGCCATACTACCCCACAGTTCTTGCTATCATTATTAACCCACTATGTGCAGTTTAAAGAAAGAATCGGTAATATCTTGAAAACTATAAAAAATTAGCATGCCAAACTTACATACATCTATGTATAATTTCCTTTCCAATCGAATTTGAAAAAAAAAGATTTTTTCAGTTTGAAAATATATTTATATTTGGAAATAGTTTATGAACAACTTGTATAAAATTTAGTAAGGATAACTATAGGGTGTGGTAAGCATAACCTTCCATTCTCAAATATTTAATTTCAATTTAATCTCAAGAGAGGAGCAAGTGCTAACACTTCAACATCATTAGTATCTCGAAAACAGTTTACTTTAAGGGTAAGGTGCCCTAATTATTTACCTGCGCTGTGTACAATCGATTAAGTTATTAAAAATAATAAGTCTATTATTTTATTTAACATAAGAAAGTTGGCAACCACTTTCGGTTCAGCCGGAAGTGTTTCATAGGTGGAAATATTTTAAATTAATAGCTCTAATGCTACAACTACGTGTTCTAAATTTTAGAGTTCCATTCTAAAACATCATTAAAACCTCCAACTAACGAGTTTCATGAAATATCCTGTATATGTATGTACATATGTGGATCTTGTGGATCTATGGGCTTGTTATCTTGATGTAGCGATAGTCAGCAAACAACAAGACGCCACCAGTCCGCGATCTTCGTCAGCTTTTTTTTTTATCGTTATCGTTTCCTCTCATTAATATATTTATGGGACGAGTGGTTGGACGGGCAAATGTTTAGGGAAACATGAATTTACGTTTACTGCCGTCAAGTTTCGTTTAAGGAAGTTTTACGTAATAATAATCATAATAATAAGAAATGCCGGCGGGGGTGTTTCCACGTGGAGCCGCGAAGTTCGACCGTGTCAAGGAGGTAAGCGAGTGAACGAGTAAGTGAGTGAAGTACGGTGGTCATCTGCCCAGCAATGTGCACTTCCTTATAAAGAGCGGTCACCTCGCACTGCGTTCAATTAACATGGGGCCACCTGTCGACCTATTACAAAGTCAATGTGTCAGCGAGACATATCACCTGCTGGCCATCTATGAGACAAACTTTAACGGGGAAAACCCTCCCACTCGTCACACACGGCTCACAACTACCGCTGGAAGTTGGCAATATCGATGTCTGGTGAACCGATACCTGAGCACGTTTCAATTACCTTAACAAATTAATGCTACTACATTTTACCACTACGTCGTTTGTTTGGCTTTGTTACTTTATCTTTTCTTCTAATAAGCTTATCTTTTTCTAATAGATTAGAACTGCCGTACAAGTAATTGGGTAGGTAGCATTTAAACTATTAGGTTGGTGTCTCCATGGAATTACGGGAAATGTGATACTTTTGCTTTGTTGTCTTTAATAAATAGTATGTTTAGCTATAAGGAAAATAATCAAGCTAGCAATAAGTTACAATACTAATACATAGTGTATGTATTGTATTCGAAGTGGTTGTTAATGAAACTTAATAGATTGCAAGCATATCTCTCATAAATGTAAAATTAAAGGTTATCATCAAATTTGAGATTACGAAGAAGGAGATATGTTAATCTAATAAAAGGTTCAAGGCGTTTAACTACAAGATTTGGGTTAAACATAACCGAATAGAAATACTTAGACATAAAGGTAAATTATTTTGTTAATCTTTCGAAAATTTGGAAAGCTTCCAAGTACCCAATTTTTATTTATTTATTTTTACTTGGACACGACCACAAAGATATATTAATTGAATGTGGACGGTAGATTTATTACGTTCCGGAAAGTCAGAGAAACCTACGGGCTTTTAAAGCTTTCAAAATTTTCAAAATAATAATTAAAGAAGAAGCCAAAGTAGCAGCAATGAAGAATCTCGGGATATTGTTAGTAAGATTTTTCAGAAGAAGATAACATACATATTGTCTCGCGCGTATTTTGCTTTTTCTTTCACTCACGGGTACAATAAACCACGAAGTATACAATTTTAATTATAGTTGGATACAGCCACGTTGAAATATTAATTGGCCATTAACGTTTATATACATACTGGTTGCCACCTCATCTCTAACTGCGCCGAAGAAAATTAAGTAATAACTATAGTGTATGTTTCGAAACTGTATGTTCTATAATTTTATGTAATTTATTATAAAATTAATTTGCGATATATAAACGTGAAATTTATTGTTCATTAGTAACATATTTTTACAAATAACGTTATTTTGATGCTGGGTTGAGGTACATAGGTAAAGGAGAGGTCAGTACTGCTTTATTTGATGTTTTGTTGATGGTTGAATTCGTAATATTTTGTGCATTCTACAAAAAAGTACCGATGTACGCATAATAATTATCAAAGTCTTACTGCACGTGTAGCTATTTTTGACATACAGTTTGTTCGCATCGTTTAAATGAAATGCTAAAAATGCGTTGAAAAAAAAAATTATAGAAATTAGGTAGAGTTTCACAATTAATGTTAAGTTAGCGAAATCAAAATATTCTGTAAGAGATGCATTAAAACTGCGCGTACGTACCATATCTATATTTCTGCTTATATTTAGCATGTTATAAATTATCGGCAGTGTATGTATTATTCTAACCCGTGGTAATGAAAATCATTAAAGACAGCATCTCCTTGAAGCAGGCAATTAGTGTATTCATTTTATAAAAGCAGGCTTGCTGCAGATTCAATATAGATGTAAAGTCCCTTTATCGTAATTTTATGAAGCCTATTTTACTGGATAAATGAAACGATCTGGGTTAGTGTATATATAACCGCCTTTATAAATAAATTACGATATTTAGGGGAGAAGAGTGGATGATACTACGGCGTCCGTCTCATTTTAAAAATGCCCGACTCGGCCAGCATCTGGGATATTTCCGCCCTCCATTCGTACCTGCAGTCTGCAGATCTCTTTCGGTAATATTAATTCAAATAAATATCAATTCGTGAAATTTAATGACTATTAACATTTGAAAGCAGAACTAACCTGGTACTGCGATGTTCACACATGTAAAACTGTATGTTTATACCGGAACCCTGCGTATTCAAACCACCAAACTTGCACAAGCGCCTGTTTATTTATGATGATATTTAGTACTACCAATAAATATATAGTCCGGCTAGAAAGTATCCGGAAAACAAAAAGGACAGCTATAATTTGACGGTATATATTTTTATTACTTGAATAATAAAATCACAACAAATAATTCATCTCATTTACTAATACAATCTCCATTTAACTGTAAACACTTAACTAAACGTTCAGGTAATCCCGAAACGAGGTCAACACTATAGTTTTCGGTGATAGTGGTCCAGGCTTGTAAAACTGACGGAATCAAATCTTTCTATTTCATGGTGCTGCTCGTTTTACTTCAATTTTCATTAGTCCCAAGAGGTTTCCGATGGAACTGAGATCTGGGGAAGCTGCTGGCCATGGAATTGTTGCCAAGTTTTGTTCTAGCATCCAAGCTTTAGTGTATTCAGAAGTGTGGCATCCTGCATTATCCTGTTGAAAACACCACCCTTCGGGATATAAAGCACGAGCCGTTTCAACAAGAAAGCCATTAAGAATTTCACAATACTTTGCACTATTAACGGTGGCATCAATTATACAGAGAGGTGTAGCACCACGCTGAAAGATTGCTCCCCAACCCATTATTTTTGTGGGAAATTTGGAAATTTGAACGGTAACATTTTCTCTTGATAGGATTTTTAAATGATTTACACCAAGCTGAAAACAACTTTCGTCAGATAAAAAAACATCACTAAAATTATTGTCTCGAAATCGTTGGCAAAAATCTATTCTTCGTTGCCTTTGTAGAGGTGTCATTGCAGGGATTTTTTTTGGTTTCCTTGATAAGTAACCTTGTCTTCTCAGTGAAATGCGGACAGTTTCTGGATACACTCTTATTTGACGTTGATTTCCAAATCTGTTAGCCCTAGGCACGGGTTTTGTCGTCCTAAAGTCACTAAAGCGTTTAGATTGTTTCCGCTAATCTTACGCGGTCTTCCAGAAACTGGTCCATGGCTCATATCTCTCCTATGTTTTATCCTCTTTATTGTCTCATATACTACACTTTTTCCGAGTTCAGTCAATTGCACTAATTTTTTAACGTTTTGAACACCTTTTCTATACAAATATTCCACCAACTTTCTTCTTTCTACTTGCGACATTATTTCACAAATACTAAGCCTGTTGATAATCAACAATATTTGACAGCTGGTGTTGTTATATGATTTTTGCCACGGCCTACAGTCGGCACAACTTACTTGATGCATTACTTTTGTCTTAGGATGTAACAAAAAAGAAATGTATTAAAATTAAGAGAAATAATAAATTCCGGATACTTTCTATACGGACACGATAAGAAAGATATTTAATTTGCGATGTTACAACTGAGATATGATTGAAATTACTTTTGAGATTGTTATAGGCAAATAATAAATTAAATTTAAAAAAAGATTTAGTATATAAAGAAATTTAACAGAAACCAGTTATTCACCCGTTCTGCCAAGAGCATCGTGGGGTGGACTTATAATAATAAAGTTCGCCACCTTCCGTGCGCTTCACAAGCGGCAGTGTGGGAGTGGCTGTTCGGGCGTGTGATTCGTAATATACGCGCAAACTTATGGTTCGCGTATTAGACTATGTGATTGAGTGGGTACGTAGGTATAAATCGTTACCGAGATACACCTGTTTTGTTATTATTGTGCTTTGTACTTTCCACGTGGTCTTGACAATGTGTTTTTGACCAGCACATTAGAGATATATCGCAAACTAAACATTTTAATTTTACGCACTCGTATATTAAATCCGGGAAACCTTTAATAAACTCATCCACTTTATCTGACAATGGGCATTTTCTTGATCCACCTATCGACGACATTTTATTATGTATAACGTATATGCAGCATTCCGCTACGCTCGCGTGCATTCCAACCGGCCGCCAAACACATACTGGATGCGTTACTACTGCAATAAGATTCCTTGTGCATATATTACGAATCACACACACGAACGACCACTCCCACACCGATGCCTGTGAAGCGCACGGAATGTGGCGAACCTTACTTATAGTATTCTGTTGACTCCACCGCTACGTAAACAGCAGGAGTTAAAAAATGTTGGAGCTACTAAGAAAGTTCATAGGAAGTTTAGTGTTAAATGGATGGACATAATTAAATAAAATTGGCTTAATACACAATACGTAGCGCTAATGACTGTTTTTGATGTAATATGATTTTCGATGTAATGATTTTTTTCAATGTAATGCCTTGCTGGCAAATCCCATAATCCCATTTTACTGTATAGAAAGCCTTTCTTCAGCATCTGCATGGAATCGACAGTTGTAAAAAGTTGAAATTCAACCATATTGTAACCAACCAGAATTTAACATCTTCTGAATGGAATTGGTATGGAGTATGTTTCCGTTTTATTTGAAACAATGTCAGTGAGAGCATTTTTTATTCGCCTTTCTGTTCCAGTTTAAGCTAAGCAGATCTAAAGCTAACAACAACTATATCCCTGTGACTTATTTTAAAGTATTATTACCTAAGTTTACGTACGCTTATTTAGACGTAATTAGTTGTTGAGCACAAACGCCGCGCCGATGGCAACATTGGCTTTTGGTAATTTTACTGCCAATTAATCGAAACGATAGGCGGTTTCCGATGTTTGACGTATGATCGACGGCTTCATGAAAGAGCTCTGTAACGATGATTTGGTGCTTGATGAAAGGTATCTATCCATCCCTCCAGGTATGTACATCTGTAATACAAAAAAGAGAAAGGTTGGATTTCATTCGAATTAATTATCGACGATGCTATAGGGTATTTAAAGTGTTCCAGTAAATTTGGCATTTCTTATAATTATTGTTGATCAATCCAGTTTTGTAGGCGTGTTTATTGTGTAAAAAGTTGAATGACGGATTTAGTGGAAGCCGCAAATTGATACCCTTTGTCTTTCCATTGGCATTTCGATTTTTCTTACTTTTCTTACGTTTTGGCTCTCACGTTCACCACAACTATAGAATGTTATAATTTGACGTACGATTTACAAACAAATGTCGGAGAAACTGTAAATTTGCAGTTAAGGTACTTGTTTTTTCGACTTATTGTTAGAGTTCACTTCCATTTGTTTTTATTAAATATTTTTGTAGTTTACTAAAGGTAGTAATTTAAGGCTTTATATTAGCTTATTGTGGTTTGGGTGTAGTTAAGCGTTTATACTTTTGTAATTTCTGTTAATAAATATTCTCCTAATGTGTTTTTTATTTATTTATTATTTTCTGAAATTATTTAGTTAGAACACTTATAATTTGCAGGCTGACTAAAACATATAAAAAGGGAAATAGCTTTGGAACGACGATATCAATTTGCGATTTGAATAGGCTAATCGTACATTACATTATCATATTTCTTGACTAATTATTTTAATTTTCCAGAAAATCGCATAGATAGGACGAACTGGTAGATAACGCCATCTGGTTCCCATTAAAAGCAATAAAGCTACGTTATTATTTACAATCTTAACCTACTTGACAATGCGCGTAGGTTTTTGAAAATCGGTTGACATTCACTGGGGACTTTTGCGTGTTAAAAGGTATGCCTCTTTTGTAATAGGCGCAATCAAAAAGCGTCATTAACAGTGCTTTTCGATAAAGAAAATAGTTCAATGAACGCAAAAGGCATTGGCTCAACACATTTTTAGTGGTGAATTAAACAACGCAATTGGCGTGTTGATTCAATACATAAAATTATGTTCACATTTAGTGTTGCGTCAGGATTATTTTATGCTGGAGCAACACTATATATAGAGCCACTCTAATGTTCAAATAACTAATGTGTAATATGCCTTAAATATATACACGTCAAATTTGGAAACTAACCGGAGCGATGTGCATGCAAAAGATTGCTTTCCGTTTACTTCTGCAGACACAAACTATAACATATTTCGTGTTATGTAGCCATGGATAGTCAAACTGCTGCACTGCATTATATTTGATGGAAATAATATAATATGAACGATGAATTAGTGTTGCATCAAAATACGATAGTGTTGCTTCAATACAAAACGCGAACACGAAAAGCATTGAATCAAACATAAGTATTGATTTAATCGAATTTTGAGTCAACGCAAAAATGATACATTTTTTTGCGTTGAATTAACGCAATCATTTTTCTCGGTGTGCTTCTTCTTTGCATTCTTCACCGCATAATAGAAAATTGTTTTAAAAAAATAATAAAAATTAAATAACAAATTACACCATCTCGTGGCAAAATAACAATCTCGAACATATTTTTAAGTTTTAGACAAGCGGTTACCGATATATGGCCAGTCGCTACCTTTGTGAATTTCATTGTATCTATTCATTAATGGTTATAAATTATAGAACAATTTACAACAATTGGGCATGTAGCGGCCCGAACGCCCGCGTGCAATACCAACTAAGCCGCCTCCACCCCAACGTAGCAACATAATGCTGTACTGATTAATGGTGTATTTGCCGTCCCTTTGAATATGTGGTGCACACCCGCTTACGGCATTAGATTAATATATTTGAAACAAAAGTTGAACCAATGAAAAATCTGTAAGACGAGACATACAGGCAACGAAAAGATATAGTTATTTAATTAATGCCATCACTATGTTAATAACAATTTTTGTACGATAGGCAAAAAACTGAAATGAGGTTGTAGCTGCGTATTGCAAGTGTTCGACATAATTCCATAAAATAATTAATCGTAATAGAAGAACATTTATTTATCTTAACTATGATATGTGATTAAGGATTCAAACAATTAGTTGCAAATCATGTAGTACTTTTGACGTCTCTTAATTGTAATGTTTTTAATAATTGAATCCTCGCAGAAACAAGTAACTTCTACGGATTTCAGTGTCAATTTATTCTTGTAATTATATATAATTTAATGGTATTATTACAAAAAAGTTTTAACGCCGAAGCGTGACTGTAAGATAAAGCAGTGAAAACCACAGTAAAAAGAATATCTGAGATATTAAACTTATTAATTGGAAATTAACACAAGTGATTTAACACTGAAACTATTCCTTGTTAGAGACGCTGAACAGTTATTTTACGGAAGTCTTGTACTTTTTAGAATCTCCAAAACTTTAACTCATTGAATACGTGGTATATTGATATTGTATGATGATGTGTTATCTATGACTTATCACTTAGAAATGATTACGTACTTAAATTTAAGGTTAAATTACACTTCCAGGAGCGAATAACGAAACTTCATAAAATTAAAAATTAATAAAAAAAAGATAACTACAGATTACACCCTCTTGCAGCTTGCTACATGCTACTCTTTCAAATGACAGAACTTGAATTAACCCTTTTTTTTAACAATCAACATTCTGCATTACATTGAAAATGAACCATTTACGTCCAAGCGACTCGAACTAAAAACAATTGATTGTTTTCGCGTCTGTTCGCTTTCTTGTTACTAGTAGCTTTTGTTCAATATAAATCACGGGACACTATTATACACATTTCATATGTACCATATTTTATCCTCTTACAATTTAATTTACAATCAAGTACAATTTTCTTTAACAATACCATAATCCCGTAATATACTACTAGAGTTCTCGATTTAGCGTCTAACAAACTGCAATCGTAAGATATGGACATTTTCTACCAGACTTCATGACTTCGAAATTATTGTAGAGAAAATACGTGTTTGTAGGAAGAAATTATATCAATTTCCAAAAATGAGAATCTGTAGAAAAGATGACTAGACGATACTTAATGATTCAGGGAGACGTGTTTAAGAAGTCGTCTTAATGCACCTAGAAATTGAGCGATGTTACCGTCTTTACCGTTAAGTTTAGGTAAGATTTCCTTCAAGTTAAAGTTCATTACTGTATTTATCAGAAACTGATGAACCAGAACCATTAACCTCAGCCTGCGTAGGACCTACACTTTCAACCAATTTATGTCCTTTTGCAACAGTGCAATAATTTTGACCTATATTTCGACTTAGTTGATTGCTTCTAATTCACAATTCATTTTTGCATAAATTTCGTAAAAAAAATCGTTTTTTATGTGAGCAGTATCACTGCTCTCAGTTGAATTTTTCGGTATCTTATGCTTATTTAAATAGAAGAAGTAAATATTTTTTTATTAGATAAACAACTTTTCAGACTTTATAACATAACAGCACATTTTGTTAAGTAGTGTAGCAACATTAAAGCAGAACGTTCATTACGCGAATTTGCAGTAACCATAAAAGAAGGTTTAATTCACGCTCATAACTTTATTGTTGTAAAATACATACTCTGTTATTAAAAGCAAATTAGCGTGTGCAACGGATGCCAATTCTTAGGCGTTTGACGATTGCAATAATGAAGCACTAAGTTTATATATATTTTAATTTGCATACAACATTGTAGAGACGCACCTACTTCATGCGAAAATTAGCATGGTTGCAATTTACAGGTGACTAATGAGCTGGTAGATGATTAATAGTTTGTGTCTAGTATTTCTTAAGATAGTATTGTAGATAGCGATAAAAGGATATTGCAAAAGTGATTGGAGCTACGAAACTTGCCATCGGGAAGTATAATTACCATCTGTATAGATGCTCCTGTTAGAAAGCTAGAATCCTATTGGCGAGTAGAACATCATTTGTTTGTAATTTGTTTCGAATTAACAATCTCCTGTCGTGGTGGACTTCTCTTGTGCGATTTGCTTCAGCTAAATACGACGAAGGTATGATAATGATAATGACTTCTTCATTTGACGTAAATCGCCTTTCGCTAAACCGTTTTTGTAAATTTGTAAAAATAAAGAAGTCACAAAAGCCAATTCTAGCGAATATGAACCAGTTTTGCTGTTGCAATTGCCGGGGCGTTATCATGATGGCAGAGAATTTTGTCTTCGCTAGGTGGGGCCTCTTTCTCTTTAGTTCGACGTCGAATCGGTCCAATAAATCAGGACAGTACTGTCGCGTGGTTTTCTTTCCCTTCTACAAATATTTAATTAAGATTATGCCTTGTGAATCCCAAAAAATCGTCACCATGAAATCGTCTGCCTTCTTTGGTCCTCATTCTCTAGGAACAACCAATTTTGCGTTTTGACTTTTGATTTCTGGTGTGTAGTGATGTACCCATGTCTCATCTACAGTCACATGACGCCACAGAAACTCATATTGCACTTGAACGTGTCCAAACCACGCCATTCCGTTTCTCGAGGCGGTACCTATCTTGGCCGTAGTTTACTCAATTGTTCGTAAAGGATGTTTTGCATACGTTGAATTGAGATGTGTCATCGTATTAGCAATCTCTCTAATCTTTGTCTGGCGGTAGCCGTCTTACAATCCGTAGCCTTCTTAATCAGTGGGACGACCTGGCTGCTCTTCATCAAAGATGGATGTTCGGCCACGTTTAAATTCATTAAACCAATGTCTGATGGTAGTCATCGAAGGTGCATGGCCCTCATAAACTGCATCCAACTTGCACACGTTTTCCGATCCAAATAAAGAAACCGAATCACTGATCGGTTTTCTCCAAATTTCTCAGGGAAGAAATTATCTTCGCGGTATAAATACCAAAGTGTAAGAAGTACTTACCAAACTATAAAAGCTAAATAAAAATATGAAGTATATTTGCACAGATAATGTTGACTAGTCCGCGTTAGATACGAATGAGAGTTAAAGTTATTCATTCAAAATTTCAAGAGCTTGGCTTTTTCTTCGTAAGGTTTTCTCTTCATTCAAGTAAGTAACTACCATTTATTGTAATTTCTTTATAATAAAACCCTGTAATTACTCTTAAAGGCTAATAACGATGTAATAAAAACTATACGAAAACTAATTTATTTGATTAAACAGCACCTTTCTTTATAATTAGACTGGCGTACCAGGAGTATTACCTGTGTAATTTAAAAAGATAAAGTATGAATGGAATATCAAACTTTTAGCCTGTAGTATTAAATGTTTTTCTCATTTATATTGCATGGAGATTACAATTAACAGCGATCGCATATATACGTTTAGGTAGGTACAATTATCTTTGGGTGGCTTAAATTACGTGCAGTCATCAATTAAAGCCCATTACATTGTTGTATTAACCAAGAAGCTCCATTATAATTGTGGCAGTTGAATTAGCTCCGATGAATTTTAAATTCATCACGACTAATATGGCATGAGATAATCAGGATTTTTTTTATATATTTTACCGTCAGTTAAAAGGTATACGACGGCTTCTACTTTATCTTTGTGTTGTAAAGTTGTAAACAGTCTACAAAGCAAGAAGCAATATTTCTTTTTTCTAGAGGTGGCTAATACAAGGACAAGCACACTTTAGGGAAGAATTTTTCTTCGCATAATCTGCTCTGCATTTTATAGACAAAGCGATATAGGATACATAATAAGCAGGCAATAGAGTGAAACTAGATGTAAAATGGGCTACAAGATGTGTTTTGCTAGAAATACTGTGGATCCACAGTTACAGATATGCAGCGTGTCTACGGATGGTGTTGGCAATTGGTAGGACGGACAAAAGCCTTTGAGTTGGAATTTAATATTTGAGAAATCTTCAAATCAAAATTTGAATTTTCACTTTTATTCTACTACTACCTCCTATCTCATCACATTTTTCAGCGCTGCCAATACTTTTTGTAACGACGATTTATTTTACATAATTATGTAACTAGGGATATTGCAACGACTATTTTGGGAAGATACGTGTCTGTTGATGCAAAATGTAGATTCATCTTTGAAACTTACAAATCTATGAAGTCTTCTGATTTTTATTTTGCCCTTACCCATAAACAAAACTCTAAACGTCTCACTTAATCTCCAAGTTCAAGTGTATATATCAATTTTGGCTTGAAAAAGCGAACTTTGATATTCTTAAAAACTTTTTGTAATAAACTTTACCTGAAAATAGTTTTTGCTCAACTGCAATTGATTTTGGAACAACGAAAACAAACCAAAAATTAGTTTCATACCAAGCAGAACTTATTTCCCAAATATTAAAGTTCAACCCAAAAAGTTTTGTTCATTATGCCAATTGTCAACTCCATCCGTGGATACACTGGGTGTAAAAGTGAGATATATCATAATATTAACCAAATAAACTGCTGTTCAGTTGAAGTGGTCCACTAATAAAAAAAGAATCACTGACAATTAATAAAAAATAGTTTTCTCTGACAAAAAACAAAAAGGATATTCTAGCAGAAAAGTGATTAGACTCTACAATGTCATCATCAGAGTAGTACGATTTCGTAGAAGTGGTAGTGTAACGGTTAGTATGGAGGCCGCATTCAAGTCGGACGAAATGGCATTCAGTCGTCTAGTACGTTGAATAACGATCTTCGGAGGGTGGATACAGAGTGGCGGTATTTAATCTGAGAAGACTGCATGAATTTAGTTTGAGGGTTAGAGGAATTCCCGCTAATCACGAGGCAGCACGAGATCACTAGGAGGCAGTGCGTTGTAAATCACTTACTGTGAGAGGCTCGTGATTGGAGAATTTGACAAGTCCAGATTCACTCTAGTGTTTTAGTGTGGAAGGGCCTGGAGAAATGTATCTTGAAATAAACATGGCTCCACGTGTGGCATTTGGAGGGAGGAATGTTACGGTTTAGGGTGGCGTATTGCACCTAGCTGGTGGTTTTGAGAAAGCAATTCATGCAGAGAGGTAGGTCGTGAACGATGTTGTTACCAATAGTATTCAAAGAATGATATGGCCTCCTTACTCTTTAGACTGCACTTGCATCGAGCATCTTTGAGACGAGCTGGATCGACAGTTGCAATCTTGTCCTCGTCCTCTCTGAATGCTGGATGAGTTTGCAGTAGCGATGCAACAAGAATAGAAAAGCAATCCGCAATGAATGAATGCAGAAATAGAAAGTATTCCCAGCTAGGTGATGCTTAGTTATGTCACAAGAACGAGGAATTATTGCTTAAGCAGTTGTAAACAGTTTTAAAAATACATATTTTGTTATACTTCTTTATTGTAAAATAGTAGTTTTGAACTAATTTTTTATTAGTGGACAACTTCAACAGAATAGCAGTTTAATATTTCAGGCGCCTCTCAACTAACAACCTTTAATTTCCTTAATATAAAATTATTGCCTAATATCTTCAGAATTTCGAAGTTTGGGCTTTGGAGAAGGCACAACACTTTCTTCACATATTAACGGTAAGCAAACATATATTGTGTTAAAAATTTAATTTGCGGAATTTCAGCAGAAATCTGTTTTATGTTGGTTCCAAATTCTCAGAAGTTAGCAATATTAGTCTGTATGAAAGAATACTGATATTTTAAATAAATATAAAAATAAAGAGTGTAGCCCTGAAATGTATCAACAAGGAATAGAAAAGTTGTGTCCTGAAAAAAGCAAAGAAAAGAATAAATGAATCCACGTCGACAACACAAGGGTTATTGTAGCTCATTCTCTTGTTCATACCCTCTATGTATTTAAAATAAAATAAAAAGTCGTACCACGAGATGGGTTTGCCACAACATTGCTACGCCATTATCTTTGTAATATGTATGATTTGCAAAGGTATTACATATATAGAACAACCATCTACCTAAAAGCTAAAAAGTGCTACAAGTCAACCAATATTCGCAATTAAACCAAAACATCATCCAACATATTGTTGTGATATCATTCGGTTAGGTTGTAATTGCGATTTAGCAATCTGTGGATGGAATTTAGAAAAACAATAGAGAAAAAAACAAATACTCTTTGGACAACGAACGACTTCTTCAAAAGTTTTCGAGAAAAGATTTAAAATTAAATATCTTATCTTCAAAAACAAGTTTATACTCAGTAATAACATTTGAACCTCCAATAAAGTAAAATTTCACCACCTACGGATTTGAGATAACTGGACCCGGATTTGCAAAGATTTGAATATTGGGAAGGGTTTTTAGATTTGGATTTGAGGAGTAGGATATCACATATATACCGAAAATTAAATTATATGACCAAAATAAAACATTTTCTTTTAAAAATCAATTTCCAAATTTAATATTCGATTCAAAAATTAGCTATCGGTTAGGTATTAAAACAAGATTTTGTATTTACTTAATTTAAGACAAATTTTCTTTTGTTTGTAAGGGAAATATGTATAATTTCAAAAGTTCATGTAAGGTAAAATATTATCTTGCACACATATAATTTGTTTAATTTATCTTTCAATCGTTTTCAATTCGCAAAGATACAAGTGAATCCCACAAAGAAACTCTGAATTTATGGTTTTCTTCATTTTTAAAGTCTCACTGTAATAGAGCATACCATTCCAAAATAGGATACCCAGAGGATAAATTTGTGAATTAATCAATCTGCAGAATTGTATATCTTAATTTGTTACCTTTGGGTATTTATCTTTGTTTTGAGTTAGCTTCGTATATCTTAATTTCAGAAGACCTTATTTACTTTTTAGAAATTTCCTTGCTTTATAGGATTACCTAGTTTTTTTTTGGACGTATTCACTTAAACTGCAAGATAACCATAAATTGTTATTATAGAAGCGTAATATCTCGTGAAAATCTCGGGATAAATCGTTTAACTTCTCAAGTATTCCTGTTTTTTGTTTTGTGAGCAGTGAGCTTACCTTCGCGGAACTAAAAATAAAATAAAATTCGGTAGCAATCGGTAACTGCAGAAGATATATTTTAGACATGGTTGTTGTGAGTTGTTGAGTTAAATATGGTGCCACCATTAGTTACATACTTTAACTTAGACAACTTTTACGTTTACCGGGACAAGCGCATTTGAAATAAATTGCTTGTGATAGTAGGTGAAATACAGGTTGTCCAAGAATATTATAAGTTGTAGCATTTGCATATGGCCATAAGTAGTCAATGTACAGGAAGTTAGGAAAAAATATGAAACCGTGAAAATTGAAATAACGTACATATACATGTTCACGTATAGGTGTATATTAGTATGTAATTTACAACAGTTCATAAATATAATATGCGTACATAACACCTGTTAATTTAAAAAAGCTAGTTTGGTAATACTGCATCATACCGGTCGTCTTGTACGCATTATTTAATAACTACAAATGTTTGAAGTTTTTATTGCGCCATTTTGATCTATTATGGTCGGTCATACAACTGCGGCAGGAAATTTGCATCGCCTAGAGAAAGAGACGGACATCAGGTTCTGATAGCACGCTATTATTTATTATACATACATACACATGTATGTATGCGACATGTAATGCAATAAATATTCACGTTTCTTTTCTTACTTTGATATACGGCTTATGTATTCATTATGCTAAGAATATGTTATATTGGGCGTAATCCACATGCCTAATATAGGAGCTTCATATTAATTACGAAAATTTATTATTAATGGGCGAGGCAATTGGGTGATGCATTGCAATTGCTTCTGTCAAATTTAGCGCAACCACTGTGTCGTACTGTTGGTTTGGATCAGCACATAACATTCTTTGAACACTAACAAATGAAAGTCTATAATCTCAAGCTCATTAGTTTGTTAATCTTGCAAAAACTCTAAACATTTTTTCAATATAACGAAGCAACACAGAACACGCGTTCATACAAAGTTAACACTTTATTGTGTTATTAAAAATTATAAATCTGAATTAAAACTATTTCAAGAATAGAGTTGACTCTATTTCAGTGTTATAATCTGCCCTAATTATAATGGTTATCCTATTGGGACAGAAGATATTTTTAGAATCGGTACAGTTGACTTTGTGTATAATAGGGATAAGATTGTATCAAGTATTTAATTGCGTAATACGCCGATGTTAACTCGCAAAGATGGTACACTCCCGCAGAAGCATCTTATACGATTCCTAAATAAAAAAAAATAGATGGTTCGCACAATCAAACTTTCGTCAAATTCACTAACACGTTAAGGCACAAACTTCATTTTAAATACAAGCATATTTTTTTTATACAGAATTCAAAGTAGTGTTGATATTTTACTTTGGCAAGAAGCGATATTGATATGGGCTTAATCAATCACTAGCCAGTAAAATTTTAAGTAATCTGCTGTTACGATGGCTCTATAAATTTTACCGAATGCTGTTAGAATACTAATTGATCAATAGTTATTTAAGCCTAATCAGTTCTGTAGATAAATGTAAATTGTGCCGATAGAAATTTTCTAGAGAATCAAACATAGAAAAGGATGATGTAGCAACTAATTGCAAAAAAATAGTGGCTAATAGTATAGGTTGACTAAATCACATAATTATTATTATTAATAATAAATTTTATTGGAACTTAGTGTTTTACACAGACAGGAACAGAAATAAAGCAACACAGATACTTCAGAAAAATAAACATGCCGAATGCCGACGTTCACCTAGAGTTGTTTATATTTAAACATGAACTAAAAGTCTAAAACCAAACAGCTAAAAGGTATACGTGTACACAAGTCAGTAAGTAAATTAATAAGGTTAAAAAAATAAGTGAAAGCAAAGCAGGAGGGCCGCAAATGTGTAGGTCATACTAGTAGTTGAAGCAAATGTTTAGGTTTGCTTTAAATAAAATATGTGACATCATTTAGTGGATTGTTAATGATAGCTGAAAGACCTCTTGAATGACGGCAGTTTACGAGACGTTGGAGACAGCAAACACCTAAACCGCAAATTCAAATGTTGAACATCACTTCTAAATGTAATCATAGGTAGGGCTGTTGGTCATTGGAGAAAAAATACGCTCTATCTTCGCTGTTCTATATTAAGTCAACAAACTTCCTTCAATTCATGAGAAATGTTATCATATCATACTTTCTGATACCAAAAATACGCGATCAGCGTCAGTCATAATTACTTGTAGCAGAACCAGAGATTCACACAACATAGTTTTTATTGCTTTATTAAGAGTCTTCCGATGTAAATAAAAATTTCAAACTACTGTATCAACGTTGAATACATTTAGAGATGTGCGCGTTAAAGTTCAATTTATTATCGATAACCAACTCCAGATTTTTTGATTCATCCACTACTCCAATTTCAATACCGCAAATTTTATTTTTAACACTATTGACAATTTTTATATTTTTATGAGTAAGGAGCATGGCAGGTGATTTCAAAGAATTTAGTAGTCTTGTGAGGTCAGAATTCAAAAGTTCACAGGTACACTCGGTTTCATTTTGGCGAGCAAAATATATAAACTTGGGTATCGTCAGCACAACAATGAAATTGACCATGATGAAGTGAAGTATGCAGTTGGGAGGCATAATTAGAAAACAGCAGACGGCCAAGAATAGATCCCTGCGGCACTCCGGAATGAACGCTTTTGTTGTAAAAAAAATATTATTTATTTTAACAACCTGCTGTCTGATAGATATATAATTTTGCATTAATTTTACTGCATTTTCCCCAGACCTATATAATGTAGAATTGCAAGTAATAACTCAGTTAAATACTCAGCTAAAATCAAGTAATACCAATATAGTGACCTTACTACTGCCTAGATCTGCCATAACATCATCTGTAATGCTATTTCGTAACGCAGCAATGCTGTTTACGAAACTCAGATTGCAGTTGAGGTAGAATGATATTTTTTTCAAAATACTCGCCCAAGTGATCTTCCTCAATTTCTTCAAAAGCTTTGGATAAAGTAGTCAATATACTAATAGGATCTATCTCCTTTAAATCTTTAGGGGCATACGCGATTTTAATTAGTATGTCCTGATAATTCAAGAAAAGAAAATCATTTAGATTATTGGGATCAGATAGATGTGGTGGCAAACGCAAATGATATCTTTTTTGCAACATCAAGTTGACCAACATTTTTCCACAAAAATTGGGAGTTATTTGCTGCTGTGAGTCGAAGTAGTAGTTCTTTTGTTGTCGGAGTGTGAAAGTTTTGTAGTTACGCATTTGTTTGTAATAATTCGAGTGATTAGTATATTTTGATCGTTTGAACCTTTGTAGGCTTTGTAATCAACATTTTAAGGTAATCCACCCAAGGCGCACGTGACTTAGTAGAACCAGAAACTTTATCATAGGCAAAAATATAATATGGATCCGTTTACAAACTTCATCTTGAAGATCGTGTACAATGGGGCAAGGAATCGCATTCAGATGTGTTGAAAACGCCATGTAATCTAACTTTTTTAAGTCCCCGTATTATGTGTGTTATAGACCTAGTAAATAACCTACTTTAAAGCCACAGCACAAACTTATATTACGTTTTGATTGTCATAAAGATATTGCTGACATCGTAGTAGTAGTTTAACAATATATTATCTGATCCTATTTCTTATCATTTCGATTAGTTTATGTTTTCCGTGTCTAGATTTTATTTATCCTTGTAGTTTATTTACTGCTTTAAGCTAGCGAATTATAAAGAGTTACTGCATTCTACTCATCTATGTCAGAAAAAGTATTACTTCTGTATTTTGTAGTCATAAAAGAGAATGTTCAAATTAAGATTACAAGTCATATGCATTCCTTATTTCCTTATTTAGCTTTAGTAATTTTATACTATCAATGTACGTATCGCTATGAAGCGACATTGACAGATGTCTATATACCTCCGGAGATCATTGAATAGCCGATATCAAGGTTCTAACTTTTACAACATCTTGCCCGCGGTACGTATGTTATTAAGCGGATGTAGCATCAAGGAATAACAAATACTGCGTCGACCAAAAGAACACTTATTAATACAATTAAACAGACCCAATCGTATACTCAAATGATGATTATAGCGGTACGTTGCTCGACTTAAAATAATACTGTACGATATCTGAGCTGGTAATCGGTACCAAATGTATTAAGGCAGACAGAGAGTAGAGCAAATGTTAATTAAAGACCGCGGTATCTGCTGCTGCTCCCCATTTAGCTTATTAAATTAATCGCCGGCGATTGTGTTAAACGGTAAGAGATGTCAATTGGAAATAATGAGTTTTTTTTTTGAACGTAGGATGGTCGCAATAAACATACACCTTGCTGCTGGAGCGAAAGCCCTTAAAATCTCGCGTGTTGATGAATTTATAGTTCATTCTTTTAATGGAAATGTGTAAATACGCGGTCCCAGGAAGCGCCACGATGATCAGGTAGAATTTTATTTGAATATGTTTAAAATCGCGCGTTCAAAAGGAATTGGTATGTCAATTACGAAAAATATTGTTCCGAGTAGCAGTTGGCGTTTTCAACTAAGGATACTAATTAATTTTGGTATTTTGAGTCAAAAGTTTTACACATCTTTGAAGTGCATGTTGTTAAACTCAAGTTAGTTTTTTGGCCATTAAAGATATTAATTAACCTAAAAAAGGATCCAACAATGGGTAAACTAGAAAATTATACCTAATTTCCGTTATTAAAATATGTTCAAATAGTAAATATAGTAGAGCTTCCATTATTCGGATTAATTAAAGTACCGAATTGGTGCATCACCCAAAACACTGCGGAAAAAAAGGTAAAGTATAGGATAGGTAACAGTTTATTTCATTTGGGTGTAGGATTAACAATAGGAAAACTATATTAAGTTAAAAGTAAAGAAGAATTAAATACATGGTGAGTCGATAGGAACGAAGCAAATTCTAAGAATATATTCTACACGTGAAAATAATGTAAAAAATTAATATGTAGTGGATCTGATTTTTTAGAAAACACCGCTATTGACCTCTAAACAGTTTATTTTTCACCTACTAAAGGCGCCTGTTGCTCTCCTGGTTGCTTCACGTCTTTCTTTCGTATTGGCTGCACTATTCGGCTTTTGTCAACGTCAATAGTAATTTTGAATCAATAAATATTCAGTTAGGGTAAAGGATGGGCGCCTAAAATTATTGAAATGATCAATGCAAGGATATTTTTATTTTATTTAAGACGTATTAACTCGAAAACAAGCGGCAGTTTGGACCATTTACAAGACCGCTAGTTAAAACTATTTAATTACGCTATAATTTGAAAATAAATGAAAATCGGATAAGAATATAGGAGTTTTTTGCACTACTTTTGTTTGTGAGTTCGTCCTTCCGATTCTTCTTCTGCACGATCCACACTAAGTCGACAATGCGGAAACGCGCAACAAAACAGATACAAAAGAAAACGAAAACCTACACTGGAAACAGCTGAATGTCAACAACAGTTAAACGAATGTCCGAATTCAGTTTGCAAAAGGGTACATTTAAGTTTGTTGCTAAATTGTCCTAAAAGTTTTTTGTTGGCTTCAAAGCAGAGCTCTTCAACCCACTATGTAAAAAATTTCAAAAGGACAATCTGGATTATTGACTCAATAGATGAGGTTATTAAATATATTCATTCTTGTTGATCAGGAATCTTGTCTTGTTCCTTTTGTTTGTTCCTGAATATTTATCAATTTTGCCACGCTTCAGTTATATAACTACTGCAAATATCAACATTATATAGAACAACGAATATAGTGAACATGCAGTTTGGTAATTATTCTGTGAAGGTTGATACTTCGATGTACAAGATTTAAGTAAGTTCGAGTGAGCGATTTTAATATAAAGAGGCTTGCATCTTTCAATCGAAATTCCTAATAATTGATTTTGTTTCTAAACATTAAAGGAAGATGTTTCTACTGCACTAGTTTTCGGCGTATTCAAAACAATGCAGACTTAGCATTGCTGCTTATAATTTCACAAATGAGATATACAAAAGGTAACTCAAAAATGGTGAATGTTGCTGCCACCATTACTTTTCAAAACAAACACGCCTTAAAATAAATGATGATTACCTCGAAAATAGGAAGAAACTTTTCTACGTCCTATGAAACGGCTGATTTTAATCCCCTGAGGGGAGAATTTTACCTGTGAGACTGAGAATTACAACGAAAATAGGATAAATAGGGCCGAAATAAAAATATTGTGGCTAAGTAGTGATTTTTATTTTCATTTATGTTGCTAGAATGTCAAAACTTTCATTTTTAATTTTAACAGCTAATTTTTTGACATTGGAATTTAGAATAAAATTAGTTACGATGTTCTTTTCCCTAGGATCAAAAATTACGAAGTTTTGAGGATGTAAACTAAGGCCAAACTAGCTTAGCTTGCTATGGATACAAATGATAATAATTTGTAATTAAGTTGTAAAACATGAGAAACAACATTTTTTTGACACCATTTAATTATAAAACAACCAAAAATAAGTTTTAAAGCCTCTAATTCTACTTTCTACTTCTGAATGGATTTTTCGGTTCGTCTGAGGAGATTTCTAGTATTTCTGAATAGGACGGAAAACATCGAGTGGGATCAAATCGGGTGATCTTGCAGGCCACGAAATTGGCCAACTAGTTCCAATCCATCTATCGTTAAAAAGAATGTTCAGAAAACGACTAGTTTCTCAATAGTCGTGAACAGATGCTTCATCCTTCTGAAAAATGATATTTTGCCTATTTACAAGATCTATTTCATCTAAGAAATATGTCCAAAGCATCTCACATGAAATCCATTCATCTTTCGACGGTCAAAGAGCCTTCATAGATAAAAGGTTCTGGATGAAGTGATGCCATACCAAACATTAAAATTAAACCGAATTTGGGGAGCTCTAGAATTTGCTTGCAGAGAGATATTTTTTGAGCAGTTATGATGGTTTCTTCTGTTAAATATTCCACAATGAGAAAACTCGTCGCCTCATAGAATGTTTCGGCAATTATTGGCATTTTGTTAATAATAATTGATATACCAATAACTATTCTTCTTTCGGGATCTCCTGATTGCAGGTGTGTACTTATAGGGAATGAATTAATACTTTTTCAGTATTCTGTAAAGATAAATTAGAATCTCTAACAACGCCTCTTATCGAGTTCTCAGAATACGTTCCAAAATATCCAATACTGTCCCATTCATTATCCAGTTCTTCTTCACCCGTTTCTTAACAAACACATTTTCATTATTTCTAAGCGTTCGGTAAAGTTTCAAGAAATATCTATGATCCGGTTGAGTACAACACATATCACATTTATTACTTTGGGTAAACGTTTTCTTAACGCGCAAAAAGTACGCAGTTTGAGTGCAGCAACGGACTATGATAATTAAACGTTTGACGCAATTTATTTTTATAAAGTTCGTAGCGAAAAGTTCATCATAGTCAATTTTCATTCCAAATTCCAATATCTTTTAAAAAAAATTATAATGCGCAGGCTATTTTATTTAAAAATGCTCTTATTTTGTCTGCAGGTTTAAAAACGGCATACTCAATTTCTTCCAATTTCCCCATTATCATCGATGGAAAGAATGATGCTACTAATTTATTAATTTGGCCGATAACATAGCTTCAAAAATAAAGTTACCAATGGTGTGCACTTAATTTAGATCAGCCTGTATTTTACAACATTTTACAGTTTTCGTTGTATGAAATAGAGTATTAACGTAGAAAGCAACTAATTTAAGATTACCTAATGCTACTTAATGAATAGCATTGTTTTACATTACTGGTAAATATAAATTACTAATCAATTTAATTGACACATAACGTCTAGAGCAGCAAGGTATCTTTAGAAAGAGTTAATTGTTATAAATTGTTTAACTGATTATAAACTGATAAGAGCGAATAGTTTAGAACAGATTATTTTGCAATGTACTGCTTCCACTTTAATGAGCATAATATCTTGCATTTCATGTTACATATTTTTGTATTGTCTACGTGTTTCCCATGAGATTGTAATAATAATAAGACAAACTGTATGTAGTAATGCTGTTTTAACGTTGCCGTTTAGAGCGAGCGGCTTGTAATGATCACAAAGGCTAACGCGATTGATCTATCCGACCGACTTGATGCTAGACTGTGCATCGTCACGATTTCCGTGACCTATATTGAACGGGAGCCACGTTTTGCCGCTTGCATTATTGTTCCTTTTAAGTAAAGATCAGATTTATAAAGTTCTATAAAAGTAAAGCAATTGTGTAATGGAAAAAAGTTAAGAATAAAAGAATTAAATTTGTCTATAGCAATTAGGTAATACGTATTCGCACAGAAAAGGAAAATTATTAGTTTGGCAAGTACATTGTAAGCTAAGTGAGTTACTCAGATGGAAGATGTATTTGAACTTCTTTCTAATGTAATTTATTATTATACAGTTAAATCACGGCACGCACTTGTGTGTTTATATTTACATACGTTGTGGTATATTCACATGTTCTTAGAAAGTAAACATTATTTTTGAATCTTTCTATTTTATCATATTGAAGGATTTGCAATGCTATTTACCAATAATACAACATTTACATATCATACACAAACTTTGTCCACTCTTTTTCGTTTCTGGACAATTTTCATGCCTCGGCCCATGTTGTTCTCCTTCTTTTCAAAACTATTCCCACTTTCCGTCGTCATTCCATACTTTCCGTCGTCCTACCTCGCTAAATTTTTGTTTCGCTGTGGTATAGGCGTGCGGCATTTGTTATTCTTTCTTGTGCTTCTTCTTCCCTCTTCCCTTCTCTCTGCATTATCACTCCAAGGTATTTGAATTTATCGACCTGTTGCAATTTTTCTTCTCCTATTTTAATATTTAGGTTCGTGTTCTCTTTCCCTATTACCATCACTTTCGTCTTAGTTTTGTTTACTCTCATATTTCTTGCCGCTAGTTCTTCTTCCCACAGCTTTAGATGTTCTTGTAATTCGCTATCATTGGTATCGCATATCACCAAGTCGTTTGCGAAGGCACACTCTGATATTCTGACTGGTCGTAGTTTGTAATATCCCAGATGTACCTTGTTGTTTACGTTTTTTATAATCATTCATCACAATAATGAACAACGTGGGGCTCATGACTCCACCTTGTCGTACTCCGCCGCTAATTTTAAAGATTTCTGATTCCATATTGTCTTTCCTAATATAACTCCTGTTATTGTTGTATAAACTTTTAATTCCATTCCTCAGTTTGGGCTTTATATTCCTTGTTTCTAGACTTTTCTATATGCCATTTTGTAAAACTCTATCGAATGCCTTTTCAAGATCTAGAAAAGCAAAGCATATTTCTGAGTTGTTTGCTCTAGTTTTTTCTGTTGCATCTGTTTTATAGTGAATATGTGATCTTGCACGCCACGCCCGTTTCTGAATCCACTTTGTGCTTCTTCAAATTGGTTTTCTACGCTTCTCCTTAACCTCTTCTCCAAAATCCCTTCATATACTTTTGAGACAATGCTCAGCTGTGTGATTCCTCGGTAATTCCCACATGATCTTGTATCACTTTTTTTATGACCATGCTGATTTTCCAATCCTCTGGGACATTACCACTACTCCATGCTTTATTGATAATTGCTGTTAGCATCGCAGTTCCTCTTGGCCCTAGACCTTTCAACATCTCCGGGGTAATTTTATCATGCCCTGCCGATTTTCCCCTTTTGATGTTTCTGATGGTGTGAATAACTTCTTCCTGTGAGATGTCATCTCTTTCGTCATTTTGTGTATCTTGGTCATGTGTCTCGTTTATGTTTCCATTGTTTGTATTTCTTGGTTCGTCTGTGTTTAATAGATCTTCAAACTATTCTCTCCACCTATCTATTATTTTATTTCTATCTCGTAACAGTGTACCGTGTTATGCTCTAATCTGTTGTAAGTTGTGCCTCTTTTCTTTCCTTGATGTTTTCAATATCCTATAGAACAGCTTTTGGTTGTCCTTACTATCCCCTTCCATTTTCCTTCCAAATTCCTTCCAGGCTTGCTGCTTTGCTGCTGTCACTATTTCTTTTACTTTCGTTCCTTGCATTTTATAATCCGTGTAACTCTCGTATGACTTGTTTCTCAGATATTTTGTCCATTTATCCTTCTTTATTTTGACTTGCCTTTTAATTTCTTCGTTCCACGATCTTGTTTGATTTTTGTTTTTATTTACTATGTTTCTTCCGCATACTTCCTTTGCCGATGTTGTAATGTCTCCTTTAAATTTTTGCCATAAATCTTCATATTTTCCCAGTTCTCCTGATTTTCCCCAATGCTGTTTTCAGATTTCACTGTAAACCTCCTCGCTATACCTTCTTCGTTTAATTTATACGTTCTGATAACTTCTTTCGATTTATTGTTTATTCTTCTTTGCGTATCTTGATTTTTGCTACTACCAAGTAGTGATCACTATATATCTTTGGGCCCCTTTTAACTCTGACATCCGTTACTTCCTTTCTAAATTGTCTACTAATGATTACATAATCTATTGTAGATCTTTCTTTTCTACTTCTCATTTCTCGTGTATATTTATGAATATTTTTGTGCTCATAGAATGTATTTGTAATGATTAGGTTATTTGCAATACAAAAATTAATCAACCGTTCTCCATTATTGTTTAATTTCTCCGAATGCTCCTATTATGTCTGTTGTATCGTTTGTTTTATTCCCCACACGTGTATTCATATCTCCTAGTATTATTATCCTGCCTTCATTCAAATTCCTTTCATTCCCCAAAATTAATCTTTCTTGGTTCTCGATTCATCTTCGTTTGGGTCATATACTATAACTATTACTGTATCATTCCTGCTATCTAATTTCAATTTCAATTTTAAAATCCGTTGTGATGCAAATTCCAATTTTGTACGTTTCCCACTAATTCATGCTTTATTATACAGCCTACTTCTCTTCCGCCCTCTTTTCCTGCACTCCGTTGTATATTAGTATATTTCCCTCTACATATGTACGTATATAATATTTAAAGAAACAACTCCTAAAGATATATTTTCTAAAAATATCGCTAAAAAATTTCAATAAGAGTTCCTTTACGTTTTGAATTCAGATAACAAACATTTACTCGGCAATTGATTTGATAGAAGACAGTGGTTGTAATTTTTTCTTTTGACATGGATTCAATGCACCTTGGCTTCATTTAGAAGGATTGCTCAGCAGAAAGAGAATTGGTTATTTTTATTTTCTGTGAAAGATACGGTTGCAGGAGTGAGATAGTTCATAGCTTTATATATAGAAATACTAGAAAATTAAAATACAATTTATCTATAACTCGGCCTGAATTTAAAAGTTTCGTTCCGATAAGAGCATCTGGGTACTTAAAAGACTTGTTAACTCTTAACGCGCTCGTCCGGCAAACGGGTGTTGTTGGTTTGAACTCTACTGCTGTCTCGAAATTTTTATTTCATTAGACTCATTAGATTTAATTACATCAACAAAATCAAGAAAACTTCGATTTTTCAGTATTTACCCATCGAAGCCGTATATATTATTCGTTCCAATTTTTATAAATTACATTAGTAATTGAACAAAGTTGAAACTCTTTTGTTGCACCACAGTACATTGGGTCGTTTTCAATCACTTAGCACAAACGGTTCTTGGCTTAGGATGAGCGTGACGGTAGCAATAGCACTTCAAGATCATGGTGATTGATTGACAGATTTCATGTATTCAAACTATATACTCACGTGACAGCAACATCTTATCATAATTTTTGTTAGAACAGCTACATATTATGTTGAATTAAATAAACTTATTGTAATTCCTAGTAACATTGTTCTTATTTAAAAAGGAGAGGAGTTTGCTGTCCGAACATTTTTCTCTCTATGCCTACTAGAAGAGCTTAATTATAAAAAATTAAAATTTGAGTTGAATCAAGATTTATACCAACTCGCGCCTTGTATTTGAAATTTCACCAATCACAAATTGATGATGGAAATAGAGACATTGTTGGTGCGATCAAATGAGGAAACTTGATTGTACCCGCGACATCATGGTTTGATCAATCTAGTTTGTTCACTACATTTTTATTAATATTTATGTTATTTTTCCAACGTACTCAATTTTCGTTATCTACAGCGTCTGTAGTTCTGTAAGTGATCTAATGAAAATGTGATCTCAATCTAGTAACTTAACATTTTTAAGGTGACGTAGGATGTGAATTAAAAACTGAATTTCAAATACATCGGTTAGGTTAGCTTAGTATGCAAATAGGTACGATAACTTGTTGCTGATACCTACTAATGATCCATTTGATCATTTTACTCACCTTTTGAATTAAAATTTACGCACCTATACTTGGTTTATCGTTAAACATAATACCAGATTACGACACATTGGCGGTTACAACGGGTCACGATACACGGGGCACAGCACCTTACACATGTACACATGTTTAGAACGACTATTGTACATTTTTATATTTTAGTAAAATTACTTCTGGAAGACATTTCAGCAGCATTTAAGCGAATTTTACTCCTTTAGTTGGGGTAAATTCACCTAATTTTCTAGATTGTGGTTCATTTTTATATATTGTTTTAGCTGGGGTGTGTTATTTATATAATGTTGCATAGTTTATGCTTTTCTTGGAAAAGTCCATTGAGAAGACTGGAATTTTATTTTGTATAGCCGTGTGAAATTAACCTATATAATGAAGTAATCATTTCTTTTTGCCAACCATCAGTTTATGCTTCCTCGAGTTCGGTCAATAAATACGTTTCACTTTTTACGTACTCATATTTAAGCGTTTTGGATAATTCTTATCAAAGCCAACAATCGCTCCAATGCAACAAAACAACAACCGACAGTCTTATCACGTTCGAAAGGTGAATTTCAGAAAATATAAAACAGTATATACACATCGCATTAGATCCACACCGGCCGATAACACTTGAAATGTCATATTTTATGCAGCACGAAACGCTGCCCGCCGCGTTGCCTCTTTTTCTTCTCGGACTACTACTGCTAAGGCCATAAATGTTAAATAACGCATTACATCCACGAGCGTATGGTTGTTTAGCTTAATATACGTCTATACACCTATACATTAGAGGCTTTGAATAGGGGGAATTAGTTTCTAAACGTTGATCAGATATGCGCTTTAATACATGTTAAATAGTTTGGAGTTGTATATATTCCCATTTTTAACGCTTTTTATTTCGAAGAAACTTTTCGTTTAAGGTAGATATCGCGGGGGTGATCTTTCAGTATTATAAATGTCTTAGATTATGATAGAAGTGCATGAGAAATTGTATAGGTTTTATGCTCCACCGTTAGAATGACATAATCTAAGCCGTCGGAAGCATGTGTTTAGAAATTGGTGTTTTCTATGTCAATAATTTAAACATTAAACTAGAAATGTGCCGTTAGGCCAAGTGTAACAAGACATTTTTTATATTCAGTATATATAACAGTTGTTGTAGGATACTATTACCGGAAAAAAAAATTCGGTGCGTTAGAACATATTTAGATAACTTTGACAAGATTTATTAGTTACTAAGTTTAACTGGGTGTAACCAGTGATGGGGGCGTATGTCACGTGGCATACGATAAGATTATAATGATTTTCTACATGAGTTCTCTTTACAGCGAGTATGCCGGGAATAATAATAACAAGATTGATAATAATAAATTTCATTTATTTTTCAACAGGTATTTTTGCACCCAGAAATAAACAATTGTAAAAAAGACATAAACTTAATCTAAATTACAATGTTATACTATATGAGTGGGAAAAGAGTAAAAACAGTGCCAACAATGGAGCTAAAGGGATTTGCATTAACGTTATAAACAACGGAAATCTTATTGTAGGTGGTATATATTAATGAAATTCGCCCTATTAGTACCATAATAGAAGGTAAAATGTAATATAGAATTAGTTCTGGGTACAAATAGGTTAGATTTGTTCAATAACCAAGAACAATGATTTCTACTATATAACAGAGAGAACAATATTTTTAAGCTACTCAACTAATTGTATTTGTCAAACTCTGCAAAATAGGTATCTGCTTCGGTAATGACCTTTTTATTCGACGAGAACCGCTTTTCGCCAAGTAATTTTTTCAAGTTTGACATGAGCTAAAATCTTGCGAATGTGATAAATGGGACACTAATACGTATCTAAACTGGACTAGTTTTGCTGTTACAATTGCCGCTGGATGAGGTGTTTTTCTCTTTAGTTCAGCGTCGAATCGTTCAAATAAATCAGCATAGTACTCTTTCGTGATTGTGATTCCTTTTTCCAAATAATCAATTCAGATTATGCCGTGCGAAACCCAAAAAATCGCCATCATAACTTTTTCGGCTCGTCGCTTTCTTTACTGCACGTTCGCCGGGAAACGACTGACCTGACTAGTTTCTGCCGTGTAGTGATATACTGATATAACCATGTCTCATCTACAGCTACATAACGTCGCACAAATTCACTCGGATTGCGCTTACATATGTCCAAACACTGCTTTGTTATTAGGTGATTCCGTTTTTGATCAATCGCATAGGTTCAACTGAGATGTTTACAAAATGTAGCAATCATATAATAACAAAGTTAATGATACTTTATTGGTCATAAAGGTGAAGTAGTGTTGATGACCTCTTCTCTCCAATTTCACTAAAATTTCGGATTCAGACAAGTGTATTGTTGTTCGTATATAACAATCAAAATTAGAATTATCCTTAGAAAATAGGAGAAGAAAATAAACAAATACTTCGACAATAACAATTTTTCCAAAATTTTCTGGATTACTACTCTAAAATTAAACAATTAAACATAACATTTAGTAATACCATTTCGACTTTTTAACCAACAAAAAATTTGCTACCCACAGATTTCGGATCAATGCGCAAAAGATTTGAGTAAATCGGACCCGGGTTAAGGATTAGGATTTCCAGTAATGATTTCAAGATCAGGACATCAAGATCAGATTTCAGGTAAATTCCAACAACTTAATTTTTACGTACTTGCTGCGATGTATAACGAAATAATAATTACAGTAATCCTTAGCCACGTCGGTTCATGTGGAATTTGTTTAAAGAGTTCTTGCCGTAAACTCCTTTTTTACTACACAATATAATAAATAGTTTATGAAGTTTTACTGCTCCTGCGCATGCATTTGATCAATAACCTAATTATTAATACAACTGTGTGTAGCTTTATATTTCTATATTGTATTGTGCAGCATAGTGTAAACGTTCTCAATGACATGCACCGCCTTGCTAGAGTGGAAGTGTAACAAAAGCAATTTATAAAAAACGATGGGTGATCCGTTAACAAATAGTCAGGACTACGAACCAACTGAATAAACAAGATTGGAGAATGCTAGAGTTTCATTCATCCGCGTCACCTTCATTTTTGTGTTCTTGGAAGGATAAATACCATATCAGCGCCTCTTCTGAAGGTCTTAATTTGTTAATGTTAATGTGTTCAGTATCGTTCGCGTGTCAGCTTTAATCTCCTCAACGTGCTAAATTATCGCTGCTTAAACTTGATTTTCATCTCTGGAAAGAGCAAAGAGTTGCAAGGAGCGAAGGCGGGACCTAGAGTGAGGTCTCGAATTATCGTGTTGGAGAACCTAGTAATTCCTGCGCCACGTCTTTGGACGCTTTCTTTCCATATCATCCCTTAGCCACCTTAAACTGTCATGATAGAATCCTACATTAATCATCTGACCTGGACGTACGAACTCTGTTTGAGTAATCCCATCAATATCGGAGGAATAAATCAGTATTGCTCCTTGGCTGAAGTGAAGATGGACTGTTGTATTGTGACGATTGTTGTTTGGTTTGGGGATCATTACCATAGACGCTACCTTAGTTACGTTCCAAACAAAACCTGGTTCAGTTCGAAGCTGTTCTCTAGAAACGTTCACGTAATGTTGTTTCTGTTTGTCGCTTCGGAGGCACAGCACGACCTCTGTTGTTATTCTTCTCATATTCAATTTTTGCAACAAAACACGTTGATATGAGCCACTACATAATCTCACAATGTTACAGATGTCTTGGATAGTCTGCCTAGGATCATTGCTGCATTCCGAACAGCATTGGAGGTTCACTTCAAAAATGTTGAAATGTTCAAATGTTAAAGTTTAATTAAATTGTAAAACAATAAATGACACAGGAACGAGTTGAATTAAAAACAGTATTCTTTTGAAAATTTATTATTTCCATCTGAAAAGCATCTTTACTACTTTCTTAAATATTTGCAGCTTCACTGCGCCATTTACCGTTAGGCTGCAGAGAATAAATATTGTTTAAGAGTTTTGTAACACTCTCGGTAAATTTGTTCTCAAATTCCGATTTAAGAAGCCTCGTACTTGTTTGGCGTTAATGTCGCCATTATTGCATAGTATTTTCAGATGTAAAAGCTGCAAGCGTTTAAATGTCTGTGTTTAACAATATCGTACGAAGTTATAACATTCAGGAAATCGTATACTATACTCACCTACTACTAGTTCCTGATCAACATAAAATAATTTAATAGAAAGAACTTGAAAGACGGTTGTTTTTTGTATTTCTTTCTATTATTTTCTATTAACATAAACTAACACACACTCTACTTCAATCCTTTAAAATAATTCAAAACAACTGTTATAGCAATATTAATATCGTATTACAATGATTACGATAGTGTATATAGTTGTTGCATTTCATTCACAAGATTGTAATTTATGTTCGTATCCTAGAAACGTGAATTTTAAATTCTAATTCAATTTCCCCACATCGGAGATCTACAAAAGAAAATCTGAACAGGTAAATGCAGCGGCTTAGCGAACCAAAACGTATTGTAAGCGTATCACTTAAGCGGCTGCATAAAATACATATTACATTTAATTTGCATCGAATTTAGGAAGTGTAACTTTCCATCTTCTTTAACATGTGTTCAACAGCCGCGAAATGTATTCATACGTTTCGGAAGCACGAATTCCAAATTCCCAGATACCATTGGTGAATGCTTTATTAACAGACCCGGCCCATAGTTAACTACACTAATTATTCGAATATCTAATAGTTTAATTAACAAATGGAAATTAATAAGAAAGGGCAACGAGCCCTACTCAACGCGTTAAGTTGCTCCCACATAAATCCACGGAGAAGTGGGCGTTTTCCAAAAAGTGTAATGAATGTACCGTCTAATTTAATCAAAATGGCTTCGAAATATTAATTTTTCTACCTGGCGTTGGGGCCGTGACATAAGGAGGGCGTTATTAATACCCGAATTTAATGAGAGATGAATAGCATTTGGAAGCAGAGAGCACAGCATTATGCATTTTAATTGAGGGCATTAACGTTAAATGAAATTTATTGTGTAAGTTTGTAAGATTTTATATATCTTCACTGACACGTTAACGAAGATAATAGTTGAAATGGAGAAGGCAAAAAAAGATTTTGGGGAAGTAAATGTAATTGCGACAGCCTAGAATCACAGCACTGTTATTGTGCATCTAGTACCAATAGCGCAAGGGCAACTCTATTGGTTTGCCAAACATAAAACTGAAGCTCTAAACCAACCAACACTATCGGCCAAATTGAATGCCAGTAAAGTTCGGCATTTTGAAAGACCCCTTTTTAGTACAAAAAGGTATCCTTAATAAATCCTCAATCCTCAATAAATCTATAGATAGAAAGCAAAGGATGGCACAAGAGGTCGCAACGAAGGTAAGGTGCAGCAAGTACAGCTGTTTGTTATGAGAATGTTCCAGATTCTAATAACAAACAGAGCGTTGTTTGCCAGAAATACACCATGCAACATGGGTACTGGAAAAGAAAGACAGTAAGTAAGTAGTAAGTAAAAGCGAGCTTCACTATTTGATGGTTATTACAGTACAATCTGTATCCTTAACAAATTTAACTGACAAATAATGCTAATTGATTTGAGTGATGAAATCACTCACAGCGACAGAAAAAAAAAACACTAGCTTCCGGATATGTTTTTGGTTACCCGACGTTATCAGCATGGTTCCGAGAGATTTTCTTCCAACTAATATCGCTTTTTGCTTACAGTTCACATCGCTTCCTTTCGAAATGACGAGCAGCGATAAAAATCGGGTACTGTTCCCCAAGTCATCTCTCGAGCAGTCCTTGTACGTGTGTTTTTCCTCTCCTCGCACTGCTTTTGCCATGAGCGATTCCATCATACTATAAAGAAGCTAAATCAGAATCATTTTCTGGTGTTGTTTCTAGGCATTTTGTGATTTAATTTTAATACGTCATGGTAAGGCTTTGGAAATCATTTACATGCACAGATTCCCCAAGCGGACTCCATTTTGTGTTAAGCAGTCCAAGAACTGCTCGAGGGATGGTTTGGGGAAACGGTACTCGGCTTTTGTCACTGCTACAAAATTAAAATATTGAGATAAAACGCTGTAATGGATCTAGCGTTAATGATATCTTTGTATATTTATTAACATTACTGTCTTTGCCTGCATATTTATTTTAGATCTAGCCTTATGAAGGAAGCTAATTTTTCTTGTAACTTGTTTTGATAATATAATTAACATGACTTGTAAAGGATAATTTGCTGTCAGTAACAATGCCCAAATATTTTATAACATTATTGTAAATTACAATTTCTTCATTCAATACACATGCTGTAGTACTAATTTATGTTTAAAGTTACCATCTGGAAAGAAACAAAATTATAATAGATAAGAGTATTATGATTTTCTAGACAACTTTTTCTCTTGAAGAAGATGGCTTTTGCCCATCGAAACGTTAGACTCAACATATTGCAATAATTAAAGAAAATAGACCACTACGTTCAAGAGTTTTGTTTTGCCATTAAACCAAATTGGCCAAGAAAAATACCAATGATTTCTATCATTTATGTTTCCCTAATTAAATTTCTCGGATCTCATATTTCTGTTTGTGAAAAAAAAGAACTGCAATCTCAGTTTTAGGCTTTAGCCATTTTAATGTTTTTCACTTTGCCGAATGTTATCTAGCCTTTGTAGCAAACAGTTCCTACCGTTAGTTTAGAAAGCTCTTTTTAAGTCCAGAGAAACGACTACAACTTCATGCCCCTTTTCAATTTCGTTTGTCCAGTTTGTTAACGTCAAATATATAGAGGCTTTGGACGGATAATTTTTCTTGAAACCTGATTTATAATCATTCCGTTCTTATTGGATTTCAGGAAATATTCTAGTTGTTCAGTCACATTGTGCTCTGTGACTCTTTTTAAAGCTGGTAACATATTAATGGTTTTTTCGGAGTATTACCTGGTATTACTTGTCATCGGTATTAGTGTTGCAATAGATGTCTTCTAAATTTTAGGAAAGACTCCTGCTTGGAATAATTTATAATAGTGTTTCTCCAGTAATCAGTATTGCATTGTGAATAATATTTAATTTAATAATATTTAATAATAATAATAATATTTAATAATAGTGATAATAGAACTTTATCGTCCAACAGATTAATACAATAATAAATCCGAATAAAGGACGAAAGTGAAATTCAAATTGCCAACATTCTAATATGTAAAAACAAAAAAGAAGACATTTCAAATAACTTTTGAAATACTTCAACATTGACAACAACAATAATTAAACATTAACTAAGGGCTAACTTTAAGTACATTCCAGCAATATCGATGCATTCATTTAAGGAATTGTAATTTACATCGTAGAACCGAGAAATTGCGTTAAACTTTCGGATTATGGCGAACGGTGGAGAATGATACTTTGTATGGGTTGTAACTGTTGGCATATAAAATGTTGCAAGCAGACAGTCTAGATATCAGTACATTCAACTGTTATAATTTTGTAATAAGAAATCATAAAGCATGCGTTGATGGATAAGCCCGTTTAGTTTTAAAATACAAATATTTGAGAAATTTAGGCTACTCATTTCAAGGAGCGCTATGTGAGAGGTATAGTGGGATGCTACACAACACTAGTACATATCCAAGTTTACTTCGTATGCAAGTATTAAACGAATGTTTGGGGATGTTAATTTGAAATAAGGGAGAATTTCATGTAACGAAACCTAGTGTTTCTGGTTGTAATGCGGTGTAAAGGAACAATCAAAATAAACTCCCTGATCTTTTATCGATAAGCTGCGATTGAGCTTTATCGTCGCAACAAGCATAGTGAAGCATGTCCGTCTTCCTAGAATATGGTATCACGTTATACTTGTTGTTGGAAGCATTTATTTGAAGTTTATTATCAATGCACCATCCAAAAGATGTATTTATCTGATTTTGTGATAATAGCAATCATTTACACTACTAATTTTATCAAACCGTGGATCATGCCAAATAATCTTTGCTTAATTCAAGATGTACGCACCTTAAATCTTGATGTACACTGCCGTTTAGAGAAATTCGGTCGGTTGGTAAAAAACATGAAAAGGTTACAGAAACAAACGAAACTAAAAACAAAATGCAATTTTATTGTATGTACAGGTAAAAAAGCCAAAAATAAATAAATAAAAAGTTATTCTGGCCTAACATAACATACTGAACATTATATTTTTTTTTCATCGAAAAAACCTCCTTTGCTGTTAATCACCGCTCGAACTATTCTAGGCATTCTTTCGTTAAGTTTTGTTAAAATGGATTGTGGAATATTAATCCATTCATGCTGCAAAATATTCCGTAAATGTTCTTGTGAAGTTGGGCATATTTTTCGGATCCTCCTGTCCAGTTCATCCCACAACAACTCCATAGGGTTCAAATGTGGGCTTTGTGGAGGCCATGTCATTACTTTCAGGGTGTGCTGTTCTTCTTGCTCCTTTAGATAGTTCTTACACACTAACTCAGTGTGTTTTGGGTCGTTGTCATGCATGAATGTAAAGTTACGGCCTATTATACGCAATCCTGATGGCACTGCATGATTCTGGAGTATTGCAATATAATTTTCCTTCCTCATTACACCCTGCACTCTGCATAAATCTCCCGTCCCAGCAATGGAGAAACATCCCCACACTAACACAGAACTACGCCCTTGCTTCACTGTAGGCACAATGCAGTTCGGGATCACTTTTCGGTTATAGATCTTCGGACAGAAACTCGTCGATTTTGCCCAAAAACCTCAAACTTTGACTCGTCACTCCAAAGCACGTGTTTCCAATCATCTAACGACCAATCTAGATGAGAACGGGCCCACTGTTTTGCTCTGTTGCCCCGACGTAATAAGGGTTTTCGAATGGCAATGCGTCCATGAAGGTCCGCTTGTTGAAGTCGACGTTTTACTGTACTCGCCGAAACTTGTTCTTCACGGCCGCGATTGACTTCGGCTGCTATTTGTGGCGCTGTTAATTTTCTATTGCGTTTGCTTAATAATACAATTCTCAAATCTTCAGCTTTTGTTGTTTTCCTAGATGCTCC
>LR737385.1:13619172-13692494 GCA_902655005.2 Marronus borbonicus | reverse complement strand
GGAGCATCTAGGAAAACAACAAAAGCTGAAGATTTGAGAATTGTATTATTAAGCAAACGCAATAGAAAATTAACAGCGCCACAAATAGCAGCCGAAGTCAATCGCGGCCGTGAAGAACAAGTTTCGGCGAGTACGGTAAAACGTCGACTTTAACAAGCGGACCTTCATGGACGCATTGCTATTAGAAAACCCTTATTACGTCGGGGCAACAGAGCGAAACGGCTACAGTGGACCCGTTTACATCTAGATTGGTCGTTAGATGATTGGAAACACGTGCTTTGGAGTGACGAGTCAAAGTTTGAGGTTTTTGGGCAAAATCGACGAGTTTATGTCCGAAGATGTAAAACCGAAAAGTGATCCCAAACTGCATTGTGCCTACAGTGTGTTAGTGTGGGGATGTTTCTCCATTGCTGGGACAACAGCACACCCTGAAAGTAATGACATGGCCCCCACAAAGCCCAGATTTGAACCCTATTGTTGTGGGGTGAACTGGACAGGAGGATCCGAAAAATATGCCCAACTTCACAAGAACATTTACGGAATATTCTGCAACATGAATGGATTAATATTCCACAATCCATTTTAACAAAACTTATCGAAAGAATGCCTAGAATAGTTCGAGCGGTGATTAACAGCAAAGGAGGTTTTTTCGATGAAAAAAAATATATAATGTTCAGTATGTTATATTAGGCCAGAATAACTTTCTATTTATTTATTTTTGTCTTTTTTTACCTGTACATACAATAAAATTGCATTTTGTTTTTAGTTTCGTTTGTTTCTGTAACCTTTTCATGTTTTTTACCAAAGGACCGAACTTCTCTGAACGGCAGTGTACATATAAGTGACTTCCGAAAACGTCAAAAGGGACTTACACGCTGTTTCCATCAAGAAGAGACTTCGGTGTACTGCACTGATGTTGACAACTATTTTTTTGATACATTAGGACAGAATATCTACAGCTCATGCGGTTCATATGATAGAATCATACGAGAACATGCATGTATCTCCTAGAACACATCCTGTATAAAGATAAAGAAGTGGTTAATCTGTGGAGACCTAAAGGTGATAGTGCTTCACCTTGGACTGCAGCTCGGGTATACGAAATACTGCTGTTTCTTATGCGAATGGGACAGTCGCGCATGAGATCGTCACTATATACAGAAAGTATAGCTTCCGGGTCTAAGAAATGCTGGTTGATCCTAAAAACGTACTTCTACCATCACTGCATGTTAAATCGGGTTTAATGACAAATTTTGTTAAAGCACTAAGTGGGACCATAGAGGGTTGAAATTTTTCAGAGTTAGTGAGGCAAAAATTAAAGAGGGGATATTTGTGGGACCATAAATACGAGAAATTATGAAAGATGACGAATTTGACAACATGCTGCTGGGGTTGAACTAAGAGCATGGAGAGCTTTTAAAACAATTGTCACCAATTATTTTGGGAATTTCAAAGCTGAGAATTCCGAAGAGATTGTATTACTTAGTGCCTGCAAAAAGATGGGATGTAGCATATGATTAAAAATTCACTTTCTGGATGTTTATCTCGATTTATTTCTGGGAAATACAGGTGCGATAAGCGACGAACATGGGAAACGGTTCCACCAGGACAGTGAAACCATGGAGAAGCGATTCCAAGGCAAATGGAGTTCTGCAGATTACTGTTGGACGTTAATCTGGGATGCCGCAAAGACAAAATATCGCCATAAAACATCCGCAACAATATTTTGAAGTAACATTAAGAACCTGCCGTTATTGATATGTTTGAGTGTAACACATAACACTTAGTGACAAATAATATATGGGTGTTAGAGAAAACTATAGGTAATCTTCTGCTTTCTGGTGTAATTTTAAATAATTCTGGTGTAATTTTAAATAAGATCCGTGTCACAAAAAAAACAAAGTTGATTTTTGTTTACCAGTGTTATTAAATTGATATTTATGTGTTAAGTAAAGGTAGTTAATACTACAGTATGGCAAGAAAACTTTTGCTAATAAAGTTAACATTGTTGCAAAACTTGAAGATAGTTTATGGATTAGACGAGTAGCGAATGTATTCGAGAAAATGGTCTTTGGAGAGTTTCTATTCCAGAGCAAGATCATATGTTAGTGCAGATACTAGAGGGGAAATGAACTTATAATTAGGAGTTTCTTAGAATACAATGTATGAAATGGTGGACTTGCGTGTTTTCAACAAAAAGGAAAGACAGAACAAAGGCTAATTAACCTACCACTAACCAGATTGATACCATCAGGAGTTAAATATACAGTGTGTACAAAGGTATCGTAAGAATTACAAAGTACCCTGCAGGTTAGGGAGAGTTAGCGAAGTTTGTACCGTGAAAAAGTTGGTGCATTTAAAATAACATTTTAGTTTGCATTTTTCTCAGAATGCTCATGGTTTGCAAGAGCCTATGCAGTACTAAAAGAGTGGAATGGACCGAGTAAATGCTTAAAGGTATCGCAATTAATGAAGCATATAGAGGGTTTCCTGTACCTGCGACTACGATAAGAAAGATGACTTTTAAGGTGGCTGAACAAATAGGGTTGATTTTCGCCTCTGGTGTGGCTTAAACATTGAGTCACCGTGCTACATGTGCATAATTATGGGCGAAACGTCGAGCTTTCGATTAACCATCACGGTCCAAACCTGGAACACGTTTAGTTTTAACTGACTCTGGCCGTGGAAGCCTACATTATTATTTCAAATGAAACGTATGTACATTTAACAAAGATACCGCAAAGGCAGGAATCGGATGGCTTCGTCCTAGAAAATCGTAAGGAATTTCCTAAATTCGAAGTGACAGTTTGTATAGAACTGCTGTTAGATAACATTTCAACTTACTAAAAGATATTCCGGTTGTTAACGATTTAGTTAATAAGGTTGCAAATATATATAACGTCGACGAAAGTGGCTTACAATTAAATAACAAAGCCGGTTAGGTGGTTGCAGCAAGAAGTACGAAAGCTGTGCCAATTTAACATTATCAGAAAAGGGTGAAACTATATTAATAACAGAGTATTGTAATGGTAAAGGCATATTCCTATCCCCAGCTGTAACTATGAAAGGGAAAAATTAAGAAACGGAAAATAAAGATGTTTTGCAGATCTGTTGTTTACAAATCCCAAAAATCGGCATATATATATAAGTCAAATTTGTTATTCTTGAGACCACTTCGTGCTCGGGAAGCCAAACGGACGTGTACCTAGCGTACTATTGAAGGAAAAACATTCCTAAAAGAAGAAAACTAATTCACAAAAAAGGAGTCAAGTAGTAAGAAAATAGTTAAAAAGAGAAAATGTTAGAAGATACTTTAGCTGAAAACGATGACAACATCTACGATGACGAAGAAGAGGTTGACATAAAAAATGAGAATATATGTGCTGGTTGTGTGTGAGATATAGAACAATGTTGTCAAAAACATTGATTGGATATAGTGTGTGCAATGTAATCGATGGTTGCGTGAAGGCTGCACCAAATTTCAAAATATCTGCGATCTCCGTGGATGGCTGTTTACTTATAAACAAGCTTTATTATACAAATTTTGCTTAAAATCTATCTCACCCACACCATCTGCACCATCTCTTCTTAATCTCTAAGGGAGAGATGGCGCATTTTCCTAAAAAATATTTTCAGTATGGGTACGTTTGGTTCTTTTTTTCTCACAAAATTCTTTGTTTTAGAATTAAACGACCGGTTTCGTCCGATTAATTTACTCAATTATTCAATTTAATACTTCTACATAAATTCTAGCCTGAGGATGTGTTTCTCTAATACGAAATCGGCCGCTTAATTTTACATAAAGAATTTTGTGAGAAAAGGAAGACCATTATTACTTCAATGTTCCCATTTACGTATAAATAGATGAGTGTGAAAAATAGTATGAGTTCTGTTTAACTCATTTGGTGATCAAAAGCTGTTAATTTGGTAAATGTGATCACAAATATGGTAGTGAAGATAAGCTCAAGGTTTAAGACTTTGTACCAATAACAAAATAAGTAGTGTTCTGTACTGTTAGGAAGGCTTTATACTAAACGTGAGACATTTACAACATAAAATATTTTTTTTAAGACATTTACGTTCGTCGGTGCACGGTGTGTCTTTGCACAGGTTGCTTATTAAAAGTTTCAAAATTAATGATTGAAGGATAAGACGTATGTACCTAATGAACAATTATTAAAAGTTACCTTCATATCAGGATATCAGAACGTTAAAACATGAATAAAACTGCGCGCATCAATTTGCTTGCGTTACATAAAATTTGCTTAATTAACGATGGTATATTATTGTACGCTATAAGCTTCTTTTCACAAAGATATCAGTTTTTCCATCTGTAGCATAATAATAATGTTTCATTTGGAAACGATAGAGCTTCATTAAAAGGATCTTGTAAATTGTTACTTTTTCAATTACCTTATTATATTAATTTATAAATCGTTATGATGTAATGGCTATTTGTTATTTGCATACGCTGAGAACTAACTAGCCGTGATTTACGTAATTTAATTGAAACTTAAATAGTTTAGAGAGTAGGATCTGATTTTATTTTGCAGTTTCTGAATGGGTAATAAGAAAATGAAAAAGCAACGGGGATCATATCGCTTTACATTTATTACTTCAAAGACGGGCTCTAGATGGGACAGATACATTTGGAATTTGTTTTTTCTTCACTTGTTCTTCATTGTTATAGATTTTCAGAAAAATTAGTTAAAGCAGATTAGCACACCGTAAAAATCAAATATTAATCCTAACGGTCAAAAGTGGTTCTGAGAATGCAAAAGCGACTTGGTTATGGTGTATTAAACACATTTTTCAAAAATAGCTGGAGAAAATGGGGAGAAAAAAATTGTACAATTACGATAAATTGTTTTGACGTTTATAGTAGAATTATAAATCGATCAGAATCTAGTAAGCCACTAGAGAAACTAAATAAATCAAATATGAAGTAATTTAGTTTTGCCAACGATAATTGTGACGACATCGGCCCTATTTTGAAAAATTCTGTGGGTATTTTAGAAATTAGTTTTAAAATATTACCAACCAAGTATTAAGCATGAAAGAATTAGAAGGTAAAATTGATTTTTCAAGTAACTAAGAACATTTGTCTTTTGAAGCATCGAAATTTGTAGAAAGTGGAACATCCTAACTTACAGTGACTTAAAAAGAGGTCCTTACTTTAAATACAACATCGTGAAAGTAAAAGATTTAACATTATGGTCAATTTACATAACGCTAAGAAGGACATTGAATTTTACAGAAATATTGACGAAAATAAGAAGAAACAAGAAGCCCTTTTCGAAGAAGAAAATAAGTTTTAGAATGACGGAAGACAAATGGAATGTGGTTATCTTGTGCTCACTCTATACACTGGCTGCAATTAAAAATGCACTACCCTAAATTGTTGGAGTATTTTCTTAAAATCTTATAAATGTATTTCTGAAGGTCAACTTGTGATTGTTTATCATATTGCATTGATATAGCTTCCTTTCCGGTGTTTACAAGAGCCCAACGTTTCGTACATGGTTTTACAGGAACACCTATTGTTGCAATCTAAATGTACAAAAATGAGTAAAATGCGTTCAGTATCTTTCAAGCAATTGCGTGTAAACTTAGCCGCAATCATTTGACCTTAGTGCGGCGTTGGAACCTGTGGATTGCAAATCAAGGTAAAGCACTTACAACAGATCAGGCGCACACAGGAGGACCACTCTCCGTGAAGATGTTCTTTTCGTTCGCTTGGTTGTGTAATACTGGTTTCAGTCGGTAACGTTTTAGCGCAGCAGTCGCGGTTGTACGGACACTTTACGAACGAACAGTGCGTTTGGGGTTCCATAATTACCGGCCATTACGACTACCTTTAACACCTGAGCATAGATGCGCTAGACGAACCTTATTTACTTTTCTTTTGTTGAATTGTTTTTCAACATGTTTATACAACTGGTATAAACATTTTTGATACTAATAAACGTTCTGTTGCAAACATTTTTCGGTGGTGTATTTTTAATTGAGGTCAGTGTATTTTACATTACATTATATCGAAAATGCTCTGTTTTGCGATATTTGCGCTCTGTTTACTCAAAGTTGTAGATTTTTCATTAGATACATTAATTGTGCCAATTAAGTGGTTGGTATTACTAAAATAAGAAGTACTTCAAAAGAAACTGCTGTATATTTCAGATTTCCGAATCCAAGAGATGCACTCGTAGTTATTCGTCTCATGAGAAGGGGCTCGCGTTGCCCGCTGGTTTCCCAAACCACGAGTTTGTCCAGTCGCCTTGAAAATGGGGCCGTTTTTCTTATCTTGTCCATCACTGTATACGGGCCACTGTTACGGACGCTTTCCTGCGATGATTGTTCTGTGACCGTCTGTCACCATATCGAGATACACTGGCCTTTTGAAAACAAAAATACAATGATTGTCCTGGCCATTTTCCGCAAATCTATTTTTTTACATCGGAACAAACATATTTTATACTGCGATTGAGTCGCATATAAACATATACACATATACAGCAACTGAAACATATAGCACCTAATTGGAGAATTTGTTGGTAAATTTTAATCCTAAGTAGGTATTAGGAGTGTGGGTGAAACGTTTTAACATGAAACTGGATAAAACTCACCACATGGGAAACATTCCAACACTGATTCAAATTATCCTCACTGAACTTCGAAACGGAGAACTTCTTCACCGTTAAGGTACACATTTTTCTGTTTCTGTAAAAGATAGTTTCTGATTCATCAAAGCCTATTTTTTAGGTGTTGATATTATTGAAATTGTAAAATTGCACGTTGGTGTTGTCGTTATTATTGGGCAAGGTTTTCGATTTTACTTCTTTATCTGAGAAGAAGGCATATTCCGATTCCTATTCATAATTAGAAACCTACCGTCGCGGCCGGATTTGAATCCGCGTCGTTCAAATTAGGCAAGGCAAACATGCTAACCGTTCGACCACCTTGAGAGTTTTGAAAATTGAATGATCAAATAAAAGACTGTGTATTTTTATAAATAATATATGCCCGAAATGATGTTCCGTCTTTCTCACTTTTGGAGGATAAATGGACCCATTTTAGGTAAACTTATTGTACGGAAAGAGATACCATTTTTTCGAAAATAAGTTAAATAACGTCCGTTGTATTGAAAAGCTATAAATTTATGTATATTGGTATACTCATTAAAGAATATCACAGAATATAGAATTATTTTCATTTGTAATATTATTTCATTTTCTTTAAAGGAATACACTTAACAGTCCCTACAACTTAAAATTTTTTAGTAATAATTGAATTTCAATTTCATGCTATTGCCTGTGTTTTTAACTAATTAACTGCAAAAAATTGCAGGTGACGGTGGAATTAATCAAGTTAATTCTGACTGGACTACTTGTCAGTCTGCTTCATAAAACACAAACTGACAGGTGGTAATTATACAATTTTACATCTGTATGGTTTGCGCTTGAGGAACATACGCATCATACACACATTTTAACTTTTTTTGCTACGCTTATTCGGTCGATACTTGCGCAGGTTTATGTATTATTGCATTTAAAAGGGCTGAAAAAGTGCTGCTGGCGTATAATAAGCCGAGTTATGCGTACGCTAATACACGTAAGTACGGCAAAAATTATTAAGTACTGCTTTTTAATTATATACATAATACACAACGGAAGTTCACATATCGTAATCTATAAATAAGGTATACCTGTATATATGTATTTGATGTTAACATCTTGCCACTCTTCTTAAGGTAGTTATTCCTATGTGGGCTACAGTTCATACGGTGCTCACCGCAGTGTTCAAAGGATTACTTAATTCTGGACACGTAAATAATGTTAGATGCAGCTTACTAGGGATTTATTAAGCTCTTCTTGACGGTTATCTGCATTACAGAGTCATTATGTTATCTTTTCAGAAATAGAAGTCACAAAAAATCATTTGCAGCGTAAATGGTATTATCTTTGTAACGTGGAAAGTACGAATTGCCTTGTAGCTTTGGCGGCACTAGTAAGTCTCTTTGTCTCTCCGCTTATTTGCTGTTTGCTGTTGAAAATAAAGGTAAAGCTGTAAGTGTCGTAGTTAATGTAACATTTCCGTATGTCTCCTATATAGACTTAAAACACGAAAAGCGAAAACTCACTAAATTATTTTCTGTAAAAATTACATTTTGAGTCCACTCGATTTACTATGTAGAAGGATCTTTCCACGCGGGAACCTGAATCTCTCGTTTAGATTTTATTCAAAGTAAAGCCATTGCATGTTTTGAGAAAAAATTTTAAAACCTTACATCTAGGGCTAAAAACAATCTGATATCGAATATCCTTAAATATTTACTTCTATTTAAATTTTCGTTATAACAATTGTTTTTCCTTTTTGGAGCTTTGTGGAGCTTGCTTACCTTATACCCAGTAAAGTGAAATTACATTAGTTTTTTGATGTTTTAGTGTGCCGAAATGAAAAATTCGTTAGGTTCTTATTTTCATTAACATCAGAACACAGACGCAGATATTACTTTTACTGCTAACGCGTGTTGTCCACTAATGTACAGAAAAAGATGATGAAGCTAAGTCATTTAATGTACCCGAACTTAAAAAATTTCAATCTCTTTCCGTGGTGGATAAGGCGTTAGCTCAAATTGTCAAATTGATATGTCAAGCCACCAAAATTAAATTCCGAAATTGCCATGTGCAGGTGTGCCCGAATAGAAAAGTTTACTAAGCAAAACTGATACTAAAATTAAGTGAAGAACAACGGCATATGAGTGCATATAAAGCGGTGAACTATACGAATCAGTAAACGGAGAGTGTATAGATTATAAGAAAATATAATGCTGGGAAAATAGAAAGCTAAATGATCGGAAGGTAATCGTAAAATATCTGCTACAATGTTCAAATTGGAAGAGAATGTATTAGACAAAACAATATCCAATGTGCTGAAACAAAGCAACAAAAGCGTTTTCGCAAAACGGATACTTTAAAATCCATCTCCGAGCAACAGGAATTGCAAATTTATCGCTTGGGAATGTTGACTTTACGTAATTTCAAACTTGGTGGCAGATACTACGTTAGATGATAAATCCTATCTCTGTTTTGAAAAAATTTAAGCAAAGTTCCAGTAGATACTGTTTTGTTGCAAATGAAAAGAGCGCACTACCCGATATTAAATTTAAATTACGAAAAAGAAAAAATTGCAGAAAGATGACACGGAATACCATTTCACAAAAAGATGCTTGGCAACTCTATTTATTTGATGCGAACTAAATGCCTACCGAAGCATAGGCAGCGCATACGTATAAAAATTAGAGTATTTGATGATAATTATTACCGCAGTCTACTCAAAAATTTCGGAAATAAAATAAATAGAGTTGCTATAGATTGATCAATATGTATACTTTATTAAATATGTTAATGTCAATTTTGTAACAGCAGGTCGGTTGTAAATTTAGGTGTGTATATGCTTTCTTTGATTTGCAGTGTGTTCCCAATAGTTTTGATAGTTCTCTTTCGTCTGTTACTAGCTGCGATGCTTACAGAGGATCATGTCAGCAGCTGACGGGCTTAGTTTGTCTGCGTTGTCTCGATAAGAAGCCTCTTGCCTGTCTCTTTTTTCAGTATAGCCCAGCACTGCCGTTATTTCAGCTTAGAATAAGCTTAGAAACTTTTCATAATAAATAAAATATCTTTCATTGATTGTACTTACGGGCTGTGAAGTTTTCCAAAGAATTGAAACGCATGTATTTCAACTCTGACTTCGATAGAGGATTGTTGTCTCGGGATTGAAGTGTAAAAGACTTCGGCGACTTTTTCGATTCATAGGTCGCTTTTACCGTTTGAAACCGTCCATTCTTAATTGGAAATTCTGTGCACTTTCATAGGAGACCTATTAAATTATTATACATGATGTTTGTAAGATCTAGATTTGAGGTATAATAATAATAGTATTTATTGGCATATGAACAAGTAATAATACATAACGTAGTAGTATGGTTTCCTTATTCGGAATCTTTTTTATTCCGCACATAAAATAGCAGTCTCTCAAATATTAATATTTCCAGACGGAAGGTACTTATCCATGTACAGAAGTTTCGACTACCGAGAATTTAATACAGATTCTTTAGCGATGAAACGACGATTACGCTCAATAAAATGTATATACAATCTAGTACGTAACAATGTTGATTCCCGTGATTTATTCGTTTCGGTACAATGCTTCTTAAACTACAGGCCGCAACCCAAATGAGGTCGCGAAGTGAAAACCTGGGCGCGTGAAAATTAAATTCAAACTCTTTATATGTTTATATGTTTATATGTTATGTGCTAATGATGTGCGTTTATATGCAAATACGTGATTAGCGTGATGCGCCACGCAAATGCTATATGGACTAATCTCATTATTCAATTTGCAATAACGTTTTGGTCGTGGAGAGTATGAGACCCTCAAAACCAAAATGTCAATTTGAACGCAGGCATCCCTCGCACTTCAATAAATCAAAGATATATTTTGAGAGACTAATATCTTCAATGTCCAAAATCTTGGAATTTTATGTTGAGGAATTTTTCAAAACTGTGGATTTGGAATGGAAAAAATTGTATTGGAGTACGCACAGGGTGGAGAAGCGAAGATATCGGTTTTAAATCGTTTGTTAAAGCTGTTGATAATTATTATATAACTCTTATACATTGAATGATCCATCGATAGGCTCTTTCTGCAAAAAAGTTAACACCGGAATTAAACAATGTGCCTCAAGGTGTTATCATAATTACACACATTTACTCGGCTTAATTTTTCCTTGAATTCTTACATCGTGTCTACATCGTCATAGCTCCAAGTCGGTTTTCTCTCACTATAATATATATCATTTACTTCAGTTCAAATGAGAATTGCAACATTTGTTTCGTCATGTGTTATGTCTAATTTATCATTATAAATTAATTCTTAGTTATGTTTGTATATCGTGTTTACTTTAATATATTTACAAGCATTATTTGTAACTAGGTTTTGTTTGACCTTTATATGGATGTTATCTGCTGGACAATTACATAGACATATAAATAAATTATATGATGGGTCTTTGGCCTTAGGCTTACAATTTGTTACCTAGCTATTCTAGGTTTAACCTCGTTCATGGCGGCACCTACCCTAAAGATCTATTTTGAGCTAATCTCATCGTTGCGCTTATTTGCGAGGAGACACCTTGAGCTGCTTTCGAGCCGGGGATTAACTGTTTATTGGTCTGTACGTTCTCTTCTTGAATATAAATATACAGTGGTTCTATAGGTTAGGCATGAGCTCCATTGGCGTAGTTTTTATGCCACTCCACTTAGCCGCCACTCCATCTGGAATGTTCTTGTTCACTACGCTATAAAACCATAGGTTATCATAGACCTGACGACTCTCATATACGGCCATAGTGTATTCTTTGGACTTATGTAGAACTGACTTAAGAGCCATATTTCAACGTAACGTAAAAAGCACTAAAAAAAAAACAGCTGCGTTTGAAACTATCTCTTGTTATTGATATTTAGTATATATGTTGGTTAAATAAATATATCAAAAGAAATTTGCATATATTTCACTTGATCTAGCAAAACATATATGTGTATGTGTGATGTTAAAATAAGCACAAATTAAATCCAGATAAAATCTTTTTATAAGGTACGTTTCAGGTTCTTGACTGCGGGACCTTTTCGAGTTTCTCTTACTCTCTGAATGGAAAAGTAAAATGAATGTACAGTTGCGTTAAATTTAATCTTAAAGGCATGTTAATTGCTCTTGGAAAAATGCTTTGCGCATATACATAGGTGTACTTTTTTAATCAAAATTTTAATTATTCTCTAGTGTTTTCGCATGTTATCAGAACAAATTTACATAATCTCCTGCATTTCTCTCCAGTACATTAATTTCTGGCAGACTTAAAGGAAAACGTATGGTACCAGCGCGCGCGGTGGCCTTCCATTGATTTCCAGATAAAATTATGCATATATGTGCGAGAGTATGCGGTGATATTCTGATGCGTGTAAGGACATATCTTCTAACAACGATACATATATGTACATAAATATCCATAAAAAGCGTAATTTATGTTCAAGTGTTGGTAGCTTTGCATGTGGTAAAGACAGGGAACCGTAATTAATTATGCAAGGATTTCTAAGTAACTTGCAACAGCTAGAGGATTGTTTATGTTTAATGTTAGAGTTTATAACGCGTCTTACCTTACTAATTAAGTTTTTTTTTTCTATTTTCGTTTTCCTTTTTCTATCTCTAATTAGTGAGCGTGATAGGGAACGTCATATGAGCGGTATTTGCTCCGGAGCGCAGCTCTGGTACAGGAGGGCAATAAAATTAATGATTTAATGTGTAGTTTCCGTGTTTTTGCTCTTTGATGTTGAGACCATTGAATGTATCTCGATGTTTATATATAAGCTGAATATAAACATCGATAAGCTAAAGAAAGACATGTTTATTGTATTTTAAAGACGGTATCGTGCCTTTAATGTAAGACTTACGAAATTATTTAAATCCAAAATAAAATATTTCAACATTTCTAAGGATGGATCATATTAGCAAACAGTACGGATCTCAACTCTATTATAAGTCAAACAGTTTTTCGAAAACGATAAAGTTAAACGTTTAATAGCGTAAATAACGTTAAAGTACGGTACACATTAAATTAAGATTTTATAGATTATAATTATAGAACTGTACGTTACACTTAAATTACATGAATGCTGCTACTCACCTCTCCTCTTCTATTTTCGCGCATTTTATATGTAAACCATCATTTAACTTCAAGGTCCAATATATCGTCCGGTGTTGTCCTAGGATCCAATTTGCGCTCCTTGTTATTTAAAGTTTATATTAATTAGTTCGATTAATTTTTTCGTTACTAAGATATAGAGCTTCCATTTATGTTGTCGATATAAAGATTTTCGTCGAACAGAATAATTACATGCTTCTGCATAGCAATCTACAAATAATTAGCCACTACTGTGAACAGAATATTATTTAAACATCGCTAAATGTGTAGTACTGACATTGCCAGAGCCAAGAATCCTCTCGTGTTGCCCTACATTATCAATCAACTTTTTATCTCCAGGTTTAATAAGCTCAAGGATTTAAGTATTGTGTCCGAGCCATCATTGTCTTAAACGTACCACTGCCTCCGCCAGCAAAGCTCTAAAAGATGTGTTGGCGGATGAATAGTTCAACGACATTCAACCGCTAAAAGCTTTATACCGAGCTTCCGCGAGGAGGCTGTGTTGTGCGGTACTTATATTAACATTAGCAGGAGAGGAACTCTTTATATCAGTGAAATTACTAATTTCAAGAGCTTTCCCTAAAAAGATCATTCGAAGAATTTTCTATATACTGACACCGGCACTTTTTTGCAAAGATATAATCTTATCACACTTAGAGAGAGCCGCGAGCAAGGTAGTGGAGAATTTCTCCACTAGTTGTTATACAACAAGGTGAACAGCCAGTGTTTATTTTCACAAATAGTTTCTACCGAACGCTAACAGTGCTTAACATTTGGAGAATTATTTTAAGACCTAGAAAATCTTTATATTTATCTGTGTCCTAAGCATCAGTTAAAAATAATTCTTGAAATTTCTTACGTTCAAATCCACTGCTGTTCACCCTGAAATTCATATTGCTTACGGGATCCTATTGATTGACAACCAGTTCCAATCTTTAAACCAAGGAAGGGTCTTTCACAATGCAAGTTATTTGTTTATGCTTCTAATTAATGAAATGGACTGTCTTGATCTTCGGACACCACTTTGTTGTTGGTCGTGTTCTTTTATCGCAAGATAAGAATGACAACTCCATTGGATGGAAATGTGTAAATTATCGTTTAATATAAATATTTATAGAAGATCTGACGAAATAATTAACAATTTGGCAATTGAAACTCTTTCAAAGTTTCCTTATTTTTGTAAAAATAGCATTGATTTTGGAAATTTTAAAAATTCCGAAAAGTACAAGTTACGAGTCATTGCTATCTGGTGTAAACAAATCTTGAATTGATTTATTTGTATATAAATTTCTGCATGAAGTCAATTCATCTTGTAAGTACAAATGCAGATTGCAATATTACAGGTTCCAGTATTAAAAGTCGCCGTGATTAGCCGCTTGAAGTAACGTTTCAGGCAAACTTCGCTCTATCAACATTTGTTTATAATTATAAAATTATAACATTTTATTATAACTTTAGGGAAAAGCTAGTAAAAAAGTATCACTCGTCTTCGCTCCATATTCTTCAAGTCGTAAATGTCCGTTTTGAATATAACGTTTTCCTATAAACATGTACAGAATAATTTTTTTTGTCTTTATAACAATATCGCACATTAAAAATCAATTGGTAACGTCATCAAGTCCGGTAGTAAATGTCCATATTGTACAGTTGCTTATGTCGCTAATGTCAAATAGTTAGATATTAGATCACGATGTCGTATGAGGGTAATATGGTGTTTTTCAACGAAATAAATTTTAGTTGGTTCGAATTTATTTTACAACAATACAAAATATTGTCTATTTAGTAGAGGGTGATAGGTAAACTATCCCTTGAACCGTTCGTAAATCAACTGTATTTTAGTGGGAAGACATACGAATGCGTATTTTATTTGTTGCATCTATGGTTGATAACATTTGGGCTTCGGTCGATATGATCTTTTTCTATTTCTCCAGTTTGCTCTATGACTACCACTGGATTTTCGGGTATCATCGGAGAAAGTAACTGGTATTTTTGGTAGCTCTTTTCACGCCGGTATTACTCTAATATAAGTTAATGAAACCTAAATAAAGTCTTGAATAGTGATCACAACAATTTAGTAATTTTCGCAAATCGTTAGAACATGATGGTGTAGCTAGAATGTTTAATAACGTAGTCACTCCAAAATAGACAATTTATTCCATTACTATTAAATTATTTTAGCAACTGAATCGAAGACCTAGCTTGTTGTTCATTATTATTTAAACTGTTTCAAATGGAAACATGTAATACCAGTTCTGATACTTTGATTTTTAAATTGTTTATTTATCAACGTTTAAACCGTTAATTGGTTTAGTCATGGTAATTTTTCTTGTATTTTGGTTGAGAGCTTAGCTTATTTGAAGTATCAAGTATGTTTTCTTATAACTTTCTTAACGTGGGTACACAGCATGAAATTGAATTAATACGTTTTAACCGTTGCAATTAGATTAATTATAAATTTCAATTAGATACTTCCATGTTATTAGGTAACCGTAATTTATGTAATACATTCAACGTTTTATTCCCGTGAAATGAATTTGATACCAATTACAAGTACATAGCGTTCAATCTATTTCATATTACACCGCATCGGGTTTCTTCGTTTCACTTACAAAACGCAGTGTGTAAGATGGTCTTTACAACGTCAAGCTATAAATTATATTTATACAAACGTATTTCGTGAATCGTTAATCGAAGGAACTTTCAGTACAAGAATTTCTATCGCTAATGATAAATTTATCATTTCGTTCATATAGATGTTCAATTAATATTTTTTTTTTCTAGTCAATAATAGGTTCGATGAAGACGCTATGGATGCGTTGTGTTCCGCTTTTATAACATTGGTCGTTCGATCACAATGAAAAAAGACCATAATTGAGGTGTTTTTGCGGTTTAGAAGGATGACCGTTCGAACAAACACCTTGCCTCAGTTGTCAGTCAAGAGCGTTATTAATCTACAACTGCGGCTAAGCCACAAACGCGCTTTCAGGTTGATGTATTTTACAGTTACTTCGTTTGGACATGTACCTTTTGTATCATTCCTCTCATCGGTGCCATACGGAGTTGAATTGATGAAGCCTTACAATGTAGTTTTTGACATCGTCGAATAAAATTAACACTGCGTATTTTTTGTTGTGTATTATTATAGTAATTTTAAAGCAAGCAATTATGGTAAAATTTCCAAAAGGCATTAATAAAAGTTCTCTGATAGAAAACCTTGTGTGACATAAGGCTAATGAACTAAATTTATAATTGCCTATCGTATAAATTTAAAGTTAGTGTAAATTACGAACCAAAGTATCTTAATTACATGAAGCCACGATTATGGATTATTGAAAGTTGTTAATTGAATGACTACTGACGTTTCCTTTCAGTACTATACAAAAAGGTGGCGAAGATCTAAAATAAATACATACTTCGGTTTGCAATAATATCTTTCGGGTTATGCAAAAAAATTTGGATGAATTTATTTTCAAAACCGCATCTTCTGAAACGTGAGTTACAATTTTTACGGATTCTGCAGAATTTCTACGTATGCTAGAAGAAGCATGTAAACAATTTGAGACTGTCATACAATTTTTCATTTATCCCGTCGCTAATATTGTTGTTTAAAGCCTCTTCACCCTCATCGTTTTCCAAACATAAAAAAGAAGTATTGCATATAAGTTATTTCTTTTTCATTTCAATCATGTTAGTTTTTATCGATTTCTATATGGAAACAATATAATCAAAGATTATAAACTCTCTAGTCCGGGAATATTAAAGCGAACCCTCATACCACAGTACATTTTATTGCCTACTTAATCAATCAAACTGGCGCAGGTTAGGATATCATACATAAATAGACAGGAGAACTTGACAAAATATGCAATTTAAAATGCTGTTTAGTAGCTATTTTGCAATTTGTGTAAGTGATTGTAGCCCTGTGCAATCTCCAAATATATTAGCGAATTAAAGTTAATACAAAATATATTTTTGTTTTGAGTACTTATATTTTTTATGCGGAACCTTCAGTTAGATAGATAGTCTCTATTCCCCATTTTCAATCTCCTGAGTCCTAAAAACTGAAACTTTAAATTTTGAAATTGAAAAATACATTTGGTGCTATCTCATTTTAAACAATTGTTTATGTTAATTTTAACACAAAAATGATATGCGAGGTCAAGATAAAGATTATTATTCCATTGTAGTGGACCTTTTGCTTGAAATTTGGCGTTTCTAACATTATTTGAAATATTACACATATTTAAAAACAGAATTTGGAGTTTAAGTTAACTATGAGAATGTAGTGATCGGGTCTACGACAATTACATTTGCAAAAATTTAAAAAATTTGCTTATTATAGAGTAATATTACGGAAAGCCTACGTATTTACTTATTTCTGATGCCCTTCTACCCTCTCAGGTAGAAGCCTCTTTTGTTTTCTGTTGCGTGGCTCTCTAGTTACCGCCTCATTTTTCTGTCACTGTTTTTACCACTTCTGTCAATGTTTTTTGGATCTCCCTTTCATTTTCTTTTGAAAAGTCCTTGCTTCGAAAATTCGTCTTACTATTTTTTCCTCTTTCGTACCCGATGTGTTTCATCTGCCCTTCTTCAATTGTTTAAATGGTTACTTTTATTTCTAGGTTTTCCATGACGGTAGAAAATCTTGTTTGATCTTATTCAGTAGTTTTTTTTATGAGAAATCTTATTTTACTGCTTTGTAATCTATTTTTTTGTTTCGTGTTAAAGTCTATGTTACTGAATCGTACGTGTACTTTAACTCTGTTGTGAACCCCTGGTCTATAGCATTTAATCTTCCCTTCCTTTTTTGTCTTTGACTTGAGTTACAGTTTCATTTCATCTATTTCATCGTTAGTAAATGTTAGTCACTGCCTATTTCTGGGATTTTTCTTATTTTAACATCTTTAACGCTTTTCCAAATGTTCTTACTATCCAGGAAAATAGGATTTGCATTTCTGCTTTTTCCTTCCCTTGTGGTCCTGTGCATTTCTATATGTAAGAAATGCGTATTGGATATTACTAATTCGTTTTTTACACAAAAGTTTATCAATCTTTCTTCGTTTGTGTTTTTGACCCTTTTGCTTCGATACCCTAAGTACCATTACATTCCTTTGTTATTTTCTCTTTCTTTCAATCTGATCTCTCACTACTATTACCTTTTTCTTGTTGCAGTGCGTGTTAAAATTTGTCCATATCTTCCTTTTTATTATCTTCATATGATAACTATTCTATAATGCTGTTACTCTGTTCGTCATATACTGTAAGTATTCTTTCATTGTCGAAATTTTCATTGCTTATGCAAATCATTTTATGCCCGCTTTTTTAGTCTTTGTTATTTTCAGGTGAAAATCTGGAAATAATCCGTACAATTACAGATATTCTTTTTCTTTTCCCGTGATACTATTTATGACCAATGTTCCCATCTTATTGAATTTTCTTTTTTCCATTTTAGCTGTTCTTTTGAGGGTTTTCCTTTTCCATTTCCATCGTCATGTTTATAGATGAGTTCAGTAATCTCAATAATTGTAGTAAAAACTTTGCATTAGCTTTTGCTGCAATTATTTGCATTGCCCAACGAAAACTTGTGTTAAAATAATTATTTGAAAATGTAATTACATGTTGTTGTATATCTTTATTAGATGTTATTAATTTAAATCCATTAATTTCTGAGACGTTCAGTATAAAACTTGCCATTTTTTTCTGCTCTTACAACGGCATGGTTTAAATCTGGAGCCGCTACTATTGAAGCGTGGAAGCGCTCGTTATCATTTCAGTGAAAAAATTTGCTAAAAATATGAATAAAGAGTTAAAAGGAACTAGATTTAAGTATAAATGTTTATTTTTATCACTTGCCGACAATATATTTATTTGGTATCTAAAGGCTACTATACTATGAAGAAGGTGTGGTCTATTTAAAACGATTGCTGTTCCTCCTAATTTTACCTGTTAAAGTGTGGAGTTGCAGATTTGTAGAACAATTACTTACGCAAAGGGAATTAGATAATCCTTACGAACACATTACAAGTTTCATCACTTGAAAATTAGGAGCTTATTCATATTGTTAAGAACATTTGTTCTGTTAAATTTTGTATATAGACGTGGATCTTTTAAGGTGGAAAGTGAAGACGGCCGCTTATTGTTTTATTAGTACGACTTTCGAAATTGCAGCAGCGAGAGAATTTTTGTTAGCTGACCATTTCGTTATAACTAAACGCCTTCGAAAACAGAGAGTTAGTCTGCGCTGTATTCTTGGATGTGAGAAAAGCATTTTTGTTTTAAATAAATTAAAATTGAAGAACTAGAGTTTCTTAATTATTGACTGAAAGACCCACTGCTTTGACTTAAAATATTTTATAACGAACAGATGATTCGGCTGATTAGCCTGGAAAGAGACATGACGGCAAGAGTCTCGAAAACATCTTCGGTTATAAGCTGACCAAAACAGCAAAACATCATGATAACAAGTAAAAAAAGAAAACTAAAAACCTGAATGTAAAAGCAAAATGAATAAAAATTGAAAAGGATTGATGTTAAAAAAAGAGTTGAAAAATAATGGAAATAACGAACAGAGATAGAGGATCCACTGTATGTATTAAATATCTTAAGTAAAGGCAAAATAGACATATTCATAAACATTAATTAATTGAGTATCCTTAATTATACAAAATCGGATATTAGGATAATGCAGAACAGTTTGTTAATTAAAAAAATAATTAAAGTGAGATAAATAAATTATAAAAACCGTACATTGTAAAAGAATTTATGTAAATTTTGAAAGCAATCATATTGGCCAGCGTTGTAAAGTATGCATGAGAGTTAATGTGCTGCAAGTGTATTTGTGAATTTATTAGAAAACTATTGCTAAAATTTTACGTAATTTCACATGAAATAAGTAGAATTGCATAAAATAATAACATAAAGTTGTATATACATTTACAAAATGGATTGTATAATGTGAGGCGCATGCATCCTCCATGACATGCAACGCTGCTTATATTTGTTACCGCTTATTGCGTTCGCTTTTGTATACATTCCTAACCCGCAAAGATAGTGCGTGCTTTTCTGTTGCCAATTTTAATTATTTCATTGTTAATATTTGCAAAGGTTTTGTGTTTACTGTAATTTACAAAATCTTCGAGCCCCTAGAATTGATCAATAGTGTTGTTATATTCGACAGTATGTTTGGGATTATGTATGCAGTTGAAGAAGTATGTGCCCTTTAGAAAACGCTTATCGACATCATAGCGCTGGAAGAATAACTATGTTATAGGTAATTGTATTATGCTTGAATATTTTATAAAATACAGTTTATTATTACAAGTGTCGATTGTAAAAACTTTAATCTTACTTAAACTTAAATCTTTATATTTATTATTTAATATGTACTGTAATAATGTCTCTTTTAATTTCTTTACTTATTAATTTTCTAATCTTTTCTTTTGTGTTCTAACTTACTACATGTACACAGCATGGAGTGTTATGATTTCTTAACTACATTAAAATAATATCATATTAAGAGGCTAAAAACAATAAAAGTCGAGATTTTGACAATAATACCTTTTAAAGCGTGACAAATCAGTACCTTATTATAACAGTATTTCCTATAAGAAAATCTAAAATTGACAGGGATTTAAGTATCTAAGGTTAGAACAAAATACCTCCTCTGAATTCTATTTACTTATTTGTATATTCATAATGTAATAATTTTTGTAAATAATTACAATGTCTATGTATCAATTTACAAGAGCATTTTGAAAATAATTGTAAACATTTTGCAGTGGACGTGTATTTTTATAGCATAGCATTAAATTTTGAAGAATTTTTACACAAAATTTTCAACTGTGTGTATGACTTACAATTTTAAAGTAAATATATGCATTGCATACCCAATAATACATAGGTACTGCGATAGGATACAAACAATGTCTTCTACAGTTTCAATCGAATAAAATATGCTCATGCCGGTGCAGTAAATGCACATTATACCAAATAATACACCAATTAACCGCTGGCCACCGACACCTTTCTCGAAGCCCACAACGTAATTTTATACCCGGGAAAAATACAGCCTAAAGATCCAGTTACGACGGGTTAAGTTGTATGGAAATAATTCAGTTAACCATATGTTTCTTTGTACGAACGAATGTGAAGGGACAAGTACGAAGACAGACTTTCTTATGAATGCAGATGTAGAGAAATAGTTATTAAAAATTACCGTTTAAAATATAGACGACAACGTTTAATATCATCGCCTTTGTCATTGTATTATGTTCTTTCATCGTAAATTTCATAAGATACCATATACATGTGTTAGACAATAAAATAGAATTAGTATTAATTATCAACCGCTGTTATATTGCCGTGTGTGGTCGGCCACTCCGTAATGGGTGTACGATTAAAGAGTTTCGAATGTGGCGATGAAATGCACGGATACATATTTAAATTGGGCTATTAATGGACATTTAAAATATAATCTTGGCCGAAATGCAGTTTATCGTTTTAAAAGAACATGTAACGGTGACAGATATATGGATAGAATATTTAAAAAGACGAGTTGGCTATTTAGAAATATACCATGTACAATATGCGTCTAACGCAGGATGCTATTATGTACATAGACCGACGCAGATCTTTAGACATATAATATATGCATATGCTTGTCGCTTGTCTAGATTGGGAATTATATAGATAATACGAAAGATTTACAGATTTGTAATATCTGACTACCAATCTGTGTGGTAACATTTTCATTTGAGATTAATGTTCGGAGATATTTTATTTTTATTGGTTCTTGTTTATCTTTGTATCCTTTAAATCGTGATTTTCAGTTTTTTCCTTTGGGTTTTTAGGTTTTCAAATAAGGAAAATACAAGGTTCTTTTCCTTTGATTTAGTTCATTACGCTACGTTTCGTCGTACATGTTTGTCGACAAGCACTATAGTAATTTTAATAGTTAGCAATTTACACATGTTTTCTTTCTTAATTTTTTTATACGTTTACTTTTATCAACTGTCACAACTTAACTACAACAAAACAAGATTGGCAGGTATTGTTATAGTTAAATTGTAATGGTTAATAAAAGTAAACGTATAAAAGAAATGAGAAAAGAAAAAAAATGTAGATTGCTTAAAATTAAAATTATTGTAGTCCTTGGATGGAATGAAATGGAATAAATTAAGGGAAAAGAAATTTTTATTTTTCTTATTTGGAGACTTAAAAACCCAAAGGAACGACATCGATATTTCCTTTGCGTATAATAAAAGTCTGCGAGGCAAACAGTATTGATGGCCACTCTCTTCGATTTTTTCCTAGTACACACTATGGTTAGATCAATTTCGTTTTTAAAAAAGTGTCCAATCAGCAACAATTACCGTTGTAAATTAAAATTCACTGACGTAAAACATTACATTGCCAAGAACCACATTTATTGGATATATTCCGTATTGATGCTCGCATTATTGCTCATACACAGTATTTGAAATTCTAAACTAAACACTGAAATCATGGTTATCAGTGGAATATTTTTGTAGCACGAATTCGGACCATCAAAGTAATTACCTTATTTCAATTATAAAGTGGACATAGGTTTTTGAAACAAAAAACAACAGAAGAAGGAATGTTTTCACTTAACGAAAATTATCTAAATTTAACGTCGAGTTGTGAAATACCAAAATGTTAGAATGCTTAGGAATGAATTTATTCGGAAAATAAGTACTCGCAAGGAAGAGCTTAGAAACAACATTTGGAGCAGATTTGGAAGTATCGACAGGGTTGGCGTTTCGGACAGGATTTCAGTCGTTCAAATTATCACTTTGGCCAGTATAAACAGTGATAGCAAGGACTGTAGGGTAGTATGGCAAACAACACTAAAGTATGGGCACAGCCGTTTCGAGGATGCGAGGAACCCCATCATTAACCGTATGATCGAATGATGTGTTCAGGTGTTCTAATCTAATATTATGCCCGGTTTCGTTCTAACAAACATTATGAACAATTAGAGAGTACGGCAGTGTCCCTGTCCCCCTTCATAGCTAACTTGTTCATACGTAAATTTGAAACCTGTATGAAAAGCGGACCCTGTATATTTTCCTAGAATTTGGTTTAGCTATGTAGACGATATTTTTGCGATTCTTGACACTAGGAAAAGTACTACTTCGGATTTCGATACTTAATTTAGAATTGAAGGCTATTATAAGTACAGTAGAAGAAGTGAACAATCAACTCTCGCTCCCGAGTACACTAGAAATTAAAAACAACAGAAAACTGGAAACTGTAGAAAAGAAATAAACACTAATAATATAACCGGTATAACCTAGGACACTACAAAATGGCCGCCATTTGTTCCTTAATCAAAAGATTAGTAAAATTCTCCTTGAGTAAAAGTAGATAAAATAAACAACTTCAATTCACAAAACAATTAGATTTTAACTTTCAGCTATTTATAATAGATAGTATTCTTAAGGAATATAGTCCAACAGTCCAACATAGGCATTATGTAAAAAATTCTGCGGTGTTAATCCCGAAAGAAACCCGCGATAAGAAGCTTCCCTTCCACAGCATATCGAAAGATGTTAGCAAAGTTTTTAGAACTCGAGATATTAACGTATGTTTCAATTTACGAAATACGATTGGAAACCATCTGAGCAATCTGAAAGATAACTCTGAAATAAAAACTAGTAAAGATAATGGACTGAAGGAAAGATCGGGAATTTATAAAGTTGCATGTAGTGATTGTGATAAAGCAAAGCCCATATTGGTCAAACGAAAAGAGTGACAGGCACCAGATTTAATCAGCATACTAGGCGCCACAGATGCGGATAGATGGAATCGTCAAGCATAGCACAACACACATTTTTTTAGTTCGAGTATATGTTGGAATTGTACCAAAAAAGATATTACTTTTATTGAATATATTTACGGAGATAAACGTTTTATTTCGTCGCAGCACTCTGTTTTTAAGCCTGCATGGCTTTATGTTTATGAAAGAAGAAGGCATTTTGGATATTAAGAAGTATTTATAAAGCGATTTTAGATTCTGAGAAAATGTATATAAAATTTTCCATTAAAAAGAATTAAATGACAAGATCAAACTTACTATTAGTAACATTTTGTGGAATCTACTCTTGTATAATTGTTTTTCAATGCGTTGCTGAAACCTCTCAGAAATACTCAATTGTAAAAGGTTTGTATCATTTTTCTAGTAAGTAGACCTTGAATGATAATAAAAATTAAAAATAAACAGAATTTTCACTCAGAAATTTGTATATAACTTTTTCAATGAAATAGTGCCTATATTTTTTTTTAAATGGTTGAACTTCCGAAACTAGGTATAGAAGAATATATCTTTCTCGGTTGTATGATCTTTTGTTTTGTGTTACGGGTTAAATTTGTTAAATAAGAGAATGAAATTATGTATTAACGATCAATTATCGACGTTTGCAATGTGGAATAAAACTAAATTTTTGGTTAATTATTAAATTAAATCAAGACAGCACATTATCTGGCCAATATAATTTCTAATGGAGGTTCAATAAAGTATGCAGTAATATTAATTCAATTTACTAGAACTACTTAAAGATATTTTATTCACGTCCTGAATAACCTTCCATATACATACAAAGATGTCATACTAGCTGATAATTATTTAAGATTTCAGTATTCTTGTAATTAAAACTTCAATGGCCAATTCCAGATAATTTAACGTATGATATATTATTTTATTAATTAATACATCATACGTTTAGCTAATTCAACATCGAGTGCAATTCCAGAAGATATAAAAATAAACATTAATTAACAGCGGTTTACCTTCTTTTAAATTCCTTCAGTGCGACCTATGTTTCTTCTAGTCCTTACTATTGAAAAATAAGAAAAATAAATTCGTAAAACGCGACATAGCATTCTAACAGGCTCATTTTAAAATTATTTAATTCCCATTCTGTTTTGATAGTTATAAATATGTAATTAATTTTCTTGAATCGTGAATCGGTGGCAAGATGGATTAATGAAATCTTTACTACTTTTTTTTTAATTAAAATATCTCATTTTAGATACTACCGTTGTAACAAAGCATTAACTACTACATATGGAACCCTTCAAAATGGACGGCATGTTCCTTACCAGAAAGAGCAATCCTTCCAATATGTGAAACCATGTACCAATACAATAATATCATCCCCAACCTAAAACATAATTGTAACGGATGGAATGAAAGGTTTGGGACTTTTTTAAAAACGTTTTGAAAAACTTTCTTAATTAAATTTTTGCACACTAATTAACAGATTGAAATTTCTTAATTATAACACCCGATGATCCAAATTGTTCAGCTTGACGCAATATTGCTTGGGCACCCTGCAGACGTTGGCAAGATTCATTGATGACCAGATTGTGCCTTCCAAAACCTTCTCAGATCATACAGCCTAGTGGGTTTCAATAGGTATAGCCTCAGACACGTTCCAAAAATCGTGTTAAACAACAGAAACCTCGGGTTTAATAACTGCATTTATGTCTGGCCACATAATTTAGTTATGTCGGTGATGCAGATTGATAAAGTCAATCAATTTCGGCAAGCAACGTTCACAGTAGAGGTTCATAGTTGCGCTTCTTCTCTCATATATCCTATGTAAGGTCCAGAAATGATTTTTTGTGGGAATTTGGTTCTTGTCTTACATTTTACTTCGTTGGGTATCTCACCAACATTTCCTGTGTTTCTTCTTAAAAAAAAAACAGCATTACTAAGAAAAGGGAAAATATTTTCGTCGTCCACAATAATTATAATAACAAACAAAATGAATATCTCTCAAAAATCGACAACATTCTTTAAAATTGAGCTTGAGTATACTTTGAGAACTTTGCCTTTTCCTATGTTTTACGTTATCTCTTTTAATCTTTCGAACAATTTTGGTGCGAGAAACGTGAAAACGGCAAACTTTTGGGTCCTGGATACAGTCAACTCACAAGGCCAACCACTTTTCGATAGGATTTGACGAAACGTACTTTCCTCACATTCCTCACACAACATAAGTGAAAGATGGTTTAGAGTAGAAGACACAACAGCAATACTCATTCTTTATTTTTATTAATTATTCTTAGGTTTGCGATCGCGCCACACATACTGTGAGAAGACGAAGAACAACAAAAGATTAAATTTATTCTACTGTAACCTTTAAAATTGTGGTTTATCCCAGCAAAAAATCTCAACAAAACATTGTTGTTGATTTAACAAGACACCTACTTTGTGTACACTTATTTTAAGCCTTTGACTGCACAGTGCGCTAGAAGTTGAATCGATTATTAAATTGTTGCTAACTTATACGTCGAGAATGAAAATTTTAGTAGGAACCCAAATAATGTCCATTATAAATTCATATTTTGTTAATTTAGCGCACTCAGAGTTATATACAACAGAAGGATCAGGATTATTTTTCTATAATATATTAGATTTAATTAAATGGAGCCTGCTTCTTATATATTTATTTTTATTAAATATGTTATGAGGCACGTAGATATGCACAAAAATTCTTATTTCGAAGAACATGCTAGAAAGTGGGTTTAGAAAAACATGTTACCCATTAGAACTTTGGCTCTACATCAGGATTCTTCAAAAAGTAAAACGATCTCGATATGCTTACTTCTAACAATCGTTAGAGTAATGCGTCTTATAAGAAAGATAATAGAAAATAAAAATATTAGATTAATTGTTGCAGATTATGTCTACTATTATCAGTTATTATATATTTGCAATATTTATTATCTAATATGATTTCTAATATAATTACTAAACTTGATGAGAGGTAATGATACCGTGTACAGTGAAAGATTTCAGGGCAGCAGTCCTTGTATTTTTAAAATAAGAACAATTTACACTAAGAATTATTTCGTCTAACAAAATATGTAGTTGCTCTAACGACAATTATAGTTGAATTGAAAGATAAAGTGTTTCTGTCGCATAGTGTGCTGCATATTATTATTTTAAGTATATATTTTTCTCGGTGTGTCCGTCGCATCATCATCTTGCATTAGAATTAAAATAAATTTTCTGGCAATTACTGGAGGAATATTTACTTGGAAGGGCGTACAAAAAAACTTAAGGATAGTGAATTTCGCAGCTTTTAGTATTAGATCGTTTGTCCTTTATTAATACAGAAGTTATTTTTAATTACTATTATTTATTTTAATGAGAGCTGAATTTCTTTTGCGATTTTCTACTGATTTATACTCAAATAGAAAGTATATATATGTATAAAATAAGTTGGCCATTAGCTTAGTCTTTTAATATTTATAATTTGTGCCGGTATCAGCATGGGGCTCCGAAAATTATTACTACGTATTAATACTGATTACTTTATTATTTATTAATATGGGTGATAGGGTTTTGCCTGCGAAGCTCATATATCAATTTTACTGAACACTGATTAATATCAAAAATATATTTTTAAACAAGCGCAAAGAGCAGGTAATTGTGTTATTGAAGATGTATAGATAAATAATCTAAAGAAAATTGCAGCCTTTTTTCGTACCTACTCGAACTAGAGATTTATTAACTATATCTCGGGCTAGTGTGGTGTTAGTAAAAATAAATTAAAAAATATTGCAAATTAATCATATAAAAGAAATTAATAAATTTTAAGTAAAAAAATAGAATACTTCCAATATTATTTTAAATATGAATTGTTGATTAAACTAACCAATTTAAATTTAAAGTTTAATAAAAATTTAAAAAATCAATAAAGTATACTATGCGTCAGGTCTTTCGTTATACGCATACTGGTACGACCCCTCCGTTTACTCACACAAAAGAAGTAGAGAGAATAGAAAGACGCATGTTTCTGCCATTTAATTCTAGGTGGCGCATATAGTTTTACTTAGAAAAATAACCACCTGTTATTAATTTTTTAATCCATCTCCATTAACGGGTAGTAAATGAATATTGTTATAATAATTTGATTTAATAAAATTTATGCTGAAGTAGCATATTTTTTAAAATGTTTATTGGTATATATACAATTTATTTTGTATTTGTGTTGTATTTAGTGTAAGATATTTTGCAAAATGATTCGCTTGAAAATCTACTGTACATAATGAAAAATAAATACATTTATTTTGCAAATGTAAATTAATAGCACACGTATATTAAGTACTTATAAGCGGACGAGAGTTCTGTGCTAGGCTTACAGATGACGCCACGCATACTATTCTTTGGTATTGGTATTTTATTTGCTCATCTATACTTGCAAACATTAACTAAGGCTAAATAAACCTGCCTTATCCTTATACTGCAATAAAATTATTAATAGCTCAATAATGATTCTATATAACTAGTTTGTTTTGATTGGTTTTACATACAACTGCATTAGTATACCTATTGAGATATTTTTTATTCGATTCCGATAGTAATTATAGAATCACACTCATTACTAGTTATTACTGAATCGTTATAAATGGTTTCCATGTAGTATCCAAAATCTACGATATTCTGTAAAAAATTTGTAGTTTAAATTAAAGCATGAATCGTTGTCTATTTCAAAGTTAAATAACAGTTATTTCGAAAAATTAATTTAATTATTTCCTTCTTTTTCTTTTAACCGGTTTTTGTTCAAATATTTAAATTTTATTTGGCCGTGCCGATTGTATCGTTTAAATAAGAATCCTTTTAGGTTTTGGAATTTTTTCGTTTCTCAAAAAAAATACCCTTTCGCTAATTACATCTCAGATTATTTGCCCTCTTTTATGTTATAAATTTGAACTTTATGGACAAGCACTTATATTTTGTGTGGTACACCTCAATTGGTGCGAGTTAAAATTGAGATAACACTAAAATAATACGTATAAATGTAAATGACGGTACTTATTTGATGTATTTCAAAAAGAAGAAGAATTTTAGATAGTTTTATTTCAGATAATTGATACTCTACTGCTCTAAAATAAATAAATCTAAATTACGGATACGCGTAATAATAGATAAATGTAAAAGTAAAATTCACAAAAATAAATTTTAAGTGAACGTTAATTTGTTGACAGGTTCAGGGTATCAATAAAATTTCAACAAAATATTTTATTATTGTTCAAAGTTTGTTTTGATTCCAAAGTTAATTTTTGTTCCACATAAAACTACCAGCTTCTCTAAAGTATTTTGATAACACTAAACTATAAGCACGGCTGCACTCGTTAGGCTCACAAGAGATGGACCCAATTGACACTCACTTGTAAGTGATCTTGAACTTGCTACAGTACATATTGCAATGCTTATAATTCTAGTTTGGTTTTCTCCGATGTAGCAATAAACTGGATGCGAAATATAATCTAAATAATTGAGTGATCGTTTTATTTCTGACTGCCCTATTCAATATCCATCCCTTGTGGAGGCTACATTGCTTTCCTTATTACTTAAGCTTATATATGTATTGCTACTCAATGCAATTTTATAATTCTGTAGTTAATTTAAGCAAATCTCTCCGTTGTTATGGCTACTTATATAAATATGAAGAAAATGTAATTATCGAAAATGGTTTTCCTGAATTCCAAAAATAGGTTCGACCTAGTCGATACAGTAAAATTTGAATAACATAGAATTCGCCAAATTTGCTTAACATGAATGAATATTATGTAAAGAATTTAGATTAATAAGTATATTGTACGTAGTTAAATTTATTTTAAAAATTATGAAATTGTCACTTTTTTTGTTTGTTTCTAGTGCACGGAGAAAAATATATCGCCATTGCAACTAGAATTATAACAGATAATTTGAGCGAAAATTTGTTGTGAAATATGTGACAATACATTATGGCCTACTTTACTAAATTAATGTAAACAAAATATTATAGCAGAATATACGAGATACGTATCATAATGTTAAAGATGGTATATTAATTATTATTATCCCAACGTATTTTAAGAACCATCTATTAGCACAAATTCGGTCTTAACGCTCTCGTTTGGCACGAGGATGTTGTATGTGTAAATGGGCGAAACTCAGTAAGTAATTATAAATTAATAAATTAAATAATGACTTACTTGTACTCCCACAAATAACGTAAGCAAACTATTTTAAAAAGCAAAAGTATTTTTAAGTACACGTTTGTACGTACAAGTATTTTACTTTTTAATTTATTTAGTTGTAAATACTATGTGTAATTTTAGTTTACATAGTGATTTTCTATGATCTAAGGTTGCTCTGTGGCTCCTCTTACTAATAAACAACAAAATAAGCATTTATCACACCAACTGTGAATTTCCCACTTTCCACTACTTAACGCAGAATCTAGAAGACAAGAATCTTTTACTAAATATACGTAGTAAGGTACACTATATGTGTTTTTAATATGAACGATATAGCGAAATAATGATAAGTTAATACTTTAGGTATTGTAAACATTACTAAATTGTGTGTTTATTTACTATTTTTTTACACTTGGATTACGTTGAGTGAACAAGACGTTACCTTCAAACTCTATTGACAACTTTCTGTTGTAATTATGTGTATACACAATAATAAATACAAAAAACATCTTACTGACAGAGAAATGCATCATCTTTAAGGTTTGTAAATACACTATATATACATATTTAATCATAATTATTAGGCAATATTCAAAATCTTTCAGGGCAAAGGAATTTTTGTCGGTTTAGCGGAATTTCTAGACGGTTGATGTGTTGCTTCTTATTATAACCGGAATCTCATAGCTGTCTCGTGCGCGCATCTCCCCTAGTTGTTGCTTTCTTATTAAAATCAATCTCCTCAAGAAACGGAGTCTGACAGAAGCGGTATGAGCCGTCAAATCAAGCTGCCGGTATTACTTCTTATATTTACATTAAGCTTGTATTGCGAGATTGAGTTTCGAAACAAAGCGAATTTTAATATTCGCCGGATCCCATGCATACGAAATGTTCTAGGCGATTTTAAAATGCAATTCTCGCGCAGTTTAGATCGTACTCGGTAGCTTCCACCGTTGAGTTTGGAAAATACATTTTGCAACTGTACGCTCTTGTTGCGTATGGAAGCCGCTGCAAGCTAATACGAAAAATAGAAAATGATGTAGCGGTCTGAATGAAACAGCAGGGAAGAAAGTAAATGGCCAATTGAACCCAAAAATTGAATAAGCATCTTATTACTACGAATTATAAACAAGAAAAGTAATTTAAAGGTTACATCCATTGTTGCCCGATCACGGTTCTCGATAACAAGCGTCTGACTGGAAAATAAGCAACTTTGCTTAAGCAGGAATGTAAGTTATAATCATTATAGTGCATAATATCTAGCAAATATTGTGAATGTGTTCGGCTGAATGTCCGAATCACGTCGCTTGTCTTCGTTGTCGTTTCTTTGAGCCTTGTTTGCAGCAATGAAAAAATATTTTTATATGACGGAAACGACTGTTCGACATGTAATAACGTAATGCATGATAGTGATGATCTTTGAATCAACCAAACGTATCTCTAGGAGCACTATTGCTATAAATCTGTTTTATTTTAGCCAACTCTGTCTTTTTTTTGTAGTATGCTATTAAATTTTGCTCTAACGTAGACTCCTTCCTCGTCGCTTAATATTTCTAGCCCCCTCTGCACGTTTCTTCTTCTATAAGGTTTTGACTAATGGTAACCAACACCTTTATAATAATGATAGCAAGGACTGTTGCGTAGTATGGTAAACAACACATAAGTATCGGCACCCTCGCGGATACGCGCGCGGATACGTGCGGAGGGTGCCAATACTTATGTGTTGTTTACCTTTATAATGGTTAGTATTTTCTGAAAACATTTTATTTCAACTTGATAGTCTCCAAATCTTAATTGAGCCGCTTTGATGGCAACATTTCTTTTGTATCAGGTTGTAACATTAAAGACATGAGCGGAAGGAAATAAAATAATTGACTCTAGCTTCCAACCTCGTTCGCCATCGAGTTAAACTAGCTGTGGGGGCTCTGGGATATTAGTACACTGCGAAATTGCCGTATTCGTTTGGAAAATTTGACGGATACAGTTCTAATTTGTGCTATTCATTTACATTGAATAGTAGAGGCAAATAGTTTTGTCTACGAGATGTAAGGCATGTAATATATATGTTGCACGTGATTCGCTATCAGCCGCAAACGTTAATACTTGAGTTGTCGAAATTTTAAACTTTTATAAAGTGGCTAATATCACTTCCTTGTTGGTTTTTCCTGTAGGTCATTGAAGTCTTGTATTGGCCATAAAATATAGAGGTGACGATTGATAATTTGTAACGGCGGCTTCTGCATTAGGTCATTCAACCAATATCGTTTGATGATATTTTAAAGGTCCACCAGATTTCGCACTCTTCGATGCTCAGAAAGCCCTTCACTGCATTATAGGCTATTTCGCATTTAAAATGTTAATTAATTGTAAACACCTACTCTCCAGATTTCTATATTCTTTCTATTTTAGCTGCAATCTGGAAAACACATTTAAATCTGTAAAGCATTTGTTCTATTTGGGGTTAAGTGGAGCCTTTCATATTGAGTAGTCTACGAATCGGTAAATTATGTATCGAAAAATCAACGTTTTGTAGCAAAGAAACGTTTTTTAAAGATTAAAATAAGGTTCAACGTTTGCAAACGTTATAATAACATTGCGCAAACGTAGTTCTCTAACGTTAAAAGAATATAGTTTGCTACAGGTTTCTTTGTCCAATAGTTAATTGAAAAATAACTAGTTTGTATTCACATCAATTTCTTCTTAATCTTAAAATCGAAACTAGTCATGTTAAGATAGCGTTAGACATTTATTTGCCGTACCCCAAATAGCGAATGTTAGTTATTCAGTAAATATCGGTATAATGTACTGAAACTTAAAACACTCCGTATACAAAAATTTCTTTCACTAAACCTACAGAAGGTATTAAGCCAAGATTGATTGTATTTATTAATTATTTACATGACATAAAACACCCGAATAAGTAAGTTTAGATTTGATTTTCAAGTTGCTATCCGCACAAATCCAAAACGGCTTAAGAGCCTCACGTGGTATTATTAAAAGAGTTCGAAAGCTATTTGCGTTTGCTTAACACCTTCTGCATATGCTTCTAGGAATAACATCCAAACAGCTGTGTCTATAACTATTAAGAATTGGACACGTGTTCATATGAATCTTTTTATTCAAAATACTACACTCTATTAACTCCTCAGATATTTACTACATCTCCTGAAGCACTCTATATTTTATAATGTTCTCAGAACCATGAATTATAACGTTCTCAGAACGTTAAAGTTACAACATTTTTGGAAGGTGTTCTATTTTTGTGGCGCGTCTGAAATGTGGCACAAAACTACTAGCGTTACATGCTACCTGGGAGGTGATTTTGTGTACGTATTATTGAGATGTTATACACAATCTGTGCCAATGAATAAACCTGCTCAGGCAATTCGTTAAATAAATAAAAGTATATCATATGGTATGCGCAATCATATATAAATTCATACTGACAGATTAAGTAATTGTAAGGGCAGGTCTGCGTACAAAAACTGAGGAATAAAATTTTGATCGATGTCTATGTTCCCGTTTATGGGTATCTACATCAGTTGTTTGGAGAATAATGAGAAAACAAAATAAAATTAAAATTGATTGCTCTTATGTAGGTACGCAGTCTTACGCTGAAGGCCAAATAGAGGAGTAAACCCTTCTTCTTTTCCTAACGACAAATGTATATTGTTTTGTATACGATGATTGCCTATAAATTAAAAGCAACAAGTCGCACAAGTTTTTTTAATTGGGCGCGTAGCTTGAAGAGTTACGTAACTGATAAATTATATGAAGGAGAACACGAGATACACAGAGCGAGAAAGCATGCTGTAGGGACATATTTACATATATGACACACGCTTTTCAACAATGGTTTTGAGAACAAAATAGTGTGGCTCGTAAAGCAGTTTGGAATTTTTGCGTTCAACGTCTCTATATTATTGGGTAGTCTCTTGCATTTCTTGTAAATATTGCTGAATGTTGTAAATACTGAAACTGAATGATTTCTCAAGAAAAGTCCGTCGATGCCAGGGAGGTGAAATTTTACCGCACACGAGTTGAAATGTTATGAACATCAGTTCTAAAGCGATTTCGTTTTGTATAAGTAAGGTGGCGTCTTCAACATTATGTCTAAGTAGAGAGGCGGAAGAAATTTAACAATCGCGCAAAGAATATCAGTGTGCAGATATCATTTCTGTTCATTCGACGTTAGTTACATCTATAGTAGTAAATATGAATGAAGAAATAATTCGTCAAAATTATTGCAGGGTGAGCCTTGCAAGCTTATTTCGAAATATTCAAATACGACGGATCACGCGTGAAGTGTTTGGTGTGCAACACGGATTTACTGATTTCGAAACGATCACAATACGGAAAACATGCCAATAGATCAAAACATAAACATTCCATTTAATAACACCCAAAAGGAAGTTTCGTAACCTTTGGGACAACTATAACCTCCACAAGTGCGAAATTATTTACCACGTGTACGTGAAAGAATTCAGAATATATTTGGACATGCTGCATTCAGTGGTACACGCTATAGTTTGAGTATTAAAATCAAGTCATCTTCATACTTGATAGTTAGTACAGGACTCCAATCATGGCATGAAGCCATTAAAAACGTAATAATAGCCACTTTACAATGGTTCGAAATTGATGTTGGCAGCTCACTTAAATCTACTTTCGCTAGTTTGTAGCCTGCAACGTGTATGCTGCATGTGTTACATCTTGTAGTTGAAACTATTCGCGCCACTGCTATGTAGATATAAATAACACTAGCACAGACTTAGCAATATTTGTCAAATTTCCCAAACGAATTTGGCAATTTCTCCAATATCCCAGAACTACCACAGCTAGTTTTGATCAGACATAAGTACCAAATAATAACGAATGCCATCGCAATACAGAAGTCTTTATTACCTTAGAATCGTTCTAAATAGTAGATAACGTACAAAGAGGGCTAACAATCTTGAGTGATAAGAATAGTGTACTATAAAAAAATACAGATTTGACTAGATTGGGACAAATTTATGTCATTCCAACAGCTGTTTTCCTTATTTAAAAATATTTTTTCGCGACTGCGAACAAGGCTTAAGGAAACGATACGCCATGATTTGGATGTTTAGACGAACACATTCGGAATTTTAATGTTTACTAAATAAAAGTTTCTCGACATGTATGTTGTAAATTATAACTTACATTCTTACTTAAAGAAAGTTACGTTCCAGTCAGATACCTTCAATCAGGAATCGTGATTTGCGAACTTTAATCATGACTTTATGATACAAACAGAGACTTAAAAGCATCCTTCTACTTTTCATGCTAAACCTAATAGTGTCACTGAGCTTGGGTTACGTTGATTCTGAGCTTTCTGGATACGCTCTGTGATAGTATCCAAAGAGGCGTGATATATTTCTGACCAGTATGTGAAAGAGTTCGTTTTATGTTCTTATTAAATATTGATCGATATGGATAAAGAATTTTCAACTTAATAAGTGCGCTTTGTAGATACCTTGCAATATGTTCTCTACAACGAAAGCTGTTGACAATTGTCGATCCTAGATTAGACGAATTATTGGCGTTGAGGAGATTTGTGTAATCGTGTGTATTCGCGCGGTCAGCGCTTCCCAAGAGCTAGATTCACTTTGGTAAGTAGATAAACTCAATGAATTTCTTTATTTCTTTATTTATAAATATGGTTCACTGTGCCTTAATAGATTGCCAATAATCTTGATTACAGACATAGTAGAAACTTTGAAGTCAACTTTGGGAAAAGTTGTCGAGATGATGACAAATATACCGACAACGGGAAAAGACTTTTAGTAATTTTAATTTATTATGTTGATTTAATTGTATGTTTATAAATATTGCTTACTTCATTTTTATAATTTTCTGTAGACAATTCTTTTTTATAATTAAAAACTTTATAACTGATCTGAGATTTATTTAAATGTGGCGCTTGACCATTTATGTCGTTAGAAGTGTACACAGATTATATGACCGTAAATTGATATCCGAAAAGAAATTTTGAAACTAATCCGTTTGTACAGGTACATACATGCATAGACAGATCAAACTGGAATATGATCTCTGTTAAGGAATTAAAATGTGTGCGTTTAAATCCTCACTCTGATGTGTGTAAGATCAAGAATGCGGCGAACTCGTAACAAAAGGGTACGTGGGATAGAATGCACCCGCATCGCAGGTGGCCATGATACAAAATACTTCCTCACATTTGAATAATAGCTAACGTAATCCATAAATCAAGCAAAGAGAGCGCGGAGAATATAACAACTGCGAAAAATATAGAGGGTAGAAATATGCGCGCGGATGAAGTCCTTTACAATCCCTTAACCCTTTTAAGTGTGACGTGCTAGGAAATTTTATTTCGTTGAGTAGCGTTTCTGAATTTAAAGAGGCAGAGGTAAGACGGCAGTGAACGAACACGTAATATAAAGTATGCGTATGTAAATTAATTTTCCTCTGTATGAAATCAATCGATCTTAGTATCTGCAGTAAGTGCGTTTTCCCATGTAAATTAAGAGCACATTTTACAGATTTACATATCCTTTTCAAATTTATTTTACCCTCGTCTTGTGTAATGTATATTTTGCATTTATCTTCGCTCTGAAAGTCCTATATACCTTCCTAACTAGACCAACTATTAGCTGTATTCTATGCGATGTAGATTTTCCTGCACCTTTTCTCATGGAATTAATGATTACGTATTGATGCGAATGTAAATTTACGTCGTGTTGGGTATTTTAGAGAATTGCGGACGATGTTCAACTACACACATGTTATCTTGTCACATCTGTCACAGTAAAATTTAATTCTTATGTGAGTGGACTGCTGTGTAGCTGCATAACTACGAGTAAACCTACATAAAGTACGCTATAAAATTGCTGCGAGGTGGAAAACAATGTACAAATTTGTCGCTGAGTAATACAATATAAAAATCTTGGATTGAAGTATTCCGGACAGAATATTTAGAAAGCATGTGTTTAACAACAAAGGTTAACGTTCTTTGGCTTTTAATAAATACTAAGAAAGTGGTACTGTTGCGTTGTATACGTGGTGGCCAACATCTTAAACACCTTATACGGTAGTACGGTGATTCAAATGTTATTTAATTGAATACTTCTTGTTCTAGGATTTTTTTTGTAAACAGTTTCCTATACTCGAAATGTCGTCGTTAAGTGAATTAAATATGGGTTTATACAAATAGTGTTTTTGCTAAGATGCATAAAGTGTCGTGGCGAAATACTATAAACATTTATTTTTTAAAAGATATTCATTGAAATTTATGCAATATAATTTATCTATACAATTTCAACATTTACTCGAAGTTAGCACCATTTTCCATCATGCAAGTTGTAATGCGACTCGTTGTATTTTGTTGAAAATATTTCGGGAGTAATATTTTGTGTGACGTCCACAACAAATTTTGAATTACAAAATGAAGAATGAGGGTACGAGTGAAAGGTTCGCGTCATTCAGACCTATAGTTACCCCTCCCCGCGTTGGAAGTATCTGGAAGATGAGCAGCTGTTATTGTTTGAGGTTGCTTACTAACTTACAAATATCCGTATGCGTAAATCGGGAGTCACGATCAAGCATTGTAACCGATAGGTAGTAGTGAGAGAAAGTGTTATAAGAGAGCAAACCGAAGGCCCCAGATATCTGGATGGATCGACCCTGCCAAGTCTAGGGCAATCGGAACGGACATCTAAAGAAGAGGAAAGAAGAAGGGGAGATGGAGGAAGCCAAGCAAAATGCAAAAAGAACCGCATCTTCGGAAACAGAGATCCCAACCGAGGAAGAAATTTCAGAACACCAACCCGAAATGGAGGAAGCAGCAGAAGAGGAAAGAAGACAAACAAGAAGGAAAAGATAGAACGAGCCGCAGTAAGCACTGGAAAAGGATGGATCAAGGAGATTAGAGGAGGAGAAGAAAACAGAGGTCTTCTCATCATCGAGGGAGGAGGAGAGGCAAGCGAATAGGGGAATCAGCAACCAAATGGTAGACTATGAGGAAGTGAACAGCGAACGAATAGATCAGGAGGAAATAATATATACACAAGAATAGGGAACGGAGTCAGAGTGGGACGAAAGATCAACGAAAGGAGAGTAGAAGAAAAGAGAAGGAGGATGGGACGCGCCCAACTAAGAGAAGGTATGTCGTAGGCTGCAGTAACCAAGGACAGTAAGGAGGGGGTCAGCCAGTCAATGATTAACCGCTTCGTAGAGCTGGTGGAGGAAATCGTCAAAATGTTACCTTCTATCAAAAACCTCGTTAATGGATAAATATAATCCTGAAGGCAATTCATACAAAGCACCGCAAGAATTGCGACGTGGAATGCCAATGGTATCAAGAATAAAGAAGATGAACTTGACATATTCCTACAAGAAGCGAACATCAGATCAAAAACTCACCAGTCCAGTTTCATTCGCACACTGGAGAAAAAAAACCTCGTAAGTGGAGAAAAAAACAACCTTAAGTAAGAAGAGAGCGAGACAGGTCGGTCCCAATTCAGCCTATTAGTATAGTATCGGGAGATACAAGGATGGTGCGATTATTGCCCTAGGGCAGAAAATGCAGAAAAAGCTTGAAGGAAAAAAAAGCGTAAATCGGACTGAATGCAAGGAAACTCCGTTCTGCAGTGGTTATCGCAGCCGCCCGGAGAGCGGAAAGTCATAGGTTCAAATCTTACTGGTGTCTAATGAGATTTTTATTACATTAATTAAATTTAATTACATTGGTAAAACCAATGAAAACATCAATTTTCAGCAATCACCGATGGAAGCCATCATGTTGAAAAACACAAGTGTACAGGAAACATGTAAATAGTGCAACGTGCAAATTAAAAAAAAAGGAGAAAAGCCATACAATGCATTTCTATTTGATTTAACATTGATGCTAGGTGCGTGTAATGTACCGGTTGAAAAGATCGGATTAGTTTTGGAACAAGTACATTCCTACGGAATTTATCAAGTTCGTCAACGCTACGAAGATGTTTACTGTCACTGCGTGAAAGAATTTGAAAACTAAAAGAAAAGGTAAAAGACTGCTGGGGATAACCATAGATCCGCACAGATTATTATTATTATATTAACCCCTGCAAAAGACTGCAACAATGTGTTACGTAGAATCCAGATCTGGATTAAGTCGGATTTATAATATTGGTGCTCCGACAGATCTGTTCCAAAAATTCAGAGTTTAGCTTAACTACTCGCACATTACATCGTTAGATGAACATTTTTATTGCACTGACGCCTCTCATTAGGGAAACCAAGTCTCTACTTATGATGCACGAAAAAGTAAGTGTTTAGGCAGGTACCCTAGCCAGCCATATAATCGCACCCTCTTTTATAGATAGAACGCTGATTGCAAATAGATATTTGTAACTTTTGGAGGCTATCATAGTACCTTCCACGCAAAACCTAACAGATATTACATTAGAAAAGGTACGGTTCCAACAGGATGGATATCTCGCTCATAATGTCGTAATTGACGAGGATATGTACTATCTGTAGACCCTCACGATCACCTAAAGTTTCATTCTTTGGGGCTACGTCAAGTCATCAATTTATGGCTTTTAAAATAGTAGGGCCATTGGTATGGCAGAACTACAAGATTGTTAACCGCAAACAACTCCACCTGAAATGTTGTTAAATAGAGAAAGAAGCTTTTGAGATCGATTAGGATTTTGTTAATTAGAATTAGGAGGTTGCTTCGAAAATTTATTAATTAATCAAATTTTACGTGAACAAACCAGTTGTTAAGATAATTCTTGTTAGTATTTTCCCGTTATTCTAATTTTTTAATTAAACCTAACAAAGTTTTTATTTGAGACTGTTGCTTGTATGACAAACTACACTAATATACTTTACCGTCGCCTTTTTCAATTGTTTTTGAACACACTTACCATCGGCACGATGTGTTTCGTCGTGACGATGAAAACGGATGTAAGAGAAACGAAATATAATAATGCAGAAAGTGTATACTTGAATATAATTTTTCTGTTCTGCAGGACTTTTCCCCGAATATTTTTTTGAAAACTTTTTCTCCACGTATTGCACAAAAAGAATTTTCTTCCGTCCACGCACCGGGTAGACACGTTGTATATTACGTCTAAATGCATTTCGATATATTTTTTAATGTGTTATAAAAGTACAACCTATACTCTGTCAAATTACTGCAGAAAACCTATTAGTATTACTGAGAGATTCATTAAATCAAATATAGACAAAAACGGGCTAGTTGTCGTGAACTTAAAAGTCACAGCACTTATCTAAGAACATTAGCATTAACTTCTTAGTAGATACACTATAATTGCTGCTAAATGCGTTTTGATTACAGCGGCTGCATTATCAATATTTAATGGTATTACACATGCAAAATAATAACCTTCAAGCAGTGGTAGCAGTGGATGCAACCGAGATATAGCCGTTGCAGACGTCCATTAGAGAATTATCACTATTTACACCAGAAAAACTGGTCCTTGTTACATAAAAGAAGGATGGATGCACAAGGAAAAAAGTTTAAGCGAATATAATAGCTATCTCCGTTGTAGTGTGTTTTTTGCACAAGTCTATCAACATTAAATGGTTATGAAATAATTATTAACATGGAGATTTGAAATGTAAATTCGATTTTACGTTAGTCTTATTAGACAGGCATTTTAAAATTATCCCAATAACATCGCTTAGCTTCATAGTGAGATAATCCATGAATAATTACGTCACTCGAAGGCGTATGAAAACAAGACACTGTAAATTGATATCTACGTCTGCACGTAGCCGTACAGTTTTTCCTTTTTCGTTTCGTAAAGCCAAATACATGTTTGTAATTCGAACATTAGGTGTTTTCATTTTCCCAGAGTACGTGTCTGCACGCATTGCACGTGCATTAATGGTGATTGCTGACCATGACCGCTCAAAAAATCCACCTTAAATACACGATTCTATGTGAATATATAAATCACGCGCCGTTTCAGACTAGTTAAAATCTAATAACGATTTTCCTTTACCGCTAAATCAACGTTAACGACATGCCTGGGGATGCAATCAAATGCACCGTTCTCTTCTGTGCGCTCCCTTACAGCTAATTACCTGCGTTAAATTTCGGATGGATATGTTGTAAGGCTTGTAAATTGAAAAGAGACAATACAAATACGGTGCAATAAAGCGAGTATAAAGGTAATATCATTTTCTACCACTGAAAGAAAATAGAATTAAAGAATTTGATTACCAATAATGATAATTTGAAACATTGAGGAAAATACTGTTGTACATTTGTAGCGAACAAAAATAATTTTCGATTACATACTCCAGTATGTAATCGAAATTGGTAATTGTAATGTTTGTAGAAGAACAAGTAAACCTAACTCCCGAGGAGATTTTACTGGGTTCACGTTCACATAATAATGACAATAATAGTGCTCAAGAGGAAATACTGGTGTTAGAATAAGTAAGAAAATCTCAAAAAAGGTAAATCAGCACGACATGGTAAAATAATCCCGGAATTTTTTGGAAAACGGAATTGAAATGCCAGCAACCATACTTAATGAAGCGTGGGCTCAGGGAGAAATACCGGTTGTTTGAAGAATTAGTAATGTATTGCCGATCCACAGGGAGCTAACCTTAATTTACTAGTTCTAACCTTTCGCACTTCAACACCTTAAAATTGATTTTAAAATTTTGATACAATCCTAAGAGGTTATGGAGGGAAGACTGAGCCGATTGCGCGCGAAAGTAGGATCTAGAGGTTAACTATAACAGTTGGTAACTTCAAAAAGAACCAAATGGTGTAATCCAACAAATACAGATCCGTCCAATTCCATTCAATGTGATCAGCTGGAGACACATAGTTCGAGTGAAAAGTGATATATTCTTTGGTTCTCTTTGCTAGGAATAATATTTTAATAAATATATTTTATAATATTAATTTAATATATGCAACATGTTAAATAATTAATCTTTATTTGAATTTAAAGATTTCAAATTAGTTTTTCATATATTCTTCGTGTGTTATAAGGTAAAATTCAATTGTGGCCGTTGATGGTGAGAACGATTATTTTTAAAGTTATGGTGAATATGAACCAAGATCGAATAAACATTGCTGACATTATTGATATTGCTACAAAAATTGATAGAGTGAGCGTGCATATTAGTATAGTGCATCTCTAAGACAAGCCTTTTTCTTTGTGTACTGCTCAGCAGCCAACACCGAGACATTTTCAATTATTCTGTTTTTAAAACACAGTAAAGAAGTTTGTCCAATGTAGACAGATTCACATTACGTACAAGGTATCGAATAAATTATGTTAGATTGTAATGGGGGCAGTATAGGGCCTTTACATTTAGAAAACAATTTATTGATGGTCAGAATGTTATATTTTGCGAGAGTGAGAAGACTATAGTAACACTTAAACTAACAAGTACTTTTTCTTGCCGCGCATAACTATTGCCAGTGAACTTCCACTGAACGAAGAATTTTGTACTTCGGAGGCACCATTTTGAGTTATATTCATTCGGAAGCCTTAGTCAAATCCATCAATAAGGTAATAACAAACAGTAATAATAGCAACAACAGCGCTTTATTGAGTACAATGCATATATTAGAAACCCTGTTACCAAATAAATTTCATTCAAAATCAAGTTCGATGTATAGCATTAAGTAGGTTTTCCCATACAAAAGCCATGTACATTACGTATCATGGTTATACATTTTCAAAGAATTTCGTTTGAATCATTTTACAGTATATTTTACATAAAATTCAATAAAAACATAGGTTTGAAGGAATTTGTATCTTTCTTCTGGTTTAACCAATAAACATTCGTCGATAGCTTCTTTTCTAAGAGCTAACTGAGCCGTTACTCTCCAAGATCTTGTCATCCAGCCTCAATTTTAATGACAGACGAGTAGGTGCGATATAGTAAAATGTTGTATAATTTAAATAGGAATTGTTTTATTTAATGTGTAAAATATATTACTTAAGGACTAATTTAGCTAATAAGTGTAATCGATAATAATGTCCTATTATGCAGTACATTAACATTTCTAGTGCACCACTAATAATTATATTATATATACCACATCTAGTACATGCTATACAACAATAAGGTGTGCCTCTTTCTTCATTTACTCTGTCGATGCTCGTTGAACTATTGAACTCCCAGCGGAGTACTTCGTTACGATTTCCATTATTCGTTTGTGTCGTGCACAATCGTAGTTGCCTGCATTATCGTTAAAATGCGTGTGTTCTTTATCACCGGCGGGAACCTAAACGAAGGAAAACGCATTACCAGAAACGGCGTCTTTCTCTTATTTGCGACCCGTAGACGATCATCTACGTTCGAGATTTCATGCAGGAAATGATAGCAATTCTTTTTCGATGGTCCATGATGTATCATTCTTGAGGTAAATGCTTTTGAACAAATCGTCAGTGGTTGGCGGCGCCTTTGCTATCAGTAGTATAACAAATGAACCTTTCTAAACGAATGTTCTTAGCCTTTACGGTTTGCTTTTATGTACTTGTTGCAAAAATTATAGAAAGTACTCGATGATAAACTCTAAGAGTTTGTGCCAGCTTTACGAAGTACCAAATGTTATTTATCGACAACGTTTCCTGCATCTATGTGCTCTTCCCTTTAATGAGTGATACTTTAAGTCAAATGCAACGTATTCATAAACGACATTATTTTTTTAATACAAGATTGAAGCTCAAATCATAGCTTCAATATGTTTGATATATTGACAATAATGAGGGATAAGTTTCTATTTAAAGCGTAAATTGCTAATATGGCAATCTAAGTCAATAATAATAATAATAAAGCATGAGAGTTAGCACAATAGAAAAAATGTTTCCTGGTAAATGTAAAAGAAATACGTTGACGGGGTGTTGAAGCTGTCGTGTCGTTACAAGCATGTCGAATGGCTTTGGTAAGTTCTTGTATTGTGTGTAGTCTATTGTTAAAAACGGTATTACCGATTTTCAAGAAAGAAGATAATAACTTAAATAACTATCGACCTATAAGTATCAATATCTACTTTTTCCAAAATAATTGAAACAATCATGAACAGAAATATTATATCTTATTTACAAAAGTTTAACCTATTATCAAAAAACCAACACGGCTTTATACCTAATCGATCAACTGATACTGCTCTATTTAATTTATTTAGTAGCATTCATGAGTCGCTTGATTCGGGGACGCCTTGTGTGGCGATACTTATCGCTCTGTCGAAAGCTTTCGACTGTATTAATCATTCCATTTTGTTGTATAAGTTAGAAAGGTGTGGTATCAACGGAATATGCCAAAGGAGGTTTAAATCATATTTAACTGATCGCCAGTAGAGAGTCGTTTGTGACGGTGTTCGTTCGGATGGATGTAGTGTTGCCAGGGGGGTGCCACAAGGATCTATCCTCGGGCCAACTTTATTTGTGATCTATATGAATGATTTACCAATTTCATTAGGCCTGGAATTAAATTTATCTCTGTATGTAGACGATATTAGCATCGTTGTTACTTCAACTAATCTCAAAGAGCTGTTGCAACAAGTGAATAGCATTTTTATTGCTGTTCAAGATTGAATGTATAAAAATCAATTGAAACTAAATTCCGATAAAACAGAAATTCTTTTATTTAACAGGTTTTCCCTTAAATAACCAACTTACCCAGTTCACTCAGTCGACAAGATTACTCGGCGTATTGGTCGATGAATGTGTTAGTTGGGCAAACCATGTAGACGCTCTATGTAGCGAGTTGTCACGAGCCTGTTATGCATTATATAATTTGCGGAGGAGCTGTGGTTTTGATATCTTAAAAAGCTTCTACTATTCTAAGTTTTATTCTCGAATGACTTATGCAGTTCATTCATTGGGGAATGAGCACTAATGCCTCTAGAGTCTTTATTTTACAAAAGAGAGCCATTAGATTGCTAGCAGGACTCAGCTGGTGAAGTTCCTGTAGAGACGCCTTTAAAGAATACAGTATCCTGACCTTTTATGATTCGTATATCTATGAAGTACTATGTTTTGTTTATAAATACCGCCATGAGTTTACCACTAACTCATCACATTTACACAACACAAGAAATATGAATTATCTGCTACCACCCAAACAGAGAACGACCACTTTTCAGAGATATTTGAACTTCATGGGATGCAAGTTGTATAATAAATTGCCTACTAGCATCAAACAACTTAATAATTTTAAAACTTTCCAAAGACAGGTAAAGCGTTATCTTTTAAATGTCAATTGCTATTCCAATAATGATTACTTTAAGGCAACTATGTAGGGGCTTATATGTTTACTGGTATATATATGTAGTGTACTTTCTTTGTTGATTTCTTGTATTTGTGACGTGTTTCGTTAGCATCTATTATGTTACTATTCGAAATAAATGTGTATTATTATTATTATTATTTAGACGTGGAAATATGAAAAATAATCTAAAAGAGTTGGATCAGAAGAACGTAGAGAAAAATCTACTAACACGGTTATCAGAATTTTTAGGTAGTAGGTTCATTGCTTGTTGTGTTTTATGAGCTGTGGCATTGTGGATGTGTCTATTTCTTTTCGTCACCATTCCAGCTAATTCAGAAATGGATGCAATAAGCAGAGACTAGACTGACTCGGGTTCGTCTTATCAGAATGGGTTCGTGTTGACCACTGGTATCCCTGAGAGTCGACAACACACGAGTCTGTCTAGCCTCTGCTAATTTCGCAAAGCGCACGGAAATGTACTTGTTTCTGCAGGCTTAGTTATGATATCTTCCAGTGTTTATCGCATCATGAAAATATAATGGACCAATAATGCGTTTTCAAAATGCAATGGTTTCTAAATCATGACATTCATTGGACCATATGCCCATGGTTTGTTTTTTAACAAAACCACTAAGATGGAGCTAAACCTCGTCTGAAAAGGATTTATTAAGAATATTATCACCATTCATGCGATTTTTAAACTAATTGCAGTGTCGCATTTTTACTACGTAGTTAATCGGCTTGTTTTCTTACTTAACACGATTTGTATATGTATATTTCTCGAGATATTTTCTAATGTATTGGCAAGAACATTAAGCATATTACAGATTAGTTTCCTGCCATACGCTTCCTCACATTCGCAATAGTATAAGCAGTTCTTTTCTTTTCTGTTGCTCTTGTCCATTACGAAAATAGCTGCTTTCAATGATAAATATTTGTCAATCTTAGTAAATATGCTTTAAAATGTATAAGATACGTTAAAAAATCAAATATAATATGAATTCTCAAATTTGTCAATAAACATCAAATGTAATTTGAACCTTCAAAGTTGCATTCAACTGTCAGATGTAGTTGTAACCAATAAAAAATTATTTAAAGGGATCATGCCCCCCTCCGATATGCTTTTTTGTGATCATATCGTAGTTACTACAATAAATATAAATCGTAATACAAACAATGCTCATATCATGTTAAATTAATTTCAAAATACGTTCTAAAGTAATTCGTTTCGTATATCCCGCAATCATTGAAAACAATTTATACAGCACTGTACTTAAAGATTATTTACTGAGTTGAATATACAGTAAGAACAAGTACTCAGATAAGACTGAACGGAATCATGGATATAAAATTAATTACGAGCTTCTAATTAATAGAACCAATGGTATTTTTCATTTGGAAGGAGAACACATAAAAATATATTGTGCTTAGGAATAGGATAAACATGACTGCGTTACATTGATCCTAAAAGGAAATCCTAACTCTCAGTGATCACTTATTATACTTGTTGCATTCGCAGGAAATTACATTAAGAAAGCATCGCGCGTTGCACTCTCAGGATATTACATGTAAAGTAAATGTCGATGAGTTCCTAATACGCTAATTTTAAATGCAAATAATTACAACAATTTTTTCCGTTGGTAATAAGGGCAGCTGCAGTTCAGTTATTTCAAATTACTGTTTATTAAATGTAGTATGTTTAGTGGTATGCAGTGCTAGTTTTATAATTTACTTTATCCGCTAACGATGTGCACATTCAATTGCCTTTGAATAAAGGTGCACTTTTATTATTGAAATATCGTGTGGATTATTACTAACATAAACAATTATTAATGACGGCAATAATGTGCCATTACATCCCGTTAAGTATTAATGAAATGAAATTGAAATAAATAAGTATTTCTTTGGTTGCACGATTACCAAGATGTATAGGCCACCTGAAAAGTTTAGTACTGATATTTATTGGTTAATAAAAGTAATTCAAAAAAGACATGTTTTAATGTTTTTTGAACATAAAGTGTAGCAAAAATGTGTAATTATTATTCAATAGTATGTGAATGTCCGCGCCATAATATTTGTTGTTCTTGACTTCCGCGATCGTTGCTTTCTTTTAAAGAATTTAGGTTTGCGGGTTGAAACCACGTCAATTACGACCCCCCATAATATTCTTTATTACGTAATGCTTTTCTTAGATTATTATTAAATATAGCACATTTCAAACTTTGATACGCGACCTTATCTTTGAACACGTTAAGTCCAATCATACAAATAATAAAACCTTACATTGAAGTAAGTTTGTTTAAGTTTAGCTTTCTTATAGCCAATTATTCATTCAAAGGGTATGTTTTACGTTTCGTTGCAGAGATTTTTATAACGTTAGGTTTTACAGGCTTCTTCAAATGATACTCTCTTAACACTGTTCCTTTAACAATTTCGGGTATAGTGGCAGACGTCGGACGTTCACTATGTGATGTATCTTTTAATAAAGTATGATCTTCTTTTAGTTCACGAGCTAATTTATTTATTATAATAATTATGCACGTTGCCACTAAAACAGTTCGAAACCAGGGCATCTGCATGTCATTGTATAAACTTTTCCACACATTCTCGTATATAGGCACTGTGCAACCTGTTATTTAAGAGAATTTTTGTTTAGTCACAATTGCAATTATGTAGCATTTATCGCAAATATTTTTGCTATAAAGATTCGATTCACATAACAGGAAGAAAAAGAGCATCAAATACTTAATCATATGTTCTATTGGTAAATGTAACCAGTGTCTTCTTAAGAATCTATTGGTGCTAAAGCAGCGGAAAATTGTCATTATTTTCTTCGTATCGTAAGAAGACGTGTAATAGAAGTATGTCACAGTAGTATTCCAGTATTGTGGAGCTATAAAGCATTAAACTATTGCATCCAGTGGACTGTTACGAATTGGAGCCGTCTAAATCTAAATACCTACTCGTTAAATAAACCGGATATTTATGAATGACGAAGGCTTAAAGAGTTCAATTGGAATGGGTAAAACGGTTAATTCGTATTCTATGGTTTGTATCCTTTCTTTAAATTTCTTGACAATAGTTTATCTGCTTACAAAGGAATTTTTCAAAATTTTAATAAGCAGATCTCGTTAATATCATAAATATGTGTCTAGGTGAAAAAAGACAATTTATTATTGAAGCAAAAGTTCTTGTATTATCTAATTGTTTCATTTTAGGATACAGCAGGGAGGCGAAATATTTGAGGAGTAAGTGTTAGCATATTAGCGGCGTCGGTAAGGTTCGCTCCAGTGCTGTGTCCTAAGATTAAATACATTACCTGTGGAATTTTAATGCAGATAACAGCAAATTCAAGAACGTTTTAAGAAGCATACGGTGAAATTTTTGATGGTGTTCCACATAAACATTTTTTGCGACTGAATCTCAATACTGTCAGTTAATTTTAGAAGTTTGGAAGTATAGGTAAAATGAAGGAAAGAAACAATTTTCAATATTCTAAAGTGAAAGAATAAGGTAAGCTTCAACCAAGTTAGCTAGACAATCCCATCAATTATTAGATATGAGATCTCTAATAATGGATACTCTATTCGGTGTGGGAACATTGGTGAATAACAATTCAACATTAAAGCTGAAAGAAATCACTAGGATCTACTGTCAACCTTTTCAGTCGATCGACGAAATGTTGGGTATTTTGCATGTCCAGCGTAGGCTTTTGGAAATTTAGAAAAGTACGTTGATAATTTGTAGGTTGGGCTATTGATAGTTGTGACAATAGTACGTAAGGGCATAAGGGGTTTGTGAATTTTAGGGAGACCGTATTACTAAGGAGCTGAAGAATCACTAGGGAGAAGTAGTCTTTAGATATCGATGATGGTGGATGATGTTGTGCGGGAGTATTTCTATACTTACTCTCGAGAAATATTCACCTAATGATTGTTTAGAGCAAGATTTTTCTATTACGTAAGTTGAATCTAGCAAGAAAAAAATACGTAGAGTGCATTCCGTTAGAGAAAAGTATATGCGCCCCGAACAAACTTGAGTTTCTGTTGCTAAGCAAGAGGTTCGTTAACGTCATAGGTGGGCGTGTTAGTTCATAGCCATTGTAATTCGGTATTGATGTTAGCTCGTTTTTGAATAATCATGCAATGTATTTCGAAAGTTATTTTCGAAAAATATTGGCCTAGTGACAATTTGGCATATGTGTAAAACTCTATCTTCTTCTGCATACGCGGAACTTCTGTTTTGCAATCCAAAGGATGGCTCAATTCACCTATTTTTTTTTAATATAAAACACGGAGTAACAATTGGGGAGTAGTGAGGGCAGTATGTATATAGTATATTTCCCAGTGATCCCGTGTGCGTATATTTTGCCCTCATCCATTGAACCTTCTCTTCGCAAGGGGCTGGAGTATAGTGATGAGGGTGCCAAAAAAAAAAAATCCATCTGAGCTATTTTGATAGGCCTATGAAGGGCATATCTAGAGATTACGATTTAATTTTTTAACTCGTAATAACGATGTGAATTGCAAAAATCGTCAAAAGTTCAGAGGCAGCTTTCACGCCCTAAGCGTAAGGTTCCGCTTAAACCTACTGTGAGTACTACAAATCCAAGTTTCAATCAGTCTCTTGTAAGGTACAATCTCTTTGGGTGTTTGTAGGTGAACCGAATTCAACCAAAACTATTCTTTCACGAAGCACGTCCAAGAAAACCATTGCCTGTCTCTTTCGTTATACTGGACATGTAAGCATTGCTTTGGAAGACCGACGACAAGTTAATGGTGTACAACAACTTGTTTGCCAGAAGTATCGACGGAATTAGGAAAAACAATCGACAGCGCTGCATCATTGCAATGTCAACTCTCATATAAAGAAAACATCGAATTAATGTATCAATGCCTGTATTCACCAGATTTATCCTCTAGCTACCTCTTCTTGCTTCCAAATGTCAAACAAAAAGTGCGTAGACGGCGGTTTTTATCACCTCAAGAGCCTGTTAAAGCTCTCAAAAGCAATGTTTTGGAAATAGCAGAAAAATTGTTTCGGAAATTGGTTCCGACGCACGCAAGAGTGTATATCTTATTGGCAACTACTTCGAAAAACAATAAAACGATCTTTACTATTTCTTTCTTTCATTGTTCTTGTAGAAACTTAAAAGGTATTATTCTTTTAGCTTAATCTTCTTTATATCTTCACGTGTAGGTATCTATCGTATTCAGGAGGAAATAACCAGAGAGCAAACAGTTACTCAGCAAATCTTTATCCCATTAAAAAGTACAGTTAGCGCCTCGTCGCGCATACAGCATCCACAGTACAATGCAACAGTAGCGACCGTCATCCCCGAAGATCATTGAACTTTCTCCTTCGTTCCTTCTTAACTTTCATTAGCGAAGAACAACCCTGATCTTGTCCAACTTTTTTATCGACCGGGTAACCGAGTGCCGGCAGCCAATTAGTTGTAATTGACGCTGAGTGGTGGGGCCGATGCATTAATATGTGTCGGACGATAAGTGCGAGAGAGACGGAAGAGGCGCTTGCGCTCACTTAAACCAGACCGTAGGTCGGGAAACTCAAGAAATTAATTCCGGAGCGCTGCTAACGAACTTGGAGTTATTTCCGTGCCAGTTATTCTCTTAGTTGGGCGGGCGAACGGACCCGTTCGAAAGCGACGCTCCTCGCCGCGGTGCTTCTTGAAAGACGTCGTCGGGTCGACAGACGGCCGATGTTCTTTCTGTGTTTCATCTTTCGAAAAAATCTCGAGAGAATGCATGACATGTCCACTCATGTGATATGTGGGAACATATGTCTGTCGGTGCTCTGCTATAATACATATGTTGCATGTGTGTTCTCGTGTTTTTGGTACCCGTCCTTAAAGAAGCTGTCTTTTAAATTTGGTTTTAATTAAACTTGCTTGCCGCCGAAGCTTTTTAAAGTCAACTGTCGCCTTGGATGAAATAACAAACCGTTACGCGGAGCTTGAAGAAAAGAACCGATAGTCAGTTCTGCTCCTGTAAATGTGTAGAATGTATGCATTACAATCCAATTATCGGAAATTTTAATTAGGCAAGAAATAGAACAGTGTCCCATAACAAATTTCATATAATAGTATCACTGATGAAATCTTAAACCTTATCTTATTTTAAAGCATAGGGTACACAAAAGAATTTTAAGAAGATACGGCACAGATAATGAAACAATGAATGAATGAACGCACCTATTACGTGCCGTAAAATGAAATGGAGCCTTATGTCCATGTTTGTGGGACATTGTTGGTTAAATTTACTTGAAATGATGTTGCAAACAGTATACCTTCGCGCAATATATATCTCGTATATAACATAAAATGTATAGATAAATAGCTAAAACTTTTCATGTATAGGACTACGTGTTGTTCCGGGAAACAAGCAGAACGGCTTATAGAAAAATAGCGGGCTTTAGGCGTAGTTAGCCGCTTTTCTATGAAAGCCAATCAATACAACAATTCAGCGGTTGATGACAATTTCAAAGATGAAGTATGAGTTACGTTGCTTTAGCTCAAGGAATTTTGCATATTTTGAGATGTGTGTATATGTAATAGTACATAGTATGATTTACATAAGATCACGCTGAGTTCAACAATGTACCCTTTATGAAGACGCCGATTATTGACTTCGATCAGATTTGTATACTAATGTGAAGCGATTTATTCGGATACTACGATGCTCTGCAGACATAGCGATTTAATTTTCAAGCAGGATCGGTTTATGTTCTTAGGCTGCGTTCACATAGAATAGTGCGAAATTATTGTAGGAGTTTGCCAGCTAAGATCAATGATTTGCTTTGTTATAACCTAACCTAAATTTATTTGTTGATATTAATAATTGCTTTTGTAGTGCGCAGAATTGCATGTGGTACGTTTATTAGCAGTTTCCGCAATGATCATGATAGAAATTCAAAAAAATACAAAACATTATTTTAAAGTTTGACGTGTTCACAGTTTCGCGTTACACTATGTGAACGCTACTTTAATTTAATCGATGATTATGTTCACAACCATTTTAATCATTTGGTTCTAATTTTAAAAATGTAATTAAACAGATTATTGCTGCCACGAATAATTATGATTACAATAAATTCAAAGACAACACAAACATAACGTACACCCTACACTACAACTCCCATAGTATCCGTGGCGCTTGAGATTAGGAATTTTTGGTTTTCACAATTCCCATCAACATCAACAATATTGTTTTATTTTACAAGCATCTCCATAACATGTTTGTAGTTATGTGTAGTATAAATAGTATGTTTTCGATTTGACATTGTTGCCACGTTAACATTAGTATTATTGTCGTATATACCAGGAGTGGCCAACAAGTCGATCGCGACTGATTAGTCGAACACGAAGCGATTTTTGGTCGATAGGTACCTACCATTAAAATGGATAGTAAATAAAAAATATCGAAATGCCCTTATTTCCATCAAAAATAGCAACCTGGTTACTTTTTACAATGGTGAATGTTGTCGCCTAATATGCCATACTTTCTTTCTAATCATTACTAAAAAGAGGAAAAAAACTTGGAAGGACATTTTATAACCACTACACCAAATAGTGACTTGAGAAGAAATAAAATGAGGGGTCTTGAGGTTCAACTAAAAGTTCAACGAAAGCGTTTGAAAAGTTAATGTTGAAATCAGGTACAGTGGCTACCGCATCATTCAAAGAAAGTTATATCTCGGCGAAAAAATTTAAAACATTACTGATGGGGAATTTATGGAAAAAAGTTGCTTGGAAATGCCAGATTCACATTTTAATGCTTTTAGAGTGAAATTATTGTGCTGCGATTTTTTTATTCGTATGATTTTTAAGGATTGTACATGTAAAGTAGAGTTGTAGGGCAAGATTTCTTCGAAAGAAAGAAGTGAGGGCTAGAGCAGATACTCGAACGCTTTTAAAAATTTTCTCAGTAATTTTAAAGTATTAATTTTTAAAATAAAAAAATCTTGATTTGTACGTCCCAAATGGTTTTTTAATTTTTATTAATTTCTTTTATGCAACTGGTTATGGGCAGAGCCTCAGGCCTAGAATGTATAGTAAATCGTGACAATAATTTTTACATAACTTATTACAAATTAAAATTATTACTTACATTAAAAATTTAATAGTCTATGTTATCAAGAAGTGATTTGATATTTTTGTTAGTAAAATTTCCAAAAATTATTTGATTGTAATATAGTGTGGACATATCCATGTGGAACTAATGTTCGGCAGGTATGGTCTTCTTCCTGCTATGTACGAATGTGTGAGTGCAACCAGAATAATCCGAATGAAAGGCAGGAAGTGACATTAATATTGTAAATACTGAAATATTGTTGAAATTTAAATTAATTTGGTCATTAAGTCAATTAACTGTGTTGTTTTTGTTAATTTATAGATTTCCTGAACTTCTAATACAGATTGTTGAAAAGATTTTTCTTACATTAATACTTCTACCAGTTAGAATGTTTAGTGGGCCTTTACCATTTTATAAGAAAGAATTTTATAAGAAATAAACGAAACCATCAATAGCATTAATACATACAAAACAAAATTTATTGTATGAATAGAGAATCTTCTCAAACGTGGCTGACCATCTATAAAAAAATGAAATTTGTAATTGTAACATTGAAAAATAAGTTGCAGAAATTAAAAAAGCGATTATAGACTTTGAGGTCAAAATTAAAGATATTGTGAAGTATCTATGTTTTCGTTTTAAAAAGGATTTATATGTGAAACATGTTGAAACAAATTGATCCGATTCTCACAAGTCAGAGAGCTAGAGGAAGATTGTTGGAAATCGGTTAGTCCAGAGAAATATTCAAATATAACTAAACATAGCGAATTTATTTATTCTTGTTTTAGATCTGTATACTTATTTGAATCGCCCTTTTCATATTTAAAGCTCTCGAAAACTAAAGGTTGTTCTCGACTTACTGACTCGGATTTACTGAAGATTAATTATTATTATATTCGTCTGAATACACATCAAATTTTCCAAATTCAACAACTCTAAATGTACATTAGAGGGCTGGATTCCAAATAGCGTGTATGGCGTGTGCTTTATGGGTTTTTTTACAAAAAAATGAATTGAAAATATAGAGCTACAACAGCAACGAGAAAGTATATTGCAGTACAGGCATTATTTTCCTCTTGACGCTTTCAACGCAATATTAAAATTCAATTTTCTCGTCCTATATTCCGCATTTTCTAAATTTCATTCGCACACAAGCGACAAATTCATACACATACTTATACATGTGCAGGTATATGTGTACGTGTTTACCGGATTTTAGAGTCTCAATCCCGCAGTTCTTATTCCGGAACCCGCGCCGAAGTCGAAGAAATTCATTAAATAGCATCGGAAACGGGAAAGAAAAAAGGCGAGCATATCCAGAATCCAATCAAAGCTTCAATCCGATAGAGCGAATGCCGCTCGTGCACGGTATATATCAGATTCTAATGTCTACACTTTTTCTCTCTTCCTGTGACTGTCAGGTCTCTTTCAATCTCTTACCCGGCTGAATCTGGAGCTGATTGATTTTGGGGACCGCTGCCACCATTGCCACTGCTGTAAGGACTATTTCGAGTTCAAAAGACGCCAAACGAGATGAAGAAGAAGCGAGGCGAATGGCAGTGTGGAGTGAAGGATGGGTAAAGGAGGAAGAGAGGAGGCACATCCAATCTCACCCGCCTCTCGTGTGCCTCATACGTCACTAACCCGACAGATTTTATTGCATTTTCTCCCATTTTCGCAGATAAAAGATGGACGGATTTTTCGCGCGTTCCTCTTCTTGCAACTTGAATTATGTTTTTTTTTTTATCTTTCTGTTGGATTTCGTCAGAGGAATGAAGAATCAATGTTCTCCCATTAGAATGGAGATTGATACGTTGTCGATATGCGGATGTTTCTCATTTGAGATCTTTGTTCGGCTATTCTGCAGCAGCGTCTTTTTATTAAAATGTAACTTTTGTTAGTATTATTCAAATTATAGAACATCTATTGTTATTAGTATTTCTTTAAATACTAAATTGGAAATATTCGTTTGTTTTCCATGTTCTTGATTGATTTTCTAATTCGCATTCTTGTATGCAATAATTGGTTTAGCATTTTTATGTCTCTAATTTTTATTGCTTCCTTTCTACTCTCGTGTTTAGTACCCGACGACTATGGGCCCCCATCTGACCGCATAACTATACAAATCTGCAAGGAACTGTATTTAATTAAATTCTCGAGAAGCCTAAGAAGCTGGATTAGGATGAGGTTCTTTCTTTCTTGGGTCTGATTTAGCAGGTGGATTGTTTTAGGTGATGATCTTAAGGTTGTCGTTTATGGCTAGTCAATAGGTGTGCTTTGCTTGAACAGAATCCTGTATACATTGGAATAAGGAATGTACTGGTCGCAATTAAAAATGCACCACGGAAAAAAATGCTTATAGTACTTACAAACATGTAAAGAAAAAACAATTCAACAGAAGAAAAGTAAATAAGATTCGTCTAGCGTGTCTATGCTGAAGTGTTGAAGATAATCGCAGTAAAGGCCGGTAGCTACGGAACCCGATACACATTATTCGTTCGCACTAAAAATGTTACCGACTGAAACCTGTGCTTTCCAACCAAGCGCTTCAAAAAAAAATCTTCTTATGGGGTGGTCCTTCTAGGTGTGCTTAAACCTGCTCTACGCGTTTCACCTTGATTTGCACAGGTTTCAACGCTGCAATAGAGTCGAATAATTGGGATTAAGTTTATGTGCAATTTCCCGGGAACTAACACCATCTTCATGGCCACGTTCGAGTGGAGATAATTGTTTATAAGGTGCAAGTTCTCGTCTGCGAGAAAATTTTGAAATTTTGCGCGAGAAACTATTACGTTATCTTGTTCTTCTTACTTATATAGTTCTTATGTCAGGTGTGGTGGTTGGAAGTAGGTATAGTACTTTAGAATTCACAATGACCTTGAGTGTTGGTACAATACACTGTATGTAATGTTAATTGAGAACTTACTTATAAAATTGTAATTAATTTCCGAAAATGTTTTTTTTTTGGGAATTATATTAAGAATGTACATGAGGGATTCGAAGATAATATAGCAAAGAGGAGTTACTTAGTCATTTGGCCGGAAATATCCTTGGCTGAAGATACATTTACCAAATAAAACCCTGCGGACAAACAAAGAAGAACTAAAGATTATACAAGCTGTTACAGAAACCGAAAAAGGGTTACGACCTGCCGAGTATGAAGAATATAATCGAGAGCAGCTTGACAGAAAGTAGTTGAGTGACGCAATTATTTCTTGGACTTAGAAAAAGAATCCAATGCTTCACTTGGATAATAGTTAACAGAGCGACACTGGTTGAACATCATTCCTCCTGGCCTTAACGACAGCGGTATTACAACGTTACACTGCTTTTCTATATGGTATATATTTGTATTCATTTCGAAGCGTTAATTTTCTTGTTTCAAATATTTGTCAAGTTAATCAATTTAAGAATGTTAAGTATTACACGAAGCGTTGCCATAAAATACTAATAACATAATAAGTAATGTCTAAGTAACGTAATAAATAAAGTCTAAGACTTATTTAGATCAAGAAAGTTTTTCCATAGGTGCAGGTTTACATGTGTGTCTTGTGTTGACGCCTCTCTTATAGCAAAAGAAGCCTGGTGGAAGTTTTCAAACTAATATGAAAAAGAATAAGCTTCTAGAGGAAGGAAAAGAGGAAGCGGAAAGGTACGTAGGAGAAAGCGAGGCGGATTTCTAACATCGATTAAGCGGCCACTTAGATCATCAGCATGCAAATATCATTATCTACTCGAATACTCATTCAATTGTCGAAGATGAATACCGCAGGATAAAGGGTCTCAAATGGCCACAAGCCCGTTCGTTGCTAGGGTAACCGTTGTGTAGTTGGGCGTTTTACCGGGAAAGGGTGAGAGAGCTACAGCTCGTCTGTGTGTTGCCTACATATAGCCTCTCTACCCGTCTGCTCGGATGCCTGCTTGCTTGCTTACTGGCAACTCTCCCGATCAATCTCGCTTTCCTTCTAGTGTCTTTGTATTGTACGTACGTGTGTGCGTCTGTACGTGTGCATATACCATACCCTCTCCTTCTATTGTGTGAGAGTGTAGTGTTCTTCGCAATCTTCTAAACAATGGAAGCGTTTTAATGATTATTTTCTACCTATTATTTGGTGCTACAAAGGAGAGAATTCTTAGCTTGTTTTTTACTGCACTCGGTTTTTACGTTTCTTTTGTCTCTATGCTTCAGTACATGCCGTATATTCTTAATTCTTTTGATATTTCCTTTTTAGACGGTTTAATACTTGTATTAAATTTAATTATTGTAAATTAATTGCCGAGGTAAGTGCCGTATTAGTGAAATTATAGAAGATATATTGTTTGTCAACTAAATTAGGTTTGATAGCTACGTAGAGTTACGGACATTAAAATAAAAAAAAATTGTGAAACCGTTAGTAACAGTTGTTATGTAAAGTTACTATCAACTTGCTATAAAAACTTTATTTATTGTTAACATATACAACTAAAGTAGCAACTATTATTTTTATATAAATATATCTCAGATATTAGACTACAATGGGGAAAGATAAACATTGTCGCAGAGAAATAGTCAAATTAGAAAAAGAAAAAAAACGGAATATTGCGAGTACCATTGGAGTAAGACAGCATAGAACAATGATACGCAGGGTTTGACACACTTTTATTTCCATCAAGAAAAATTCATTCCCGACTGTATCAACAATTTTGACAGAAGAGCAAAAGATTCAGTACGAACTATTCTTTGGTGGAATAACATTTCAAGGCTACATCATCATGAAAAGTTTCACCCTGAAAGTCACAACATGTACAAACTGTTCGCGCGAACTCATTTCAATTTGTCTGAAACTGAAGATGAAAAGTATTATTTGGTGATGAAAGTAAGTTTACACAGTTCGTCGTTCTCCGAACAGGGCTTACAATCTTAGATACCCGAAGGACACTTCATAGTTGCTGAAATGTTGTAACATTGCAAATTTTTTGGTTTGCTTGTAGATTCGGTAGTTGTTGAGGCTTCTTAACATTTTAGCTTTACTTTTATGTCAATAAATTCATTAGTTTCATTATTGTATTTTGTAAAACTATAATTCCAATTTGTTGTTTTGTAAATTTAATATTCCACTCACCTTACTATGTAAATTTATCATTACTCACATATATTGTTTTTATGTTCATCTAACCATTGTATGTGCACGTATTTACCATAACAACATTAAATTAAATAATAATAATATTAAATAATTAAATAATAAGCGCCTATATTAGAAATCACAAGGAAAGATGGACGCTAGACAAAACCACTTTATTCAAGTATTAAACAAAGATTTAGCGCCGAGAAAGAAATCGTAACGCACATATACGTAATTTGAATAGAGTAACGGAGAACGAGCGTTACGAACTGCCACGACTGCCTCCCGTCCCTGCGTTATACCCGCACTATTTGTGATTTATAACTTTTCCGCTTATGAGGAGACAGTAGCAAGTAGCATACATACAGGGCATATAGCGTATAGAGTCTAACACGAGAACATCTGGGTAGCTTCTTCGGGTGTACTAGCTACTGTCTCCGTAAACCCAGACGTTCGAGCTCCTATAGGCTTTGGTGGTGGCCCTAACAATACGTAAGGGTTGCATACAAACGTTGCGAAATGTAATACAAATAAACACCGCGGAGCAAAAATGCCTCGCGTTCGTATTAGGTGCGTTTACAGCTTTTTTTAAGACAGGATACAAATAAACGTTGCGAAATGATATATATTGACACACATTTATATAAAAGTGGATAGATATGTTATACGAAAATATATATCCAGCAAATAATACAAAATGTATGTAATACATAGATATATGCATTTTTTTTATATAGACAAGAGGAAAACCCAACGTTTTTCTTTATTTTGTTATAAGGGAAACTTAATAATTTTTTTTATACATACGTACTGTATGTATAAAAAATTTCGAGAGGTACTGAGCTATCGAGCAAATAAGCAACTATTTTATACATTTAAACAAGAGTAATTGATCTTCCCTTTTCGCAAGAAAGATAAACCGAAGAAGACGACTGGCAGCATTGTTCTTCAAACCAGGAAAACGTAACAGTAGTACTACCTAGATACCATTTCGGCAGTTTAAAACAAATTGCAAGTTGTTGAAAGGAAAAACTAATTTCAACATTAAATTTTTATGCGGCCTCTGCATGCTTTTGTGTTACGTAAGAAAATTCCGTGTTCTTTCAAGTGACAGAACCCCAATTAACCTTGCATTTAATAAAATAAAATTCTAACATTACAACATTTGAAATTAGTTAGAAAATAAAACATTCATATATGTGTTTTCTCTCAAAGGCGACTCGAGCTTAAAAAACCTGATAATTTTAGCCATGTAAGTAAGTAAGGTTTGAAAAATTTGATTTTTAAATGAAAAAATCAGAAAGAATACTACTGCGGATACAAATTCCGAGGATAGACATTGCAAAATTACTTCAAAGACGTAATATTTTCGACTATGGTAAACTTTACTTTGTAGTTACTTGTAAATGTCAAGTGCCTGGATAATTGTTGCCAGATTATGCCGCAGCTCGTGTTAAACTCACCCTAAAGGTAACAACCTGAAACTTTTATTGGCTTATTGGTATATTAATAATAATCAATAATTATGCATTAACTACAATTATTGTTTGAGTACAAAAATAAAATTTATGTTTCTGTTCATAATATATCAGAATTGAAAAGTACTTTAATACTGTATAACGTAGACGTCAGAAATTTTCAGTGATTTATGGTTTACAGCTAGGCGGAGTAATTTTCAGTTACTTCAACTATTATGAAGCAAATAAGAATTTACATCACGTTGAAAATATAACCCTGCTCGAGATTATAAGCGGCATATCCAATTAAGGAACATACGCATGTTAGGCATAGGATACTATAAAATTAAAGCAGGTATTTCAAAATTATTTAAAAGATCTCGGTATTCTCGGCGGCGTTTGAGTTTGAAACCAACCCAGAAATATCTTCAGACAATTAAGCGACCTTGTTAACTAAATAGTTCTGTTCGGCACGATGCCCATTTACAATCGATTTACGTGGCAAAGACATCGGCGAGACGAGAAATTTTAATTAAGTTCGCGTTCCGATAATGTAGCGACATCATAGCAGCAGTAGTCAATCCATCTCTATTCTCTGAATTTGATCGTATTTAGATTGCTGGTTAATTACATAAATATATATATGAATTGACATAATTCTTGGCTGCGATCTGAAAAATGTTAAACGTTATAATTTATACGCAGAAGCGAAATATGTATGCGTTAAGTATAACTGCACACATCGGAAAAAGGCATATCCTTTTTATCTTCCCACTTTTGATTTAATGGGAAGTAAGATACGACATTGCGAAGGACATGACTCCATCCAACATAATTTTGATCAGCCTTATAAGCCAGTCATTGAGAGTTGAGCGGGCATGCGGCTAATCCCAACGCTTGGCATGATATATGGACAGCTCGAGAATAGAAGGACTAGAAAGTATAGGTATAGACACTAGTAGTCGCAGGCACCATCTGATGTCTATGAGACTTCATACTTTCATATTTTAAGCAGAGATTTCTGCTTTAAACTTACAACTTTTAAGTGGGACTATCAAAAGGCCTTACGGCAACGATAGTGCTTTCGTTCGGTAAGAGGACCGTGGATTACTAACAGGGCTTATGACAGGTTATGTGGCCTTAAAATAGTACATACTTGGAAAAACCACAGATTAAATCTGATGTCTATGTCGAGAAGATTTGGAGATGGCTGAACACGTTCTGTGAGAATGTGCTGCTATTAGTCCATCCATGACATCAAGAGTTTAGTAAGCCATTTTTCACACCTACTGAATTGAAGAAAGGATCCTAGAGTAGTCCTAAGCTGTTGTTTTTGTGGAACGGAAGATCTGAATCTCCAATTTTATTTGGATTATGTCAGTTATTGAATAACTGTTAGACGAATATTTGCAACATTCCAATTTTTAAATAATACACTTCACACATACTAAACGCACAGCTTCAGCAATAATAGTGAACTAAACTAAACTATTCTATTTTGTATAGTATTTAAGTCGCGGTCATTTTGGAAAGAATAAAAGCTAGAATTTAGGAACCCATACCGGATTGCTTTTGTAGATCTACTTGCTTTCATAACAATTTAATTGTATATTTCTGTTTATACTAATGACTTTTTCTTTTATACAAAAACGGTTTGGTGGGCCAGTGGTAAGAAGGGCAGAGTTAAGCGTTGCATGTATGTTGGAGTCCCGCTAGGACCAAATTTTTGTTAGCAGGTCCGGTACACTCTTGAGTCACCATTCTCAGTTGGGCAACAATTGGGCACCCCTTTGCGGCGAGGGGTGATGGAACACTTTACCCACATAATTTACACACTAAAGGCTCCTAAGTTTAGGAGAAGTTTTAAAAAGCTTATAAATACCGTTGGGCCGTCAGCATATTTCAAAATAGATATCCACCCTATTTATTCAATGAGCTCTAGCTATCTGAAAATCTATATCCCGGAGATATAAAAATTGTAAGGCTCTATCTATGAACATGTATTACACAAATTTCACGAAAGTATGCAGACGAAGCAAAACATTTTGCTAGAGCAATCAACTTAGTAGACAAAATTGTAGTGCTTTAGAGACGATCAAACAAATAATCATAGGAAAATACATGGGCGAGCGCGATAGGCAAAATAGTGTTCTCGGGCCTTGAAAATGAGGAACGTATTATTTCAAGTACAAGATGATTTTTTTATGTTCAAGGATAACAAGCTAACATTTACTTTAATCGATAGTTGTTTCAATGGAGTTGTTAAAATATTGAAGTTTCAATAATTTATTTTAAAATCAACGAAGTATACTCCTTATGTATTAATGTGGTGCTCATTTAGAATTTTGAGTAAACTTGAAACGGATACTCAACTCTAATTGAAAGGAGTGGTGCAACTCAAAGAAACGTAGGAGATAATCTGAGATATACTGAGAAAGTTTTATTGTAAAAAGAAAAGTATGCTTTCATTTCAGAGATATCGATCCAAAAGGCAAGACGAATTGCGTTTAGCCTATAAACTGAATTTTTGGGTATAGTGCTAATGCTATATATTCTCACCTTTAAATCTTAGGTTTCACAAAAGTCGTGATTCTAGAAAATGAATTTTCATATTAGTGTAATCCATTAAAGATTAAATTTATATAATTTATACTATTTCTTTGTACGGCTATAAGATATTACAACGAAATAAATAAGCAGCTGAATAACTTAGGAGTTGAACCACGATAGTACGACGATAGTAACAATTAAAGAATCACTATAGCCTAATGAGATTTGTAACTACAGCTTTATTGAACGTAAAATACCTTCAATGTCTTTGCAGGCCCCATTTGTGTTCTACAGAGTAATGATGAAATATGCAGGATATGCTACTTAAAAATATAAATAATCAAAGTTTAATATAACGTCGTAACATAAAGATAATAAAGGCAGCAATATCGCGCCGACAATTTTGGACAGCCTATACATTAATATTAGTTAACTTAGTCCTTAGCTAAAGTCATTGTAAAGTCCAAAATGAAGTTGTTTCCCATATTTTCTTTATAATTTCATAATTTTGAAATTAGAAAGATCCAAAATGATCCAACGTACACTGCTTATACTCTAAGGCTTTGTTCCTTAAAAATTATTCATTCCTATCTTCTCTTGTTTCGAAATACACAACCAAAGTTTCTTTAATGAATAAAATTGAATTACGACGTTTAAGATTCCAATACGCACATCAGAATGACTTATGCTTCTACGGCAATCCTGCACGTCAAATGTCGAAGGTGTGTAGGTTTCAACGGTTACCATGTTAACCTGTGTATTTCAAATGCTGCATCGGCAGCAAAATTAATTTTAAATTTAAGAAATATAATTTCATTTTCTGATGGTGAATTTTGTTTTGTTTTTTTTACCTTCACGTGTAAGCCAAGAACAACAAATAATTTAGAGGAGAAGCCACCAGCACTGCGTCGCCTCGCAATTTTGTGACCAACAACAACTAAAAACAGCCTCAATTTCAAATGTAAGTAAATAAAATGGATATACTTTTGAATACTAAAACTACTCCAAGATGCGATAACTTCTAATTCTGTTATCGGAAGTCTAACCCGCTTTTAAAAATTCTTTATTCGTATCTGGTTTTTGCAGAACGTATAACAAGACAGTCGAAAAAAATTAACCATACTGCAAAGCAAGTTGCTCCGTACGCTTCCGTTTAATTATCGTTGCTAATTATATTTGAGATAAGATCTTAAATTAGCGTGAAAACAAGTGCATTTTTGTAATAATACTATCAATTTAAGCAATATTTATTTCGCTTTGAAAGTTTTTTTGAATAAACACTAGGCAAATCATCAGATATTTCTTTTAATAAAAGATTTCTAGGAGAGTATTTAGTATTTCAATTAATCAAATTACTATTTATATCTAAAGCTAAGCGAGTTCTATATTTGTACTTAGCTTTTAGAATCTTCATATACATATTCTTATATTACTGGAAGAATTTCAATATCATCTTCTTCATATATATCTTTACGTCGAGCTTCAGGCTTGATAGTACCTATAGAGTTTCTTTTTTTATCGCTACTTTTCCTTTATTCCAATTTCGAGCCAGGAATGCAATATCGTTCGTCTGATATACCTTCCATTCAATTGTGGAATATTAAAATTTATTCTGTTTTGCGGAACGTTTTCAGGATATCTAATATTCCGTCGACTACGTTTACAGCGTGCTTATATTGTTTAAATATTGAAAAACTATGAAAATAAACACGTAAATACACCATATTGAGTGGTACTCGATTTGGAAGCGAAAAATGTGAATGAATTTCTTGACTCTCTTATTTGCATTTCACCTTAATGTGTACTAATCTACATAAATATTATTAATAATATAATTTACAGAATTTGAATCCTGGCATTCTGATAATTTAAAGACTCCGTTAATATTGACTTATAGGAATAATCAAACTCACGAGTTACTCTTAACAATATATTTTTTAATAATATTTTGTGTAAAAGACACAGGAAGATCATGACCGGCGCTCTTTACATGGAAATCTAGTTATCAAAATTCATAATATCGTTTATAACATTGCATAGGCCAACTGTTCAAATATCGAAGTCATTGGATTGGTATTTTCTGTGATGACGAAGTAAACAAAGAAACAGAAATAACATTTTCTGACAGAAGACAAGTTTTCGAAAACTACCTAGAAATCATTTAATAGCATATGTATTTCAAACCTTAAATAAAACTGAAACAAATTCAAAACCATAAGATGTAAAGAAAAGAAGAAAATAGGACTGACGATTAACGAAAGCGAAGTTAAAGAGGATTTTACACCACAGCAGTTCATTAAAAAGAACCTAGAACATTTATAAAGAAAGGAAGAGGACCTTTGTAAAGACACCTACAAGAAATACATACCTACATTGCACACAAAGGGGCTTACACCTCTAAGTAGCTTTCTAAATTCTTTGTAAGTAAATTATTGGAAATTATACAACTTGTGATTATTTGTAGTTTTATAATTCATTGTAACAAAATTTGACGACTTTGCCATGTAACACATATATATCGAGGTCTTGAAGCATTTCTCCTTATCCTTTCGGTAATTTTTAAACTGGCGCAAATTTACTGGCGATCTGCTTTAATAAAGTTCAATAGAACTGAAATTGTTAAACAATTTGTTGTAAAATAAAGGTGAACAACGTGGTAATTATCGCGCCGAATATTAAAATCGATCTTATTATGTATGTGTGTCGAACTCTTTGAACAAACCTGGCGTTACAGTAAACAATTGGACACTTTTTCCTAGCCTGCATAAAAACAAGAACAAATCGCCAGAGACATTATTCCTGCATATTGTGATATTCCTTAATTTAAAGTGTAACATACTGATTCGCTTATAAAAAAGTATTGAGACGGGCCATACTTTTAGTTAATGCAACCCGAAAGGGTCTGTTCCCGCTAATGTGTATTGGAGTAACTTAGAGGTTTTTGATAAACTTTAAAATTACTTCTACTTTCTTTCTCTAATTCGCAGATATGGCATGAATGACATCTTTCCGTTTATGAATAGTAGCAACACGTTTGCAGAGAATACGTTCAGTTGAATTTAGGTGGTCCTGGCATAGGCGACAGAATTGATGCTCAGTTTTGCCTGGTTGATGTAAGAGATATTTTAGGGCTGTATAATCCAACAATAAACCTGCCATTATTCTGAAATCCCCTTTGCTGAAAGATAGCAACTGGATGATTTTTGTTCTAGTACGTTCTTCCAGTAGGTAGTGTTTTGATTCTTCTTGTTTTCTTGTTTCCTGTTTCAGATGGCTGTTTTGTATATTACAGTAAGGGTTTGGAGCAACTGAGGATATAATCGCTGCTTTTTTGGCCAACTTATCGGTTTTTCCATTTCTCCTAATCTGCTACTCTTAGACAAGAAACATATCTAGAAAACAGATACAGACAAAGGGTAACAAAAAACTAAAAATGATTAATGGTGGCATCTTTAGTCTCAATAATGATAGCAAGGACTGTGGCGTAGTATGGTAAACAACACATAAGTATCGGCACCCTCCGCACCACACAAGTTTAATTTATTATATAATAATATAATAAATTAAACTTGTGTGGTGCGGAGGGTGCCGATACTTATGTGTTGTTTATCTTTTGTCTCATTTAATGGCGGAAGCATATTGTTCTAAGCATGTTCTAAGTTTGTCCAAGGAATTCTTGTCTATATTTAAGTAGGTGACAGGTAACTCTTAATTACTTTTATTAGGCATAAGATATAGTTAGATTAGAATTTTGTTTTTCAAATTTTATAAACCGCAATTAGTGAATTATTTCGAGGCAGTAATAAGGAGATTGGAGTGATTTATTTGACAATTTTATTTTCAAATGGAGCCTTTACAAAGGAATTCCACCTTGTAGATGTGCATGCGTTAAATATCCTCTTTGGTCGCTGCCCCAAGTTCCATTATATATGGTAAATAATAATAGCGAGGTATCGGCGTACTCCGCACTACATAAAATATTAAATTAATTTATTTGGAACATATATTTCGGGAATTCATGGACTCCTATTGTCAACCGTACGACCAGTATGCCGATATCTTAGTATTTGCTAAGTTTCTATATACCAAATTTCTTATAATAATAATTTATAACTTTTGAATGTTGAAGTTTGGTTTAAAATGATTTTACTTTAAATCTAGATTTTGTCAAATTACCTTTAGGTCTCTCAATTTGTTTATTGTCATCGACTGGAATACCAAAATCTAATGACTTTCATATTTTCATGTGTGGCCTCTGCGATGATTGCCTATTCTATCTTGATATTACTGACGATTTGAATTTTACGAATACTGACGACGTGTTTATGTGTAGTTTTGACCAAAAAATGTAACTGCGAAGTGGATTTCTTGAAAATGGCTGGTATTTTTCATTGCTACCTCTAGCTCAATTTCCTCTTTTTTAGATAAAATTGTTAATATAATTCATTAAGATGCCAATTATGAAAATTTAAATAACAAGGTTTAATAAAAACCTTTTGGTTTGTGTAGTACGTATAATAAATCTTAAAATTATTAGCTAAGGTTAATGCTGGTGACAATTTGGTTGGAAGATCCAAAATTATTTCAGCTGATTTCAAGGTATGTTGTACTAATAGGTTTTTGATAAAACCTATTAGCATCAAGGCTTCAGTTAAAGCGGAATATTGTAAGAAATACAATTCTTGCGAAACTGTTGAAGTTAAGAACCATATGCAGTACATGCATTTGAAAACTCATCATAAACATTCTGACTTTGTTGGTAACATATCTGCATACTTATTTTATTTTTCTTATGATGAAAAATTACGATTTTTATATTCCATCTCACTTGCCCTGCGCTATTCTTATCTGGGAATTGGGTTTTAATTTATTTATATTCGAATCCGTGAACTCGTTATGTATACACAAGTCTATATGGCTTTGTAGATTCGACTAACAAAGGGTTCCTCCCCGGAGGCTCAGAACATATAAACCCTTCCAGTCTGCTACACCCTTGATTTGCCCAAAGCATTCATCCGCGAGAATTTAATGTAGTCGATGTTTGTCACCTTTTTTAGCCAGTAAAAATTTACATCGAGATACATATATTTTCTAACGATCAATGCAAAAATCTCTTCGACCTGCGATAATAAATTTGTTTACTAAATGCGTACTTGATTGATTGCGCTGTTTGGGAGTTTCACTGAAAGTCATCGAATGCGTTATTAATAGTCTACATATTTCTAAGTATATTAGTTTATTTTCCAAGTATTACAGGTAGCGTTATAGGATCATATTTGAGTATTGAACACATAAGTTAGGGAACCTCTTATCACTACAGAATCTGTATTACCAAGAAAAATTGTTAAGTCCCGTGTCAATACTACGTTTGGCACGTATCGGAAGTTGGAATACCTTTGGATTCGACAAAACTGTATTAGGGTTGGCTAATGATCACAGTAATCGATGCCTAGTAGTGAGAGGTGTATTCCGTAACCTAAAGCCCAATAATAACATAACGACAGCAGCAACAATAGAAGGAACCTGTCCAGAATTAACAAATTGCTTTTGAAAATATGTTTTGGTTTATATTAACAAAGAAAACCCCTTGAAATCAAATACGCAGTAAATGTGGTTGCAATAAGTAGCAATATGAAATTGTGGAAACCAAATTAAGATGTAGTAATTGTATTGGCACAAAAAAGCGCATGCTAATTTAATGAAGTGGTAAAGCAGAAAATTGCCGATAGTGTCAAATAACATTAACTGCAAAAAGTAGGTGTTTTGACTTAAGGTTCTTTTGGATGTATAATTAGCTAGAGCCATGTTATTACTATAAACCGCATGCATGAACATATCTTCGATCAAATGACAGTTAACGTTGTTTCTAAACTCTTGCATACAAGTATAGCATATGATTTATAGGAGTTTAAAACAACAATTTCAAATCCAAACAAGCAACTCATTATTCTTCGCATTGATCATTTATCTAGAACATGATGTATCATGGTACTGAGGTATCATATGCTCTATACTAGCAGAATTTCATCAAGATTTTCATGAAATATGGGGAACTGTATGACAAAAATGTCTCAAAAATTGAAGATATCTTCAAAATTATTGTACTCACCTCTCACAGGTCGTGGCGTAGAATGCAAAAATTGCATAATATAATCCTATTAAAAGAACTTAGTTGTGCCATAATGTTCTACAGAATAGCACTCAGTGAAGTTACAATTATGTTCATGTTATAGAGTAGTCTGAAAAGTTTTAAGCCTCAACAAGAAGATGGCGTTACTTGTAAACATATTCCTGTAGTATATGCGCATGCATTCAAAGACACTTTTAAAAATTTCACCCATATTGGATGCTTAATTGTTGCCTAACGAATGTGTTGGTCCATATGGAAAAAATCGAATATTGATCCATTATTAAATTCTTGTATTTGAAAGGCAATAGGCCGCTGTTTACGAGGACTGTCCCCTATTATTTAACACTGTAACATTTTGGGCAGCCGAGTTTAAACGTGGTCGTACTGGCTGACGATGAACGCTCGGGGTAGGCAAAAACTGCAACCATTACCGATAACATCGGAAGCCATCAGATGGTGTTAGACGACCGTTTCGAAAGAACGTGTTTATCATATATTGACTGAAGATTTGGCCATGAAAAAGCTAACCGCATGTTGGCTAGCGCACATGCTCACTTTCAGCTCTGGAAAACGCATTCGAATGAACAGTTCCAAAGCCCTGTTGAAGTAATTTAAGGCAAAGTCCCATCAGCCCGGAAAGTGATGGTGGTTGTTTTAGGAAATAGTCATGAAGTTATGTTAATCAACTACAGATCATTGCTTGACAATCTGAGAGGAGAAATTATTTCTGCGTTAGGCTGGATTCTTTTCGGATTACTCTCGTAACTCCTATATACACGCCATCCATTATCCATGTTTGGGAACACTGCCAAGCCATTGACTCCCTCTGTGTGTTGCTTGTATAAAAATAGCCATCACCTTCTACAATAATTGGTTGCACATTTCTACTTTATATATAGACATAACGATAAATAAAAATAACAGTGGAGGTAGATAACACAGCTTGCTATAGGAGGGAATAATATACTGTTAGCTGCATTGTGAGCAGAAGGATCTTAGGTAACAATGTATGTATGAATGAATGAATGACAATAAACGAGAAATTAGCCAATTTCTTTTGACATCAAGTCTTCTAGTTTAATGTATGTACTTGCACGCACTGCTTTCCCATTTCTTGTAAAACTGTTTGACACAGTATTTTGTTGTTATATGTATTTGCCCACAAAGATATAATGATATGTTCAAGTTACTAAATTTAGCTAAATTTAACTAAACTATATTTCTGAATGAGCATTTTTATACTATCCTTAGAACTATAAACGTAAATAAAAACGTTTTCCTCTTTCCTCTTTTGAACTAAATTCCAAACACGTTACACTGGAATCAACTTTTTTGTTGTACTTGCTGAATTCCGCACCATAATTTAGACAACCTGCTAGATCTTTTGTGTTTCAAATTGATTCTATTTTTATGTACGAATTAGGAAGATGAACGTCTATATACATATATAAATATGTATGCTTTATCGTTGGATACTATAAAATATAAATTTGATGTAACAAACTAGTTTCATGTTTATAAATGCAATTACGTATTTGTGTTTCATCTCAATGTACAAGGAGTTACGCGAGAATATAAGAAGGAAACACGAGATACTTACATTATGCAAATAATCGCCCCAAATCCATTTCTTTAATCTAGCTCCTTACATGTGAAGTATCTTTCAAGATCACACAACTCATTTCCATTGCACACAAACTTTGCGGCGAAGGTTTTATTTGAATAACGCCCAAACATGTGCCCATGTTCCTTCCCTTCCCATTGTGAAATACACTTACGGCACAAAGCCAGCTATCATCCGGGTAAGCCGAACTCTCTCTTGCTCGCATTCCCTCATATTCCACCCTAAACAAAAGTTAAGAGTAAGCAAAAGCTGGAGAATGTCTTCTTGTCTCCGGTATTGTTGATGGGGACCCTTGTGTCTTGTATACGTGCCTCTTCACATCCTATTGTTCTGAAACGTGTAGTGTTCGGGCCGGATATTCGCCCTCGGCATTCTCTTTTCTCCTTTTTCTTCCAGTTTTTTTCTTATTTTTTGTTCTTGTTCTTTTCTGTAGGTACGCCGTATAATGAATTTAACCTGAAAAAGAGTCATCCCCTTTGAATTAAATTTAGTCTCAAACTTTACTTCTAAGAGAAATGTAAATATATACACACATGTATTGCATGACCACATTTCAGAAGGTAGGAATTATAATTTAGGCAAGGGCCTAACGAAAGGTACCTATTCTAATGAGTAGAGTGAGGACGTTCGGTGCAGTTTGCTAGCCAGTGTTAGTCAGCCAAGCGTCGACCGGGTATATGCAGTAGCGTAGATAAATTGAAAGTTATATTTTGTTAATCGTTAAGTACGTTTTCGACTCAATTGTAATAAGAACTAACTATGATATATTTTTCTAAATTGTTTGTTGTAAATTGGTTTCGTTGATAAATTAATATATTTTTAAATCTAGAGAAAGATCTTTCTATATCACATGAAGTAACTGGTGCGAAATGGAAGTATGCAATTAAATCCTTATATTTTAAACATAAACTTTCATTCTGGGTAGTAAAGTAGGTGTTTTTGGAAATTTCGTTTAATAACACGTAATCTGGGTTTCTTTGTAAAACCGCATTATTTTTGTTCCGTATCTTTTCGCCAATCGATTCCTCTATACTTTTTAAATTACTAAACAATGATTCTAAGTGTTGAAGGGATTGAGTTAATTTTAAAGTTTTGTTTTCTAGAAACTTGATCGCTTTTGTTACGCTTGATAAATGTTTATTAATAAATTGTAATTGCTCAACTAAATCTTCTTTTACAATTAATGCTTGGACAGTTGTAACACTGGAAGCATCTCGTTTTAACTTTAATACAAAAGGTTTTAAAATATGAAAGGATTGGGTATAAAAAAATGCGGCTTCTAACCATGTACCCCATCGTGTTAATATAGGTTCTGGCGGCAAAAGTGTATATTCGGGCACATTTCTTTATATAACTTCATCATAGTTGGTGCTTTCGGTAAAATCTTTTTAAATGAGTTAATTAATGAATTAACATTGGGAAATTCTTCACGAATAAGTTCAGCAATGCGATGTATTCCATGCACAACACACGTTAGATGTAACATGTTTGGAAAACATTTTTTAAGCTCGTTACTTGTTTTTAACATTATGCTTGCAGAATCTGAGAGAAGGAGTAAAATTTTGAAGCAGTCGTCATCAGCTACATTCTTTACGCTGTTAATGATAATGTCGGTAACATCGCTGGCAGTGACAAGCAATCTGATTTTTGTAGCTAGAAAGAAAAATATGGAATATCAACAAATCTCTTAAAGCAAATGGACAGAGAAATCAACGCATCTCTGGCGGTTATATTCAATAAATTCCTGGACCAGGGACTTGGCTCAACGCAGGTAATGTTTTGTCCATATTTAAGAAAGATTACAGAAATTGTTAAGGAAATTATCGCCCGATTAGCATCTTTCGAGCAATATTCAAAATATTTGAACATACTATAGCATCTCGTTTAATCAGTTACTTTGAAAAATACGAGAACCAACACCATAGCTATATGAAAAAGTATTCAACATTAAGCGGCACATCAGCCATGGATAGTCGCATTTATAATGCTTTTGATAGTTGTATGTGTATGAAAATGAGTATACTGAGTGGATTACCATAGTTTATTAGAAAAGTTACATGGAATAAAAGACTAACCATACTTCCTGCTTCACTCCTCCGTCTGCAATAGTGGAATGGGAAAATTCTCGTTCTAAACCTCAGGAATATCACCCATTGCTATTTATAATTTATACCAATGACCTTCTATTTAAAGTTTATGTAACCAATTTTTATTTATTTACAAATAGACGAGACGTTCCTTCGCGTGCAAACAAATGACTTCAGATCCCTCCTGGCTGCTCCAAGAAGACCGCTAAGGATACCAGTAATTAGTATGCTACAAATAAATTAAAAAAATCAATCTCAGTAACAGACAAGACATTTACAACTACACTGACTGGCATATCTCCATACATTTTTTTGGGCATCATCGTTGATGCCGGTATGAAATGTCGCAAGCATATTAACGGGCTCTCCAATAAGGAGAATGGCATACTTCCTTTCACTTTTAAGCGAGGGAGTACTGAAATACAACAAAAGATGTAAAACATACATCACGCTGCCGTCGGTGTATATTGTCTGTCGATACATATGCACACGACAATAAGGAAGTGCTTGATATCAATGGAAACAACCATGATTATTACACATGAAATAAGAACACACTACCATAAGCTGACGTGTTCCCAGAGAAGTGTTAACTATTGGGGCAGTAAACCATACAACCATATGCCCTTGCAAATAAGAATCCTACCGTTCACTACCTACAAGAAACATATTAAATATTTTTGTGTATAACTCTTGAGTTGATTATTTCCGTATCTTGTTTCACAATTTTATAATGCTTTTGTGTTGAAGTTGAATTTCATTTATTTCCTTGTACCAACCTCTGCGGAAACTGAAATTTAAATCGAATGTCGTGGTTAGAAAATATGGCCACGATCTGTCTGTCTCTCTCCGTTAGATATATGTATATCTTTAAAATCATTGTATAGTACTTAAATATAATGTCAAGTCTAATAGCGCAATTAATAATTTCGAAGTGAAAATATTTGTCACGCTTCAAAATCTACATCGAGCGACATTTTTTCATTTTCTATAAATTCTCCTCGGTTTAATTTACAATAAGGAAACGTAGTGGGATAAACGTACGGCGATTACATCTAGACCTATGCAATAGAGAGTGTTCATGCGGCGTTTGATTTATATAATGAGCGAGGTTAACGAATCAAACGCCATAAAACTTTGAAATTCTAAGTTAATTGCGCGAAAACATATTGCTGAAATGTGAGCATTGAATTAAAAATTTAACCACCGTCCGAGACTACAAGTTTATATACCAGGTGTGTCGGTAATTCCTTTCCGGTTTTTCCGGCA
>LR737385.1:13568189-13618772 GCA_902655005.2 Marronus borbonicus | reverse complement strand
CTTTAGCGAAAAAACCGGAAAAGAATTACCGACACACCTGGTAGTCTCGCACACATTCCCTCCCGTATCCAAGTACGGGAGGGAATGTGTCAGGTCGGTGCTGATATAAATCAAGCAGGTAGTAAAATATCAATTTGTACCGAGGCAGAGCTAATTTGGAATTTAAATTTTAACAAGGTAAACGATTTAACAAAATGTAAAATAGTAACCACACAACGAGCTGCCTGCTTGAATTTTTACAGTAGCTTTCGTTTATTAATCTATTTTCACTGGATGTCAGCGCATCGCAATATTGGTAGCGCTTTAGTGCATTGCGGTTTATCCAGCGCGTATGTAGGAAATTGCAATCGTATTTGTAAAACTAATTATTTTTGTGTACACGAGGGGTTCTTCTTTTTTTATAAAAACAACGAAAGAAAGAGATGTTCCTACAAATCATTCTATTGTTTTCCAAAATATTCGCCGTTAAAATTTTGAACCAATTCTGACTGACATTAAGGAAAGAAAAGAAGTCGTTAGGCGATAAATCACGTGAATACAGGCAATAATACATTAATTCTATGTTCTCTCAAATAATCGCTTGTTTAATGTGCTGACTTAGTTATGATGAAGGATGACGTCGTCGATTATTTGATAACCGAATTAGCGTTCGTTCTTTTAGAGCAATGCTTGCGACATGTCCTGCACAACGAAAGAAACAGGCAATCATCTTCTAAGAGTACTTTATGAACTAATAACTTTTAGTGAATCCGTTTCATTTGAGAATGCCCAAATAGTTGATTGTTGCTTGAATGTATTCAAGTTTCATCATCTAGTATGATGTTATATATTAATTTTGAAGTCAAATTTTTCGAGCATTTCCTTATATCAGCGGTTTCTTGTGCTTAGGTCAAATTATGCGGAATCCATCGGAAATAGTTCTTTTTAAACCTAAATATTCATATAAAATCGAATGTACTGCAGTCTTCGATATGCCTAAGGATGCCTTTACTTCACAATAAGTCGCATGCCGATTCTCCTCAATGATGTTGTGCACAGCATCGATGTCTTTTGGGACAACAACCGATTTTGGCCAGCTCTTGGAAAATTCATCACTGACAGAAGTACAACCTCGACGTAATTCAGCAAACCAGTTGAGAACGGTACATTCTGATGATGCTTCATTACCAAAAGTTGAACGGAGCGATTCGAAGAATTGTTATTAGGCCTTTACTAAAATCATGTAATGAAAAACTCTATGCAAAATTTCTTTTGTTTTTATTAAATTGCTTTTTCTAAACGGTTACTGTAAGCAAACTACTCAGCCGATTCCTGTTCTGTCATCGCTTTAACAATAACAAGTCTTATACTTTACGAAAATAGTAATGTCAAACCTCAGTAACGCTATCTAAGGTCGTCGTTGTAGATATCGTCCGTCAAAAACAGGAATTTTCTTGCATTTTCTCCTAGTAAATTACACCTATTACGTAACTATTATATAATGGTCTCGAAATTTTGAAACAACGATTTAAGGTCGCCAACATCAATATGTTTTGTTTACTCTTGTCAGGTAACCAAATAATACTAATACCAGAAACTACTAGGGCGCAACATCGAAATGCAGGAATCGCGTTTAACTCTAAATATCTCTTTTACCTTAGATATCATGCACATGTACCATTACTCAATAACGTTAGAAAATATAAGTTTGTTATATGGCGGATATAGAAAGAATATATGGTGTTATTTAAAACAATAATGTTTCTGGGGTTTGAATTTGGCAAAGGTTGGTGTACAATAGTGAACATTTACTTAGTTATAAGTAGAACATATATTTAGTTACGGTTACTCTTCTGTAGAAGTCGATCGCATGCTTAAGAAAGTCCAACATAGGCTTTACGTAAGAAATTCCACGACCTTAACCCTGGTAGAAACTAATAGTAAGAAATTCGTGAAACTCCCCTTTAACGGCATATCGAAAGGCGTGAGTAAGGTTTTGAAGAGTCAAGATATGAATGTATGCTTCGGTTCGCTCAACACACTTAAAAACTCCCATTCTTGGTAATCCTAAAGATAAACCGAAAATGGGAGAATGGTCGGGTATTTATAAAATTGAATGTAGTCACTGTAATAAAGCCTATATTGGTCAAACAAAAGAGCGATAGAAAGTAGATTCAAAGAACATATACGAAATTATCGCTACGGAAGATTGGACGCGTCGAGTGTGGCACAACATATAAATGAAACCGGGCATAGTATTAAATTAGAAGACTTAAAATTGATTAAAAACGTAACGTCGCCGCGAGAATTAGATGCGTACGAGACAGTTTACATAAAAAGTCATAAAAATCTGATAAACAGAGAAAACGGATGTTGTCGTTCTCTGTCCTTTTTGACCTTTTGCAGTAGGCTGGCACTTGTTTATATTTTGGGTCATAAAAGAGATCTTCCCGTCTATCTGACCATGTTTTTCACATGTCGTAGTTTAAGACGCGTGGAGGGTAGAACAGGCACTGGTAAAGCAATATTTCTTCTCGGAAGAAGGGATAGTCCATGCATGTTATTTTTCGCACGTCGTAGCTTCAAGGCATGTAGGAGGTAGAGATAGGCACTTGTAAAGAATATCTGTTCTAAGAAGTATGGATAGTACATGCACGTTTAGTTTTAGAAAAAGTTTTTTTCTCACATCATTCGGTCACCGGTTGATAATGAGGACCATTCGTGTCTTCGAAACGGCCGTCCCGGACTATTTATTATATTACTATATAATAAATTAAACTTGTGTGGTGCGGAGGGTGCCGATAGTTATGTGTTGTTTAGATAGAATCAAGTATGTAATTCAGTCTTATGTGGATCAGTCTGTATAGACGGACATACATATTTTTCAAAGATGCTCTATGATGTCTATTATTTACAAAATAGGGGCAGTTTTACAGTTCAAGCATTCAAGAAGTATTTAAAGCAGGTATCATATAGTGGCTATTCTTTACAAGTGATTACTAGCACCTTTATGTTATTTCTAACTGCATTATCGCTTTTGATTTCAATTATGAAACTAATCACATAGAACAGTTAATGAGATAAAACTTCATTAAATCATTAGAGGTTGACTTTGTCCTATTATATTGTAGATCATGGTGGATAATTCTTTGGCGACAAATATATGAATAGACAGGTTTGGATTATTGTTTACGGTATGGTTATGCATTATGGACTGGATGGAACTTCTGTCTGCGTTATTCAAGTATGTATTAACATAATATTTACTATTGTTGTTTTTTTCTCCGCTACATTTCCGTCAAGGTAGGCTATAAAAAGTTATAATAGTACATTTTTTAAGCAGATGTGATGAAAGGAACCTCTTTGGCCAGCAAGAATGTATTGTTTCGGTTTGTAATTGGGAAAGATATACCCCCAAACATGCACTTCGCCAATAAATAATTAATCGCGGTAGCTCATCAATGTTAGGAACGGAAACTTGTAGTAATTTAAGTTAATTACGTTTAAGATAGAGGCAATATTTTAGAATTAGTTTTGTTCCTCTTAAGCTGTATAATTAAAACATATTCGAGAAGACCTACATTTTCCAAATTTTAAATAGAGTTCTTAACATATTCAAGTATTTGTTACAGTTAAAGACACGAAAATCCCGTGGAAGGAAGTGAGATAAGAAAGAAAATAAAAAAGAAGCGAAAACGAACAGTGCGTTACTATAACAGGTAATAACTTTTAATAAGAGGTACTGAAAAATTAATGGTATCGATGAAGGAAACATACTGAAATGGTCTTTCACGATACAAAAATTGATTTATTTGATGTGTTCTCTTTGCAATAAAATGCGGAAAAGGAAACCGAATGGCTAAGAACCTAGATAAGAAGTATATAAATATAACGCAAGAAGAGATAAGAAATTCTGGAGAACTATGAAGCATGACAGTAGAAGAAGCGTAAGTAGAAGAAAAAAAAGAAGTGGTAATGAAACCAACAATTTCTTAGTACTTAAATAGTCGCTGTCAGATGGACTCCATTAATTTCCAATCTAACACGGGTGCTGATTATACTAGGGCCACCGTACGAGATCTATTGTGTTAAAGGCTCTGGAAATTAAGCTCTCCGAGGAAGATTTTTGATTTTTAGAGCTCCCAGTATTCTGCAATTGGGCACTGGTCAGAAATTTTGAAATAAAATGATAGCCTAAGGAATAGGGAAGAAGAAGGACAGCCAAAGCCAAAAAAGCGTAGCGAAAGCAAGCTAATCACCATGTTTATCACTTGGATATATCATAGTTTATGAAGCAAATGTTTGCAGTTTATTCAGTTAATGAAAGACCACGGTTATCGTTTTGTTATTAAAAGAATTCAGTATACGGCACTATTTGACGCAGATCCAAATTGGTTTAATAGGCTCTTCTTTATCAAAGAAATAGTAAGTTCGTTACAGAATGAAGAAGATTTGAACAAACTTTTGCAAAACATGGAGAGATCTCGAAAATGAAAATAAAGCTAATGGAGAAGGCAATGAAAACAAAAAAAACTGTGATTTTACTTTGTATTGGACACTTAAAACATCGACAATAAATGATCGTAATGAGGCTAAGCAAGGTTTATTTCAAATATCGAAAAATATGAAGATTATATTAGATAAAAACGAACCCTCAGCAACTTTTGGTTCCAAAACAAACCAAACAGACGATTAGTTCAGCCATACTTATTGATTTGAACCGCCACTAATTTCGTCTGGTTTGTCGTGTTCATAAAAATCTTTTCAATTGATTACCAACTACAATCCTTATGGTACGCCTGCTTGATAGCCTTGAGATGTGTGGATAAAATGTTGGGGATATTTATGGCTCGGCAACACAATGATGCAATGAATACAGCGCGGTAAGGAAGAATTGGGTAAAGTATATCTCATATCTACAGTAAAAGGCTTAACTTTAATCTTATAGAATACATGGGGCAGATGCCAAAGCATGTAATTAATGAAGACATTATACTTATCCTTAAAAAATGATATACTAGAAAGACTACAAAGTATGCCGCATATAAGCTGCAGAGAGAGAGAAAGAGAGAGAGCTGTTGCCTAAATGTATTCGCGTTACATTAAATTATATCACATTATCAAATGTTATCATTATTTTTTATATCACATTATCAAAATATTTGTCTCTAGTAATTAATTTTAGTTACCCTACAGGAATCGGATAATTTTTGACTCTCAGTTCAATCAGTACTTTAGATTTTCCTATCGCAGTGAGAAGTAATAAGAATAAAATTTCTTCTCAAGTATGATGTACAAACTGTGCATTGTAATTCGTCTTTTTTGTATTTAATTATACTTAAAGCGGTTTCACTTAGGTTCATAAATCCATTTCATTTATCTTTCATTCTGTTTCAAATAATAAATCATCGCCTTATATTTTTGTAGAAGTGGAGCTACACATTCGGGTTTTCTCCTCACAGCTCTTTTTCGAGATCCGAATAAATCAACATTTAATCATTTCTGGAGTGTTCACGCCGTCCCGATCCAAAGTACGGGTAGAGTATCCCGTGCGACCCCTTTTGAAACGTTCGCATTAACGGTAGTATTCTACTGCGAGGCGTTCACTCCTATTTCGCTTTCTTCTCTTTCTTCTGTCTCTTCGTCTTCGGTTAGATTTTTCTCCACGTGTGATACGTCGTTCGGAATATATATGCGGAGGAACGAAGAGAAGGGTAATGCTATCGTAGCCCACCCCGCCCTAATGTGAAAACGGGACTAAGATTTAAGTCTACCCGGTCGCCTAGGCAACCCGTTTCCCCGCAGGTTAAATCCTTATTGGATATGTTCATCGTTTTATTTTATTTTTCCACTTTTTCTCTTTCCGCATTTACATTTTCCATCTATGGCTTCCATTTTCTGAAAGGCGCTTTTGCTCACCGCGGCTCGGATATTGTATATTGAGGTGAAGACCGGGCGCGCTCGCTTTGGAAGCAGGCAGGTCTAGGTAGGCGCTCTCCCGCTCGGGATTGCCTTGTCCTCGTTCAACTCTATATAGTCTACCTTAGCGCCACACTCAGCGTCGCCTTGATTGCTTGTTGCAGATTCAGCAACAATACTGTTGCTACTGCTGAGTCGGCACTACGCTTTTATTCAATCAAATCATTTTTCTTATGCATTTAGAGAATCTGCTCGCGAAGTTGAGAAATCCAAGCCTTTTACAACCACTTCAGTCGATGTAGAGGTACCCAGCAATGAATTTTCTTTCCCCATTCGTCTTTAATATTTCTTTTTTCAGTTTCTAGTTTGTATAAAATTTGATCTTGAGTATTTTAGATTGAAATCTTCAATTTTGCTTATTTACCATATCTCAAATTGTACATATGGTATATGTATTGTTATGTTACAAAGTTGAATGTTTTTTTTTTTATCTGTCCGATCTTTTTCTCGTAAAAAAAATATTATATGTGCTTTAATAGACGGATATATGAATTTAACTAGTCCAGAATTCCGAAATGAAGTTTTACATAAAATTTATTCACTAGTAATAACTACTTACTACAAATTATAAATAAATTCTAAAAGGATAATCAGCAAAATACAAAATATATTGCATTTACTTATGTTCCTATCATAAAAACTCAACAAAAACTTTATCTCTTTAATATAAAAATGTTAGGAATAAAGATAATATTGAAAGTATTGAAAACCTAAAGATAAAACCCCTTTTGAAAAGAATATACAGGTTGTTTATTCACTTACATGCAATGACTGCAACCAAATTTACAAAAGACAAACACAACAATATTTAAATGAAGGAATTAATGGTCATGAATTCGACAATAACATAACTACCCTTAAGAAACATACTAATTCTACAGGACACACCTTTAACTTCAATTTAAATGATATCAAAATCCAAATAGCGTAACGATCGAATAGAAATGTCTAGTTTTTCTAAAGTTTATCATAATATATTCATTTTTTAAACTTTCCATTAATCAACTCATTATTTTACAGCCCGTTTCAATTCAAGACAGCACTTGCTCGATCCTTATACGCAAAACAGTAAAGATGTACAAAATAAGTTAAATATTCAAATAGACTTTTACATATGACTTTATGACTTTTAAATTATAAAAAAACAATTATTTTCCATTAACAAAGAGAGCTTTATTTTTTAAATGATTTATTCGAATGAATAAAAGAATAATATACAAGAGAAATAGAAAACTAATGACTTTTGACAACTTAAAAAAAGCTTTAAAAAATATAAAAAAACCTATTCATTCGTGTGATTTGTTTAATAACTGCAATTCTTATACAATTATTTATATTCATATTAACTAGATTGTAAACTTTGATAATTAACAAATGTCGATACTCACCATAGAAACTAACCTCGCTTAATTCTTAAATCATTACGAATCTTTCATTTGAAAAATGCTGTTTTCTACTGAATTAAGAGAAAAATCAGGGAATATTACCTTTTTTTCAGTTTAAAAGAGGAAATTGCAAATAATTAGCTTACGGAAAATAAGTTGATGGAATAAAAAAACTAACCTTGAACTTGAACTCTCTATGCCAGTCCGTAGTGTATAAAATCCCGTATTCGTGTAGATAGTCACATTTGAATTAATTTTGTAGGGTAAGGTGGGGTAATTGTAGGTAAGTTTTAATAAGCCAAGTTTTTACTTTAAATAGCTTCATTAATAATTCTAGGAACATTTTAATCAATCATTTGTTTCATTGTAAAGTTAGGTACATATGTAATGTATTTTTCACTCACTTAAACGTAACCAAAATTTTTTTTTACTGTTTACAATTTTTCTTGTCACCTTGCAAATATCCCTTTACTTCAGGGGCAAATGAAAACATACAATAATTTTCAATAAGAAAATGCAATTAGGAGAAATACCACAGGAAGGCAAATTCGCTATTCAACATTTTATTAAATATAAAAGAGATCAGAACACCATAGCCTTCTTTTACTTTCGATTTTCTACGTCTATAAGTACGTGGACAATATTATCCTCAGTATAACTGGAGAAATTACGTTTTCCAACGTAGTTTCTTAGCTACTAGTTGGTCTGTAAATAAGGAAATACCTCCAGGCTTTGTTCACAATTAATCCGTTGGCATCATTCTTACAAGTGATTCTAAATAATATAAAAACAAATCACTTTTGTTAAATAAAATTTTCCTTTGGAATATGTGTAAACATTGCTCAAGTCAATACATCATTTATCTAATTTTAGTGTCTTTAACAATATCATATTATAACCTGCAATATGCCATGGGAGTTAACATTAGCGAGTATTGATAAATGTAAAATATGGACATTTCTCACCCGGTTTGATTTATTAGCAAGTGATATTTAATTTGCGAATAGTGTTGCGATATAACGAACTACATTTTTCTTGTTTTTTTTTGTGTTTTTTTATTGATTACTGCATTAACATGGTTTCACATACACGTTGAGTTTATGTTGTATTGTCGTGCTGTGGTACTGCTACTACTACATTTTCACTACTACAATTTAGCACATTGACTTCCCGCATTATCGACCTGACTTACAGTTCAACCAACTCGAAACAAAAATAAACTAAAGAAGTAATTTTAACAAAAGGATTGTAATTTATTTTCTACGTGTTTGCAAAAAGAAACTACATTAAAAACGAACATTTAAGAGCTGAAGAATATGTAACGACAAGTTGTTTAGTAGGAATCGGCCGAATGTCACTCCACATGGTGTTAGTGATAGGGAAATTATATTGTAATTTTAACATGACAGTACCATGCCAAGGTGAAGTAGAAATTCGTAGATCCAATCCAGTGGAAGCTAAATACATATTTACAAGAAAACAGTTCTAATTTCGATTAACCGGTTTGCGTGAAATTTGGTATATATTAGTATGGTAATCGAACTATGGACGCATTCAATCGGTGAAATATGCCTTTGAAAGTTTAGATCTGCGAAGAAACTGTTAGTATCTTTCCTCATTTAATGTGTTCACCTATAACTGGTCCTACGAGACGATTTCCCAAAATGCCCATGCAAACGTTTAATCCAAAACGATATTGTGGTCTCCTTGCCCTATTCTGTCCGGGATTCTATAGTGTTCAATGGTGATCCGTATTATTGTTAAAATTTAGAGTTAGCAAAGTTTGATGCATCCGGCCAGATGATTTTGTTTAAAAAAATCTTCATCTTCTAACCTTTAGACGGAATACAACAGTCATCTTAAATTATTACCAGGTAGTAAACCATGGTTAGTATGAATCTTGGTTTAAACTAATTTAAAAATTTAAACTACGACATTTTTCTATTACTCTAATGAACGATAATTGAACAGTGTGAAACACAGTGTGAAATTTCGCCACTGCTTTTTTTCTTTTTTCTATCGTACGTCATATGTCCATTTTTTCTTCGGATTCACAACAAACACAAAATTTAGCAACTTTACAAAGCTCAAATCTGCCCTTTATCTTTAATAATAAATGAAATCCTCATGGTGAGGATCAAAAATTAATTATCCTGTATATGGAAATATTTTTGAAAAGTGCCAGAACTTTCTATTATTTAGACAATAGACGTAGCTCCACAATTCAAGATGGTTGGGACACTTAAAAAAATTGAATTTCGCTACCTACCAGATACATATTTTGTCCCGGGCAGGAAGCGGTTTCTTAGGATCGTACTTCTATAAGGTATACATACACACCAAATTTTATTGAAAGAGGAAACTATATTTTCTATAGTCGAATAGTTGCCGAATATCAATTTTTGCTGATGGACGTTAAAAAAAACCAACAAAGTAAAATAAACTTTTCAGTCACATAAAATACATATCTGTAGGTATGCATATAACAATAATTGCATCCATCTCGTATAGGGGTTATGGAATAGAACAAGTTTTGAGATGGTGAGTTCGTATGATTTCTCCTTATAGTAAGAAAGTTGATACACTGCCAAATTGTGAAGAATGTAAAGACTAATACCGGACAATGTAAATAATTCGCTTTTATAATACGGTGTTTACTTAAACTTCCTCGCCTAAATATTCAAGCCAATTAAAAGTAAATTGAAATGAGGTCAATTTTCTCCCTTGTACCTGACTTATACTTTACGAACCGCTTTTAAGAATACTGGCATTATAATTATCTTTATGCGCCACTTTTGCCGCCTCGAACACAAGAACGGGTTCTACTTACTAAATAAGGAATCACAAATTGACAGTTTTATTAATTTATAATCTTCCCACACCTTGTTCTTAATGTATTATCTGTTTGTTTCTACTATTAGTGATGAGTAGGGAACATTTTTCTAATTGGGGTAATATTACATTTCACATAACTCGAGCATTTTTCTGTATTGAATAGGTACATACAAGTTAAAATAAAACATATATGTTGTATGGTTAAGAGAAAGTATACAGATCAATTCCTTCAATTAGATACACTATCGCGTTACAAAATAATTTGTTAAAAATTGACAGTTCATAGTAGTCGACGATATGTATCTAATAGTTTAATTGTAATGCTGTATGAGCCAATATGAGGGCAGTCGGAAAAGTGACGAGCCTCAATATGAGGATGATGTTACTCACAAGAATAATTTGGTAATGTAATTGTGCATGCATTAGAAGATACCTTCGAAAATTTCAGCCATATTGGACGTTCAGTTTATGTTTAACAGTCTTTTTATATCAGTCAATATTAGTGTAGATTTTGACTGCCGAATTAATGTAATAGAATAATTTGATTGCTGTACTTTCAATATAAAGTTATTAAAATGAATATTATTGCCACACTTTGATTCCAATGTTAGCCATTAGTAATTTTGATAATGCTAACCATTCTTTCTTGTTGTTAATTATTGTTAAATTGTTAAATTAAAATTGTTATTTTCTTGTTGTTAAAATTAATTGTATTATGTCATACTATGGTTTGTATAAATCATGTAAGTAAATACAAAAAAAAGTCGCACAGTACTCTACATCCCACAAATTGTTTAATAAATTCAAGATATAAGTTTGGCAAATTCGAAAACTTCCATCGTTAACAATTGGCCCGAATTTCTGAAACATAGGCACGTTCGGAATTTATTAGACAAATACCCTTAGCTGGTTAACGCTTTTTTTCTTATCAACGGGTTTCAAATCGAAGGAATTCCGGAAAATATGATAAGAGCTTTGAAGCAGAAAAGAGTAATGATTACATCTTTTTGGAAAGCAAAATATATTCTACTAATTACTGTTATTATTTTTGAATCTTTATTTCTAAATACTAAAAGATACAAACTCATACAAATACATCGTAGCTTTTTTTCTACAAACGCTGCAAACTTATACAGGTGCCACATTATTGATTTTTGTCATCCCTTTTTTGCACGGGAAACCGGTGCTTCGACTCAAGCGCGCGTAAGGGCGACGTAAAAAGTGTTTTTTTGTGAAAAGTTTGAGCAGGCACTTTTCCGGGTTGGTTATAACATATCTACTCACGCACTGCATCTTGTTCTTGCGTGTGTGTGTGAGGGTGTATATGTGACATTGAAGGGAGGAGTTTCTATAAGTTTTACTTCCTTCGAGGGAAACGGAAGTGCGAATGCGCGAGCCAACATCTCCACATATATAAAATATTAGCGCGCGTGTGTGTGCGTATGTGATTCTTTTCTGTCTTAGAGGATGCCATCTTGTATTTTTACAGTCTTCCAATCACGTTGTAGCTACTCTACTTCATCCATTATTTACGTGCTCTTTTTGAGTAAAACAGAGATAGCTTGCAAAATGCATTGTTTTTATTTAAAAAGGTATCGCTGAAAGGGTTTGAGATTGCCTACGTACTTTCTATATACGTATTTTTATTGATTACGAGACAAAAAACTAATTAGTATTCGACGTCTTTCTTTAATAATTTTTCAATTTCTACATTTTTAGTTGATTCTTAATTTCAACTAGGAGAGGTGAGGAAATGTTGGTACCATCGGGGAGTTGGAACAGTGTTAGTCTGTTTATGAGTTGAACTAGTTGAACAAGGAAATAGAATATGTACCCTTAAATTTGTAGTTCAAGCTTTCTTAATAAATGGCTACCAAGGAAGAAATGAGATACGTCTCAACTCTGCCATATTCTTCAACATACATGTACGGCAGAAGATACATATACACTCGCTCTCAGTTTTTAGAGAATTCATATAAAGAGAAAACAAAGAGGAAGACAGTTTGAAAGCGCCTTAGATTTTCAAGCCGTAATGAAAGTGATGAACTTGTGCTAATTGGATTCTGATGACGAGTTATTGCCATTCAGTGAGGAAAATGAAAATATTTTAAGTGACGAAGATAGAAATTTTACCGTGAGCGATGTCGTGAGCGATAAGTTCGAAAGAAACAAGTTACAAATGATCCACTGTGTAAGAATGATCAGAAGCATTGAAGTACATGGGTTTGAAACCAAATTTGTAAGTAGAAAATGTGTTTTAATTAACTATGCACCTCCTGATGTAGAAAATCTAACCTTGAATTTTCACAATGGTGTGGGCGATATTACTATGTCCCAACTTTCTCTTGTCGCGTCCCGACCTTTGTTGTAGGAGACTTGGGACAAAATCCATACTACAATTTATAAAAGTGACTAGAATATTAACGTTGGATTCCTAGTGCCATGGGTATTTTTATACAATTGTTACGGATCAACGATTCTTCGACGATCTCAAACAATCTTCTTGAAATCATTAATACAGAAAATTATAAGAATCAAAATGTAAAAAATGTCTCAATCTCTTTTACAAACTCAAATGAAGTTCTATAAGAAATAACAATAAATTACGCACTATCAATTGGACTCTTAAGGCATGCCTACAATTTGCTGTTGTCACTATGAGTACTGTTTAATACCGTGTTCCTATGTAACATAAACTATATATCAACTTGTTGAAATGGACACACCCATTTCATGTTTCACAAGTATAACCAAAGCTTTCGTCTTACGGTCTTAACTTTGCTGTATAGATTTACTTTTACCAGTTGGATGCCCTGGACTGGGAAAGACAAGAGTGTATGTACCTGTTATGAAATAACCTTAAGGATTTCCAAATCTTGTAATGATTGGTGTAGTATGTTAACTAATGATTTGTCTAAAGCTTATGAGCACTAAATTGATGTTACATGTATAACTTTATACAATATGTAATTAATTGTTATGCGCGTTATATGTGTACATCAGACTCAGAACTATAACAACAATAAAGGTTTTCCGATTGTAATTTTGCCGATGTGTCCTTCGATAATTTCATGAGGAACGTTAAATGCACAAGTTCTCCAATCAAAACTAGAAGCTGCCGGATTTATTCCCGAATTGACACCTTTCTTTCCTAGCAAATAGAAGGCAGTACGTTACATATACGAGTCATCAATCTGATTATTTCTATCGTAACTCAGGTGTTCAACACGGGAGTAACACTGGTCGCTTCTTTTTCTGATTTTTATCAATGAACTTTGTTGTAACAAGCTGTTCTTGCTTGATGATTTACAACTATACACCAAAGTAACTACTTTAGCTGATTGCATTGATCTAATCCGATAATCCATGATTATTTGTATGAAGACAACTCTGTCCCTCGTTCAACTTCTGTAATAACTTGTTTGTTACTTGTGATTCTCAGTTAACACAACTAAGCACATAGAATCCGTAATATTCTGTAACTAGAAGGACTAAGCACTTTTGACGAATCAATGCAATAATGTGGCTCTACTTCGCTTTTGTGTAGTCAAAATTCGAATAAGCCGCTGTTATCGTGTCACTAATCTATAATCTATACGTTCGTCGGTTGAGAATCTTCAGAGCAAATTAAGTACCTCTACTTTTGATGCTTTGGCACTTATCCTTCAATACAATGCAATACAATATTTCGTTGGTAGTAATAACACATTCTATTGTACAAATAGAAATACAAACATAACGTCACGCCACTGTATAGAATCTGTTTCATTTACAACTTGGTGGCTTCCCTGTTGTGTACGTTACTGAGCACGTAGTTGCAGATCAGTAGTTGCTTGTTAGGAGATGTAATGCTACAACTAACGTCTAAAAGGTTATTTGTCATCAACGTCACCCACACATCTTATCTAGTGACTTCAGTTTGTCTACCTATCGGAAATAAAGGTCCCTCCTGGTAGAAAGCTCGATTTCTCCAAAAATTTATTTTTCTGTCGTATTATGGGCGGCAGAAAGATATATAGAAGGATTCTGTTTAGTTCAGGCATATCAAAAATGTAATTTCATCAATTAATAATCGTTCGGTCAGTCATTAAAACTCTCAGTAAAGTTTCACGTTGTAGTGTCGTGTGTGGTGTAAAATATCGTCAAAGAACATAGAATCTCAACTTCGGTTTCGTCCCTGGATCATGCTACATCAAAAATAAATAGTTTCGACGTATATTTCAACATCGACATATTTTTGAATAGTAAATATCATCAAAGGTGACCATGGAAAAGAATAATCGCCAACGTGATTAAACTATGGCATTAAACGACGGTAATTTTGTAATCGACTTTGAGTCTATACGTGATCGACTAGCATGTGCCCGGAGAAATCTCAAATAAAAAGGTATTAATTTGAAGACTCCTGAGTTTCACGACTCTCAAGGTCATCCAAAAAATTTCTGAAAAGTATTAATTTCGAATGGTGTTCATCCTGTGTATGGAAAGAAAGGTATCCATAAAATCTTTACTATTAAAAATACTATAAACAAATAAAGATAGATTACTGTTTAGAAGAAGTTCAGTCTGCGGTCCTAAAAAGAACGCTTCTATATACCTATTTCTCTTAAAATTTTCTGGCCAACTATCTACCAATACTGTAAAAACTTTTTGTACTATTACTATAGATTTTTGATGCATTTGTTTACAATCTCCCACTAAACGTTAACAGTGAAAAATCATAAAAGTCGAATCGGCATAATCAATTAACAAGAAAAAAATTGACCAAAGATCGGTGTTATTGATTTTCATCCTAGTTGTATCAAGTAAACAACATCCGTCCTTTAAGAGAACATTTCAGAAACTGCAATACATAGTTATGTATTGAAAGTAACCCAAGGTCCTGTAAAGCGTCCATGAAACCTTTTAGTTTTGTAGACTTTCACCTTAGTTGAACTTTTTCAACTTTTAAAGATTTCGAGTAAGGCGAATCATTAAAATATAATTTTCTCCTAAATTCAGAAACAATTTTATTGTAAAAGTAGCATAAAATCGTTACAATTCATCGCTGTGGTAACGGTATGGTATTTTATATTAAATAAGGTAGAAAAGAATTGTTTAACTCGTATCCGTAAACGTAATTGAAACCATATAATTAAGTACTAGCGTTTTAATTCGTGGTGTGGTATCCGAATGAAATAGAACTGAGAACATTACACAGTTAAGTATTTACTTAATAATCCGACAAATAAACGTAATTCCATTTCGTAGCGGAGAGTACGTAAACGTGTTAGCCTTATTTTTAGTCGTTTTCTTCTCGGTTCAGGGGGGTAATTTGCCAGCTCCGAGAAACGTTAATGAGGTTAGAGCAACTCGCGTCGGTTCTCTTGTATCAAAGTTGGTCGACCGTTGCGGCAACCTTACAGACATCAACCTCCTCCTTTTTCACCTTCGTCTGCGTCATCTTCTTCTTCACTGCGATCTTCGTTCTTTTTCGTTGTGGCTCTACTCTTTTCCGTTTTGAAGTGTGTTTCTACCATTCGCCGTTATCTCCCAATGACGTCTTCACTTAGTTACTTCCCGCCTCGTCTTCGGCATCGACATTAAAAACTTGATACTTTTCACACTTCGCTGAATACGCCTCTAATGGATGCCTTATATGAATGTTCTTGTAACTTTTTGTCGTATATCTATGTACATGTTAGTTAACAATAATGAAGGTGGATGTGAAATAGTAAATTAGACGTCATTCTCCAAAAAATTTATCACATGAACTTTTAAAGCTTCGTGCAGTACTTCTTAAGCAATCAAGACATATAGGTTCTAACTTAGTTTGAAATAGTTCACAGGTTATTATTAATGCCTAGTTAAAATTGTTGGGATGACTACCACAGTTTTAGAAAAAATGTAACTTTTGAATTTCTCCAATACTTCGCTTCTATTTTCATCAGGGCCCCCCTACAAATTGAAATTTATAAGTATTGAATTAAAAGATGTAATAATTAAATTATAGCTTACAATAAGTTAAAATAGACAGCTAAACTTGTAAATATAAAGATTTAACTCTGATAATGAATGAAGAAATCTATACATATATCAATATAAAAAAGGACGATGGCATTTGTTGAAGACAAGTACCCATGAAGTTTGAAACGTTATATACAAGCTGAACGTAATAAGTCAATTATAAATTACAAGGATTAAAACAATAATTAGATATGATTACATTATTAAGCAGGAATGAACAATACATATTACAAGATCATTTCCCAAGAAATTAAGATGTTTAAATTTTAACTAGATCTGGCATATTTTTAAGATTTCCAAATCTTGTACAGTCAAGAGTAGGTAGGGTACAAGGTAATCTCATTACTAAATTTACCAAACTTAGCAACAAACAGTGCAAAATAAACAATACATTGATATGGAATCAAATAGGATTAGCATAGCCTCTTGAGAACGCTTGTTAGCTTACCGTTTAAGGTAACGTAAGATAAAATAGATAAATTTCTGATTTTTTTACTGGAATATTTTCCATGGTGAATGCTAGTATTTTAGCTATTTGCTGCTTCAATCTCAGAACTGATTTGCATAGCTAACACTGAGGAAGAGATATTGATGACTTAAATTCAAGTTTGCTCTATTAAAATGTTCGGGAAAAAATGATTTCTCAATGTTGACACACTTTGCACAACAGAAATACAAACTCCAATTAAAGGATAATATGTAAACAAACACAGGTCACCCAAAATTGATTCAGCATCTATAATTAAACTTAATCTAAAAGAATACAATAACCAAAAAAAGGAAACTAAACATTATGTTTGTTCTTGCTACAATTCTATAGAGGAAAGTAATGCTGAAGTTTATTCTTTTAAATTGACATTAAATTAGGCCTAGACAGCATGGTAGAAGTTTCTATGTAGATAGATATGGTCTTATTTAAACCATAGAAACTTGGTGAATTTCTTTGAACTACCTCAATTTGCTGCTTTTGATCAGAATTTCGAATAATAAAGCCTAAAGAACCCATGGCTGACTTAGTAATGTTATTTATATGTTGTCCGAAGCTAAGTTTTGTATCTTGTATCTTTGATGAGCTCACAATATGGGAAAAGGTTATTGTTGATCGCATAATTGAAAACTGTTGAATTTGATCGGCGAGCAAAAGATACTATTTTGGTGAAAATATTTTTTAAGAAAGGATCCTTATCCATAATATTACACCCTGTATATGTTGATACTATGGGCATTGATGATGAGCAATAGTAGACAAACTTTGTCATCTCTCTAACACATTTTGGTGCAATAATCTGTACTTTAAGACCTTCCATTTTTATTTTTGCTGGCGTTTGCATTAATTTTTACGTTATCAAAGTAAATAAATTATTGACTATATTCCAGGTATTCATGACAAATGTTGTTCAAATCTTTAGTTATAATAATGCATAGACTTATCCAAATCCTTTCTGAAGTCCAATTCCCATGCGGACGCATCCACTCGTATTCCCATAACGCTGTAACAGATACTTTAATTTACAGCAGCTTTAACTATTCTGCATCTCAATAAAAGTTTTCGGTATTGATATAAATTCTCACCGATAACAAAAGCAAAAAATTCGGTAACGGAATACTTTGCCGTTCAATGTGGGTAAGTAGTCCAATGCACCTTTTGCAACAGAGGTTACCCATATGCATAATAAAACATTGCCTCTCGTTCGGTGATTATCAAGTTGATCCGATATCGTAACCCTCGATACTGTATTGCTTGGAGGGCGCATACATTTAAAATTAATTTGCATTTTATCAAGAAAGGATTTTGCGGGCATGTAAGCATATGTTTGCAATTACGAGTGGAGCTGGTAGTGAGGTAGCGAGTTCGTGTCAGCCACTGATGTAACGATGACGAATTTTAAATCACTTCCTTGTTTATTATGGTCGCGTTAAAGTTATTTGTTTATTGAAAATCATAAGGAATAAAAGGTATGTATTGTTTTGGTATTACATTTATTCATAATCAGTCATGTACATGTAAAATTTTCGCAGAAACGGAGGAAATGTTAAAATGTTCGTAAAAGTAAAATATGCGAATATATCCACTTATATTGTAATTAAAAGCTATCTAGGATCTAATTTTGTGTACAAATGTCAATTCTCAAAGAGGATGCTTTAAAAATCAATGTTCTTCTTTCAGCGCGTGCTATCTTTGGTGTGAAATCTCTTTTTGAAATAAATTAGTTTTTATGTATGTGTTCCATCAAAGAATACTCAAAAATTGGTATTTCCTTGACTTTACCGATGTCATTAAATTTCATTCGTGAAAATCTCATTAGACGCCGATGGGATCCAAAGCCGCGATTCTCATATATCGGACAGACGTCCGTTACTACGCCACAGAGTCTCTTGTAGATTTGAATCCTTTTAAATACCTAAGATTCTTTTAAGTTAAAGTTGCTCTGAAAATTTAGTAGTAACTACGAATCTTGTAAATTCGACTACACTAATAATTAATTGTTTGTTGATATACCAAATACCTAATTGTTGATTTGCTGGAAATATCATAATTCATAAAATACATACTCTTCTTATAAAGTAACCGAATTATCTGAAAAAATAATTATTTTACAGCAATTAAAAAATTGAACTAATTACAAAAGAGAATTACAGAATTCAGCTATAGAACAAAGTTATTCTACCTGAATTTTAGCATTGTACGTAGGTACTATGGCGTTTGACATACTTTATCGTTCCTTCCTGAAGCTCATATTTCACTTCCTTTATAGATAATTTAATGGTATATATATAAGCATATTGTTTTCTCTAATTCATCAACATTCTATTTCAGAATCTGTATTAAATAATCCTGTAGATAAAAAACGCATTGTGTCAAGTTCGGCGATCTATACCATTTATTATCTGAAAATTTTGCAAATCATTTTCCTGGAAAGAAAATACATCTAATTAATTGATCACTGAAAATTTTACACCACACACGTGTTTTAAAACGTGTGTGGTGTGGTTACCGGGGATTTATAAGGCCTTGTTACTTTTTTTTTTTAAAAGGATTTTTCAGCAAAGAAACCACATTTCTTACAATATTAAAATCGCAAAATATTTTTAACAAACCATGTCTGGGCTGCTACGGACAATAATCTGTAGAAAATTAATTTGCAAGCTATTCTCGCGTTTCTAATAGCGTTCTCTATGAAAGTTCAGAGTTGTATACAAAAGGAGGTTCTAAACAACTTTTAGTTGTTCTGTTGTTTGTTCTAAATTTGACCTATTTTGGCTAAACTGGAAGTGCAATTGTACATGCAACTATTTAAAATTTAGTTTGTTCAGTAGCGATTTTCTGAAATATTTACAGTAACAATAACAGTTTTTTCAACTGCATGAACTCTTTCCCGCTAAAAGATCTGCTTATATGCTTAATTCATTTTCTTAATTAGTAGAACAGGTAGCATAGTGTCTTCTTTGCCAAGCTCTTGGTCCCGGATGGAACCTTGAACTCGCAACTCTCTCAGAATCTAAGCTCTTCCGTGGTTATACCTTACCACAAATTTGCAAAATGCTTTCTGCTAAAATTCACTATATTAGTATTTCAATCAGTACTTGCAGAATTGTTTACAAATATGCAAATTTATTGCAGAAAACGTAATTTTTGTGGCACTCCTGTTTCCTACAATACTATTTTACCGCATTGCAGATCGTATAACTACTTGTAACGGCACTTGCTGCAATTGTAGAAGTTATCCTACATTTTCTATTCTCTGTGATAGGAGTCACTAGCCAACTGAGTATTAAAACAGAAACAGCTTATTGAAAACTTTATTGCTGCATATCCTGATATTTCTTTCGTTGGAAGGTGACATGTGTGGTATCGTTGATTATATATTTCCATTACCTTACGTAAAAGTATATAGGATATTCCATTAAAAGCAAGAAACTTGGCATTTCACAAGGAATAGAAATTAACTCGTTCTTTCTAAAACACCAATTTTTGCCTTTTTAAAGTTAATGTTTGGGGGAGGGGTAGGTTTTTTAGAACCTCCATGTATAAGCAATTTACTATGTTGTTATCGAAACGCAAGAAAACTTAATAAAATAAATCTGGAAGCTCATTAAAGCACTCGTAACCTTAATTTAAGTCTAAAAAATAGCAGTTCATTGATTGACAAATTTCGAGAAGGAAGTACTTGTAGTGATATTTTAATAAATATGACAGTTATATCTAACTGGAACTCTTCTTGTTTTTTGGCTTATGATGGAAGACGGTAGCGGGAGTAAAAGTGAAAGGCCTAACGACAAGCAGGTTTAAAATTAATGATACTCCGCATGATAGGAATAAATTTATAGCCTTTGACGTTATTACCTACGAAAGCGAATAAGTTTAATTAATACTCGACAAACAGGAAGACTCGTAATTACTCATAGCATCTATAACATCTATATAGGATGGATAAACATACATAGTAGTTTTGCAATAAGAAATACATTTGAATACGTTCTCGTCAATTTCTTCTTTTCTGAGTAATTTAGTTTGTTCGTTTTGTTGTTGGAAATGACCTGGCTTTACATTTCTAAGACATCGACTACCGTGATTATTTGCCTACTTTGCTGAAATTTTGCCATACCAAAAGGTGTTCTACCACACCTCTGTAGTTATGAGACTTAATAGCCGTACACTACGACGTTGGATCGCCAAGTGAAAACATTGCGGGTTTCAACGTTATCTAATCTTATTACAAAATCAGGTCGCTTCGATTTCTATAACAATGATTTCAAATAGAAACAATGGTATTTAATTTTGAAGATTGTGAAGTATGGTATATGAGGGAATTGTTACATTTGGAACAGTTGAACTGCAAAGTTTACTACATGGTCATAATCAATAAACCGATACTGGGTTTCTTCTTTTGCAGGTTTTTGAAAAAGGTGTGTAAAACCGTTTGCAGAACGTAGGTACTAAAATGGGTTAGAGAGCTATGGACGAATGTAATATAAGCAGAAAATGTTGTCCAAGAAAGAACATAAAAAAATTAATAAATATTGAAATAAAAATAAATATTGAGATTTAATCAGAATTGACTATGTTCAATTCAGGCTTATGGTGCGATAGATGATAAGAGTGCTATGTTAGAAAAACAGATCTGCCGGTAAGCGTTGTACATTTCCGTAACATGCACCGATTGGCTTGTTTTGCTAACTCGTCGTTCTTATCGAGTATCGTAGCTCCATTGCAAACGCACCCTTATACTCGTGCATACGACCGATGTATAGTTAAATTAATAAGTTAAATACTGCTTCGTTATTACCAACTAGAATTTTACGCGTAAAAATTGCGATGTTAGTACTAACTAGGATATGTAATACTCGCATTCTTATAATTTGTTATTTACGGAGAGATGACTACGGTAAAACCGTAAAATTTACATTTATTTTTATCGTGGGGTTTTATAACCATTCGTATAATCAAGACGTCTCCTCTTAAGAACCAAACAGAACATTCATATGCACATATCGAAGCTGGCGAAGACAGAGATTACATGTCAGGCCGTAAAAAACCGGAGAAGAGGTCGTTATTTACGTGGTCCATAAAACACAAATAGCCCTTTATTAGCATATGCCCGCATCCCGACGAAAAAGATGTTCGCAACCCTGCCGTCCCCGCCTTCGCCACAAACGCTTCTATGCCGCCTTCACTAGGAGAGATTGCTTACGCTCCACATTTCATCCGAGAAAAGTCGCCGAGGAGGCGGAATCCGCTAGATTTATGACATGTATGAGATGCTTTTATCGCTTTAGAACCTTTTGAACCATTTTCCATTTTCCTACAGCACATCAGATCGTGTATCAGATGCGTATGTTGTTGCTTGTGTAACGAAAGAATTGTACCTCAGAGCTTGGAATATAAATCTTCGTATTTTGTTTGCTAGTTGGATCAAAGTTTTTTCGAAAGAATTGTGTTACAGACTATGTGGTCAATCATTTTCCTTAATATTTCTTAATCATGTTATATCAATGTTCAACCATACATACGACGACATGGTTTCATGATTTGAAGATCAACATTCATAAATTTAGTAAGTATTACTCAATCCATTCCATCTGCAATTGCTCATCGCGAGTTGATGTTATTTATACAGATTTCTCAATAGCATTGACTCCGTTAACTACAATTTACTTTTTGCTAAACTAGACCGCGTTGGTTTTTGCCCTTCATTTCTACTGTTGACTTCTTTTCTTAGGAACAGGTTTTGCTGTGCACTTTAAAATGGGTTTTCTTCTAAGCACTTTCCTATATCGTCCGGGGCATTGAGTTGCTGTTCATTAAAATGTCCTGGAAATTCCACGATCTGTCTGATCCAAGTCATGCTGACGAAGTAATGGTTTTATTGGAAGATGTCAGGAAAGACCTTTCAGTGATTGAGGATTTGGAGGAGGAGAGTGATAGTGATTCTCCAGATGAGGTGGATGTGCATGAAGGCGATTTAGAAACGAAGCAAGATGGAGAGTAGGCCAAAAATCAACACAAACCAAATCCAGGAACCAAGTTCTTTTAGGAAAAGATAGCCAAATGTCATAACTCATCTCCATGAAGTCATAGGGATCGCTAAAAACGTCAAAACTCTAGTCGATTGTTGGAACAATTTATTCACTAATGACATTCAGGACACGATCGTTAGATACACAAACCAGTACATCGATAGCCATCAAACCAACCAATTTTTCATTGGTTCGTTATATCTAGCAGGAGCTCTCAGAAGGAATCATCAAAGTATGGAGGAACTTTGGGGAAAACAAGACGATAGCGTTAAAAAATTTGGCCTCGTAATGAATATCAAACGGTAAAAGACCCTGCTTGGCGTTGCCTTCGTTTTGATGACCTTATTATCAGAGCAAAACGAAAGGAATTCGGTCGGCTTGCTCCAATTCGTGTTCGAAAAATTTGTGGAAAACTGTCAGACAAGCTATAGCGTCGCGGAGAACGTCACACGTTGACTAAATGCTGCCAGATTTCCAAGAAAAGTGTCAATTTCGGCAGTACATGTCGTCGAAATTGACGATATAATAATCGTCATAATTCATCTACAAGATGCATCTGTTGATGCGTCTTGTAGATGCGTCTTGTAGATGCATTACGCGTTGAACATGGCAATTCATGCTGGAATAAAGTAAGTGAATTAGTCAAAAGGATGATTTAAAAAGGAAGAACTTGTGAGTTTTCTTGAAAACGTTACCTCACCAATTGGTGGTTGGAGAACTAAATCAATTCTGCAATGTATTTTTCCTTTAAACATTATCATCAAGGTCAGTGGTTACTTTTAGAATACTAAAATTAAAAATGATTGGTATCGATTGCAATTGTTGTGCCTGCCAGGCGAATTGCGCACAAATTCGCTGGTGCAAGTATTGCGCCCAATAGAGGATTAATGAGCTTATTATCTACAATATAAATGGATATTTGTATGGATGTTTACTCTGTAAACATGATTACTATATTTATATTTAGTCTGATTCTATGAGAATTTATTTATGTATTTTTAGAGAATTTACTGCTGAGCAACTTCTACTTACATTTGAAATGAATTTATATTACTTTTGTTTAATGTACAAAAAAGAGCAGTACGTAAAAATTTTAGGGACAATAAAAAAATACAGCTAATAACTATATCCATAAACGGGTTAAAAGTCTCAGTTACGAATTTGGCACCTCCGCCGAAATTGTAGAAATGCTAAAATCATTAGTGGTTAGTGACTGTCTTTATAGCTCTCTCGGTTGTTATGTGCATGTGTATGTGTATGTGTATGTATATATAGTTCATATGTACGTATAAAATATATTCTAAAAAGGAAACCGCCCAATCCTGTGGCGTGTGTAGGTGTTCGAATGTGAAGTATTGACGATGTAGATGGCGCTTGCGTGCCACTCTATCGTTACATGTTCCCCCCTTCGTTCCTCATTTCTGGCGAGAGAGAGTTGTTCCCTTTCCACTGGAATATCCCCCGCGTGTTCACATAAAGTGAGAGGGAGAGCAACGAACGGGTAAACGGGAAAACGAGGACGGTAAAATACAGGGAGAGCGTGTGAGCTTTTATGCGAGCTTTTTTCTCTCCGCATACACCGTCTTTGTCTTTCGTTTCCTCCTGCATCTATACATCCACATCCAGGACGGTCGGCCGCTATTTTTCGTCCGGGTGTAACCCCCGGGAGGCGGCGGCGGTGCCGGCAGCATCACGATGGTGTATACGTGTGTGTGTGTGTGTGCGAGCGCGACCCACCCTTTATACACGTCCATCGATCCGGGGTTGGAAAACCCGGAGCGTTCGCACATTACGTTTTCGACTCACGTTCGAACACCTAGTTCCATATAGAAGAAGATCGTCGCATCGTATGCTATATAAAGGGGGAAGCCGAAACTACGGAGTGAACACAATATCGTTTATCATGTTTGATTATGATTCCTTTCCGATTAATTTTAACGGAAGAAGTAGGTCACGAAATAGGGATGTTAAGTAGGCGGAATTCATGAGTCGTAACATTTGAGATATCTTCATATACCTCATACAGCAATTTTGTTTTGAGTTATAACCTTAATAGCTTTCCAATAGTTATGTATAACACTTTCATTATGTACACGCTCATAAATACGATTTAGACATTTCCAATATATGCAATCTTGTCTTCGACATTCCTAAACCGTAATTATGTTGTCGTTTGTACCTATACAGGTAGTCAAATGTGGCCAAACTGGAAACGGCCAAATAATTCAGGAATTTGTAAGCGAAATTCTTTGAGTTGTTAGAATGAGTTAGGTTATAATAAATATAATCTTTTACCTGTTAAGCCCAACTTGATTTTCTTTTAAATAGGAATGGGCGTCAGTTTCATGATTTATCAAAAGACATTTTCTTTAATTCAGTATTGGAACATATTTATTTCTATTTTTAATAAATTCCAATTTTCTTAGTCTCACTTAAGCAACGCGTTTTGTACCAATTATGCCAACTTTCACAAGTTGAAATCAATTTTTTTGCTTTGGTTACTTAATTCGTTTTAATCTGATGTTTCTGGATAATTTCTATCACATCTTTATTAAACAAAAAAATCAAGTTGGTCTTGGATCTCAAAAATAAATGAAGGTGCAAGGTCGAGAAAATTCCCAATAACGAATTTAAATTCCTCTAACTGAATACCAGGTTCTTTGGTTACTCTTTACAATATAACAAAAATTGGACGTATTGTTATGGTTTGACTTTCTTCTAGCTCAAAAACTGCTACGCTTTCTAGGAGCATAGTTTGATATTTTAAGTTAGAATTGAAGCTTTTATTTTATTTTTTTTCTGATTCCGCTTGTCCGATAATGAGATTAAATTCTAATTGATTAGAAATTATATTTAAAGATATAAAAATGGAGGCACGGTGTAAATACTTCAGCAAAGCGACTATACCCTTCAGTGTAGAATATTACGTTGTTACCATGGCTTCAGCTTAAACACACCATGTTTTAAGAATTAAAGCAGTGAAAGAAGGTTACTTGTAATTAATATGTCAAGAAAACTGCGTGATGTCATTAAGGCAAGGGCGGTGTAACAAGGTTTCAATGTTTGTAAGCAAAGAGCCTTAAAAGCCATTTCTGTTGCATAAAGACCTATTTTGAACAACACCTGTAGCTGGAATACATACTGGGTACCTAATTTATGCGAATGGGTCAAAACTAAAATTCTTTTTCCTTATGGAAACACATTTCAAGGATTTTACGGCTCTAATCTTTAACGTATCACGGTCATGTTTAACTTTTGACCAATTGAATAGCTGTAGTGGCAAATGTTACGGCCGAATTAATATTCTAAACCAAATAGTTTTTTTTTTAACTTATTTACAAAATAAACATCGATTATATATCGAAACCTGACTAGCATGTTGCAACTTACTAATACTTTGCGCACATATGCTAGTTCTTAGTTTTTAGTTTATCTAAGATATTTACCAGTTGGCCAATCTTTTTGATTTCCTTTTTGCATTAAATACGTTATATTCTAGTTGTACGCTAATATGTAACTTAAATCGAGGCTAAATTATCACTATTATATAGTACATAAAGTAAAGGGGAACATAAGGTATACTTGAAGTACTATTATCAAATTATCAATATTTAAAGTTTAGTCTAGCATTAATTTCGGAAATTGTAACGTTGCAACTGTTGTAATAATTATTTAAGACGTACTGTTTATTATAATTTATTAAATAATTAATTTAATAAATTATAGTATAATTTATTTTCTTTTTAACAGTAGCCATTCTTATGCGAAAAGTCCATTACTTATAATAAGTAATTTACATCATGTATTTAATTATTAACAGTGTATGAATTGTAGGTATTACCACAACATATATTCACACTGTTTACATTTCTTTCTATATACATTCCATTTGAATCACCTTCACCAACCAGCAAATCCGAAACATTAATACTATTTGGCTCCTGGTGATCTTAATCTTGCTCTTCATGAAATTTATATTGCACACAGCTGTAGTTGGGGAAGAGGGGTTTAATTGGAAACTGGTGAAAGTGGGCCAATAACCGCGATGACCTTGAACCTTCTCTAACTCGTCTCTTCTCTTCTCTCATCGGTGGTCTGCTCTAGACCGACGCTCCCCGAGGTAATTAAGCGTCGCGGCGCAGCTAATTGAAGCTGCGGCGCCTGCGTTTCTGGTCCCGTCGTCAACTCCGAGGTCCTTTCGTATAGTCGCTTATTAAAGTAGCGGCACTGGGTCACAAGGGGGAATAATGAACGGAAAAGGAAGAGTAGCAGTAGCTGTAACAGGAGGTCGAGGTAGTGGTAGAAGGAGAAGGAAAAGAAGGAGGAGGTGGAATGAAACGAAGTCAAGGGAAAGTATTTTAAAGAGTGAAATTAGACAGACTTGGGGTAGGTCAAGATCCTCAACCCCGAACGGTCACCATTCATTACCGAGGGATGTTGCTGGAGTTCGAGCTTCCTTTTAGCAATGCTCCTTCTCTGCGCCGCTCTTCCTTGTATACTACTATCTCTTTTCAACGCCGGTGGCTGACCTGCTCTCATAATGTTTATTTCCGATTTGTTTGAGAATCTCTTCTTTTGTGTTTTCATGGAATTTGAAAGCGTGAATAAAACAATTTCATTTTTTCTAAGCAAACAAGTTCAAGTGGATCAAGTATAAATATTATTAAAAAAAACAATCAAATTTTAAATTTAAATTGGACGTTGTGATCAAGTTATTCGCATGTACTTTTTGATTTTGTTTTGCACGTGGAAAGTTTGGAAACGATGAAATGAAAGCCAAAGCTCAAGTATTAAAAACAGTTGTTAATTTTAGCTATACAAAAAATCTGAGAAAAGATGATTACTTTTAACATTCAATGACTGTACGTGTGTCAGCATGAAATGAAATATTACTTCCATCTATGTTGTACTGATTTTTCTGGCTTGGTAAGAACAAGGAATTTGGATGCATTTCTTTATTTCTACTTTTTTCCTTTTTATTTAAATCCCCTTCAGACTTCAAAAATCTCTAAAGACATAATAACCGGATGTGCTTACCGGCGGTGGTGCTATTGGCGGTTATTTTATGGGGCGTAGTGCTCAACGAAAATGTCAAAGCATCCTCTAGTTCTCGGGAAAAATACTTTTCGCACTCAAATATCGTTATCAGTCAAATTGAATTTGGATCTAGTTGTAATGAAAGAAATCCTTAGTGATGTGTAACTAGATATTAATCACTTTAAGTAATTGTTTTTTCCAATAAATAAAAACAATTGGCTGTTTTGAAATTATTACAGCAACTGAAATTCGTTTAAATAGAACGAGCATGCATTTACAAGATTTTATATTCGGACTGCGAATAATTGACACCTGAAAACTATATCTATATTCAGAGCTCATTATTCTACGATTTTTCATGCATAGCATTTAAAGTGGAAAGCAATTATATTCGCATCTCGTCGAACCAAATTCTCGCACCCTCTTCGTCAACAAAAGCAAAGTACATAACAAGGGCAAAAAAGAAGTCCTTTTCAAATTTCTTCCGTTGGGTGCGTACGCCATTTTTGTATTGATTCCGATTGACTAGATATCGAGGCTCTCTCTCTTCTGGGATAAAGCAGGAGCAGAAACGGGTGCTAGCTACCGGCTACACATTCTCTCCCGCAAGGAGAGCAACGCGAAGGCGGCGACAATCCCACCCCCGATATCTCGGCGTATCGTATGTGAGTGTGTGATAAGTTTTTAAGGGGCGGACAGTTAGGAAAAGTCTTGGAGAAGGAGAAAAACGGAGCTAACGTCGACCGATAGGAGGATGTACGTGTGCACCAGTGTGTGTGTCCGTGAAAGATATCGTTTTTCCCTAAGATCGAAATGTGATGTCGGTTCAATTCAGCAAAGTGTCCATCTCCTGCAAAATATTGCAGCAAAGAAACTTTAAATGCTTTCCATTTACATACGAGATCTCATAAATACAATTTTATATAATTACACAAATTAACGGTATATTTCTATCATCATTCTAAGTTCAGTAAAAAGTATTGGACTACAACCATATTTTTTTATTTGATACGTATATCTATATATTGTTATACACTTCTGGTACGGGAATGAATGGCAGGTTGTTTGATGTTTAGCTTTTGCTATTTGCTAATTTTGGTTCATCCTCATTTTATCTGTGTTGCTCCCAATTTTTATTTTCTCGTATTATCATCATATAATCAGTTTCCTTGTTGCGCTGTCGATCGTAAGTATAATGAGAAGAAAACTACATGTAATACAAAAATTATGGATTTGTTGAGTTACGGCTTGCAAGCTATGATATAGTTTGCAAAAAATATCAGTCTCTTCAAAGCAGTCAACGAAACTAGCAATGCGCTTGGCCGTGGCAAAATAATTGTCAAGAACAAGGAAACGAAAAACCATCCAACCGTAACACTGGAAAAAGGCATAACATGAATTTTATTGGCAAGAATTCTCGTTTATAAGAATATATAGTGGCGGTACAGTTCTGAACTTTTTTCAAGAAGTATATACGGGGGTTAAAACGGAAAAATATTTCTTTTGAGAAAGCGTTATTGATACGTTGGTATTGTGTATGATATCAGTATTAATTTCACTTAAATAAAGCTTCCAGATTTACACGTGTACTATGTACAGATTCCATGATTTAAATTTGGATTATTGGTTTCTACAGCTTTCGTTTGGATTGGGCAAAACGACGTTTCGGCGTATACAGGGTGAGTCGGGAGCGGCGGATCAAAGTCTATTATGAGTGTATTGTACACGTGAAAATAAAAATAGATCATCATCAGTCATTTCAATAATTTTGTTGTTCTGATATATTTCAGTATCAGTATAATTTAACGTTTATTTTCAAGTTTGTACGTTATTCTGCTAGAGAATGCCATACGCCTACTACAATGGCTGTAGTGAAGAATATCGACAACGGTTTTCACACCATCAAAATCCTGGTAAAAACGTATTCATCAGAGTTTTTGAAGCAATCGGGAGAGTAACAGACGCTCTTCGTAAATGTCTGTCAGTGGTAGTGTTTTTGATCAATTATTAAATTCATTTACTGAAAGAGTGTCTAGGGACATTCTCGGATTCACAAACCTCAATTTCTGTTAATTTAAGACTTTTGTAAAAATTTCGAAAATTTCTGAAATTTCGTTAAAACATTACAATACATATGTCTTCCACAGAATTTTCTTCCTTTTAGTTATATTACATCTAAGGAAGAAAATCGGCTTTTTCAAATTGTGTTTCTTCAACTCTCGCATTAGATAAGTGGTCACTTAATATGCTTAAAACCATATTTGTTCCTAATTGCTCCTAACGATGATATTGTGCTGTTTTCCCTTTTTTTTAGCCAAGTGGAACTTATCAAGTGGCGAAATGTTTCTTAGCCATTTTGATCATTTCAATTTGGATTTATTAGGAGAAATGAAAGTATATTTAACGTTTCAACAAATATGTGATTTACATCTCATCTAAAACGATAATAATGCGTGGAAGTTGTAGTTTCATCTCCTTTAGACTTTCTATTAATTTATCGTTCTTAATTTTATGACACATACACATATCCCTTTCCTACTTATAAAAAGTGCAAATACTACTGTCTAATTGATGAATTTTGAGCAAACGGGTACAAACTCCAATGATTAAACGTTTACCTTCAAATTTGTGAAATTTTTTTTTTGAAATATATAATCAATTGGAATGTATCATGGCATATGGTCCACCATTTGAATAGAAGCTGTTGTTTAATAATGTCATCATAATTACTCCAAAGTATCTTCAATTCGGCAGACTGGATTTTGTTTAGAAGATTCGTTTACTGCTTTATTAGAGGATTTTTAAGAGTCTCCTTTAACCCACGATTTGCATGCCATCTCTGCATAGGAATTATGCTAGTCCTCACTGTATTGTTCCAATTTTAGTATACATACATACATAACGCATAATCGGGTAAAAACTGCATAAACACATTGATAAATATTATTGCATTTTAATTGGAGGAATAGCTTAGGTTTGATTTTTCGTTATGGTTATCTCTATTACTAAATTAATACTAAAATGCTCGAAAACACCCACAAGGTAATGCATAAATTCATTCAGTGATATAGACAACTTTCACTTCTAATTTCAAACGTGCAGGTGGATCGATGATGTCGTTGAGATTTTTTTAAAATAAAACACTGCATGTACTTTTCTATTTTTCGATTCTTATAACTAACTAAAGTAGCCGCAGATAGCCTTTTCTGTTCTCTGTTGCCAACTGGTATGCTGCTGAAGCTATTGATGGTTGACAGGTTTAGTGAATTGATCGGATTTTGTCTGAACTAAAGAATCAATTTTAAATTGAAATCTATCGTACAAAAAAAATATTTGCATTACGAAATTCAGGTGAAAATGAAGTTGAAAGAGGGGGAAATGGTTTTAAATAGGATACAATACTTCTAGAATAATAAAACGAGATCTATGAGAACATCACTAAAGCTGGAATGGCGAAAGTTATTAAATTATTTTATCGAATTTTAGTAAATTTTAATAATTTAATAACATCCCAATAGATTAACAGCTATTACGCTCACTACTTTCAAACAAATAAAATGCTGCTGTAAATTGTAATGGAATTTTTATGTATGAAATAGAAGCAGAATTAGAAACATTTGTTTGTGGTTGGAGTAGGTACTATAAAGTGACCATGAAAACATCCAGTTTCAATATCCATCATTTGAAATCATAAGAACAACATTAATTTACGTACATATATAATTTTATTTTCGTGCTTGATCACTGATAATATCTTAACCTTCTCAGTTCCTTTTGTATGATTTCAGAAATTACCAATTGCGCAGTAATACGCATGACAAGAGGACGTTCTGTTTTCACTGAAGTATTCTTGGTTATCTTACTATTAATTGCATATATGTACTTAAAAATTTCAAAATTGACTAATGTTATTGGTAATTCAGCTAAAATATTTATCATATCCGCTGCTTGCAATGAAATCAGCCTTGCTTACTGTACGTAAACATACTAGCGATATCTATTACATTCTCGTAATCTGCTTTAAGCAGGAAAGCTGGATTTATGTTGTCATGCGCGATAATAACGGAAAAGATTATTCTGTACAAGCTTTTTCTTGTTCTTAATATATATGTACTTATGTACCTATTTAGGTTTTAGTAAGTTGTGAATAATTCTCCACCTACTTTTTTTTAAGGAGTTAAGGTTAATTTATATCAAAAAACATCGAATTAAGAAAAATGATATACTCACATTTAATATTTTTTATGTTCAATATATTGAAAATTTTCAGTGTTTCTAGATATTGATTGTTATAAATTACCAAAGGAGTATTATTACGAAGAAAATGGAACTCATCATACGGCATAGCAACAACAACCTAGAGACTAATCTTTTTGTGTAGAAGGGAACAATTTACTGAAATAGCAATTAACCAAAACAAGTTAGAAGTAAAAAATCCGAACACATCACTTCTTAGATTTCTGGGCACCACCCTCAGTAAATTTTTTAAATAAATACAAATTAAACAATATGTTACATCGCTATGCCACATGAACGTTTGTCCAATTTCATTTCCTTTTTCTTGAAATATGACAAAAAGATTCCAGGTAACCATTTCTACCTTTATTGCAAGTAATGTGGAGGATAAGTCCCCAATTATTTTCAATAATTTTTATCTTGAATATTTTGAACAAATAAGAACATTAACTCAAGAAGCAAAAGAAAACTAGAGAGGATTTGGAGGAAAAGGATTTGAAACATTAACGTAGAAAGAGAAGAAAACAGGATTTTAAGAAGCATTTAAGAAGAACACGCATTTACTGTAAGTAAAGTAAAACCATTTTTGTAAAAGCGTTGAAGGTAAAGAGAGGAGCTTGTGATTATTATTTAATTCGATTGTTCATCTATTAGAATGTATCAAATTATTCCAAATTTATTAAGTACTTTGTATAGTGCAGAGCGTGTCATACATTTTATATACTTTCTTATTGCTTAGTATATAACAAGCAGTATTTGTGAGTGTGTTTACTTTCACTGTATGTGCAAATTTACGAATTGAGGATAATGCCTGGCGATGCAATTCATGGAAACGAAAGCGAAAAGGAAGGGAAGGAGAAATAAGAGGAAAAACGCTGAAAACTTCTACTTGAACCTATACGACCTTACAAAGCACCCGTCCTCTCTTATGAAAAAAGTCAAGAATTTCAAATAAATCTCGAGAAAAGTTCCAAAGGCATATCCCTATGGAAAACATCCACTTAAAATTTTAATATGTTCCCTGCTTCGGCATCCAAGTTACCCCTAATTTGGTGAAAAATCAATAATTTCATTATTGTCGTGAGGAGGAATAATAGACGTAAGCGAAGAAAGAGGAATATTTCTCTCGTTCGGCTCGTTGTTAACTCCTATAACCTTCCTCTTGTACTTCGTTCTTCAATTCCTTTTCCGCCCACCTTTCGTTACGATCATGTTCTCATTAGAAGGCGAAATTCGTAACGGCCTACTAACGCGAAATTATACAAATACGTCAAAGTTAAATATTTTATTCTGCGCAGGCATAATGACGAATAAGGCTTAGAAGATAATAATAAAAAAGAGGAAAATAATACATTGAAGCAAATGAAGGAAACTGAGAATACTTCATATTACTGTATGTGGGAGATTGACACACAATTTAAAAGTAAACCAAAATTCTTCGTATTTAACACGTCAAAAAGTCAACAGTGGAAAGGTTTGCGAAAATAAGCGAAAAAGAAACTCCAGAATATGGGATCCCATAAAGAGGAATTTGCCAGTTTGTAATTATATTGCTTTATATTAATTTTATTAAATGTATTCTTTGTTGGTGTACATTTTACTAATCACATAAAGTTTTAAATATAAATGGAAACCGTGGTATTTATATCTTCATACTTGAAAATTGACCGGTGTTGCTATGTCTGCGGAATACTTTTCGATGTACAAACTAGGAGTATAGTTACCTTATTTTAATTATGAAGTAGACGTTTGCTGTAAGATGGAAACAATGGAAGAGGAGAATGGAAATATTTGACTTAAAAAAAAAATATTAAATTTATTACTGAGCTCCTATTAATGGAAATGGCAAACAAATTTCAAACAAACTTTGATACAGTTGTGTAGGTCTACTAAATTTGATTGATACGGAGCATATTTATTTAGGAAATAAATACCAACAAAGAAGATTTAAGAAGGAATATAAAATTTGAAGCAGATCAATGTTAGTAAAACAGGCGTTCGAAAAGGATTTTTGTATTTATACTTACCAAAATTAGCATGAGCAGAATAAATTCTTGGCCAATTATTTTATAATTGGACAGCATTTAATAAAATAAATTTTCAAATTAGCGATTGTTACAAATACAATGCATTTTCAAAAGAATGATCCAGGATGAAAAAACCAAAAATTAAAATAAATACGGCCGGGTGTCTCTCAATACCATGGAACCACCAGGAAGCTCTCGTGACGGTGATGAACTGGACGACAAATGTAAAAGTAAACAACTGAATGTTTATTTCCTGTCCGTGTAAACAACTTTTTCTGCGGATAGATATTCACCATTTTAAAACGCAGTATATTTTGCTCTTTTACAGAATGTGTAGTTTCTCTAGAAAAAATCGTACATAGGCTTATTTTAAACTAAAGAAGACAGCGTTGCAGCTTACAAATTAGTGCCTACCAATACAGAAAGGGTGAACAAATCACGGCATTTTATGTACGATGTACGACAATGCTTTTGTAGCTACTTTCACAATCTAGGAATTAATGGATGCCTACGAACAACTAGTGCTGAATTCCTTACTTTTTTGCTATTTTCTCTTATCACAGTTCATAATTAAAATAGTAACAATATTACTAACAATATTTAAATTCCAAGCATTGTCCACCATTAATCCATCGAATGAAATTCCGATCCATGACTTTTTTCCAAATCCACTGAAGCGGTATTTCGTTTTAACAAGATAAACGTATCCGTTTTCTATTAATGTCGCGCCAAAGGGAATTACAGCGTTTGTAATTGTACGCATAGCTGTCAATTTCCTGCATCATTCCACCTTAAAAACATTAATAATTTAATAACGCGAGTGGTTGGCGCCGTACACGCCACACACGTATTGAAAATTATTGCATACGTACATAAATGTTGCTTGGGTAGGTACGCGTTACTACACCAATTAAGACGAGCCCCGAGAATCTATTAATTGCATACAATAACAGCTCGCCTTTCGTATTAATTATAGATGTGACCGCATTAATAATAGTTAGTCAATGCAAATTCCATCAGAAACTGCGCTCGGCTTTAAGAATGTAGAGTGGGTATGATTTTTAAAGATAACAGTGCTAAGCAGCGATTACGTATACCCTAGAAAGATCTTAGGTGTATTTAAATTAATTGTGCTTTTTTGTTACTTTAGTTGTCCTTTATGTCGAAATACACAGATTAATTCAAGTGTTTTTATCACATTTCGTCGCTTCCTATACTAAACATATTCTTGCTTAAATCACTACTACGCTGTCTTACACCTTAGCAATCCCAAAGTTCAGCAGGTTAACACAAAATGTATTGTAACGAGTCTTCTATAAACTTGCTTGGGAAATTGAAATAGAAAACTAAATTAATGGAATCTGAAGAAAAATTTCACGTTATTATTAAAATTAAAACGAAAAGGAACAGCGTTTGAGTGGAAAATAGAACAGAAATGTCTTCTATACATAATAGTCCTTTTAACAATTAAATCCAAAGAAATCCTTTCGTAGCTCTTGTCCTAAGGATACTGCGAAATCTGCTACAAAAGTGATGCATTTTCTTAAAAACGTTTCCTAGTTTATAATTTTCTAATAGCAAATTTTTGTGGATTTATACCATTAGATGCTTGGCTGAAGCTGGAATTAGGTACACTTCTAAACATGCTCTTCTTTGTTTCTGGCTGCACTAACACTCACGTGTTTGTTTTACTTTAAAATTTCCTATATTGATATGCGTTCATTTCTACGATTGCTATGTTAATCTCATTGAGATGTCTCACAATAAAAAGGAAAAACTTAGCTGAAGATAGCTTTAGTTTGAAATATTTTCTATATTGATATACAGGGCGAATCTGGGAGAATGGAAAATATTTTGGGAGATTTGTAGGATCAAAATAAAAACAAATATATCCGTGAGTTATGAAATCATTGCTAACTACTCCTTTACGAGTTTCCCGTAAAAAGTAAGTGCTATTGTTTTTGACAAATTAATTTTGATAGATTGCTTTGACATAGTTACTTAATTTTTAGCTGGTCTGACATACTCCTATGATTGAAATTTCGTATATGTTGCCTGGAATATTCGCTCACTCACAGGGAATACGCAGATATACACTTAACGAATATCGATGCCATTTTCCAAACTTTTTCAAGATTGTTATCTGCTGTTCAGAAGACTAGTGTATTTCCAAGCGTAAGGAATATAAAAAGAGAAAGATTTGTTTTTTGAAACGAGGAGAATCTTCTTAATAATGCTGAAGAAAGCCCGAACGAAAGTACGAGAAACTTTGGAAATCACAGAAAGTTGTTTATAATATGTCAGGTCTCAAAATCTCAATTTTGTGAACGGACTCGCCAAAAGCCAATAATAAATAAATACATTTTGTTCAGTGACGAAACTTAATTCAATCGTGATGATATACATGTCACAATGATCACCGATGGTCAGTGGAAACCGTTACAACCTCGACTTACCACGAATATTTGTTGTGGCATAATTGGGGATCAGTTAAGAGGTCCACTTGTATTGGATGTGGCCTTACTTAAGAAGATTATTTAGCAGAAATTTTAGACGATTTTTTTCTTTCTCTAAATCTTCGGCAAGGATTATACTTCCAACATGATGCATTATTTTCCTGGACGACGGATCAGCAGAGGAGCTCCAATAAATTGGCCAGCAAAGTTTTTGGACTTAAACCCAATCGATTATTTTCCTTAGATTTAATACGCTATAAGAGAAGGCACAAGGAAAGCTTTACTTGAGCGCATCATCAATGCGTGTGCAGTAATAGGACTAAGTGTAGAAAGTTACCAGAAAATTACCTTAGCGCAGGTATTTATCATATCATCCTTGTACAAATTTATTTTTTTTTGTATTGAATTGGATTGCTGTTTTAGCTCGCCTAAGGATATACGGTACGCAAGAAACCGATCGAATTTTGTCGAATGTTGTATCTAATAACATATTTTCCATTCCTCTGCATTTACCATGCATATATTGTATATAGGTGGCGATATTATACATGTATGTACATGCCAAATAACAGAAATACTACTTACTATTATAACTCGCTTTACGTCTAACTTGACCTGCCATTAGTGATATACGTACTATTTTTCTGAACATTTAAAATTTCCATCTTTTCGTGAACAAATAAATCATTAGAAATGCAAATGTTTAAACGACTCGAAACTTGGGTCGGCAGGCGGAAACTTTTCTAAAGCTTCCGCGGTGCGCGTACAGCACTAAACAAATAATACATTAATATGTTTGTTGGGAGCCGGTTGGGAACGGCCGAGGTGTATTTTTGCAGCATCCATCACAATATCTGAGGCGAAACAAATTGAAATCCATCAGCGGCAGAGACGATGAGGCCCTACGCTCGTTTTCTCGGTTAGCAGGAGCGACATCTATTGTTGTATTAGATCTCGCAGGAGTGCAGGAGGCTGCTCACCCGTCGCAAAGAACTTCTTCATTTTCATATTTCCAGAATCGCCTATACCCCTACACGACCTTATATTATAATATTTTCTCTCTTCCCTCCGGTTTTCTTCTCATATTCCTCGGTCTCGTTTCAGTCGTTTCCCTTGCGTATATTATTGATCTTAATGACATATCTTCTTCCTTTTCTTCGCATCTCTGCGCCCGGTTTGCGCTACGCGAAGCCTAAACAAATATATAACCCACTTATCTTAAGTACTTTCACGATTATTTAGGTATTGCTTTATTTATAGCTGCTGTTCGCCGTAGCGTTATCATTTTATATTTTGTGTATGTATATGTGTATAAATGTGGTTTACGGAAGGAATATTCAACTGAGACACCAATTCAGCGGGATGTTAGTGCTAATCGAATAATTTAAGAAAGTTGAAAATAGACACGTGACGTTTTAATTCATTTACTGGAACTTAGTATTTATTTATTTACTTTCCATTCCAATTCAATTGTAGCTATCGCTGTGCGTATCAAATAAGAATGATATTCAATTGAATAGATGAATATAATGTGAAATTGATATTTAAATTACAAGATTGCATCTATTAGATTACATATTTTCTATTCTTTCGTTCTTTTAAGTACTATCTTTAGTTTATTTTTCACATAATATGGAAGGACTTTGTTTTATTTTGCTACACTGTTGTTTATTGAATTATATTATACGAACTTAAAAAAGTAACTCGCTTCAATATATTTATAGAATCGCCGAATGTCGAATGGATTTTATAGTAATGAGTAATTGTCTAAATACAATGCCAATCATATTTACGTACTGAACACATCCAGCTAAAATTGCAGGATACTTGCAAAGTAAAGGCATCCAAATAGAACAAAGCGTGTAAATTTACTGACCCTTTTTTTACATCAAAACATTTAGAAGGGTTCCTAGGCCTGAGAACCTGAAAAGCGAATTTTACTTTTGAAACTGGAGTTGTGACTGCTACATTGAGAAGTTCTTTAAAGTTCTCACCTGCGCGGTTTGTTTTTGGAAAACTTTGTATACAACGAATGAGGAATTTTTCTGAAGAAATTTTGTTAGAGAGCGATGGGATTTTCAAAAGGATATTTCACAACATATGTCTACCTTTATGTTTTCTAATAAGTGATATAAACCTTGAATTTTATTCAATTCATCGTTTTCACCCTTATTCTTAAAACAAAGCTGTCTTACGTTAAAATTTTAGGGTGAAAGAATTGAGGAGTTTTTATAGAGAAAAGTGTTGGCCCAGCACCCTTGTATTTTAAAAATACGAGCAATTTATATGAAGAATTACAACACGTTTATTTAATCTAACAAAATATATAGTTACCCAAAAATTATAGTTGGAACTTATATTAGATAATGTGTTGCTGTCGCATATTTTACTGTAAAATTTGTAATAAGCTGTTGAAATTCTTGCTGTAAAGCATTCTTATTTTAAAAATACAGCGGTTGCTTTACATGCAGGGGCATCCCAGTTGTAATTGCGAAATGTTGAGGTACAATAGAAGGATAAAGATAATAAGTGATAGGTCAGATGGCCTTTATCCAAGGAACAAATATCATTTTTCTGCAGTTATAACCTTCATTAATCTTTATTTTATCTAACTTTCGAACGGCAAAGCACAGCCTTATCTTGCAAACAGTTGAATGTGCGTTAGGTTTCATAAATTATATTTTGTGAAATATTGCTTAGAAATTCATTTATTCCACTTATGGCGTTTGCGTATGATATTAGCAGCCGATACGTATACTTTAAGCCGCAGTAAATTATCTATCGCGTATCTACTGCCATTGGTCTTCGCAATGCGCCAATGTGCTACAGTGTGATTAATTTCTATACCATGTCATCGTAAATTTTGTCCGTGTAAATATATGTATATGCTTAATAATAGGCCCGCGTACGTATGTACATATATCCCTGAAATGTGTGGTAAAAGGGCAATGTATCTATTGCGTATCTTTATTAACACCTTGTAATGTGCACTAATTGTAAGCTGTTATTATAGTGGTTATGGGTGTGATTAACTAAGGAACTGCTGAAGTATGGAATAAATAACTAAAAGGTTGTTGTGGAATTATAAAATTAAATAAAAACTAGTTCCTTTCCAATACACAGAAACAAGGTGAAATAAGAAATTTTTGAGTTGCCGTAAAAATTTATGATTGACATATTTTACTTTGCATTAATTTAACCGGGACGAACAGACTAAACTTGAGGAGCATATTGTACATATGAAAATAATGTATAAAAACTTTTTTCATATTTTTCCGATTTTTAATTGTTTTCAAGTGATGACGTACTTACAAATAAACTAAATTTCATGCAATATTTTTTTCGCATAGTTTGTTGAAAATTCTGATAAATATGTTTAAGGGCAGCTATAGCATTTCTATTTAAAAAATCATAAAGAAACATCATATTTGCATATTATAAATTTTAATAAGTGTGTGGCATTTTCTAACAAAACAAAGTGCAAACTCGAAAATAAATGTTAAATCACTGTCAAAATACACTGACACTGATACATGCCGACAAAATTATCGAAACGATTTTGCGCGAAACGATTGATTCAAATAGCCAGTACGTAATATGTGATAAGAATCAAAAAAAAAAATGTACAAAGTGGGCCAAATTCGATACTTTTAATAGGGAACTTATATTTCTACAGGAATTAGACAAAAACTGACCTAAGCTTGGGGAGCTCGATTTTAAAGAGAAATCGATTTTTTTAGGTCAGTTTTTGTCTAATTCCTGTAGAAATATAAGTTCCCTATTAAAAGTATTGAATTTGGCCCACCTTGTACCTGATTTTTTGTTTTACATGGTTAGTCAATACAAGGACCTTTTACAATAACGCTAGTTAACTCTTTCCAATTTCGCTAGAACATGAACATGAAAATAAAAATCAAACAAAAACATACTATTCTTTTATTTTCACGTATACAATACATTCTTGCAGTTTGGCCTGTTCCTTTCGACTCACCTTGTACATAATACAAAAATTCTGAAAGCTACATTACAGACTACTCGATACAGAACAATCGTACTCATACTACAGTTAGAATACATTATATATAAAGTGAATTCATTCTGGTTCGTGAGCAATAATTATCGCATAGAAAAGTGTTTTTTAATTAATTAAAAAAACATTCTTAAGTAATGAACGCATTTTTCAAGAAAAAGCTAACTGTTTCATTTTATGTGCGTAAGTTTCACTCGGTTTGAGTTGCGGACGGAAAAAATGGCTTTAATATCTGATACATACCTACAGTAATACTTCTACACCTCTTATTGAACAGTCTGCGACTATCCCCAATAATGAAATGTATTAAATTATATTAAAAGGTATTACATTTACCGTAGCTGGTAATATCCATTCTTTAGGTGTAGCTGATAAAATTGGATTGTAATTTATGTCGCTATAAAGTACACTCCAATTCTTACAAAAAATACTAAAATCATGTAAAGTGACAATAGCACACTTCATATAAAAACGACAAAAATTTTTTCATAAACTAAACAAAGAATTGAAAACATGATTAAAGCACACGCAATTTACAAAATTGATTGCAAAGGTTGTGGCGGTATATATATAGATCAAAGGCAACAACATTTACACAATAGAATCTATTCCCACAATAGTACGTTACAACAAACACCAATGCAATTGCCTTATCCTAAAATCACCATAACTTAGGTCACCATTTTGAATTTGAAAACATGAATTTTAGGCAACCATAAAGGGATTATTAAGGAAATGTTCAACTTAAAAAAAAAACAAAGATGCAATCAACCATAGAGAAGATATTAGTGCATTGAGTGCAATATACAATAATCTGATTGTTTGACCCAGATATCTGCATCACACAGAACAAAATACCATTAAATTTAAGTAACCTGGTTCACAAATTATCTTTTAAAAAATATACACAAGATTGTAAATTACGTGTGATATAAATAGAGTACATGTACCTTTCCTATCTACTATCGATGGAAAACAAATTATAAATACATCAAAGATAGATTGAAAAGAAATAGAAAATTAAAAAGAAAATAGAGAAACGACATATATGCATATCCAAAAATTCCCAGCAACCATTATAGACCTATTTCAGTCTTACCTGTACTTTCGAAGCTCCTCGAGACTGCCCTCCTATCGCGTTTTGTATCCTTCTTCGAAAAGAACAATATACTAGCCCACAACCAATTTGGTTCTCGCACGGACCGATCTACGATGGATGCTGTTATGGTAGTTTTAAGCTTTGTTTGGGACTCCCAAGAAGACGAGGAAGCTGCTATGATGCTGATGTGCGATCTATCCAAGGCGTTTGTTTGCGTACAGTGTGATATTCTACTTCAAAAAATAGAGCAGTATGGAATCTGTGGTCATATTTCACAATTGCTACGTTCCTGTTTTGAAAACCGCAAACAATTGATATATCTGAATGGAATTGGAAAACATCAAACATGGAGTGGCCCAGTGATCCCTTTTGGGTCTCCTGCTATTTTCTTTCTTCGTCAACGATCTCCCACAGCATATATCAAGTCAGGTTGTGCAATATGCTGATGACACCACACTTTTGTGCAGAGGTTTAAATGGTAAGCAACAGGAAGCAAAAAGTCGTGTGATGTTATCTGAAGTTATCTCATGGTTTGCGTCGAACAAACTCCTCCTTAATGAAGAGAAACCATTCAATTAGCTTTTACATCTAATCGAAATAGGACACCTTCGGGCGTCGAATTGGCAAAAATATTCTTGGACACTAGATTATCCTGGAGAGACAAAATAGACGTTTTCTCTAAAAAGCTTTCTTCTGCACTGTACGCCATACGGAGAATTCGCTAAATTACCAATAAAGAGACAGCACTGGTAGCATATCACGTAACTTTTCACTTTTCACAGCATTCCATTATGGGGTGGATTTGCGCATGCGAATAATATCAATCGAACAAGTAACGCCATTTGTAAGAAATAAGATTATGTCTCTTCCATCAGCCTATATCTATAAACAGCTAGTTTACGCAAGACTGCAGCTTTCATCCCTAAAGAAAAAGAGAGAAAGCATGTTTCTTCAGATGCGATCTAGACAACACGTATCCCTTCCTTACCATAGATTGGCAACAACTGCAGTGAAAACCAGGCTTTTGGAACCGTTGAACATGCTCCCCGCCTCGTGGATTGAAAAAGTATTCCCAAAATTCAAGACGCAAATAATTCAAGGGAAATAATAAACAAAAAAAGTTTACCAAGCAGTGAAAAAAAATTGTTTTAAAATATGTTAGAAATACTATTTAAAAGAACAACAAAATTGCTTTAATTTAACGACAATAAAATTGGATAGTAAGGAATATCGATGGCACAGAGAAACATACAGGTAAGCAACAAAATAAAAACTACTTAAACTAACTTACTAACTACTATGTTTAAACTAAATAAGTAATAAACATCCATCGTACTACATCAATAGCGATAATATGATTTTATTGTCTCCGTATAGATTGCTTGAAAAAGTTGGAAAGCATCCAACGAAACGTAGCGGTAGTGAAATATTAGAGAAAGGGGTTCGTTTTCCTTTCCTTGACACCTGACCTCTAAACCCAAAATTAACAAAACCACAGAAGAAATACTTGAAGGTCAAAAATAAAATCAAAAGCACGAAGCTAAGAAGAGTGTTTGTCTGAAATCACGAATACTTTTATATACTATTCGTACAACCGTCGAGAGGGTTTTGACATTTTGCTTATTAAATCGGATTTAACAATGCACTTGACTAACAAAAGAACATCTCAATGTATTACGGAGAACGGAAAAAGGGAAAAGCAGAAAAGCTAAAGTAATAGACCCATTCTGCAACAGATGAACCGACACTCATCCGGTAACAATAATCGTAATACCAATATAATGCCTATCGATACGTCAATAATGGCACTATCGACCGAACGTATACCCTTACGAATAATGTAACACGGGGCCCCTTTTTAACAAGTCACAACACCTCTTCACGTTAACAATGGCCCAGACCAAGACCTCCGCACACACAAACTCACCGCAAAGCCTAAAATCCATGTTAATATGTGTAATGCAGGACTTGGGAGTGATTTATACGGGCTTGTAGAAATTAATCATATTGTTAGCCAGATAATACGTTGTGTCTGGTTTCCCTAGATTTATTGCAAATATATCATATTAGTTTAATATATATATAAACGACTGGAATAAATCAAATTTAACGTATTTTCTTTACGGACGAACGGAATTTAAATATGACAGGAAATGATTCTAATGCAGAACCGACCATCTATATATATGTTTACGTATTAATCTCATTGACATGTCGCATTGAACGGTTGAATCTGGGGAATACGAAATTCTTTCAATCGTATGTATTCCTATATTTAGAGAATCTTTTCCTTTATGTAATACTTCTATGAAGTGCTTTACGTTTTTCTTATGATGTTACGCATTGAAAAAGTAAAAAAAAACAGGCGTACATCCAATTAGTAATAGTATTTCAACTATCTTACTATAGAGGCACATGCTCTAAAAGAGATATTCATCATCGCTATAATAATTCATGGATAGGAAGATGCATATTCGATGCCATAAATTTATATCTCCACTTTCTCACAGAAAGATATATAATATCGAGGTAATAAATTCTCTTACGTTGAATACTGTGTATCCCTAACCTAGGGTACTACAGTATTTTTTTATAAACATTAAAGTAATTACGAAATTAACTTGGAATTTAAAATAGTAGTTCAGTACCTCGGAAATTCAGAATTTAGTGAAACTTGGGTCTTATTGGACTATATAAAGCACAGGTTCCCATTTATGTTTAAAAATCGAGCGTTTCTCGTTATTTATTTCCTATTAGATGTTCATAAAATTATATAGAGCATTAGCATTTGTACTATCACTGAACTGGATGCAGTTAAAGCTTAATGAGTATCGCCACGCTTATTGTATAAAGAACACTTCTTCTAGATAAGAATTTAATTGTTCATGGTTTGGATTTACAACGACGCCCTCTACACGCAAATCACAAGGTGCAGTTAGATCATTTGGAAGCTTTCTATATCATTCCTATGGAATGAATGATTATCACTTGAAAGTTACAGCATTTGCTTTTATAGAAGTCGTAAAACCAAAATTGGATGAGTATGGGGCGAAAAATATGTTACCTCGACAAAGGTCCCTCTAATTTAAAATTACACCCATGTTATAGATTAGCGTAGGTGCAAAAAGAGTTAAATATACTACACAGTCAGTTTCTGCTGTATTAGTATCATTGGGCAATGGCACAAATGCCTTTAGTCACTGCGACCTTAATAGATCTATTACAACAAAATGCCCTTGTATGTGTCAGAGTAGGTGAAGGCTCTTAATAAACCCTAATCTTGCTTTAGGATCTTCATTCTTTAGTTCAGTAGATGTCAGGAATGGTTTACTGAAATGTTGTTGTCGAGTGCCACTGATGGCAACATATTTGCATAGAATGTGTTCTGCTGTCTCCAGATCTTCTAGGCATAGAGAACAGATTTGATTTTCAGCTTTTCCTAGATTGAATAGGTGATATTTTAGGGCTGCTGCCAGAAATTCCGCCAGTAATCTAAAGTTATCTTTGCTTAACGATAGTACTATTTGTGCCTGATATGAATGCTTTCGCCTGTTTTTGTCTTGGAATATTTTCCCAGTACGAGGTCCTCCCATGTTCTAATTACTTGTTTTATGTGGTTCTCTTGTAGGTCACAGAAGAGGTTAGGACCGATGAAGGGCATATTCACTGCTTCTCTAGCCAACTTGTTTCCCTTTTCCCTTCGATCTTTTGATACCTTGGGACCCATCGCAAAGTAACGTGGTTTTTGTGTCCAAATTGCCTTAAATTGTGAAAGTTTATTTTAAGTAATATTCTGCGATTTGTATCTATAACGTCCTTTTTTTCTAGTTGCACAAGTGATTATTTAAACACAGCTAATTTTTATAATTATACCTTTCAGAGCATATCCCGTCAAATCGCAGACGTTAACAAAGTTGGAAAAAGTTTAGTGTTGGAGGGGTGCACCGAAGTAGTTGGCTGAACGCACTACACATGGAATTGCTAACAATTACCTTTGGTGCTTCAAATTATAACATTACAGTTTATACTGAACATTGGACCGCGCGGTTTTTTGTTGTTAGATTTTTATTGTTCTAATCTTTTAAAGGAATTTGTTCCTATCAGTATAGATGTATGTGTATATACTAATAACCGCTAAAAAAACAATCGATATGATTTAATTTTTAGGTGTTTATGGATTTCGCATATGGAAATCGTTTATTTTCTGACTTTGCAATACTTTAAAGAATTATGATGTTGATCCGATCATCTTTAGCAAAGCAACCACATTATTAATTTGCAATCATTAATGCACGTAGCTATCGAAATCTATCATTTGTACATATATGTTTAGCTTAAAAGCGGTTACATGGAAAATAGGTCGTTTCGTCCATTCTGCTCAGTTTACTTTTGGTAACAGCGATAGCGACTGTTTCCCTCATTGTGCTATATGTAGCAAGCTGGCTTTTATTAAACTTTCAAGATGTAATTAATTTTTGTATTCTCAACCAATTTATGTAACCTATTATTACCGTGACGAATACATTTATAGCACGTGGATATGCACACTTTTGAAAACTCAAGAAATATGCAATAGAAGATATGAAGTGTATTGTTTTACAGATTAACGTATACCTACATATATGTAATGGTCAATAGGTCTATGTATATCAATGTTTTGTTTAGGGTTTAAACAATATAGGCGAATACTACGTATAGTGATGAATATAATCGCAATCAGATACACAGCCCCTTGTACATTGTCGTGTGACGTCTTTTAAGCGACGGTTTAGTGTATCTCCATAGCTCTCTAAAGATGACAAATGCTCATATGTATCGATAATTAGTATGAATAACTAATACGAAATAATTAACGGAAAGCTGAGAAAGCCGTGATTTTCAAATACCGATTTTGTCGTCTAAAACTATTTTTCAGCAGAAACGGATATGGGTATTTTACATAGACCTAGAAGAATCAACTTTGATTCTATATTTCCGTGTTGGGTACCATTTTTTGTTGGCTGTACAGAACGTCACACCTATAATACCGCTTTGCTATTCTTGAACAGTTTCACAGGTATTGATATTTAAGACGTTTTAAAATCGTCATTCACGAATGGTCTCGCCCGTCAGACGAGTCCCCAAAGATATATCGGGCGATTCATCTGATTGTGTATGGTGACATCGGATAGATTGCTCATCTTGCTTATTGAGTTATACGTTTTCAATCAAAGTATCCAAAGCGCAAATCCAACATCGGCCAATCTATCAAGTTTTCATCGATTTGACAAATTATCATGCTCTGGTTTGTTTAAATAACCGTGTTTAGAAAAACTCTATAAATCCCAAAATTGCATGGCCCGCAGTAATAACTTTAATTTCTGAGGGTTATGATCTAAACTAAAATATAAAAGTGAATTACAATAACGTTTTTGGCAAACTATAGGTTCACTTTAGATTTTTCTAATATGCTGATCAAAACAGCAAATCAAAACAGATTGGTCCCAGGGGTGTTCTTTTTTCCAGTACTTCAGCTTCCCTGGTTGAGCTGCGTATTAACACGCAAATTCATTGCTGAAGTATAATAAAAAAAGCCAAAACTTTTAAAGATTTAAGCAATTTGTATAAGTTCGTGCATCTATTTCTAAATTTTTATAATACATTAAGTTTACGAATGATTTGAAAAACTTTTATAGGCTTCTGAATGAGGTATCAATTATTAAAATTTTAACTTCCATATAATGCATATTTCACACATCAAAAAGCGTGGCTTGTTTGTAAAATATACAAAAATAATGCTAATGTAGTATTGAGGGAATTAGCATCCATACTCGGGTTTTGTCGCTACATTCTAGACGGTTTAACTGTATCTCTAGATGGAGCCAGAAGATATGCAGCTTGACATTTCGATGGGTAGTAATTCAGGCTGAGAGGCAGGGAGGCACTCGGAGCAACGGTGATGAGGTAGGATACGCAGAATATGTCCGTTGGGTAGTGCTTTCTCTCCTCATGTTGCTTTGGCGTGGATTATCAACGCAGTGAACTATATTAGCATTATCTTTGGTTAATGCATAATTCGATTTAATCAAGTAGAACCAATTTTAGAAACTTAAATTAAAGATTATGGAAATGAAAAATCATGAGCGAAATTCAAGTGAGATAAACAATAACCCCATAGCGTTGTACTGTACACAACAACAACTGTACACAAAAGATAAAATAAAAATAATTCTTTGAAATTAAATTTATTTACATACTGTCTCTTAGTTAGATTTCCATAGTGTCTCTTGCGAAACATCCTGCATATATTTATGGATATAACGTCTATTCAGACTTCCGTGTTTTGCATACAAAATTCAACTGTCAAATCTGTTTATATCCGTAACTTAAGCAATCATTCCTTATTTACCTCTCGATGCAGGAGACGAGGGGGCATTTGAAGCACCAACAAAAGGCTATTATTTAACGTACACGCCGTTTGTTGATCCACCTCCTCCTATCTCCATCACTAGTCTCCGGTTCGATTAAACTAAACAGAAAAACCTTTTACTTGGTGGTGCGGGCTTCAATCAAGAACATGAATACTTCTGTACCGTATTGCAGCCAACATCCAGCTATGGAACAATGAGACTGTTTGTGTGTGTATTACCGTGCATGTGTGCTTCTGTGTGTAATGTGTACGCATTCGACGTGTACAACGGATGAACGCAAAGATACGACATCGAAACTGGTAAACGAACAAAACAAAATAATATATGATTGTTCATAAACAAGGAATCCCAACATGTATTCGAACGAAGGAGAGAAGGAGAGCTAGGGACAATTGAAACCCGATGGGATGCGAGAAGAGAATAGAACCCCGAGAAAGATGGCGGTGCATATTGGGAGTAAATAATCATCACATATGTGAAGATCTGCAGAGCTATGCGTATTATTATTAGGACAATATCCTACCAAACAAACAAAAAATAGGTTTTCTTATATCCTTCAAACTATTCTTACTTCTTATATTATACTATATTACTTCTGTTTTAGTGTCTTTGTTTTAAAGAGCGATAATTTGTAAAAGTGAAGTATGGAACTAGATTTCTAGGAACTATTTTATTTGGTTATTTATTTATCGTCTAAAAAGTCCAACAGCAGACCGCCTATAGGGCTTAATTTGTAGGCCGACGGATCTGAAGAGACCTAAGCCATAGTGTAGATACAAACATTCCCACTGACTCTGTGTATTTTTCTGCATGCAAAAGGAGTAAAACAAAACGCTACGAAATAATAACAGGAACAGATGGAAATCTACATTTATTTTATGTAAGTATCTCATCTTCTCTCTCTCACAGAATTTCACAGATGTTAATGAAATTCAACTAGATTGCTGGAAATTTAAGTAATACGTTAGTTCTAGCTCTAGTAGCCTTAATAGTTGCGGAAAAAACGTATGTTGTGTGGAGGAACATGAAAGTCAATTGTTTCCAATTAAATCTAGTCAAAGGTTTGTACTATAGTGTTCTCGCCGATCAGACAAAGCTAGCAGGTTGTACTTACACAGCAAAGAGGATTTATCAACGTGTCGTTCAGGATATTATTTTAAATCGTAAATATTTTAGAGACTTCGTTCGGATATGTTCAATTTCTGAGTGTTGATAAGTATAATAGGGAAGCCAAACGACAGATGCATCCTCCAAGCAACTTCACACCAACGTGTAATATAAGGCCTTGATTGCAGCGATGTTGGCAAAGCTACCAACAAATATGTGATTACTAAAGGAAAGGTGAAAGTTAAACACCACGCCAAGATACTTGATTGTAAAAACTTTTGAAATCGATTGGTATCCGATAGTAGTGAATAGGCGTGGTATATTTGGAGTATATAACGGGCGGAACATTTATCATTGTTTAAAGGGATTTTGTTTAGTTTGCACCGGTCGTTAATTGTGGATACGTTAATATAAATGGTTAAGTCGTCACCATAAATAAGCCGCTGGCATTATAGGTCCAACAGCAAATCATTTAAGTAGATGTTAAAAAAATAGGCGACCTAGATTTTAGCTTTCTGGTACACCTTAAAGATATTAAATACTTTGATGAGAATCTATTATGCGTACGCCATTGGACATTTTGGCAAAGTTTGTTACAATGCTTATTGGCCTGTAGTTATTAATAAGCGAATCGTTATCTTTTTTGAGAATAGAAATAATTTTACTGATTTTCCTAAGATCCGGGAAGGTTGAGGTCTTGATAATTAACCTAAATATTATGGACAAGAGATAGGCAAATGCTTTGGCATAACTGTGTGCAAGAAAGACTGGTAGAACGTCATCACCTGCAGGGTGCTCCCCAAGACTTTTTCTTCGATGATGTACTTGATATCAAAGGATGGTTAATATGTAAATGGTCTTGGCAATGCTAGTTGTAAAGATTTTGGAAAATTTATTAGCAAAGACATCAACTATAACTTGTGGCTGGGAAAATTCCTCTCCTTTTAGGAGCATATGTCCAGGCGTCCTGCTATGAGTTCGCTTGTTATTAATATATGACCGACCAGTATCCGCATAACTTCTGTAGAGATATAGATGGACTGACAATGAGTATAGATGAATTTATGATCAAAGCAATTTAACTTCTTTTATTTTTCCACCTCCGTTATTCGTTCTTAATCAAAATATTCATACGCGAAGTTTTTAGTTTTGGTTTGGTTCTTATATCATTTTAATGTAACAACTTGTCTCACATACAGTGTACTACTACTACATGGTTTATTCGGCTTGCAATAATTTCTAAAATGAATTTCAAGGTTAACTTAAATTGGCTTTAATGCAGGAATAAGTATTAAATTCTTTATAACAATCTTTCATTTCGTTAACTTAGTTCTACAATTTTTGTATTATAACATCACTTGAAACCTTGAAATATTCGATGCTCACAATCATTGCTTAACTTGCAAAATTGACACAATAATGATGACTCCAGTGAGCTTTTCTATTTTTGTAACTTTAACATACAGGTATTCATGTAC
>LR737385.1:13386199-13567789 GCA_902655005.2 Marronus borbonicus | reverse complement strand
TATAGGTACCCGTATTCAGCAACTCTCTCTCAGCAAGTTACTATACTTACCAATAAATTATGAATAAAACATTATATGTGCAATTTAGTAAAGAAGAAGCAAGCAATAATTTTATCAAAATAACCTCAGAAGCAGCGAAATTATACGCTTAACAGCATCTTTTGAATATACCTACATACATCCCAAATTTACGAACGTTTAATAGTATATACTACGCTTTTCTATAAAATACAAAAGGTTTATACTTGGCCATCCAGACGGATACCGATTAACTTTTATGATACTAATAATTGCAGCTATTTAGATACGTGAAATTGAAAATTTGAACACAGCGCATAATTTCATTGCTTCGCCGTTACTACACCTCTCATAAACAAAATGTTATGGCAGGAAAATTAATGAATAATCAGCACTTCATGATTATGTTTCTGAACTCGCGTTTCCTACAGGTGCTATTCGAAGAAGAAGATTCTATAATGATGATGATAATTGTTGCTAGTTACTTAGTTTTGCATTATACACTTCCGTTGGATTAAATACTTTATCACTTTCGGATACATGGAACATTTACATATGTAAAGATGTAGTTATTGGTGTAGACTCCAAGCTGTTATCTCCTATCATTCATTATAATTGAAGTTTTCTTATAACTCAGCAAAAGCAACAACTGTTAAGTTCAACAACTTCATGTGTGCTACAAACAGTTGCCTGACCATTGACCATTTAGTTGAGGCGGTTTTATATTAGAAATTTCTCCAACAAGCATATATTTCTGCGTATTATTTAGAGTTTGGACCAGCAAACGTCCGTGTGGGACCACATGTGGCATTGCTTTGCTTCTTTTATAACACGACATGCAGTAGAGGCGAAGGGCATCTTTGTTATTACTTGTATCTTTAGCATTTTGGTGAACTTTTTTTACTTTTAGTTTCTAGAGATTTTTCCACCAGAATATCGGTCAAGATGGCAATCAGTCCCTCCCTTTTCCCTCTATTATTCTGCATCCTCTTTCCAGCTTTTCATGTTTCGGTGTGATGTTTGTTAGAATGCAGACTGGCGTAGTTGAAGGCCCCGGAATGGCAGGACCTAAAGCTGTCTGGGTTTGAGTGCTTGTTAGATTAGATTTGATTACTTTCCGAGGTAGTTTTTGACTTATCCCACTGCGACCTTTTCAGATTTATTGTGGTTCCTCTCTCATTAGATCAATTATATTAGCTCTGCTTTCTTTGCTAGAATTAGCAGTCTTGTTTGTGATCCCTTTACGTAGATTTCGGCCTTTAGTTATTCTGAGTCCATTTCTGAGAACCGTAGTTCTGCCAACCCTATACATTTACACAGCACATGGACGGCAGTCTCTTCTTCCACCTGACAGTTTGAGTGCTTATAGTTTCTCTTTGGTTTCGACGGTTTACATCTGGGGGTGCCATACTTCTCTCTGTTTTCCCTTTGTAATTACACATCGCTTAGAGTAATTCCATCACTCCACATAAATAAATAAAAACTATAAAAATATGTGATATGTTAAGATTAATGTACGATACGGTGGGTTGGTGTTAGTGTTGTGTTATATTCCAATATCTCATTTATTTCCAAAGGTATTTTTTAATACGTAATGTTATAGTCAAACACAAAAGGTTAATGCAGCAAGACTGTTACTCCTTTCTTCTTCCTACATCGTTCAGGAAACTTGATATACATACAAGTATGTATTTAACTACGTACATACATATGTCTCATACCTTCTATCTAACGAAAACGCAAAGGAAGTAAAATCGTGTTTAAAACAAATTGCGCTCTAACCAGCACCAAGTTTTTCTCGCTCCTCAAACATAAATTCTCGCGACTTCTTAAATACAAAGAGTTCAACATCAAAGGGTTTGTTACTAACGATTATTATGCTAGATGCCAAGTGATCAACTCCAACTCGAGATAAAACGGAATCTTACGGCGTCGCTCTGTGGCTCAACGTACTGCGTATTTTTAGCCAAAACGTTTGTACCGGAATCTTTTTAAATTATCTATAAAGGTTCTGCGGCGTACTTGCATTTGAGGCACTAATTTTTGCGACGTGTATTTAATATATTTGTAGAAACATTGAAAGAATTTTTGCAATTTCGGATAAGTATTATGGTGAATTTTCAAGAAATATAAAAAAATTAATACTATTTCTTTATTATTTCAGCTAAAATCAATTCCAATGGAAGATACAGCAAATGCAGATATAGTTGTAATATATTGTAGTGACCGTATTATTGAAAAGTGTATCTACTTATGTTTGAAATTGAAGTTATTTTTCATTTTTTAATTATTTTTCAGTCGATTTTCCCATATATTAATTTTTTGTCCTTGCTGTACACATGACAGTAGCCATTTGTAGGCTGTGGTCACTCTTTTTATTAATTTAATTTAATAAATTTACAACTAGTTTAGAGATTACATAATTCAGTGTATTTACGTTTCCTTGTATGTGCAATTTTCATTATATTTTTAGTAAGGTTGTAAATGTTTCAAGTATCGCGTATTTACACAATATTTACATCACATAATAGACGAACCACGTCGAGCCGTTGAAATGTTTTTATTGGAAAATAAGCTCGTATATGTAATAAGGATATTGAGAGAGAATTACTTAAATAAGAGTACTAGCATTTTGAAGTTTTATTCTCTCTAATTTAGGAGGTTTAAACTTGATTGCTGAATATTGACAATTTATTGAGTTTTGGAATTTATTGAATGGAATGTAAACAAACGGATTATGCCAGGATATACAGAATGAGTTGGGAGGAACGAACTAAACTCCAGTGTTTGTATTGTATTGTGCACCTGAAAATAATGTAAAAAAAAGTACATGTACTTTTATTTGTGTTCAAGTTAGTGTGATTGCAAATAAACAAAATCTCACACATTAACATTTTTTTAATCGTACGCATCAATCTCTCGTTTCCCGAGTGTCGAGCTTTACCTTGTAAGCTGCGTTTTTGAACCAGCTCCGCAAACAATAGATTATTGGTTTGAAGTTTGGAGATCCTCAAAGCCAACTAATAGGGCCACCGCGACCAATCCAAAGCCGTGATAACTTATCGTCTAATGTCGGCTTGGCTTAATGAGCGAAATGTGCAGAACTCCATCATGCTGATAATGGCATTCTGATAGGTAATACTCTCTTGTGGGGCAATTCTACAAAATGAAAGGACCAATTAAATAACTATTGATCATACATTTACCGAAAACTTGTGCTGAAAACTAGGGTTTCGTTTGACCATATTAAAGAATATCGAGTATTATTACGACGACATTATTTATCACTTGATAAAATTCCATACGCTTGAAATAATCTTCCGCTTGTAGGTGCTGTATGATGTCGATATGCTCGTGTAGTGGTCTACTCTTTTTCGTGGGCTGGTCGTTGCGTCTTCTTCTACTTCAGAATATTTGGACAAATATAAATTCAGTATGATTGATAACTTGGTATCGCATATAAACTGCCTCAACTGAATAGATATAAATAATAGTATGTAGTAGTAGTAATCCTAGACTGAGGACTCCTCATGCTTTAGTTAAGTTGCACATTTACTAAAATTTGCGTTCGGAATTTCAGATGTATTTTACTACAACATTGTAACTTTATAGTAGGTGTTTGTTATCTGCATAATTAACTTATATTATAATAAATTACGTTCATTTAAATGCTATTAATAATCACTATCGAATATATTATCATATTAAGCCTAACACTGTTTCTTCTCCACACGATATCCTTGGTTCTGGTTACCGAATACATTAGTCAACTCCCTATTAGAGACATCACCAAATATGAAACGCGCGTTCATAGCAGTACTTTTATAAAACGAGTTAACCATACTATATGTGAAACAGCTGCATTTCTTGAAATATGTAAATGGGTAGCTAATATATATATACAATGTTGTGCATGTAATTAATGACAATTCTGGCAAAATTGTTTTTAAATCTTGTGCATTTGAGATATTGAAAGATATGTTAAAAATAGTTTAACGTAATAAGGAAACAGAAATTGTTTTTTTTTTTTATCAAAATATGAGTAGATTCTCAACAGGATTTTAGCAAATGGAAAGTTTAATTCAATTGATTGAAAGTGATGGCGCAGTGCTTACCCTGCTGGGCTATCAGTCAGATGTTCTATGATCACAGGCGTAGTAACAACTCATAGTCGGCCGATGCCCCTTGTAATTGGCGAAAACTGTTGGAATAGGTAAGGGCAGGAATTATTGTATATATAAGTTTTAAATTAATTAAATATGTTATTCCTAAAGTTTGAATGTTTATAAAATGGTGGCTGGTAACACTAATGAGTGCAGTCCACAATCAAGACAGATTCATAGATTAATAGATAAAGGGTATCAGCATTTCCTGTAATAATTGAATTTCACCACAATTTAGAGGAGAATTCAAGAAATATTAATGCAGTAACATATATAGCGTGTCCATCTAGTGCATAGGCGGAAGATAATTTCTGCCCTGAATAATTGCAAGTGAGAGAGAAGAGGTACATAATATAAGATTATACTCATGTACGCGGTACTGTTTTTGGAGATTAGTGACATAAACTGTGAGGTAAGCAGCAATGTAAGTAGCCAGAAACATGTCCGTTGCCGGGAGTAATTCCATGAATACCATATGCTATATTAGCATTATGTTACTCAGAGTAGAAATGCTTTTAAAAACTTCCTAGTATAGGAGTTGATTTTTAAATTTGGATGTTGCTGCTATTACTTCAACATTATTATGCCTTTGTCAGTGGTTACGTCGGGAAGATTCGTCCGTTTAAGAAGAATGCGTGTATGTTTACATAAACGTTTAAGTTTTTAGTAAATTATCTCTATATTCTTCACTGGATGAATTTCTTTAAAAAATGCGTAATGTGGACACTAAATAAAATATTATTCACAAAGTTTCAACAATTGCTGGCCGATAATAAGGTCACTTATAGGATGTTTGATTAGTAACGCCTTACGGTAGGTAATAGTGTTTTCTGGAAGTGTAGCCTCGTAAGCATATGTACGCGTTTGGATCCATACACTAAAAGTATTTTACAATATTCTGGGTGTTCCGGTAAAACGTGGAATTTTTTTTCTTGAATACATTTTACATTGATACATATTTTGATCCGTGAATGTGGAAAGATGGACCTATATTTCTCAAGATCCCTCCTTGGCTGTGTTCGAAAGATTAATTTATTTTTTGGGAATAGAAGTAAAGAAACTGAATATCGTTGTAATGAATTTGTCTAAAGAAGGCGGGGTTTGCTCAATGATTGTTTTGAGCATTTGTTGCAACATATTTAAAAGAACAAGAAATACCTATTGCTTCGTATAGTATTGAAAAATGCACTAACATACGGAGTGTTCAATTTAAGAAAAGAATTTTCATATGCTACGTGTTACTGAAAGCCCTTGCAATAAAATACAATACAAAAAGTTTTAGTCACTGTACTTAACTTACTTAAATTGTTTGGAAAAGTAATATCCTACAACAAAGGTTAACTAAATAAACAAGTAATGCCTTTAAGTTCTCTCAATGCATACGCAAAGATATTCCGCATAATAACAAATTCGTGGAAAACCATGATCGCTAGAATTAAGTGCAAATATGTTTAATGTGTCTCCTGGCGTCCAACAACAAACCGATATATCTTCAAGTTTGTGCTTGTTTAGATAAAAGCTCTTTTCCAAATGGTTGTTACACGCTTAGAGTTCGAGTTCTTCGGTGAAGTTTAGACATTCCTATATAGCGACATGGGCTAAGATAACACTGCTTCCAATTAAAACGCACCGTGTTTAGTGTTATTTTATATAATGCTCGACCGTATACATTTAAAAACTCCTGGAGGAACGTTCACATGCGCTAGGAAGAAGAAATTCTGAATTATTTCCCCTATTTTGTGTCGCTATCTGGACGCGTTTGGTCATATTATTAAGATAAGTACAAAGTATTTACCGGAGCTGCATAATTTATTAAGTGGTTTCCCTTGCACAGCACCTACCGTTCGATAAGGTTGTAGCGTACAGTGTACGTTCAAAAATAGCAAACCTTATTAGGCAAAATTTATTTCCCCACTCAAAGGATCCAAAGCCTTACTATATTTCATATGGGGTGTTGATATGTATTAATGTAAGCAAATAGCAATTACGCAAATTTGGAAACATTGTTAAATTGCGATAAAGTGTTAATGATAGAGTTTAATGGAATTACAAAGCAGTGTGACAATAATGTTAAATTTAATTAGCGAGTTAGAAAAATGTAAATAGCATGTTAACATCATTGTAGGTGCTGCCACATTTTTCTGTCTCAATTATAATAAATAACAACATTAAAACATAACTGTTTTAAAAATTAACCTAATTAATCCTAATTCGTTAGTAGCACGCAGGCAAATACTTTCAATGCATGTACAGGATGAGTTAATGCCTTGACAAAGTTCATTTATTCTCCAAACAGAGATAACATTGGCGTTTGATATGTTAATTCATTTTCGACCCTTACTATTGGAACATAGCTTATTATTGGAAATATAGAATAGCTTTAAATTTGGCTAAGTTGCTAAATTTTGTGCTTCACGAAGAGGAAATGCACCTGGGATAAATGACGTTCGATAAGACGAAAAAGCTCATTTCCTTCTATTATTTGTAGCAGCTGTGTTTGCATTCGCAAGGTTACTTTTGATCTTCTGTCTAATGGTCTACTCCAAATTTTACATGACATTCCGGTTCTTTCTGGCCATTATCATCTTTCTTATTTCTCATCGACACCGCATGCATCGTCAGAAAGAGTTTTTTGTTCCGATTCCAACTATGTGTAACATGTCGGCCAGCTTCATTATATTATGCTTTAATTGAGGAAGAACACACTTTAAATAAGCTAGCTATAAAATTTGAATCTCTCAAATATTTCATTTATAGATGATTAGTATGTAAAAATGACGTACACCAACGAAGAGAAACCAGATGTGTTAAGTAACTTTTATTCATTCAACAATACAATGTAACAATAGTGAGTACAAGATATTTACATTTGTATCCAAAACGGCAACTCAGGTCGTAAAATTTTTCCAGATGTTCATATAAACTTGGACGACAATGGATCGTTTACCAAGCCTTATTTATGTTTAACAGGAATTTAATTGAAGCCAACGGGATACTTTACAAATGGTAAATTGAAGGCCTGTTTTGCAAATGTTCCACCTTGTTCGTCACAGTAAATAAAAATAACAATAACAGTAATAATAATAATAGAAAACAAAACAGTGAATCAAGAATTACAGCGTTGCGAATGTTCAAGTTATTAACAACTGTCCTGTGCTCTATGGTTCTTCTAGGAACTATATCGAAGGCTTTCTGGACGATATCTCCTTTCTTTTCGCTGATATTCGACATTCTTCTATTACTAATGGACAATAACTGAAGTAAACAACATATAAGTATCGGCAACCTCCGCACCACACAAGTTTAATTAATTATATAATAATTAATCCGGGATGGCCGTTTCGAGGGCACCAATGGTCCTCGATATTTATGTGTTGTTACTATGATACTACGCCACAGTCCTTGCTATCATTATTAATAACTGAAACGTTTGACAGTTTTAAATATCAAATACTTTTGTCAATATAGCGTCTATAAGAAATGAGAAAGTTGATGATGGTCAGAAAGAACCGAAGCATCATATAAAAATTTGGAGTACGCCATTAGAAAAAAGTTCGAAAGTGGCCTTGAAAATATCTTTAGTTTTTCTCTGCAAGGCCCTGGAGATAAAAGAAGAAACTCTTTTCATTTATTTGTCATTTGTCACAGCTCCATTTTCTCTTCGGGTTCATAACAAACACTAAATTTAGTAACTTTTTTGCAATAAATTCAAAACCAATTCTTCCCATGGTGGGGATCGAAAATGAATCACCTGTATAATAATTATCAATGCATAACCTAAAAATATTCATAACACCCATACATTAAACTAATTTTGCATTCTGCACCATATTCTGAATATTTTTTATTGTGGGTGTGTTAACCAATTTAAAAAAAAAATCTGTTTCGCAGGTGTTTAAGAAAGTTTCTTATATTTCATGACACTGTTGATTAAAGACTGCCCTGTGACAAGCAGCTAAACTGGTCTGCCGTGATAGACTGTTAGAGTGTTCTAACTAAATTGCTGAAGTGGACAAAATTCGATCATCAATAACGCCGCGTATATCCTTACGGATTTGTGATAATGCATGAGTTTTAGTAAGAGGCTCCATTTCATTGTTAATAAAAAAAAAACAGGGAAATAATGAACCTCTTCTGGATGTTTTCTGAGATGAACAGCTGATAAAAATAGCTACAATAACGCACTGCAAAGCCAGATTTTAATTATAACTACATAGCACAAGGGGATTCTAAGTGCGCAAATGTTAGTGAAGTGCCTGCATAATTTGGGTTATTATCTTTCTAAACTTACTTTTACTCTGTTCAAATATTTTACAAATAGGTACTTTGTATTTCGAACTGCGAACTGATACTCACTAAAAGTGAAATTTATGAAAAACCTTACCTTGAAGTAAGTAGTTACTTTTCAAACAGACTTTGTGTGGTTATAGTAACCGCTTGCTTTCTAAAAACAATATAAAAAAACTTATGACATAAGCAAGGGCTTGGATAAGGTATTAACGTCCCCTCTCTACCAACATATCTAGTAAGCTGTCTTCCACTTCTATTCCTTTCTATTTTTGAAGGCGACGTAGTAAAATCGAAGTGGAAAGATTTTGCTGAATTTCTTTAGCTAACCAGTAATTTATCACTATAAGTTAGTATTCTATAAGTAGGTTTGCTAGAGTCGCTCGTATTTTATTTAGTTTAATACGAACAGTAGAAAATGAAAATGGGTGTTAGCACATTATCTCTTACCGTTAATAATGTGGCCAACAGCATTCAATAAGTGAAGCATTTTGCTACCATTTTAATACCTGATCGAATAAATTTCATGGTCGCAAGCGCAGAAGTATCTAACTTGACAATCCTATAAAGGTAAGTGTCCCCGTTATTATGGGACTAACAAGCAATACCTAATTCCCGAACAATTCCAACGTATTGAGCATTTGGGAAAACCTCTGGAAACGGAAAAATAACACGAGCTACATAATTTACAATTATATCGATATTGAAGAAGCAATTCAGGTCTGTTATGCTTAGTATACTTATTTAATGCGCTAGGAAATGTGATTATTCCCGTGAGCCATTGCCTCGTTTCAAGACTAGTGCATGTATATTTTCACGAAATAATACAATTACATACTGTGCTACCACGCTGTATAACAATATAAGAATGCCCATTTGTACGTAGGCAATAGTTTGTTAAGCATACTTTATGTCGGGCTGCTACATTGACACAAATGGAACTAAATTATATAGTTATCGGATTCCTGTTAGATTCGACTTCATTTCTGGACTTGTAGGATTAAGATAAAGCATATTTTTGAGTACACAATTGCTTTAAATTGAGTTTAGTACGTTCAAATATCGGAATGGATTTCAAATGTCAGAACATGAAACAGATTTATCATTTTAATTCTTACCATAGAATATCTAGGTACCAATTATTCGAATATATTCTAAAAATGTTAAGCCACTTAATAAGTAGTATACACACACACAAATTTATTTTTTAATTGTAGCATCGGCATTGTGTTTGATGAATGATCGTTGAGCTTAAAAATAGAATGTTTAGAAATGGTAACAAATTCTTTAATTAGTATTCGTTTACATAGTATCGAATTAGCATCATCTTATTTGATAGGTTATACTTGGTTTTTCCCTTCAAACACAACTGAAGTGTGTTGGAACACGAAAGGAGCAAGTACCAACTTTTAGTTGATTAAAATACTGTAAGAGGCAGCAAGTATTATCCTGCGTGCGCCTGTGTGCTAATTGCAGCAAATAAACTCGTTTTTGGCATGATAATTAACTTGGACATCTTCAAAGTTAGATGACACTTCAAAAAATCATCAGTAGCTATCTTATTGTAATGTTTTGCGAAGGAGAAAAGTTGACAAAAGTTTAGAAGTCTGTGATATCTCGAAATTAAAGATGAAATTTAAGCGAACGATTATCAATTGCTGAAATTACACTTTGATAAACTTACCTGCAGGTTGATTTTATATTAATTTGAACGTTTTGGGAAAAGAGAAGATCGAGTTATAAAGGAGTCATCGTACCGTTTCATCATTATCATTGCTGGCTGGATTTACAATATCTTTCTAACTCTGGCTCCTTAGATAATAAGCCAAAAAAGAAGATTTTGCTTTAGAAATCGAGCTTTCAACCAATAGTGAGAGTTTTACTTTGGGTAGGCAGATAAACTATCACTAAACGTGATATGTGGGTAGCACTGATGACGATTAGCCTCTCAGAACTCCAAAGTGCAGTTTTGGCACTTTTTCTGAATTGATAGATTTAAGTTGTTGCGCTTTTAATTTTAAATAGCCCGCATTTTGAAACCGAGACTTCCCAAACTCCAAACATCTTTAAATGTTAACCAACCAAGAGAGAGGCAGTAAAGTTTGAAGAAATAAATCGGGTGTAATAATCTTCTGCACTAATGCGCTAATAATGATGAAAGATATGATTAATTTTAGCATTCATTTACAGCTAACGGCGACTTACAATTAGATGTTACATATTTTATGACAACTCTTAAGATATTGATATATTAGTTTAAAATACGAGGACGCTAATACGTTTGTGAAATGTATGCTATACATGCTTGCTTATAGAAAGTAGAGATTTAAAATACGTCACTATTATTAAACGGTATAGCTGTGAAACGGACCGTAGCAGAAATGATGAAGATTGATGGACCGCGCCCTGACCGGCTCGAAATAACTCGAGCCCATGTCAAGTGACTTTACGAACAATTTACGTTACACATGTGCCACTTGTTTTCTTCTCCACGGTCTTCCGTTCCTTCATCCGCGTATGTGAATAGATATATACATGCATATTTGTGAATGCGCAACATTGTTTCTAATGATCAGCCTCTAATGCACTCGTTGCTCCGGGGAAGAGGAAACTATAAGTGCGTACTTTGTCTACGTTCTCGGACTGAGCCTTGATTATTATTTAAGCGTGGGGTTTAGAAAAAATAATGAAATTAGACGTTTCACTACAATTTATCATTCTAATATGCATAGTTCAAGTTACGGAAACGCTACTACGATTGAAGATATTGTATTACTGCCTTGTTAAAGGTTCTTTTTCATGCATTTGTACAGAAAAATATATCTGCGTCAAGGAAAGACTCCTTGTTGATTACATTTTGGAATTTTTTAGAATATTTTAAGGAACTTCGTGTTACTGCTATGACACTTTAAATTTGACCATATGTCACTGTGTTGAATTTATTAATTTGACCATTTTCAAGTAGTTGAATTTCTTTCTTTTTCAAATGGAATACCTCGTATATCTTTTTACCCCATGAATATTTAAAATCCCTTTGATTCCTGTAACACACTTCTTGTACCTAAAGTTTTGAGTTATATGTAGTTTCCAACTAAATTTAATACGCTGTAACGTTTAACAAAAAATTGAAAATCTAATTAAATGCTAAATTTTGTATTACTGTCAAGTTATCTGCAAATAATTATTTTTCTCTGTATTTGCTTTTCTCATATTTTTATTCTTATCTGTTATTTATCTTTCATTATTTATCCCGTCCTATTTATTAATTGTCTCTTCTTTAAGATAATTGTTTTGTAAAATGATTTTTTCTAAAGAAGAGGTGATTAACGATATGTATCACTGGAAACTTTGCGAAATTGTATAAAGATACCTCAATCATAGATATCTTCAAGGTTTACTGTTGATAGAAATATAAGATATATATTCCATTTTCGTTCAAAAATGAAGAAAGAGTTTTAGAAGATCCAAACATTAGTGTACGAGCTATGAGTAAAAAATTTCGAGATCCGCGAAACACCAACGTTAAGGATACAAATTTCATCCGTATAAAGTACAATTACACCAAGAGTGGCTACCAGTAAATCGCTACAATTACATATAGTTTTCTCAGAGGATATTTTCGACCAGACAGATTCAAACCCAGGTTCTCTTGAATAATATACTGTTATGAGATTTTCCTACTCACCTTACAAAGTGTTTTATTTTGATATTTGTTCGCATTTAGATGGCCCCTTCAAATCTTTTTTCTTTGTCTTACATAAACAACAAAAAAGTATCTGCATACTCCACACCACACAGAAGTTTAATTGATTAATCAGGGACAGCTGTTTCGAGGATGTGTCGATCATTATTTGTAATCGAAGACCGAATGATGTGAGAAAAGGACTCTAATTGTAACATGCCTGTTCTACTCCTATCCTCCAGAAAAAATATTATTTAAAGAACCGCTTTTGTACTTGTACTTTAGGAAGCCCAGATTTTAAGTAGTAAGTAAGAAGTTTTGATTGAAAGTTGCTTCTTAAAAATAAAATTTATTAATTTTTCATCCATTCGTATAACAGAAATATTTTTTCAAATATTCAAAAAAAAATGTATTTGACTCTTGAAAAACTACTATTTCCTCAAGGTAAAGGATTTTGCTTCGAATGAAAGAAACCTTTCTGTCAGGGCACTGTTATTTACATGCAGTCATGAAATTAGAGTCATTTTGATGGTAAACAAAATATTTTCAATGGATTTCAATCACGGCAAGAATGTGCGATTTCACATGATAAACTGAGAATCTGGATTGAAAAATGAAGGGAGATGGAATAAACTAATTTCGACAACAAAACTTATTTTTAACGTTCCTCGATAAAAGTATTAAAGTTACAAATTAATATCAAACCATTTCAACAAAAACCTCAAAAATTCCGTTAAGTAACTCCATTTCCACTTTTTAAAACTAAAATTATTATCCACGGAACAAGATTTGAAGAAAGAGATATTTGATTTTAAAGAACGAATACCGAAGTACTTTTATTTTCCTGAAGAACCTCAGTATGTAGGTATCGATTGGCTCTAGGTCAGCAAAATTGGTTAAGCGTTGGTTGATAATCGGGAAATGATAAAAAAACTACACCTAGCAATAAACACTTGAGTGACATAAGCAAGTCGATGTTGAACATCAGTTGCCAAGCATTGCAATCATGTGACGTCAGGGTCGACAGACAACACTGAGCTAATTTTTCAGAGAATATAAAAGTCGGTGCACGACAAAAGTAGATAGGTAAGTATGCGGGAACGTTATCAGCGAATGTTCAGCTAAAAGTACAATTTCACGTAATGCCGACATCGCCGCCAACGTTGAGTCGCTAGTTTCTCAAGTAGCACTGTAATAACATTTATGTAGGTCTACCATCTACCAGTAACAACACAAACCGTATTTAACTTGCCTGCTACGAATAAAGGAAGTGTTGTTGGGGTTGCAGGACAAATATCTCACAGTATATCTTTTATATTCTGTACGAGCATTAATTACTTAAAAAAATGATTTTAAGGCTTACCAAGGGAAGGTATTTTCAATTGCTTCATGAATTTTGCAGTTTTTTCAAGAGCTTGCAGCACGTCGTTTAGGAAACTTTTATGATAACTGGCTGTAATCTTTAAACATTATATCGCGAGGTAGGTATTATCTACCATGCTTATATATATTGAGAAATCATTTCCAGTACGTACGCAGCAGAGAACTCGTAATCTAACAGGATATTTAAATGCACACAGTTTACATTATTAATCACTTCTAAATACACCAATAATGCAATCTTATCTTCGTTAATGATAGGTCTACGTCGAAGTGTCGACAAGAATTCTTTCTTTTACCAGTAAAATAATCACTCCTAAATATGTGTAAAGTTTAATTTACAGCGTCTTTTTCTGCATCGTTAAGTATAAGATATTGTAGTTAGTGTTACGTGCTATAGACTGTGCTTATCTAAATTTACTTCAACAGCTTACGAAGTTCGTATTAGAAAATATTAGATAGATAATCTATATGCTTTCCTCATTACCGCTGGAATTTCATTAGGGTACTTTGCATGGGTTGCATGTCATGGAAGACGCAGCCTGAATGAAGTAATTGCGTAAAATATCCTTCGCGTATGGTAGATTGATAGATTAAAATAAGAAATTGCGATTTTAGTTTATTGAACAGTGATGAATTTTACTACTAATACAAAAATCCCATTAGCCGATAATGCAATCGATACATCAATGTAAAAATACGAGAGCTTCAAAGAATTAAAATAAAATGGAGTATTTGTTTTCCATTTGGCTCATCATTCGCTTTTTCTTTTTTTTTCAAATGATGAAAAGTTCCTAATAATTATTTATAGTTTATACAAATGTACTTGGCACTAATACAGGTTGTAGAATAAAATGGTGATGTAAAGTTGTAAGTTAATACCCTCAGTACGAAAGGCCTCTGTTTCCCTATAATATGGTGGAGTTGAAGCTAAGCTTACACCATATAGCGTGTCCACAGATTTAATGAAAGAACTACGTCTGCACCTTCAAACTGGATATATTCTTGATATTTACCGTTTGTGTGCTTTAACATTACTTTCTAAGTTCCTTCTTGTTAGCTCTTGTTAGAAATTATTGACAACATCGTTAAATCTGTAAATATCTGCTCTGTGATGAACTTCATGATACCTGGTTAAATTAATACGTAACTTTGTAGATTAAATCATGAACCGACAGTTTGCATTAATATGAGTTATCATCGTGTAGTACTGATTTGCTACCGATCCAACGTTAGGTAAAATATTAATAGTTAAAAAGAAATTCTTGAGATCTGTCCAGAAACCATAACAGAAAAAAGAGATATAACGACATTTTATTCATATGCGTCGAACACTCACTACGTTTATTAATTCCAGGCAAAGCACATACAAAAAATAAAGTTCCAATGCCGACAAAATGATTTCCGGGCCATTTTTCCTTTACTGTCACTTGAATACCAATTTATAAAATTTGAACATAACACAAATGTTATATGTAAACAGTTGGATATTGTCATTTTCAGAAGGGCAGATTTGAGTAAAATATCCCACTCAAAAAATCCTCGCAATTAAAAAAATGCAGCTTCCAGAAGACCGATAACTTTCGAAACCAAACTTAATGACCCATAAACCATAGTGTGATAGATGATAACAATAAGAGGTTGAGATTTGAAATTTTAGTAAATTTTGCTCGCTGAATCGTTGTTCTTTTTCTATTCTCCAGCGGCTTATATAGCCGTGAGGTTTCCCTTCCCCCGGGTTTGAAGTTTTAAAAAATAAGCTTAAACTTTCGAATGAAAAGAGTCTCAAAACTATTTTTTAATACAACTTCTTGGTTTCCTCGTTTTTATCAAAGTGGTTTTGCAAAAAAAAAAAATTCCAAGATATTTAGGAAAACGTGTATTGTAACACAATTTACTACAAAAAAAGCCCCGGGCAATGTTTATGTGTTTTTTTAATGCCCGCTAACTTTGGAGATATTCAAGTTAGTCATTACCACTAGGAAATAATCCAGCATTGCTGAAACATTGAATTTTTCCGTTTTAAATAATAGAGTAGAGATTTGAATTGCTCCACTAATGAAAATTGTGCTTGTTTGGCAGCCCATTTCTTGTAAATTTAGCTTCATTTGTCCAGATAAAATAACCACATTAATGTAATTCGTAAGAATTATATTTTTGAACTTTCGCGTATGTGTATCGTAATTGGTCATTAGAGGAGGGAAGAGAAGTTAGAGCATTATACCTTCTTAGTTCAAATAGTGAAGACGTGTATGGCTGTCATTAATGTCGCAAGCAAATTCAAGTGCGGTGGTATTTAAATCTTGTATGAAGTTGAGATTTGATTATTCAAAAGAACGCGGGGTTTTTCTTACGGGACAGGTTACCAAGGAGGACGCGTTAACGATAAATTTTGAGGTTAGTGAATTTTTGTAAAACGCTATTATTTGCATTTTTTTTAAGCTGTCGAAGAGTCTAGGTCCCGAAACAACAACCGTGAAAATGTACCTTTCCTTGTTTATCCTCCTTGTGTAACATGTATGTGTGTGTGTATAAAATACTCGATAAAATCATCTTCCATCCCTATGTCCTCTTCGATATTTTTTTAATGTTATGTCCTCTTCGATCTTTTTCTGGATGTTTTTTTGACCCCTTTCATTTTTTTTTATTTTGAATTTGTTTTTAAGCTCTTTTAATGTCGTTTTGTAGGTTAAATATCTTAAATGTTCATTCTTAAATTTATTTCTAAATACTCTTTTCAAAATCTAGTTTTTTTTTAAATTATTTTTTGTAATACCAGTGCAAAGAGTTTCAAATTTTTTGGGTCGGGCCTTTCTTTTCCTGTGTATTATAACGATTATGAATTTTAACGACTATATTCCAACGTAGGTGGTGCTCTGCATAATTTTGTTTTTGACCAAAAATGCTACTAAACGGTAAGTTCTTTTTTTTGAGAATAAAATTGTAGTATAGATCAACAATGTGCCAAAATGAAAATAAAAATAAAATAATGATAAAACGGACTGTGGCGTAGTATGATAAGCAACACATCGGATTAATTATAATATAATTAATTAAACTTGTGTGGTACAGAGGTTGCCAATGTGTTGTTTACCATAAAAATAACATGTTATTCAAATTGTGCATATATGTCGAAATTTAATACAAAGCAACAGTGTGTGTGAGTGCAGGTTCTTCACCCAGTGGCTCTACAATAATATTATAACAAATACATAAATACCGCTGCGGAAGCCTTATTCTGGGAAATATCAAATTATTAGTAGTTGGAAATTTTCCGATTATCGCTATATAAGATAAACCTATAGTTGGGTAGGAATCATATTTAACACTAAGAACTACATTTCAATATGTAGGAAAAGATTTGTCCAACAACACAAAATTATTGGCACACAAATTTAACTAATTAGTTTAGAACAGTGATTTCGAAGATGTGTGTATCAACCGCATGATCGATAATGAGGATCCATGCATCATCGAAATAGCTGTTTCGGAACATTTAATTAAACTTGTGTGATGCAGAGTCTGCTGATATTTTAATGTTGTTTACTCTACTACCCCACAGTCCTTGCTATCAGGAAAAGTTTTGTTAAAGAATGAAGTCGTAAAAGCACAATCCCTTAGGTCCTAAATATGTTCAGCTATTAAGTCTGTAAAATTGAAGCATTACTATTTATATACATAGCTATAATATTTAAAAAGCAATTATTTTCTATGCAAACATTTTGACTTCTTTCCATTTCTCCAATCAGAATCATTCGAATCCAGTCACATATCCTACTCCAATTGGTGTCTAAAGGTTAAGTTTCCTAACAAAACCAAATACTGAGAGAAATGAAGAAGAAAGATGATCCAAATCTTACGAATCTAGAGGTTTGAACTGTCTCTTTTCTCTATTTACTTCAATATGAATTACACGGTCAATATGAATTATTTAAATCGATTTGTTTCTACGTGCTATGCCTGCATGCCGAGCTGCATGTTTCTAATTTTCACATCGCCAGAAGAATAACTTTATCTACATGTGCTTACACGAATAAATTTTTAAGGCTATTAAAACTTCACACGTTTTGAGAATGTTTCTAGTTTTCCTAAATAAACAATTATTGCCTCAGCATATTGATCTAATAACTAACCTTCAAAACAAGACATGGGCATTAAAACGAAGGAACAGCAGATAATTAAAGTTAATAAATAACATTATTCTTTCGTAAAATCCAATGACCAGTATGCTGGATGTTTTTTTTCTGATTTCTGAAGGTGATAAATTTCTTCATGATGAATAATTCCAAGTTTTAGTTTGCTTTTAAAATGTTCTTTATATGAAGTTATCTACAAAGGTTGAGAATATTAAATACGTGGAAATAACCAGCCGCTTAATCGTTTGATTTATTGAGCGACTTTTAATCAATTTACATTCTATTAATAAACATTCAAAAAGGGTTAAAGCCTTTCCAGTCGATTATAAATTACGCTTTCCAAAAAAATTATTAATGGTAAAAGCAGTTTATCCTGTCTATTACTCTTTTTTGCTTGATTACTCTATACTTGGAAATTCAGCTTATTTGGTCTTCATTTTATAGAAACATTAACATTAAAACGACAGCAATATTTTAACGGCTGTCAAGTTTTAGTTGGCGATAATTAAGTAAAATCTAGATGCCGTTCGTCTTCTATCAGTCAAAAATATATACGCTTGTATAGGTATTATAACATACATGTTGAAGGTGGCAGCTGATAGATTCCGTCACAGCAGCTGCTTCGGAAGACCGTGGGAGCACCACCTGTGCGCCACCACTCAATGAAGAATACACCCGCGGCAAATTAATGTCTCGAAGAAGGCTACACACAATTAGAATTCTATAGCACCTTCACCTGATCGTACCTACTTCTCTTCCTTTGTGGTTTCTTGATTGCGCCCTTAAACGCATGTGAGCGCTAGTAATGAGTTGGTATTCGATTTGATAAAATAAAATTCGGTGTTAAAACTGACAAAATGAATTTCTCCTTCTTCTTCTCTGAATTCCTTATCGAGCAACGGTTGTTGTTTCCTCAGAGTGAACATGTGCAAGTCGTAAAATTGTAATGTTCATTTATATGTATATTACCATGGTTCGAAATTTTTTTATCATTGGTGATTTTTATGCGACTACCACTATAACGACTTAATCAAGCGCGTTTATTGAAGACAGTTAACTTTTCTTCAACCGAAGGAGGAACATAAATGAAAACTTTGCATGGTTTCTTGGTAGAAAGATAGATGGCTAAAATAAGTTACATATCTGGGTTGGGAATTTGGCTATAAATCAAGCTTCATGTTAAATGTGAAAGACGAGAAAACAAATGTAAATTTTAATCACTGCAATTTGGAAGAATTATCACGAAATGACATATTGTTGGTTCTTCGTCTTTTATGTCTAGAGTTTTACAAATAAGTGCTTTAGAACTTGATTTCGATATGTTATTACATACTGGTAAATAGATAGGTAAGGTTTAATGCAGTTGTAGTCTTTCATAAAAAATTCCAGGTTTATTCCAGGATTTCATCACAGTTAGAGGGATCGAAGGAAATGAGGGCGCCGATTAACAGTCCGAGAAAACAGCAGCCTTTCATAAACCTCTATTGTGGGCTACGAAAGAGCCACCTGAAACAGAAAATTGGGAAATGGGAGGAAAATCACACGCTGGCAAGACGTGCCAGGCCAAATCAGGCGAAGGGATTCATATCAAGAACAGCAAAGATGTGCTGTTTTTCAGCAAAGGTCATGTCAAATTACTGGCGGGGTTATTGTCAGATCATGTAAATACATCCGAAAAAGCTGAATTCTGTCGTCCATTTTAAAAACACATGTAAATTCCAAACGGCTATTAAATTTAAGGAAGGCCCTAAGGTATAATTGAAGCCATTAATGCCATGAGGTCATAATAATAGTACTGATGCACTTGTTCTTAATACGAGAGAACAAAATATTCAGTTTCAAACTTGCAACAGGTCAACGGCAGGCATTGTATGATCTCAAAATAAACAAATCAATACATGAATGTATTATACAATTATTAAAATTTGGCAAAATTAGTAATGTAATGTCATGAACGCAATTCCTTAGTACGTCTACGCCTATGTTCTCTGCAAAGGAAAGCCAACTTATTGTAATTTATATTACCCATGAACCCAAAGAATTGAATCAACTTCAAAATACACTACTTAATAAAAGTTGGTTTATTTCAAAGAAATGATTAAATATTTGCTTAATTTCACGTAATTATAAACTAAACCTTTATATATACTGTTCAGGTAGAACTTACTGAAATACTTTTGATAGGAATTTCGACAAGCGCTACAACCCGCAATTATTTCGTCAATGGTAAAAAGCACGACTGAACGTATTTAATAGGAATGAATACTACCAGCACACCGTGTAATTTACTTTTGGTATTTTTATAATTGTAAAGAGAAAAAGTTAAGAGAAGAAAAAATTCGTTGTAAAACAAGAACAAAAGATTAAACCTGTAAATTGATGTTAAAACTGTACTTTCGTTTCTCTATAACTTTGTGGTCACGGTAAACTTCACACAACGTGACACGAGATCAAAAAGCATTTAACTATGTTACGTAATGATGTTATAATATATCTATTACATTTATTAAAACTGAAGCAGCACGATAGTTGATCACGATACCGTGGAATTAAAAAAAAATGTTTCAGAAGCAACAAAAAAGACAAGAAAAGAATTTAACAAGAAGTTTAATTGAAACGTCAGTTACGATGTCGACATTTAGACAATTGTCGAATTACGTCGGGTTGCGATTAGCGAAGAAAATAAAAAGTACGAAGTCTAAGAGAAAAAGTACAATGGCGACGGCGATTAAACCAGCAATCGATGGAAGACGGAGATATGTACACTAGCTGTGCGGACAAAGATAGAGATAAACAAAAGGGACGAAGATAGCTAACAATGATATACGGAAGCTATAGTAGGTCTCCGTTTCATTTGTGTCACAATAAACGCCGAATTTACGAGACAAGTTGAACATTCATAAGCGATATATCAAGATACGACTCGGCCAGTTGCCACAGTTATGACAGCTATGAGCTAGTTGACTGGTTTACATTGTTGCAGCGTGTGTTTCATGTGATTGCACCTTTCTTTCCTTTTCTTTTCAGCTGGTTGCGTGCACATAGGCTGTTTATTCTGTACAGATATCTAAAAAAATACATTTGGTGTTGCACAGCTTCAAAAGTATGTATGTCCTTACATTTAGTGCAGTTTAATTAGAGGAATATATAAAAGGATTTTCTGTCTACGAATGGCAGGTGCAATAAAACATTTTTGCAAAAGCTGCTAATTAATGAGACTAACAACGTAGCAGTATTCGTTTCCTAGATTTAAGTTTCGTATTTAGTTCAGTTTGATATAACGTATAGTTTAATAAGAAGAACATTGACGCCTGATATAAGCATGCAACGAACTGAGGTGCAAAACTGCGGCAGATACATCAAATATTTGGAAATAAACCACGACTTAATATATGAATCCGTAAAGCACAGTTTATGAACTATTAGAATGTTATTGCGTTACTGCGTTTAACAAATTTTAACAAACTGGATAAATGTAAGTTGTACATGTACTATCTTCTTCAAATTAAGTACGAACCGAAATTACACAAATCTTCGATTAATTATAATCGAAGCTACGTTTACTGCACTGTTTAGCGATGCGTAATTCCGTATTTTGAGTACGTGCTATTATTATTTTACGTTCTTTTTATTATTATTATATTATATTATATTAATAACCATATTTTCCGACTTACAAACCACACGGATTGAAATAGAACATTTTTGTGTTCTGTCTTTGGCAACTGCTTTTCCATCGAAGGTGTTGGAAATAAATATAGTAGATTAGGAATTAACTCGTATGGTTCCTCATCTGTGATATCTACTAATAAATGAAATCGGCATTGGGATAGATATGCTACAATCTAGGCGTCCTAATATAATTTACCTTTTTATGGAAGTATGTTTGTTATCTCAAGAAACAGTATTAATGCGTAACTAGTACCTGGGGGAGTAACCCAATTATGCAACCGGACACGTTTATAAAACCGAAGTTGTGACAGGTCTCTTCATAAAAATAATTCAAATTAAGTTTCAGATTATATTTGCAAAAACTACCAGAGAAGCACTGCATATTCTAATTATTCATTTGTTTTGAGAACTAGTGACTTACTTGTTGACGTTTAGGGACGCCCAAGCACGTTAATTTGATAATAATATTGAGATATTAGAGGGATGTAAAAAATTTGAGAAATCCACATTTTTAAATATAGTCTTGTTTCCTACTATTACTCATGTTCCAAACGCCTTTGTTGCATATAAAAAAAAATAAAAGTTAAAATAAATGTAGCAGCTTTTATAAGTTTTAAAAGTCAAGATTTCATTTTATATTTCATTTCAAAGCGATTTTTCCGTTCAAACGTTTTGACTTTGTTAAATTTTCCTTTGTCTGCGTGTTTACTTCTATCAAAAAAGGCACCAATCCAACGCTTTTAGTTTCATATCCTGGTGTCTGACATAATTGTCTACCTTGATTCCCATGTCGGCTTGAAATTTGATATGCAACGGAGGGTTAATGTTATTAGCGCCGTATGGATTGGCGTTCATCGAAGTACGGTCCGAGAACCTACGTTAGAGTGACTCAGTTTCTCTCCCATTTTCAATTCCTCAGCGACTCATATAGCGTGGTCGCCTCTTCTTGTCCTTGGCGTTTTATTATGTAAATTCATCTCCAGGTAAAGAGAATCCCAGAGGAACAGCAATATCAAGCGCTTTCGCTTTATTTTATTCAGGTATAAAAACATATGAAATAAATTCTATTGTATCTTTGTTATAAGTTGTCAAGGATGGTAATAAATGTACCTACACATTGTACAGTTGCTGATATTCGCAACGATAGATCGCGAACTTCAGCGGTAGGTACTTTAATAGAAAACAAATCGTAGACGATTGAAAATTTAATTGTAGGAATATGCAATATTGCCTATTCGACACGTGTTAGTCTTGACAAATGCTAGCGGAAATAAAGGAGAATTGGATACTTTCAGCTAAGAAGCAATTTGATTTTTGCTTTAATAGCCCCACGAATCTCATCTATCAGGCAATCATTTTATTGGAAATGCCCGTAATAATATAAATTTCGTTTGCGTCTTTCGGAAAAGGTATGTGTTGTTATTGCTGACGATAATACTTAATGTAAATTAACTCGTTTAAAACGTAGATCTGTCTGGATTAGCAAAACAGATTTTGTTTTCCCAACATTAAGCGTAGCATTACTATACTCCAAACATTTATTTCTAATCCTGGCATTAGTGATAAGTCTGCTGTATGTGACTTATAGTTTGGGAGCTGATGGTAGAAATCTTTAAGTAATTGCACGGTAAAAGTTGAAGAGGGTAAAGGATTGAGTAAAATAAGCGATATGAGAACTTTATACTTCTAACGTATTGCTGCAATATCAAATCGCGTCCGCCTTGTTGTTGTATTAAATTAGCCTAGTTCAAAAAATAAGTTAATGTAGGTAATAGCAGACATTGTTGAAATACCTGATACAGCATGAATATGGAGGTGTTATTTTCGTCAAAATTGTGGAAGTGGCTCAAGGTGAGCCCTCAATTGAAATTCATGCAATAAACTTTCAAAAAACGTAGATCATCTTCATGTTCCAGTCGTTTCTGGAAAGGGTTATAATAGTCGTCGAAAGATAGTGCGAGAATTCTGTCAATTTTGAGGTTAGAAAGATGAAAATTATTATTTAGGCTTGAAGTTAGAAATAAATAAAAAATACTATGTTAGTGTTTTTGGAGAATTTTGGGGTAAAATCAATGGTTGAAATTTGTATCGGAATTTTAAAATATTTGAAATCGATAACACGAAAGGTCGTATACAAACTCCTGGCTTGAATAATTCATAATTTTTAGAAAACCAGTTCTTAAGAGGGTAAATTAGGGATGGACAATGTTGCATGAGCAGGTTCCGAATTCGATGGTCTCTCTTTCGTTCGTAATAAGAAGCCTGAATAGCGAAGTTCGTCTTTCTTAATTAAAAAATTGCGAGACTCCCAACTATTTTACACCCTTAAGGGTTAAATTTTCAAAAATTAATGTGTGTCTACGCACAAAAGCAATCTACTATCCAAATTTCGTGTTTGTGATTGCGCTAGTTTCGGCTCTGTGTTGATGTGCCTGACAATCAGGGCTCCTCTCTTCATAAAATTAATATATGAGTAGTGACGAACATTCTAATGTTTTTAAAACTTCAGATAAAGAATCCACCACAACAGATAGTGAAGATAAAAGTGAGTTAGAAAATACGAATATTTGTTTTTGGAATTATACATTTAATCAGAAACCTCCATGCCTGTCTACTTCTTTATGTTTTTCTAGAGATTCTGCTTAAGATTATGTCTACGCACAAATTCTCAGAAACTAACACTGCCTTCGTTTAGTTCAATAATCCGGCTACGTTCAAGGGGTTAATTGCCTGTAAGATGCACGTTCTCGTCTGTGAGGCATCACCCACCATCGCTTGAAACATACTGCACGCATTTTAAAAATTTTTGTATTGGATTGTTTTGTATTGCAACTATCTGATTGCAACAAGTGTTCCTGAAAACACCTGTGCGTAGCATCTGGTTTTTGTAAATGCTGGAAAACAAACTAGACCAATGCAATATGATAAACAATCGTTTAAATTGATCTTCAGAAATACATTTATAACATTTTAACGAAGCACAATTTGGGGGTGGTGCATTTTTAATGGCATCCAGTGTAGTTTACATCTATATAATTTAGAAAAAATGAGGGCTGAGGCTTAGATAGCGCTCATTTTTTGTATAAATTTTGAAATGGCAAAAAAAGGACTGTCGTATGTGTCTGCCTTTGATATGTGGTATTAAAGGCACTGTGCAGGTCACAAATGCATGGAAGGCAAACATCTAAAGAAGATAACTTTATTAAATCATTTCATGGTCTTTTTGATTTACTGTATTACGGTGTTGGAACTTGTGTAGATTCAGACCCACTCAAAAGGACCACTTCCCAAGAAGATTTTCTTGTGCAGCAGTTGGTTGTGCAACGTTGGTTTCAGTAATAAATATTTTTTTTGTGGTACGTTTTTAATCTCCACCAGTGTTATTACATATTACTATTAACGGCGATGAAATCATATAGCTAAATTGCTGCCAGACTATTATAAATTACATAAAATGTAAAATAAACGAATGTATGTCGATTACTATTATTACATCTTGATGATTAGAATGGTATCCGTCCGACCGCCTTCCGAGGCATTCATAACGAGATGAGAGTTACTATGCATAAGCAATTACAGTTCATTTATTCCATATTTTGCGTTAGACTATGGTAAACAACATTCCTTTGGGAGAAAAAATATTTATTTCTTTAAATAAAGAGCGCATGTTTTAAAGGCATTATAACCTTATTGCTTAAAAGATTGGGCAATGTGAATGTTTTTATTTAAATATATCCATAACAGATTCTCTAATCAGGTACATATTGAAGCAAACGGAGTGACAAATCATTCAACTGTAGTTCCTATGCGATATGGTTATTTGTCACAGATGAAGGAGGGGTACGTAAATTGGGCCAATGATTAATTCCTATGTGTAAATTGCAAATATGTTCGGTACATGTTCATACTCACCACCGTATAGATATACACATTATGCAGTTAAAACATATGCGCGTATGTTTATATTACATGGAATATACGAATGTACGTATCTACAGTTCGCAGTTTTAATTAAAATTAAATAGATATACTACAGTATGTGCGTACATACATTGTATACGTGGCGTTAGAAATAGTCCCAGGAAATACAGTTGCAAACCGCTGTGGGGATATTAATGACTCATAAAATTAATTTTTCATTAACGTATGAGCGTATGTTAGAAATGTATAAGCGGCACCTCAGTGTGAGCGAATCTGCATCTGCATACACGTCAATGTAGGAAACAAATGTACAGATAACGAGTCGTATGCTATATATTGTTAAATGTCAACTGTGTACTATGATATATATTCTAGTAATCATTGTTGATGTACACTTTACAAGAATTGACATTATTTACTATATTTCGAAGTAATACATGTCTCAATACGTCTATCACTGCAAAATTGTCATGCTCTAATATGTACCGTTTTCATCAGTAACACTTTTATACGACATGAAAATGAAATTTCAACATTGTAACAATTTAAAGACGTTGCTTTCTGCCAAGCGGTTAGAAGAAAATAATCAAGAAATTATGACTTAAGGAATATGAACATAGTACAAGAAAACTTGATCAAGGGGGCTACATTTCTCTTGAATTATTTTTTATGATTGATCTGACCAATCCGATTTAAATACAAGATTGAAACTTCTGACATTTATTAACAAGTTTGACAATTCAAATTACATTTGCTGTTTATTGCTTTTGTTGACAAAAGTTAGATCATGATCTTATCCTATCCGATACGAGAAAATTTGCAAAAAACAGCTTTGTTTGAACTTGATTTGATTAGTTTGAACAAAACTTTGTGTTACGAAGAAATACACACTGATCGAATCAAATGTGTTTGGATTCATTTTTAAAATGCGAAAGAACACAGCTTAAATAAATCTTAAAAGATATTTGGTATAAATAGCTAAGGATGGATTGATCATTTAAAGTTATTTTCGTAATCGACAAAAGCAACACAACGAGAAATCGTCTTATCCTGTGCAACTATGCCTTCAGTTTCTCCTTTTTCAGCATCATATCTTGACTTAAGTTAACAAATTAATTGGCATGTTGCTAAACTTCCTGAAACAACTGGTGCAAAGTCCCGAACCGCTAGTCGCTAGTAATAGATTCAAGAAAAAAAAACTGCTGCAGCTATTGGCCATATATGGATTTTTCATCTAAGAAGTCAATTAGGAAGCTTTCACAGGAAACTAATTTTTCATGGGATACTTGTTAACATGTTCCAAGAAAAAATCTCAAAAAGAAATTCGTGTTGTACAAGAATTCAACCCCGTTGACTACATAGTGAGAGTGCAATACTACAATTAATTTGAAAAACATAAATAATGATATTATCCTGGACAAATCCTTCTTCTCAGGCGAAGCTTGGTTTTATCTTAAAATTTTCATCAACAAGCAAATTACGCGTATAAGGTCTAGTGAAAACCGTTATGTCATGAAGCAGAAACATTGCATCCTGAAAAAATTGACGTTTGGATAGCAGCTTCATGGAGAAGAATTATTGGGGTATTGTTTTCTCATAAATCGGTAAACACCGAAAGGTATCGAAATAACTTATTGCAACCTTTTCTAAGCCAGTTACATAATGTCGAACTAAGGGATGGATATTTGCAATAGCACAACCCCACAGCTCATAAAGCGCTATGAACAATGAAGCTCCTCCATGAATATTGGTAACCCTCTAGTAGATGATCAGTACAATTTTTAAAAAGACGCCACACACAATACAAGAACTTATTGAAGCCATTCAAAATGTTTCTGGCACGATAACTCCTCTCCATATCGTCAACGCGTTTAGCAACATGAAATGAAGTAAGGATTTGTATTGAAATTGAAGGAGATTACTTTGAATACTACAATTTGTTTGCCAATTTCTTCTTTTGCGTTTACTACTTTTCTATTCTGCTAGACTTAATTTTTATTGACTTAGATTACCACATTAGCCAGTTACAAAGTTATTTTCAGCATTGCCATAAACCATGTCAAACGTAATTTGAAGTTTCAATCTTTTCACGATTTAAGCAAGATTTAACTGTGTAACCAACATAAAAGATAATTTAAAAGAAAGCAATATCCTCTGGATTACATCTTGATTATATTGTATATACTATATTATGGTATGGTATGAACTGATGCTGTCGAATTAGTCGAGCCTGTAATTTAAAAAATTGGAAATTGAATTTAAAACTTGTCAGAGATCAAGCAGGTAATGTTAATACTTCATAGAGAAAAACCTGTGAAAGTAATTGCAACAACGTTGTAGACATGATTTTGTATGGAAAATGTAGGTAATCGTGTGTCGTCGTTAAAGAGAGAGTCATTAAAAGATTGGAGTAATTTTATAGTAGAAAAGTAAAACTAGCGCGGATTTACGATGGTTATTCTCGATTGGACTTTCTTTTTATGAATAAAATTGGTCTTACCATAATGTGTAAGACAAGGACATAAAAACACTACTGGAAATTCTGGAAAAGAGGCCTCGAATACTGCTTTGCTTCACAAACTTGCAACTGTATGCAAAGAAAACTTCAACAAGCAATAATCTTAAATGAAAATAACTACGCCTTCCAAAGTACCAATACAACATGGCAATGCTTTCCCTAACATAACAGCCATTGGGATCAGGAGAGAAAGACTTAGTTCCTTGTTTGGTGTATGAGCAGAATAGCACTACGCAAATCGCGCAAATTTATTTTTATATTGCTAGTTTGGTGTATGCGAGTGTGGTTTTGCAAACTTTTATCAGGACATTGTATTGGTCAGTAATTCTGCCGTAATTTGGAAGACTTAATTGTATTAAATACCTTATACCTAATTGAAAATGGGTTTCATTAAGTCTAAAGTTTGCACTCAAATACTGTAGGTGACTGTTGAAGAAACATGCTCAGAGTCGCTGCGTACTATCTCCCTAGATGCCGATTTCATGCTTACGGAGTGACAGGTACATAAACGTACATCTTGGAAGTCGTGTTAATAGAGTTTAATTGTAACTGATTTAGCAAAATATGTTGTTATATTACGGTCCAAATACCCAAGTCCAAGCGATTCTTGTATTTATTCTTTTTTGGTCTCTTCAGTTTTCATTACTTATATATAACTATAGCCAACGATAATCCCGGTAAAATGGTTAAACAACCCTCCTTTTTCCATTTTCTTCACGTCCTTAGTATTCGATTCTTATATAATATCCTTTCACAGAGTTGTACGGAGTGAATTCTATCGCATTTTATCGCAATTTTGCAAATTAAATATCACTCAGTAATAAATCCTCAAATCATGCGAGAAATGTCCATAATTTCTAATGTTATGGTTAGTATTTGATTGCGTACTCGCATGGCATATTATTCACTGCGATGTGATATTAAAAAAAATAATAATGATTTGATTTGAAATGCTATTGTCAACAAATATTAGCAAGAGTATGTAGTGGTCTTCTAGAAAAACATGTAAACTGCTGCCCTGGTTCAATACCTTCGTATTCTTGCGAGAATTTTAAATTGTCGTTAGTTTTAAGTTTCTCAATATGGTTTGCTAATTCTAAAATATTTATCTGAGGATGTGAAATCATGCCCGGCGTTTGGAAATTCAATCTACGCATTTCTACAAGATCGCTTGGTGCTGAGCTACTATTTACGTCTGCTGGTATTAAGGGTTTTGTTACAGCAGCTTGATCGGGTGTTTTGCACGGCTGCCTTCGTTTCTTGTAAATGAACAACGATACCAGGAATAATGAAAGGACGAGAGCTGCTATGATCGGACAGATTACCTGCGAAGAAAACAATTTGGGGTAGTAAAGTAATCAAGTGTACAGTATTGAGTAAGTAAAAAATTAACAATTGGACATCATAACACAAGTAACAACTATCTCTAGTTTTAATGGTAGTGTTATTCTTGCTATTACTACTACAAATATATAGGGTCCCCCAAAAAGTTATGTACTTGTTCTAGCAGACACTATTTGTGAAACAAAAATCCATTTTTAGAAAGGCTATGTATATAATTTTTACATTGACCTTTTGAGTTCATTTATTTCGTTGTGTTTTGTTTACTTTATGCATTTTATTTGCGATAACTTATTTAACGAAGATACGAGGGTGGTCTGAAACGTTTCAAGCTCCCACTAAGACAGCGTTTCTGGCATGTTCCAAGATAATCGCTGTTTACAGGTACCCTACACCTTCATTTTCCACAGTGACATTTTGGACAGTTTAATTTAGGCCCGGTCGTATTAGTTTAATTGACGATGAATGTTCGGGACGACCAAAAACTGCAACCGCTACCGATAACATCGGAAAAGTTCATCAAATGGTGCTAGACGGCCGTCGAATTATGGTTAGAAGGATTGCAGAGGCTATGGGCATTTCGAAAATACGTGTTTATCATATATTAACTGAAGATTTGAACATGAAAAAGCTAACCGCACGTTAGGTGCCGCATTTTCTCAAATGAACATTTCCAACGTCCTATTGAACGAGTTTAAAGAAACTAAGTTGGAGTTTTTGTGTTGATTAGTAACTGTAGCTGAAACTTGGAAAGACCAACACACTCCTGAAGTTAAGGCATAGCATAAATAGTGACTGCAACGGTGAATCGGCTTCGAAAAAGCCGAAGATTGTTTCATCAGCTGCGAAAGTAATGGTGACTGAGATAGTCATAGAGGATTACATCGTAATGAAGTAGGTGTTACTGCTTTATTTCTCTGTTTAGTTGGTACTTCCTTAGTTTTCTGAAATACATTTCTTCAAATTCCAGTGTTATTTCCTCCATTATGTCTTTTAAGAGCTATTTGTGTGTGATTTATTTTATGGATAGCCTCCATCGTTGATATTTAATTATCATGCAAGATTAAATTGTTCACGCGACCTGCAACATACATGCAACAAGAAGACATTTGGTAGTAAGTGATTAAACCGGCTTGTTTTTATTTGTAAGATAAGGAAATAGTAGGTTGAAATGCGCGCGGTTGAAAGATAGTAGACATTATATCATACAGAAACATTAAATTGTTTCAAAAAGTGTTAACCATTGTCTTACGTACAAGTTATGTAGTGAGCAAGGTCATGCGATTTCATGGGCTGTCATAATACAGCGACAAATTTTTTCACGTGCTACTTTTTCTAATAGTTGTAAGAATCCTAGCGACAAGTATTGACTTTTACTATGAACGCGATCCATTACTAATATTCGATTAAATAACTTACAATTGACCTCTCCCAACATGTCTTCTGAGATATACGTTTACGTACTAGTCACCCTGTATATGTTGAAAGTTGATGACCCTTGAACAACGCAATTATTTCGAATTTATTTAGAGAATTTGATTTAAAAGACAGGAGTGGTTGAAGGAAACTAACGAAGATCCCGAATATGCCAATTTACAAGAGGTTCTCTCACTCTATACAATAATATAAGAATGAAAAGTGGGCATGACAGTTGATAATATTTCTGATTTCAAAATTCCTTTGGAAAGCAATTCGTTCTATCAAACCAAGGATTCCGATGCTATCATTATTTGTATGATAGCACTCCTATATATTTACTCAATTACCACCAGGAGATTGCATCCAAATCAGCAATTTGCGAAGCTAGCTACGTACCGCATTAATAAATGTTGCTCGATTTTGTTGTAGCCTAGAGAAGGGAACAAATGCGCTCAATATATCCACATCAGTACAAATAGTGATTTGTTACACTCGAAATCACTTAACTTATTTCCATAAATCACTCAATCAGTAATAAATACCTATCGGATACTCGTAGAGAGATTATTCGATCGGAATAATAGACTGTGACTAATAAGACAACATTCAATTTGTATATTCCGTTACCCGTATGTGTATAACTTATTGATATGTATTATTTGAATCAACCTTATTTTCCGTGATCGTCGTGAACGAACAGGAAATGATTATTTAGTTCATCGTCGTGACAAATAGCCCATGAATACATGCTTTCATACCAGCGAAAATATACCCTATTATTTTGAAGCATGTTAGATCAAGATGTAGACCAAGTAATTATACGGCATATTTTCAGCAATTAATATTTCCCTTAAAGGATAAGATATCCTGCTGTGTAAAATCTACAAACAAACAAGTAAACTACTGGTTCGTAAAAACTCTGTAGGAAAGGTGCACTTAATTCTTGTTTTTGATTTGTTACTTTGTACGGCACTTGCTGCCTTGTCTACGCATATCATGCTTAACACTCGACACTCAGCGGAGATAGAGATGATTTGCAAAAAACGTATGATTAATACCTGGTTTGCTGCAACTCGTCATCGAATAATTGAATGCATCGCTAACGAAGGTCGAAAAGCTAGTTGCAAACTAACAGCTTCACTCAGTTAAAGTTTAATAATATGCATAGCAACAAAAAAAACTTTTCATTCATTCCATCTACTACACTGTATAGTATGTTATTAAAAGCGATTGGCTTCTACACCAATTAAGTTAACTAACTTTCCAACTATCACGGTAGGCTAAATTATAATTAGTTTCACTACTCATGCTTCAAACGATGAATCTTAATGGTGGCAAGGATTATGAGATATACGAGAGGAGTTAGCACACTGTACTGAACGAATTGATTAATTTATTCGGAACGTATGTTTTTTGAACGGCTTTCCCTTGTTCGGGTTGGAAGTATGTGGAAGTCTCAAGGAAGAATTGATGTACATGTATTTGTTAGCAATGTTATCGAATATGCATTAAATCATTCTTAGGATGAGTACAGGAAGATGTGAATATAAAGTATGAGAAACATAAAAACGCGATGGGAAACAATTTGTAGAAAAAAGAAAAGTTAGAACCAATCTCTGGTTGGTTCCGTTTTCGTTGCTTAGCGGCCTAGACCCGGAGAGGCCGATAGTTGTCGGCCCAGGCGGACAAGATGTGGGATAGTTGGTCGGTAGGGCCGGCTCAATGCTTCGCTGGGCCAGCAGCCTTCCCCTAAGTAGGAAGACATTTTCCCAGTGGGTTCGATACACTCCTGAGTAAGCCTGCAGGAACGAGTACACTTTCCGTGCGTTTCACGAAAATACCGGAGACTAGACAGACTCATGTTTTGTCAACCCTTGGGAAACCAATAGGCCACACGAACCTATTCTAATGAGACGAAGAAACACGAATCTGTCTAGTCTCTGCTAATTCCATGAAGCGCAACTCGTTTCTGTAGGCTTACTCCCGAGTCACCGTTCGCAGTTAGGGTACAATTATCTGTCCTTCGGCGTTTAAGGCGAAGGGGTAATAGTAACAAGGCCACGGAAAACTAAAAGCATCCTGAGGTTATTGCAAGCTCTAAAAGCTTATACACACCGTTGGGCCGTCCTCACGTCATTAAAGGAAAAAAGAAAAAATAATAATTGTTAACCTTGGATAACGTAGCGAAGTGTAATAAAGTGGGAGACCTAAAAATTTATTATAGTTTCCACTACAATATTGTTTCACCTCAGTATGGCTTCATCAGGTGGATGAATATTCAGGACTAACTCAGGGATAAACCAATTTTAGACTAGGGGAATAATTACAAGTTTAATGAAAGTAGTAAGGGGTAATATAAGTCGGGTCATTTATTGAAAGCTAATCCTAATTTACTATATCTATTAATTTCCATACATTCTAAAATGTGAGGAAGCAATTTGAACAAAAAAAATTGTTGCAGCACTTTTTATTAATTTTACTGTTTTACTAAACTTGTAAATATATTTTTAATTTTAGGTTGTGCTATGAAACAATAATAAAATAGCATAAATCAATTTATTATAGCTATAATTTACGTCGTCTATTGAATTCAACAACAAAATATTTATAAAAACTGTTGTTTGATCTAAAAGCTCCTACAATATTTTTTTCATAAATCCGTAATAGAAGTGTTTGACGCAATAGTGTGGCAAAGTAGTGCTATTAAGAAGGATATCAAAAATACTTTCGAATAGAAATTGTAGACACTTCTAAACATAAAATTATGTACATTTGTACAGGCTGTTTCATAATTCTAGGGCGAACCTAACTTATGTTCCTTTTTTTTTAACGGAACACGTATATATTAATTTAAGTTTTGGTTAAGCTCAACCCCTCATACTTTCAATATACGGTTTTATTACGTTCTACTGCCTATTTGAAAAGTTATGGCCAATTTTATTCTAAACACATGATAAACTTAGCAACCTTAATACTAGCACGAGTTTAGGAATATACTTTTACTTTAATATCAACTGTAACTTACTTCCTCGAGTGTTGCATTTATACAGGGTAAGTAAAAATGGAAATTTACTATTTTCTTTTTTTTTCAAATGAACACTCATGTGGTATATTACATACCCTAATTTTTAATAAGCATTCCTTAAATTCAATGGCTGAGAAGATATTTCAAATTATTGGAAAAATTTGGGATTTATAGAAATTATTTCAATATATCATGTTATCCGCGAAACATTTGCTTCAATTAACTTCTCAAGAAGCGAACTGCTAGAAACGGTTAATAAATATCAGCTTCTTGACTTACATTAGCCTTTAAAACACCAAATATGGTCCCGTATGAACTGTTTTGTTGATGAATTATCAGATATGATTTGGGTGAATGTATGAAAAATATCCTGAACGAAGATGTCCTGACAGAAGTGTTTGAAAGATCAATGCAGCGTTTCAATCACACAGGTTCAGTAGTAAATATAAAAGAACAAAAAATGAATTAAACGTGCTGATAGCCGTAATTGAAAACTCACATACTTGCCAATGCCAAATTTCGCGCTAACAAGATATTGGTAGAAGATGAACAATACTCCTAAGTATAAATCCCATCCCTACAAAATTCAGTTGCACCACGAGTTACGCAAAGATTATTTTCTCCGTAAAGCTGCTCTTTGTGAATGAGCTCAACAACAAATACATGATCAGGAGGATTTTTCTGATTTTGTGCTGTTTGAAGCCGAAGCTACATTTCACAGAAATTGATGGGTGAATAGACGTAACATCCATTATTGTTCTGCAAATGAACCCTATAACATGGAGACAAAAGTCAAACTAGGTTGTTTTTGAATGTTTGGGGTAATATAGTCGGAAATTACGTTTTTCGACTATGTTTGTTTGAAGAACGAGTACATGGACAAGTTTATTTAGATTTTTTAGAAAATCAGTTGCCGTTACTGTTGGATATTTACACGGTGGGGCACTAGTACACTAATTCATAACCACCTTAATACCAATTTTCCTGGTAGATGGATAAGAGAAGACGGACCATTTGCACAGCCAGCTCGCTCACTAGGTTTGCTAAAAATAGAGTTCTTTAAGTGGTGTTATATAGACCGCGTATATCGAAACCGTCCAACAACACCAGTTGAAGAGCAGAATAAGAGCAGCATCTGATAGTACTCATATAGGCATGTTAAGGAATGTAAGTTGTGCGTTAGAGAAACCCTTATAATGCTGTGTTGATGATTTGATGATTGACCATAACTTTTCAAATACCCAGTTTATTCGGAGTATAGAGGGGTTGAGCTTAACCAAAATTTGAATTATTATACGGGTGTTCCATTAAAAAAAAACATAGGTTAAGTTCACCCTGGAAATACCTAGTACAACGTAATAAAACCCTATATTAGGAGTAAACAGGTATATGAGCTTAAACAAAATTTAAATTAACATATACGGTGTCCCATAAATAAAAAAAAACATTAGGTAGGTTCATTCTGGATTTATAAACACTATAAATGTGAATAATTTTAAAAGTTATTTTTAGGAGTGTCTACAATTTCTATTAGAAAGTATTTTTGATACCTTTGTTAACAGAAGATATATCGAGCTTTGTCGTAGTATTGCACCACTCTATAAATATTGGTGACTGGATTTTGTCTCCGTTAATATTGGCAATGGCTGCTAAAACAAATGAGCCCAGAAAGATTACATACATTAACTGAGGAAGAGGTTTTCGCAATATTTGGGCATATTTGTGTACTGTTAATATGTTATACAACATTTTAAACATTTGCAAAATTTCCAAGTAAAAACACATTAAAGATAAAGAACATTCAATCAATATAAACAATGATATTTTTAATACCAATTTGTCAATATTATCTTCCTGCGTATGCGTATTTGTATGCAACTATAATGGTAGCCGAACCGAATTTTGATCATTTACTTACACTTCGTCATAACGTCAACGTACCATACTTATTATTTCTATGATTTGAGATCATCAATGTAGTAACCAATTTGATAAAATATTAATAAAGATGTTCGTTAATTTAATGAACTACCCATTATCAAAGTAACTAATCCGTTCATTGAACTGATTTTGATTAAAAGGTCATTATATGAACGTACTCAGATACTTGTAATCAAACATTAATAAATGTGTTGGCTATATGAATAAATCTATTTATTGTATATACAAAAGTACGTGTTCATTAACATAATAAACACTATTTTATCAAAGTAAAGACTCCTTGGATTGACCAATCTGAATAGAAAAATTATTATATTAATATGCTTTTTTATTGTATCTATGAACCTTTTCGTTCAGTATGACGTGTGCTTTTTTTGCTTTTGATTATTGATTTCTCGGTCATCTCAAACGTTTTCCTCGTATACAATTATTGAGTCCCTGATTAATTAATTATGGATATAATAAGGAAAACGTATTGAAGACAAATGTAAAAAAATAGTTTTTTAGAACGTATGAAATTAACAGATATTGCGAATTGGGATTAATATTAATTGAACTCTCCACTAACTGCTCTAAACTTGTGATTACCCTCTTAGTCTACAATTTGTTTTACTTGCAATTAGTCGTTACCCATTAATATTTATCCACCTGCTGCGATGAAATAATGTTATAGCGAAAACTATAATAAACTATGTGGAACTTCCAATCTGTGTAATTGTCCTTTTTAGATTTAGAGAGAACTGAACGCACGATGGAAAAAAAGTAAATTACAACTGGGAAACAACGAGGTAGTGTCAGCAATAGAAGTAGGGGTCACTTTTGTACGTGGTTATGGCGATTTACACACAAGCTGCTAAATAAAAGAGGGATACCTCACCGAGAACCCGTTTTGAATATAATTGGAAACTTACGAGATGTTATTTTGAAAGCATGTGTCACTTACAACTTATAAATTCATTATCGTAAATGCAGTCTCATTTCTAAAGTAATTGAATCAGACACAAAAATTATTAAAATACAACTTGCCAACCACAACCACATTGATGATCAGTAAATTACGCTAGAAAGAAATTCTGCAATTTCGCAACATGTTTCCTACCTTGTTGTAATTGTGGTCTTATTTTAGTAAACCATGATCGCATAGAGCTATCGTACATATCTTGTTACTGTTAGTGCCTCAATGGAAAGAACATATGGCAAAGCTACAATAATAAAAAATGATCTGCCTACAATCGTTCTCGGTTTTCAATGTGTCCTTCAAATGTTCGTAGATATATATTTAAAATGAAATAAAAGGAACATATGTAGTAGAAAGAGAAGGAATTTGTAAAATGAGAATCGCACTCGTCATAAAATTTGTGGTCGTATTTTGTTCTCTCTGAAGTATAAGCAGTTCGAGTTGAATATCAGAGAGTGGATACTATTTTACTCGTACATGACTAATTGTATAGTCTTTTGATCCGAGATCGCAAGGCATCCAGCGCGCTATTACCTCCGTCTTTGTAGATTTTCAGAGTATGATAAATAAATTGTTCGTCATGCGAAATAGCGGTGGAAGTAGTTCTCTTCTTGATACCCTTCTCTTTTAATCTATTCCTGTGCGTAGTCGATAAAGTGAGATTTGATTATGATTGACCTGCATATAAAAATAATTTTTTGTTCATAGTATTATTTTTAAGTTACATATTAGGTAATATCTTTGAAAGAATCTGATATTATATTTTATGAAAGCATTTACCTCTTTAGTAACTTATATGATTTCGAATATCTACTATTTCACGGTTCCTACTAAAAAAAAATTGAAAAGCGGTGTAATTGTAAACGATTTTTGAGAACTCATATTTGTATTTTAAATAATTTCTTTATTAATAATTATAGAAAAATTATAATCAATAATTCTTTGATTTGATCACAAAATTCTATTTAATTAGGTAATTAATAATTTAACTGCTTCTTTTATTTCCACCTTCATTATGAACCCCTCACACAAAGTCACTACATCTCACAGGTATCTTTGTCTGTTTACAATTACCCCGTTATTTTAGGAGTAAATGGAGACATAATAATTTTCGAGAGGAAAATGTGATAAAGGAAAATAAACACACAAATTCACTACTCAAAAAAACACATTTTATATATTATAGAAATTGGAACTCCAAATTCTCCTCACTATAAAAGCCATCTTTTTCAACGTTCGTTCAATAGTAGTTTTAGTACGTATAGCAGCTTGAAAAGATTACGATATATACATAGCTCCAACTTAGTGGAGGGAAATATAAATATTCGAAAAAATTAACTGATATTTGAAATAGACATAAAACGCAAAAGAAAATAACGAACTGTAAAGAAGTCCTTGTCTCTCTAGTCTAAACACGCGCTCTACAGCATATCAGATTACAGTTAACACAGTAACTCAACGAGTAAATCACGGCAGAGGTAAAACTAACTGAGCGGGAAGCAATTGACTACGGCAACTCAGCATGTGAACCATTCCCGAAACGAAAATCAACTGCGAGTATGCCATGAGCCATAATATTTGTTGAGTAATGCATCGCGCTTTGACCACCCTATCTCGATTTAATAATAATCATCATCCACTCGAGGGGTATGTGTTGCTCAATTACTTGCGCTTCTGGCGCCGCTTACCCGTTGAGTTACCGTGCTAACTGTGGCCTACCATATTGCGTTCACCTAAAGAAGTGCCATATATTTGTGGGAGAAACGTCGAGTTTCCGGTTACCTACCACGGCCCGATCCAAACCCGTTAGAACTATACGTGTTTAACTGACTCTGGCTGTGGAAGTCTGCGTTATTACACCACAGACTATTAAATTTTAATGTATAAGGAAAGATTCTACCCGGAAACGGCCGCATAAGAAAAATGTAGAAAACAAAGAAAACAGGATTTTTATCTTAATGTTTATATAGCTCCTCATGGTATCGACGGAATTACTCGCGGCAAAAGTAATGTGAGGAGAGAAAACACCCCACTAGCGGTCATGTTTCTGGCTACCCGACGTCATCAGCATTGCTTCGAGTGCTTCCTTACCAGCTATAGTTCTCAAACAACCCTGCTGAACCTGAGATGGCTCGATGGCTGGGCAGCTACATATGTATGTGAATGACTCCTCCAGGTTTAGTGTATTGACAATATATAAAAAGATGCCTGGAGACAATAATCAAAATAATGCTAATATGTAACAACATACTTGTGGTAAGAGCAATGTGAGGAACAAAAACACTTTACTCTCATCGCATTGCATCTGCCGTGAGTGCTTCTATTAATACCACATTATGAAAAAGATCCAAAGTAACTTATTTTTTCTCTGCGAGGTCAAGGTACCCAAAGGTAAAAGGAGAAAATGAGCTTTTTACGTTTTCTTTTAAATCTCAACGCAATTTGTCACGTCCATTTTCTTTCTGGCTCATAGCAAGCAAAGAAATTAGCAACTTTCTAGATGTTGAGGAGTGAAGGTGAATCAGCCTGTATATTGTTATTTATCTTTGTGTGTATATAGATTCAAAATTTCCATTGCAACTATTAGTTGATTTGAAAATGTTAGTCAGGCAGCAGCTAGCTATGTTGCACTTTTACAGCGGTCTGGATGTGTAGTAAAAAATTAATTTCTACTCGTAATTTTTCTTGTTCACCTACATGCAATAAAATAAAAACTCGGATGTTACAAATGGGCTCTAAAATTGAGCTGTTATTATGTCTGACAAGCCCATGAAGAGCAACGGCCACAACAATAATGATCCGAGTAAAAAGATATAGTTGATTACAAATTCGTAGCATCATGGTACTTATAGAATTTTACCATAATCTATTATACGAGCGCGTGTCGGTTATGAAGTAATGCCACTAAAAAGCACCTTCAACTTTAGAAACGAATCTCGGGAACAATTTTAACTAATCACGGTGTGCCGTGAATATTGATTCAGATAAGTGGCTCTATTCCGATCAATGAAACTTTAGAATTCCTCATTTAATAACCTGGATGGTTGTGTGTAGCGTGTATGTACCTACATCTACTTTGTAGTATTGGAAAAGTTTTCGATCGGAATTAGTCTGGTAAATACTTTTTCGCTCCGGTATTAAAGTAGTTCAATAGCGAGGCTCATGTTTTCAAATTCCTATGGTACACAATAAATAATGATAGCGAGGATATGTAGATATCTGAATAAATAAAACAATAGGGACTATTTGTCTTACGTTCTTAATATTTCTTTTGTTCCCAAGTTTAGAACTAAAACTATAGTCAAAACTTACAGAGGCTGATATGTTTCTAACATAACTGGGTTTCCCATCTTCAATTTATTTGTTAACGTTTTCCCCACTGCTAAATAAATTTGTTAAGAATAGCATATTTATTGATCTAATCTAATTACTAAAACATCAAGGAATGTATCTATATTCGTTCAGGTGTATAAACGTGTTTGTCCTGGTCTTCTTCTGCTTGTTTTCTGTTAGTTACGCTTGAGGATGCGGTTTTGTCAATAAAGAGCATAAAACTATGTTATGTTCCGCATGCAAAAAGTTCTGTTATTCGTGCGTCCATTTAATTACCACTGATGTACGAACAAGTAAGACCAAGAATGGTTTATCTTGGTTCTGCCGCGATTCTGCATCACTCAGCAGCAGTATTAATGTATTGAAAGCAGCAATTCTGGCGCTTAAAAGCAACATTCTGTCCAATAGTTCTAGTTCTGACATCACTGACGAATAGTTTGAAGAAATACACAAGGAAATGGATGAGAGAAATGAACACAAAGAGTAATCATCATCCCGTGGTTCGAGCGACTGAAAAGAACATTGATACTGGTATCAAAGTCAGTATGGACGATTCAGGAAAAAAAGGTCTATTAAAATTTGCGAAAACGTACAGAATGCATTTATAAAAACAGAGCACAAATTTATCAAACACTCGCGCCGCTGCTGCTGTCTAGGGGTCCATTAGAAAGGACCAGCGCAATATGTAGTTGCAGAAAAGATGCTGCTGATTAAATCTTGGTAGGCACAAAGAACTGAGAAACCTAATAAGTGTAAAATTCTCCCTTTCTAACTTAACCATTACAAACATTTGCCTTCTACAAGAGGTTATTCATTCACAAAACAAATATGAACTTCCATTTAACATTATTTAGCCAAGGTTTATTTTTTCAATCTGCGATAATCGTGGTCGACTAAACCCCATACTTAAACCCTATTTTATCGCAAACGTATTGAAATTATATGGGAAGGTATTAGCTATAACCCATCGTCGTCTATTTTTAGAAACTTCGCAAAGGCGGTTATTTAGATGCAAGCGGAGGCGTTCTCAAAACAATTTGCAGATAGTTATTTATTTGACACTGTTATTTAGTTACTCAGGATACATATGTTAGTTGAATAGATATAATGTAACAACATAATGTAGGGTATGCTGAATCGAACCTTTAGAACGTAGTTGAAAGCAAAAAAAGTCTTGATACAAACAATAAAGTAAATGCTCAACAGATATTGATCTGTAATATACGAGATATATAGAAAACGGTACAGAATTCAAGCTGGCAAATAATTCCAAGAAATCCTGACAATATTTTTGTTATTGCCCTTGATCCTTGGATGTTCCCTTTTCCTTATTTCTTTTTCAGGGCGTATGAAACATAGTTAAAAATAGGGGAATTCGAAAATTTGCTATTCGCTTTATCGTTTGATAGATTTTTCAACCAAAGAGCCATTCTATTGTTCTATTATTAGTTTTAAAATTTTTTCTTGTTTAAAAGATTACCCCTGTTAATAAAAATGTTTTTTTGTTAAAAATAAAAGTAAAGGGTGATATAACTCCTGAAGGTTGTGATTCATATTCTGAAATACATATTTGAATTTTAGGTTGAAGTAATTAGAGAATATATTTATATATAAAGCATTTGTGCAAGAAAGTTCAAGGTACTGATAACGTTTCGTAAATAACCATTCGCAACGACAAATGGTGATTTATATCGAAACTGCTTCTAATCTTTCTTACACATGGATTTAAGCCAATTCATTCCTGGCTTTGAGATGCAACGCAACTCGACGTCCGTTGGTATAAATAACTTCCAACTAGCATGAAAGTAACAAATTGACGATCTTATATGATTTCATTGGTTGCAAAGCAGTTGCTTTTAGGATTACCCAATAGAAAATACACAACACCTACTCCTCAGTCTACACTATTTGCTGGTTATTTCTCATCGTATTAAATGAATAATTCACTTTAGCTTTTCGCTTCAACAGCAGATCTTAATAATTTGCCGTAACTTTGTTGCATGAAAAATTATCATTTGTGTGTGTTGAACAGTAATACGCTCGATGCCTATAATAATTTAATTTTGCGTTTTCTTGACAAAGCAACATGTTTAGTAATTTCTTTTATTGATACACGTTAATCCAAGATTCATTAGCAATTGTCCGTCTAAAACTGTCTCTGCTGACACTGTCAAATAGATGCTTCTGAACAATCTGTTCACATCTGCCCAAGCAACAATTTATAAAGACCGGAATATGCTACACCAGCAACTACAGTTAATGTATTTCATTTGGAACTTGTATGCGTGCAGTATCATCAATACGACAAGGGAGAAATTCTCTTTTCGAGTATCATTTTTCTCGCCTGGGGTACTCGATTCTCATATGTAGTTGTCCTTTTTGTAGATATCGACTCATGTTGTTCACTATTATCGTCAATATTATTACTTTTATATACTTTGTAAAACGATAACCTTAAAACATGTTTCTGTTTTAGGTAATAGCCATACGTAGGAGTTAGGAAGAAGACTCCGGCATCCGCAAAAGAAAGAAGAGTCAACTTAAAGAGAATTTCTTTTGGAAATGGAACTGGAGGAAGATGTAAAAGGATCCAGATGACTAACGCGTATATACAGTAAGGAGACGCTTGGTGTAGCGCTACTGCTGCCAGGTAAGCAGAAACATGTTCGTTGGTTGGTGCTCTTTTCTCCACACATTGCTTTTGTGTGAATAGTGATTCCATCAATACTATGAGCTACCATCTTTTTGTTGCACATTTTTGATGCTACCCTTGTAAGTTATACCACCGAGTAGATTAACTGCATCTCTGTGCAGTACCGATTATTTATAGCACAAAATTAAGCGATGGTTTTATGCAAATCCCTACGAAGCCTCATGTAATTTAACAAGAATCAAAGCTTTTTTATTGTTAGTTCTTGTCTAGATGTCTATAAATTTATTTAAATTGCTTAAAAGTTTCAAATAATTTTGATCTCTTGTTATATATATTGAAAAACATCGCGAAGAAGTGCAATATGCCGAATTATATTTATGTTCTTGAGATGTTTCTTTTTATACACATATTATATACTGACGAATATAGCTAAGCCAATTTTCAAGGGATTATTTCGCGTTGCCGTCTCGTTATGCCAGCCGCCCCTTCCGGAGGTTCTATTGCAACTGCATACGTTACAAACGTGCAAATTTAATGCACAACAGAAACAGTGGAGACTGTAAGCATTACGGGTTTCTTAAAATAAATTTGCTGCCTTTACCTCCTGGAGCTTTCGAGAGTTAAGTTTGTCACATTTATTTTTAGTGTAGTACGTTAAATAGCTGTACTTTTATGAAATAGTGTAGTATAATTATTTTCTGTAAAAGAGATGCGGACTATAAGAGAGCGAAGTGTAGGTCGTACAGAGAGGTCTTGTGTGTATATTTCTCTGTTCCCAGTTATCATTAACGGTCAACAACTGCCTCGCTGTGCGTAATGCTTTGGGCCAGCGACTTCCATTAATGATTATGCGGTGTTTCGAGGCCGTACTCAAACGGACGGTAGTGAAACACACTTTTACGAGAAAGTGGCGTAAAGTACTGTGTTTACTTACTTTGTAGGCGATCAAGATTTCTATTAGTTGCGTTTCTTATGCTTTCTGGTTTTGTTGTTTTGGATTTTTAAAAATAAAGCTAGTCGCTATTGCACTTACTGTAAATTAAAGTACTTTGAAGTTATGTGTTGAATGAACACAAAATCCAATCACTTATGTGATAGCTATGTACATTCTTGAAATTGGAAAATTGTTGTTATTCCATTAAAATTAACAATAGTTTAATATCAATTTCATAGAATATTCTGTGAAAAGAGCTTTTGGAAAAAATTAAACAAATAACATAAAATTCAAATTCAAGTGTATAAGATGTATGCCTTCTTCTTGTAGACCTTTTTTTTTGTTAATACGTTCCCCTATTTGTTTCCATTTTGTTATCTATTTTCTTTAGCGAATCCTTTTGTAACTAATTATCCATAATACGTATATTAAAATGTATCAGTTTCTGATAGAGAATGGACCTGTTTTTTTGGTCTTTTTATGTTGTTATGTTGTTCCCTTTAGAATGGCTTTCGTAAGAACTATGCGAAATGAATTTGGGTCAATTTTATTGTTCGGTAAATCAAACAATTATCACTTTGTTTGGCGCGGTTGCAGTTCAAATTATTCAATAATGTGAGTCTTATTCTCCTCTATGGAAGAAGTTCGCCCTGTAGATTTTATCCCATTCCATCCCATCTAAAATTTGCCAGCTATTTACTTAACACAAAGTCCTTCAAATACTCCTGAGAAGAGTATAGTTTTTACTACATCGTGATAGTCTTTCTCATATACACTGAACATAAAAGTTATTTCACGTTTATCTTATATGCGCCATGCGTAAGACATCGTAAAAGTAAAATAATTAAAATCTGAAAAATAAGTCCCTTGACAAATTTAAACAAATATACCACAATTGGTTAATTGAAACTAAGCTTGATAATGAAATAATAAGAATTAAGAAAACATGGGGAAATAAGGAAAAATAATAACGAGAAAACAGAAAAGTATGAAACCCACAGGATTTAATTGCAGTAATTGACAAGAATAACCTGGAACTGAGATTTCCACGAGCTATTGGGATTAACCTAACGTCACATAAGATATAACTTGGCGCTATTTCCTGGCCAAGTTTGCATAAATGTAAGCACAAACTGCCAGGATTTGCTGCTCCATATCGTATTAGTTAAAGTATAACATACAGGTATGATAAATGTCTGTGTAAAGGAAGACAATTGTTTTGCATTTAGTAAATTTATTTTCTGATATAACCCTATATACGTAATCCAGCGATGTTCCAACTTTTTTGAGCCATCTCAAGTATAGGATTTGCCGAACTCCGCAAAATAGGGCTCTTTTTCGGTGATGGCATCTTCATTCTACGTGAACCGCTTTCCGGCAAGCAATTTTGTCAATTTTAGAAGAAAAAGGTGGCAATTCACACCGTAACTGAAGTAGTTTTGCTGCCGCAATTGCCAATGCGTGAGTAGGGGTGCCTATCATGATGGAGATTTATTTTCTTCGCTAGGTGGGGCCTTTCTATTGTTATTTCAGCTTCGAATTAGTACAATCAGTTAGGGTTATGCCTTGCGAACTCCAAGGGATCGTCGCCATAGCTTTTCCAACTAATGGAATCGTTTTCACGTTCTATGGTTTACGTTAGTTTCTGGCCATCTACAGTCATATAACGTCCCAGATACTCCCTCGTATTGCGCTTAAATATGTCGAAACATTGCGTTGAAGTTATCAGAGAATTTCGTTTTCGATCAATCATCAGACGCGGCATCCATCTCGCCGATAATTTTCTCACACTCAGTTTTTCGTTGAGGATGTTCCGCACACGATCAATTGAGATGTTTGCTATATCAACAATCCCTCTAACTATATTCATCAATTCAGTGGGATGACCTAGCCGCTCCTCATCAAAGGCAGATGTCCTGCCTCGCTTAATTTCATTGAGCAAGTATCTGATGGTACTAATCGAAGGTGCATGATCCTTATAAACTGCATCCTACTTCTCTTTGATTTCTACACGCATTTTGCCAAACAAAACAAAAGAAATTCGATATGATTCCACAAATACAAAATCTTGGTCTCTTTCAACAGCGAAATAACACTACTCGATGAATTTCTCCGAAATTTTGACAAGCGTTACTAAAGAATGGTACTCACAGTCGGTAGTGTAGATTTTTCATACAAACCACCATCGTTGGATCCATTACTTTTTAAGGACCACGTAGTATAATTGATGCTCCGCTTTTTTTGTGAAAATTCTAGTATTCTAAAGAATAAGAAATATTATAAAGTAATCATGGATTTTCCTAACTTTCTAATAGGATTGATCATTGCATTATTTTATATTGCAAAATAAATAAAATGTATTATTCATGGTATTTAACAATTTCTATTTAAGGTTCCTGTCTAATCTTCATATTTTTGTTCAATATATACATATCTGGGCTCAATTAACTGCGGTTCTTTGCCACAATCACAGAATTAACGTAGGTATATGTGATTCTAACGGAGAGTATATATTATTAGACAGTAATTTTAACATAAAATGGACTAGTTGGACATTAAATGGTAATTTATGTTTATGAAATATTTTGTAACGTAGTTTTATGCGTATTTTATGTAAATCAGCTCATCTCCAACGTAATGATAAGATTTCTACGTGGTTCAAAGATGATGTATAATTAATAGTAAGTTGTGTATCTGGGTTGACTGCCGCTATCTCGCGTAATCGTTTACGTGTTTGACTTCATTTAGGTCCAATGATTAAAGTGAACCTTCTTAGGGTAATTAACAGTCTATTAATTATGTATATAAGGTACACAGAGTTTATAGCTCTATTTTGTCCGAAGATACTCTTAATGTTAGCTACTAGCTATAATAAATCAGTAAAGTCTGTAGTAATAATGATTTATCACCGCATTAGGAATTATAAGTTGTAAAATGTAAAGGATTTAATTTCTGATTGAAAGCCTTCTGGATCATTATAATTCCGTTGCCAAAAACCTAGCAGGTTGTCATATCTTGTCAATAACGTACCAATAAAATCTAAAGCTATCAGGACCATTTAAATTAATTTTTTTCTCATATGAAAAAAAAACTTTCGTTCAATGTCCTAAGTTAGGTGAGTTTTAATGAAATTCGTGTCATTTCTTTTTGCTGTGGTTCTAAGCACGGTTCCGCTCATTTGCATCGTCCACCTACTGTGAAGATCACCTAATCCTTTTGTTATCGAAAGGTTGAGATTATCTAGTAGTGAGCTGCCCATTAACAGTAAACGGGGGTTGTGACTACGCTTAGTGATAACTTTTTTGAAGCAATTAGATCCACTCGTGTTTATTCGACTCAGGAGAAGGAGTTGATGTTCGATAGCCGCTTTGCGAGAGTTGATAAAACACGAGTCTGTCCAGTCGTTGTAAAAAAATAGTCACTTCTTCTACATTGCCTATCTCTGGTCTAGCAGCCACTCCCAATCGGAAAATTTAATAAATTAATTTGGAAAAATCATTTTTATAATTTAGTCAATTTTTTTTTGTTTTTTCAGTTGTTGTAATTGATGCTATTATATTTATAACTTTTAACATTTGCTTTCTATCTCAAGTTATACGAAATGGTATGAAATTGACGCAGACTTCTAAACGACATTCTAACATTTATCTTCCGAAAACCGTTCAACAAACAAAGAAAAGGTGGAGCCGTAAACGAAGCCAGCAGATGTCTATTAATTACCATCGTGTCTCCTGCTAATTCCTTGTGCGGTTCTAGAAAGGACGAAGACATCTTTATATGAAATATCATCGCATGCGTGTGTGTAACTGACAGTGACTCAAATATATTACCTGTCACGGATGAGAAACGAAATCGTCATAAGCATTAACAACTTAAGTTCAAAAGAAAAAAATACATGCCTTAATTCGCAGTGCGTTATATCTCACTTAGTCGTTGTGACGTGGAATTATAATTTCTTGACAATTTACTTCAAGTACCCGTATTACATAAATTAAGGTGATATTCATACTTCTGAAGCGAGAGACAGCTGCTGCTCATATGCCCACTTTATGAGCGAGTTGTAGTGTTATAATTAATTCATCATGTTATTTTTCATATGCAATAAGTTAGTTGGACGCGCATGTGATGATTTAAGCGTAGTTACGCAAGCGGTATAAATAATATAACAAAATGAGATTAGATGATAATAATATCAATATTGCAACAGATATTGATACTAAATGGTGTACCATGTGTGTATATAATCAATTAAAAAAAAACCCTCTCTGAGCTATTTTAGCAAAACGAAATTAAAGTTTCAAATATGCATCATTACATAGAAACTATCCATTGTAGTCATTAGAAACGTGTTCACGTACTAGATCTGGTTCATCCTTTATCTTCTTTCATGCCCAAAGGTTAGTGATCAAATAAGAAGAAGTGAATTCTGGGAGGATGGTAAGGTAAGAACTGTAAGTTGAATAGTGGCAAAAGATATTAAGAATCTATGTTCTACTGTTACGTAGGCTTCCGGGTTAACTGCGTTATTGTCGTGGCTTCTACCGACGTTTCGTCCTCATTCTTATGGGACATCTTCGGGGCTGTTACTGCAGCTACTAATTCTGGAGGGGTTTATATAGGGCTTGTTACGCGCCAATGGGATGGATCAATGAACCATAGCGGTTGCTAGGAGGTTCAATCAGTTGGGATTTCCAAGCGTGATACAAGGGGTAGCCATCGTCGCGATTTAAATTGTTGGAAGTTTTGAAGATTTTTCTAGATTCACGGACATTTTTGATAATAGTGAGGATTGCGAGTAGAGTTGGATTGGATTTGGTGGTGAGTTTCCAGTCTGTGCTCGTGTTCCGTGGCACGAATGCTAACCGACACATTCCGGACGAGCATAGAATCTGGTAGATGCCAGAGGTTTCCAGATGATTGCGGTGTTTGATAGGGAAGTAGTCTGAGAGTTTGAAATTGGGTTTGAAGATGGTTGTTCCTGAAGAGGATCTTGTTGATGCGGTGTGATGTGACACGCTTGTTCAGTCGAGTGCGTTCGTTTCCCAGATGTTCTAGTTCACCGGAGTTTTGATGGTGCGCTGGGACATTCCGTTCACCGAAAACCAACGCACACAAATAGATATCCCAATGGTGTCTCACACCATCATCCAGCCCAAAACCGAGCAGTTATAAATTCTCTTATATATTTCCATATCTGAATCTAAACCCAAATTTTCAGGAACAACATAAAAACAATCTTCAAATCTTATTTCAAACTCTCAGACTACTTTCCTGGCGAAGACCGCAATCATCTGGACGCCTCTGGTATCTATCAGATTCCATGTTCGTGCGGTAGTGTGTACGTCGAAACAAAGCGATTAGTCAGTACTCGTGTTACTGCACACAAACGTGGTACGCGGTTATTGCATGTAACCAAGTCCGCGCTAGCTGTGCATAGACTGAAACCTGGTCACCAATTCCACTTGCATCTTGTTTTGCAATCCTCATTATTATAATAGAAAATTCCATGAATCTAGAGAAATCTTGAAACATCCCAACAATTTAAATCACAACGATGGGTACTGGCGGTTGCAACCCGGAAACCAAGAGTATACCGCAAAAAATTGTTAGGCAAATGATAGGTAGATAGTATGTATTCCTGTATTTTATATAATCATCTATGACCGCTGATATTAGTTCTAGTTCTTTCGAAGGTAAGAAGTATTAAGAGTTTGAAACGTTGACATATCTTGTACTCTATCTAGTGAAACACGAAGTATTTTAATTGTTGCTTGATGTTTTCTTTCGCGATATTCCAAATATGCACACCACTGTTTATTACTGACAATGCTTCAATACTTCCCTTTATTACAACCTTCCGTCGACACAATATAATTCGAAATTTACCAGGAGTGTTAGATAAGGTAAGAGCAGTACGTACACCTTTAGAATATTGGAGTTACCTCCCATCTGATAATACTTTGAATATCATTTTTCAATATACGAATCAGTACATTGAAAAGATTAGATCACGAGGGAAGTGCCAGATCTATTGGCGTCATGTATTTGATTTTTTAACCGCAGTACACAAGAGTAGTAGACAGAGCTTAGGAGATTTGTGGGAAGCCAATGTTAAATCTTCAGCATCATCTTGTTCAAGTTCAACACGGGGTGTTTATGATAGTCGCAAAACCCGAAGATATCGGTGGAACCTAGATTAACTAGTAGCTATTCGTAAAATATACACAAAACTTCAGAAAATCTATACGATGTGTGAAAATGTAATAATTGATGAAACCCTTGATGGTTTTCCTGGTAAACTTGCACTCTTGTCGATTCTCCAGTTTATAAGAAATATATGCTGGAAAACTTTCCATGATTACATTTTGCAATAGTACAAAAGGGGGTGTTATATATATTTTTTGTTGTGTTAAAACTAAGTGGAGTCAATGCCGAACTGATCTATTTTGGCAACGACTAGGATACAATCACAAGAATATAGTTAAAACTAAATGTTTTCCGGCGTTGAGGCTTCTCCGGGAGTAAGAAGGTGGTAGGCAACAGTTAGCACGGTAACTCAACGTGTAAACCACGTCGGAGGCGAAACTAACTGAGCGAAAAGTAGTTGACCACGGTAACTCAGCACGTGAACCATGCCAGAGGCGAAAATAAACTGCTGTGCAACTCGCAATCGACTCTGGAACTGGAAACCACTGGAAATTATAAAAGGTAGAGTATCGTTAACATGAGTGACATCTTGTGTAGTAGATGGTTGTTCTTTACGTCCTCAAATTTAAATTTTCTTAATATATGGCCACTATTCCCGACTTTCCCCTATTTAATCTGTTGACGATCTACTCAGACAATGAAATATCTACAAAATCGCTTTTTAGATCATTCTCAATTATCCTTCTACTCTTGCGCGATTTTACAGTCTTGGAAGTGGGCTAAATGTTCCTTTCTAGTTTAAACGCATGCAATCGACTCCTCACTCGAATAGAATATTCGAGAAAGAATTCAACATTGGCGTCGCCTATCAAGTCTCAAAATTTGAATATTGGTAGAAAACATAATAAATTCATATAATATTTTAATATTAAATTGAATTATATACATATAATTTAATTTCGTTGTTTAAATGCATAATTTTGATAATATATGTTATTAAAATTATATTTAAAAAAGAGCAAAGTCACACACAACATTTAGAAGTTATTTTCATTTAATAATTTACATCTTAAGAATATTTTTTGCAGAAAACGCACCAACTTCGTGTACAATATAAATAATATGGAATCGAAAAATTCACAACATGATCTATAACATCGGAAATGATCATCGTTAGACCCTAACCACCTATCAAATCGTTTGATTGGCTCTTGACAACAGTCGTTTTTCGGCAAACTTATCCAGAAATTGAATCTTAAAGAGCATTAAAAGTATTATGTTTATGCAGAAGTTGTTAAAAGTAATAAAAAAGCACCACCAAGAAAGAAAGACTCAAGAAGTTAAGAAATGCAATTGGAGGGAGTTTGCAACAAAAGGACTTAATACTAGCTAAAAATGGAAGAACGAGGATTTTACAGAGGGATTTCAAAGAAAACCGCTCAAACACAATACTTACGGCAAGCAATTCAAAATTATGTTATTGGAAATAAAGACAGCGCACGTTATTTTATATTTTACATATAAGAAAACATCTCATTATATACACTTTGTAATCAAAAACTTATTGTTATTTTATTATATATTTTGAAAATAATATTGCGAACTTACCATTTTTGTAAAATTATATTAAATTATACGTAATTATAGTGTTTCTCCGAAAATTATACGCCTTTAAATTTAAAGCTTTGAGCTTTAAAGTTAGCGTGTAATAATAATTTTGATAATTTTTTTTAAGAATCAATCATAATCTCATCAGTGAAATTCATAGAGGGCACCACGGTTACTTCGTGGAACTTGAAAATTTACAAGAATTAATTCGACATATGTTCGTTCATAAAGTAGGGAAAAGATTCAATGACAGGAAAATTGCAACCTACAATTAAGATTTTTTCCGTGTTCGTTTACCAATTAATGAGAAATGATGACACATAAACAAAATACTTACATAGCCGTTGATAAAAAAAGAGGAGAAACTATGGTAGATCTCGTACTAGGATATTTATTTAAACGGAGAGTTAATAATGATTATCTGGAACAGATAAACGTTATTAATTTGTTGCTCGAGGTGTCTGCAGTTCTAAGAAAAGGAGCTCCAAGAAACGTGTCTTCTGTTCGCTAACGTACATACATATACATACGTTCGTAAATATAATAAAGATTTAAATTTCTGGAAAATGAGGCACCGCCACGGGGTATTCGTGACGGTATGTTGGCACGTACGGTTCGAATCATATTAGCAGACGTTTAGGAATATATCTAGCGAACAACTATTACAAATACACGTTTTCATGAAGTGATTTTTCCATTCTATACCCACGTATAAAAAATTAATTCCGTTTATGTCAGTCAGTAGTTCCATTTCATTCAAAATAAACAATGATAAAATAAAATATACATCTGTCGTATTTTACAACGTACATTTCACGATTTTTGTTAAGAAATAACAACGCTTGTTAGTATCTACTACGTTGGTGTTCGCTTACAACATCTTGCATTGTTTGTACTTACTCACATTTATTCTTTATTGGTTCTTACTCACGAAAGCTAACACTGCTGCAATGTGGTCGTAATAATTACTTTTCTCAAAAATTATTTTCCTACGGAGTACCTACTTTAACATAGGCACGAATGCATATGCTTATTACTTCTTTACATCCCTACTTACACTTGTTAGAAATGTTTGGCAGCTTAGATGTTCTTGTGGACTATGCACACCGTTGCGTTATGTAAAACAATTCAATTCACGCGGTATAGTTACCGTTACATAAAAATAATGTTTAAAGTACTAATAGTCATTATCTTCTCTAGCTTCTCAAATTTTAGTTTGTAGTGTTTGGGAAAAATTTTGAGTTATCTTCCGCCCACCTAGTGCTTGGACTTTCTTTCTTCTTTACTGAGCAATTTGAAGAAAAAATTTTCAAATAAAAAAATATTCCGAGACAAATGCTGCATAACATAAAATCATATTCAAGCATGCAGGATGTCCAGTTTCCACAACACACGCCACAAGTTATTCTTCTAAATGGAATACTATCCTGTACATTATTACGATTTTAGGTGCCACTCTTCAATTCACGTTAATCTTCATCAATCACTATTCCCTATACGTATCTATCTTAGTTTTTGAGGTAATGGACACAATTTTGAGATTTTTGCGCTTTCTTCTTTCACTTAAACGCCTTGAATGCTGGGGTGGCGATTAAATTTTTATCCAATTCAATATTTATTAGAGCTTCGGGCAAGGTTTCGAAATGTTTTATATATCGGCTAGAATGATAGAATGATATCTGTCAGATTCAATTTTATCAATGGGGCAGTTAATATGTTTTCCATGATCTGATCAAGAAACTGTTATGGAATTTTTCTTCTAAACATTTCCCTACACCCAAAATATATCGTTCTTTAGTGAATTAAATATGAAGCTATGCACTTTCTCGATGAAATGCATATAGTGCTACGACGAAATCCTACAAACTTTTGTTTTTCTAGATATACTCATTAAAGCATGTCTATAACATTTGATTAACGATTTCAACTTCTATTCCATTCCATTTCCTTCATACAAAAAGTAATACAATTCCTTGTATTTTATTGAATATTTGCTAATATCGGAGATTATTATTTTGTGTAATCTGCATGTTGTGGAATGTATGCGTGAAGTTTCTTCATACACATTCCTATTTAGCTAAATTGCAAAACATTTCAAACGACTTTTAGAATGTTCTTGTATTTTTACTGTTCAAAAAACTTGTGTGCGGTGCTTTAAATAGACTTATTCCTTTTATGTTGAACTTTAATTAATGTTTGTCATTTTTTCTTACTCTTTATTATGTACGTTCACTCAGAAAAGGGTTTCTTTGTTTCAAGAAAATATATATTCTTGGCTTGGTCTATTTCGAAGAAGAAAATATTTACTTAAATTAAGAAAACACTACAACATTTCTCATGTGCACCAAATTATTTTTGGTCTTACTGATTTCAAGTACCATTTATCTTAAAGCAAACATGGGGTATAATTGTTTTCTACTCTAGCAACAGTTTCATCATTATTGGTTAACCTTTTTGGTAGGGCTTAACGTGTTTGTTACTGGTTATCGCTGATGCTGTTATGTATGCAAAATGAATTTTTTTTCTAGACGCCTAGTATCAGGGTGTGAGGTGGCTGATGTAGTGGCACTGAATTTTGGTACCTAAGTTTAATTAAGAGATTAGCTGGTAATGGATAATGGATGGAAATTTTTATGGAAGATTGCTCTATTAGATTTTATAAAAATATAGAGGACGTTCCATTAAAAAAATTAATTAACATGAATCAAACATGGCAACGATATCGATGACCTTCTTGTAAAATCTTCAATGTTCATTTGTTTGTTTTATTTTAATTTATCTGAGTGCATGTTTTATTATTTTCTTGGCTTGCATTTGTTTTTAATATAATATTTTGTTTTGTTTCTCGTGGGATCCAGTGATGCATCCGGTAACGAAATGGTATACCGGATGTTCCATTTAAAAAACCAAATTTGTATCGTGCGCAGTGGAAACTGAATATCCTGTGCACTTGAGTATAATTTTATATTCTGTAGCATTTGGAAGCATCTCTAAATGGCTCAACAAAGGAGTAATTCTCTGTCCACACACTAGGTATGTTGCAACCATATTATAATATCGGCCATTTTATAAAATATCTAAACACTCCCTAAAAGTGCTGCATTGTGAAGAAAACTGTCAACCTTCAATTAGTGATTTCACAAAATACCAGATGATGCCAGGCACACTGTTAATCTTATTTACTACTACTTTCAAATTTGCCAGAGCATTTTGAATAGAGCTGTATACTACTTTTTGACATTAAAAAATTGTTTGGTTTGACTTTAATCATTCAATAATTAACTATTTTTTTTTATTTACGTAATTTCTGAGAAAGTGGTCACATTACAAGGTTTTTCACATACGTTCATTATGAATAACTCCTCTCGATGAAGCGTTCAAAACAGCACGCACTTGTTAATACACACTTATACTAGTGCATGCTATCCGTGTACAGTGTTGTAATCAATAGCACATGGTACTTTATCAAAGCCTTAATACAATTTCGGCCAATTAAAGGCTCTAGAGCTCTTATAGGAAATGATACTAATTAAATCTATAATTAAGAAGCCATCCAGCATCGAAACATCATAAAATCCATTTAGAAATCCTCTTACTAGATGCAATAAGGTCCTCTACACCACTTTTTTTTGTCTTTTGTAAGTTTGAGGTTGTTACACTTAGTTTATCGAAGACGAATGTCTATTTCACATTGAATCGGATATTAATATTTCAAAGTTGACAGTTGATTGAAGAGTCTCAGTGCTCTAACCCGGAAAACTCAATGATAAACGAAAAGTAACGATGACGCACAGTACATGTAACGCTATTACTCAGTATACGTATTTGTATAAATTAGAGGTGGGTATTTTGGGATTTACATGGACCTGGTCCGGTCCAGTCCGACACGCCAGTGGAAGTCGTTACAGGAAATGTTGTCAACCTACGCGTTCTTAGTTATGAGTTAGATTTGTGATGGATGCATCAATTATCGTTTTTGCTTATTTTAACTGATTGATGGTAACTCTACCAAATATCAACGTTTCCCAGCTGCTTTTAAGGTCGATGGATTGGCAGGTCACTGCAAAATCAACATTGGTGAAAGCCATCAATCAAATGTATTGGAAGAAAACGGGCGTCTCTCTGCCTGGCCCAGCCCGACAAGTTTGCACCTGTGAACCGGTTGTTGATCCACCAAGTCACAACACTTAAAATTATGCACTTTCATTAAATAAACTTCGCACTATTCTCAATGTTAAAGTATTCATGGTAATTTCAATTACGACTATTTATTTAATTCCAAGTAACATGGATATACGTGAAAATGTTTTTCCTTTCTTATGACAAAACTATTTTTAGTTTAATTGAATGATTATTTTTTATTAAAAACTGAAAACATTACAATATTATTCAGTGGATATTTGTGACTGATATCAATACTGATGCAACCATTTTCACTGGCAAATAATGCGATCAAACATGTTGACTTTATGACAATAGATAATAACAATTGAAAATCGGTTGCTGCTTTCCAGATAGGTGTTGACTTCTTATTTCACTTCGCCTTAAATAATGTGTTAGAGGCAACTGATATATTGTTGTATAAAAAAAAAATCGTTACCATTCATTACCATCACCAAAAGTATTAATAATACTCCCTGATGGGCACACTCCAAAAATTTTCAGTTCTGATATTTGCTTTACTTTCATGATCTAGAGTTAAAAAATGTGCTTCAAGATTTTCATTAAGATACTATTATACTATATATGTTGCTACGATAATACATATAGTACATTTCCTTGAAACTGCTCTGCACTTTGGAAGGAGACAGCATCCAATTTATTTTCATTTGCACAGATATAATCTATCCTGCAATAAAAAGTTAAATCTATCTATATTATATGTTTGCCGATGATCTCTTTCTTTCCACAATGAACAAACAATGGCACCCTATCTGCTATCTTCTGTTGGTTTCTTGTGAACGTTCCTTATGTGTCGTCTTCTGGAGCTGCTACAAGAAAATGATTTATAAAAAAAAAACACCTTAAAACAGCTTCAAAAATTTTACAAAAATGCCAGTTAAACTATAAAAATGTTAATTGACCGAATTCTATTAATACTAAATAAAATAGTTTAAAAACTTAAAGTAGAGATATTGTATATACAAGAAATTAGAAATTTTCCTTGAAGCTTATTAGAAACGCAAAAGATTAATAACAACTGCTTAGAGCTTAGAGCGGGTTAGAAATTGTAAAATGTCCTTTACAGCGGAGAAACACAAATTGACAGTTTTGGTGCTGGTGGTTGGCTGCTGCACTAGACAGGCAAAATTGACGGTGGATGGATCTGCCCGTCGTGTGCAGGTAGCGGTACGGTGTGCATTTTATCCGGGTCTTCGAGAGTGGTGCGGCTTGACTGGAAGTATATAAGTCGGCACGACTCTGTACGAGCTTCTATAGGTTTGTTTCAAACCAATTTGTGAATCGGCGGGTACATGCACAAAGCACATTTGGCGTCCCAACATAACTTTTGACTGAAACGTGTACGAATAGTCGGATGTTGCAACATAAAATTTGATAACGGCCGAATGAATCTGCTGATTTTTGTGGAACTGCTAATCAGAGGTATGCGCAGAATGTATTTTGCAGTTCTCGCGTACCGTTCAAAAAAACACAGGCACATGACGTTGGTTACAGATAGGTTCTAATTTAATAAATGCCGCATAAGCCGCTCCAACACGCTACGACACGGGAAGCAATTTTACATGTTTAACGAGCGCGTAGAAAACTGTTCATGTACTAATCCATGTATCGTACACAAACTGCATATTGAAACAAACCTTATGTGAAGTGACAGGGGCAGTCTTCGATCCGCAGTCTGGCAGTGTACTGAGATTATATTATTGTATTTATATTGCTGTTATTATGTTACTGTATATTATTGAAAATGTTTGCGGTTTGAATTGACTACTTAACGTGCCTTTAATGGAAACAATACATTCTTTGATGTATTTATGTTAAAGTAATGTTATGTTAGTTATGTAATTTTTAAAAAAGGAATCTGCTGTTATAGAAAAGAAGTGTTATAGAAGAGAATATTAAAAAGAAATCCTGATTTTAAGAATTGAGAAGTACAATACACCACAAAAGTAAAGAATAGAAATAATTTTACTCTCAGATCTTATCAGTTTTTTCGTATAAGGTTACACAGAAACCTTATATATGGCACATTTATTAGATTTCTGGGGTAACCATACAAATTCAGAAACAAACGTAGAAAGCCTTGATGCTGCGTCGTGGTATAGTGTCGAATTTTGAACGTGTGTATAGCTTCGTATTGCACTGATTCTTAACTCCGTACAACACCGCTCTATAGACGATTTTTGTATTAATTACATCTTAATCCTTGCGCTAACTACCTTATATTAGTGTCATTTTAATGTTTCACAAATGTTGTATTTACTAGTTAGAAACGTCCTACAAATATGACTAGGCTATGGTTACCTTTAAAACACAACAACAACACAACACAACCGTTTTACACGCGTTAACATCAAATAATCTTCACATGGACCCTATGACTGTGATCCTTAGAATTTTGAAATTCAACCGGGAACATTTATTATTATGTACGTGTGTTACATCTACACATTTTCGTTACATATTGCATTATATTTATTTTCAAGCAGATATAATGAATTTCGAGATTCTTAACGTTTGCGCTATTTTATGATATCAGTTCTGAAATGCTAGAATCAGAGTCGGTTTCTTTACGTGTATAGGTAAAAATCGTCAGATCGTCAGATTTCATTACTTATTCCTGTCACAGCCTGGAGCATATTTCCGACAAACATGTCACTGATATGATCAATATATCGCTGATCTTTATGAAATGTCATATCATACGGCTTGTTACACATATACATATATTAAATGTATACAACAATTTATAGCCGCAGGTGCCTAATTCCTTCTTCTGTCAATATACCTGACAAAACAGATGTGCTCGTTGTTCACGTAAATTCGAAAAATAAATGTGGCTCCCTTATTTTCATTTAATATACCTGGATAATATCATCTGATTTTAAGATTTTCCCATTTTACTTTCGAAATGTTTCGTTATATCCCCCGATTACTTGAGGAACTGCTTCTTAAGCGTTAGTTGATTGAAAAAATAAGTATTACGTAGTACATAATCGCAGCAATGTAACTGCAAGCAATTATTTTAACCCTGTTTCGTGGATTCAGTTTTAATCCAAAATCATCTGGAGTGAACCATAGTGATTTATTCTGTGCATGTCGCAAAATCGCAGAGTGGGTGTGTTATAAAGCTAATATATGTCACAGTTTCATCTACAGGCTTGATTTAATTTCGACAATACAATGCGATTGTGGTAGTTTCCCAGAGCATAAATTTATGCGGTGTTTGTGTGGGTCAATATATAGGAAAATATTAAATTGTTACTCTGGCAAGTCGCTATCTTACCAGCATTTTTTATTCGATTTTAGTGTAGGTTATTAATTAATTCTTTTCAGTCCTACACGTATGGAAATGCAGGACGTGAATATATGATTAAAACAGAAAAATGAGTAGCATATGTTTCAATATTTGCTATGACTGTCACTAAAATAACGTTACCATTGATCAATGGCCTTTACCAGAAAGAGAAATTAGAATCTCTCACGCTTTTGCCTCATTTTATGCAAATTTATTCTTTTATTCGAAAAATCTGTAGTCTATCCCAACTACATTTCAAATTAGTTGTGTAAATATCTAGAATAACACGTGTCAAATATTCAAATTCCAAATGCGCGAAACAAGTTGTATAATTATGGAGAAATTATGTGCCAATAACTTTTACCCAATAAAATGGCTGGTGTGTTTTAGAAAACGGTTCCTTTTAAATTAACAGCGCAATCGTATATCGTTGATATTTCGTTTAAGCGCTATAGATTAGGAGTAGTAACACAAACTATCCAAGTATGTAAATTTTCAATTTCTACTAGACATGTGTAAATTTTTTTGCTGCTATTTATGTAAACAGCGCACCTATCTAAAGTTTTAAAAAAATTATGGGACCTCTAAGTAATGCCAACATTTTATACATATTTTCCGTTTGCTTTAATGCATAATCAGTGTTTGCTGCTAATATAGAACCAATAAATTGTATAACTGAGAGGCAATGAACTTAATATGTTTGTGCATATGTATGCTTTTAACAAATTAATATGCGAGGCGAGTCAGAAGTATTTTATATTCCCACAGCTAATAGCTAGACAGTTTGTTATACTAATATGTGTAAATTATAGGGTGGAAGAGTTATTTATGACGTATTTCTACAATGGAATAAACAAGTGATTAAAAAAGTGCTCGTAATTAAAAATGTGTCACTTACATAAAGAAAAATAAATATTTTATTGGTTTATTTATGGTGTCAGCTGTCCAGCATTAATTTGCTCTCTAATACTGTGATACATGATAGCATTTACATGCATTATTAGCATTCATCGCCTTTCTTAGGGAACTGTTTAGAAAGGCTTTTTGCTGGTTATAAAACCGATTAATCGCAAACTTTTTTTAGTTAACCGTACTTTTGTTACCGTAACGAAAAACCGGCTAATGGTTCCTGAAACGGTTCCTAAACCGGTGAATAAGCAACAGGTTTGGAAAGAAAATATGACACCTAGGGCAATTATAAAAATTCGAACTAGACTACCCGACAAAAACATAGACGCGGTATCGTTTCTATTTACGAAACAAAGTTTATAGACTTTATATAAAATGTAAATGAGGGTTATTAATACTTGTTATGTAAATAGTCCATTTATAGATATTTCTGGGTATTTATTGCTTTATGAGGGGTAATTGAGATTTTCCTAGATCAAAATAGGAATTTTAAATACGACAAACATTTAGACCCTATGTATTTATTACATTAATATAAGCAAAAATGGTTTAATTTGATACCTCTCTTTCTATGCAGTGGTTGTGCTGGTAAACTGTACACATTTCACCACGAGAAATATTTTATAAAGTGTTTGCAATATGGGTAGAAAAAACAATTATCCTTGATAGAAAGGAGTAAAGTTCTAGTCTGGCACCAGGATGGTGTTAGTAAGAAGGAAATTGCTCGTCGGTTACGAAGAAGCGATAATTGCGTTAGAAATTCCTTAAAAAATCCGGAAAATTACGGCAAATCAAAAGGCCGAGGGCGACCGAAAGCTGTAACTGAGCGGGATAAACGCATGATATTGCGGTGTGCATCCAATTCTTCTGCGTCGGCGAGAGTTATTGCAGAACAGGCGAGGGTACAAACGAACGTGCGTAATGTTCAAAGGATTTTAAAGGAGTCGTCGGTAGTATCACGGAAGAAAATGTTGAGAAAACCACCACTTTCGGTGAAGCACAAAGAAGCGAGGTTGAGATTTGCTGAAGAACACATATCCTGGAAGAAACAAAGGGAAAAAGTTATATTTTCCGATGAGAAACGTTTTAATTTGGACGGACCGGATGGGTATTGGCATTATTATCATGGTCTGAGAAAGGAACCAAAAGTGAAAATGATCAGACAATTAGGGGGTGGATCTGTGATGATATGGGCAGCGATTGGATTTCGCGATAAAAGTGAGATAGTGTTTTGCACAAACAAAATGACATCTGTGACGTATAAAGACTTATTGCGTGAGAATCTTCTACGTTTTAGAAACCAATGGGCTGGGCGCAATTTTGTTTTTCAACAAGATAACGCGCCAATTCATACAGCAAAAACCATTACTGAATGGTTTAAAGGGAAAAAGATTAAACCTTTACAGTGGCCGGCATGGTCACCAGACTTAAACATTATTGAAAACATGTGGGGTGAATTGGCACGTCGAGTTTATGGCGGAGGCCGTCAATATTTCACGGTACAGGAACTGAAAACTTCAATAGTGACTGAATGGCAGAATATCCCTCAAAATTATGTGTTAAATTTATATAAATCTATTAATGACAAACTATTGGAAGTGATTAAGAACAATGGAGGGTCTACGCATTACTGATCAGTCGTTTGTTTATTTTTGTTTTACATTTGCAACAGAGTGTCTAAATTTTTGTCGCAGAAATTGTTTAAACATTGGAGTAATAATTTATTATTTATTTAGTTCATATATTACTAGAGGAGATATTTTTAAGTTTATTTTACTTTTATGAATAAAAACTTAATTAGGTACCTTGCTAGTTACGCAAAGAAATGTTGTAACCCTTAAAACCTTTAAAACATCTTACCGCGTCTTTGTCGGGGAGTGTATATTAGTGAAGAATTGCTTATTGATTGCTTTGAAAACCATGTTGTACGGAAAAAACCCGTTGGAAAATGCATTTTAATTCTCGATGGGCATGGGTCTCTTACGAATTCATAACAATTCTATCATATTATTGTGCTTACCAGCACCACGCATTTTTTGCAACCGCGTTACTGCTTGTTTTGTAAACCGCTGAAAATGTACTTCGAAAACGTATTGAACATTGTCATTTTGGTAATTTCCTTCCTAATACTTGGCGTCGTGCAGCCACAAAATGCGGCTTCTGGTTTCCGTGCGACAATCACTTATCCTCTGAAACGTTCTACAATTTTTTTCTTTGTTGTGCTGTGTCTGATATATCCATCGATGCTATGGAAAAATCATCAGTAGAAGACGTGTTATAGTGTAGCTGAAATGAATGAAGCGAATCAGTCTTCGTCTGCAGCACCTGGAGCATACAGTACTCCACACTTGACGCCGACAAAAACTTAGGACAACATTTCTCCAGAGCCCGTGGTTACAATGTGTAATAATCCTACGAGAAAAAAGCAATCTGCTCAGAATTCAATCACAGATGTTATAGTTATAGTGATAAAAGAAGGAAAATCGCTATCAGTAAAGACGGGAAAGAATAGGAACAAAGACCAACTCGCAGCAAAGACACGAAAGAATAAGAAGAAAGAAGCAGTAGACCAAAGGAAGTTAGGAGACAACAACCTCTTGCTCAGAAGAGACCTTCCTCAAGAACCCTAGCGAATACTGAATCTGTAAAATGATGAATAATTAAACAACAGCCCTCATCATCATCGGAAAATGATGACCACTCCTCGGTTTAAGTGATGAAAACGTATGGGTTGTTCTGAGGGAACGACATCCGCAGTGGACCAGATACAAATAGATGGCTTCATGATAATTGCGCAATCTGTAAGTGTTGCCGTATGGTCTTTGGAAAAACAAACTGTAACTAGTGTAGGTAACATATGTAACGGTTACTGAAACAAATTATGGTTTTGTTCTTTGTTTACAATTTTGCATATAAACCTAGCCACCTCTCCCGTAGCGCATGCTTCGTCTCCACCATACATTTAGGGAGTGATTGGCAAATGTGAGTTTTACATTCGTTTTATTTCCGAGAAGAGATTTAGAAACAATGTTATTTTATATGTTCATATAATATATTAGTTGCTCAACTGACGTTTCACTGAGGTTGCCACAGCAAATCACTACGTACGTTTCCATCGATATTTTTAAAAAGCTGCGTCGTGTATCCGTGTTTTACCCTATGTCTTTGAAAACTATAATTCTTAGTTAAAAGTAAATTTGGTATGGTATTGGGCATTAATAACAATGTCTTGGGATGGAACAATTTAACGAATTGTAGACGTACGGCCAATTTATCCTGCTTTATCCAACATGCTGTTTATGAGGGGCTATTGAGTTCTGAGTGACAGTATATCTCCAGTTCTGTACAATCCACAAAAAGTTATATTTGCTGAAAATTCCTTGCATTTATCACTTGAGGGTAAAAAGGATTTCCTTGTTTCTCATTACATTGCATTTGCATCACCCCCTAAAGGTGTGCACATGGTTATTCAGAAATGTGCATACATGGCGTCAGTCTTATAGCAAATATGGGGGGAATGATATCAGTCCATCATATTAACGAATATGAAGTAAATTGCATTTACATTTAACTGGTTTGGTATATAATGTGAGACAATCGTTTGAAATTACACTTTTATAGTTTTTGCCTATCATTACGCTAATTTACAGAATAACTGTAGATTAAAGAATGACTACGGAGACTATCATTTTCAAACAATTTCGTCGTATACCTATGCAGTTTTGCTGCATCTCAACATATCGAACTTTAATTCTTGCCGCTAGCTCATAAAAGCTCAGTCAAGTTCTCTGCAGTCTCCAGATATTTCTGTTAGAATTATGAATCAATACAGCAAGATTTAAGTAAGGTTACAGTTAAACAGAAAAAGGTGCAGATTTGTACATATACCGAGTTAAAGGCAACAAATACAAGCAAATTTGATGTGCTAAGAAACGAGAATTATTTCAAAATCTTATTATTAGCATCGGAAAGATGTCTTTAAGACGAATTCACCTTAATACCTCTCTTTTAAAGAAAAACGGCATAGAGTATCAAATAGAGCAAATAACGCTAAAATACATTCTAGTCAAACGTCCGAAGGCCAGTTTAGTATATAACACCAAAATAGGTCGGTATTTAAAAGTTAACTTGGGAAATACTAGCAAGTATTTGACGTCCAAAATCTATGTTTTTTTTTTTTACTAAAGACAAAAATTAGCAATTATTGTAAAAAAAATGTTACTTAAAGTCACTTAACTGTAAATCATCATTTTCCGTATTTAAAAGAAATCACGTTCAATAAGAAAAAAAAAAACAATCTTAAAGAAATCGAGTGCAGTTGTCTCATTGAAGCTTTCTGTGATATGTTTATCCAATAATTCATTATACTTCCGATTTGTCTTGCTAAACTTAAACTAAACAGAGCAACCAAAGTAAAATAATTTACATTATCCACAAAAGCATAGATATGTAATGTTTTGCGAAGGGGAAAAAATTGAGAAAAATTTAGGAAATTTAGGATTCCTCCAAATTATTTAGTAGAAATTTAAGGTCGCGAAATTCGGGAGTGCCTCTAAAACACTTTTCCGGCAAGTTTTTTTTTTTAAGAAATAAATGAATTTTCAAGTAAGCTGAGATGCTTTTTGGTGACATTTTACACTATATATAACACTGTAACATGAAATTTTACTGGGAACTTTGATGAGGATTAACCGAAGGAGTAACTGATGAAATTATATGATATAGATATGCTTAAAATTTATATTGAAACTTGCCATAAAATTTTACAATAAGTTGGAAGTTATGAAAAATGGTACGATGAAATACAGAAGAAGGTAATATTCGTTTTCACCATTGATTATATGTCAATAAAAGGAATTTTGTTCTAGAAAACGACCACTAAACTACTAGAAGGACCTTTACTTCGAATAGGTGGACAAACTGAAACCAGTAGATAAAATGCGTGGGTGGCGCTGATAATAGATAATCTCTGGAACGTTTGTTATAACATTACAATGTATAGTAGCTTCTAACATGAGTTCATTTATTTTATGTAGCAGGTATGTCCAGGATGCATGTTTGATTAAAAAAGGGATTTTGAGTTATAAGCTTTAAGCATGCTACTTTATCATAACAAAAAAAATGCAATAAATATTCGAAATGTTGCCCATGAACTTCCAGTCAGAAATAATCCTCGAGTGTAGTGATGGCGTTCTGTAGGGATATTCCCTAATTTTGGTTTCTAGATCATCTAATAATGTTGAAAGGTGCCCAAAGCATTCGTCTGATTACTTTCAATAAAGCGACCGATGGTCCGGTGGTAAGAGGGCTTGGTCCTAACTGTGGCAGAGTAAGCTGTCTGTTCCAGTCTCACCGCGGTAAAACAATAAGTTTCTTCGGTGGGTGCAGTACGATCTTGAGTCACCATATTGGTGAATAATTAACTGGGCTTCATCTTTTACGGCGAGACGGTGAGAGCATAAAAGTCACGGAGCTCGTTTCACACACTATTTATACATTAAATAGCCCTTGAGGTTGTCACAAGCTTCGCAGCTTAGAGGCTATCACATGCAGAGAAAGAGATTAATGACGCCTCTCCTGCATGGAACAGACGAGGCCCACATCAAGAAGGATGAATTTGTAAACAGTTTAACCTAACCAAAAATTAAATCATCTAAATACCAATTTTTTTTTCTCTAACGCTATATGTATATGGTCATATACCAATTAATACAGCTAAAATTGATTTAATTACCCGAATTAGAACACCACGTTTTGAGAAGTGTGAAAATGAAAAGAACGAAAAAGATCAGAAAAGCAACCGGAAATGTAAATTGGAAATCAAGAACTACATAACTTCCAATGACAGGCTACAGTGTGCTGTATACCGTAATCCATAGAAGGAAAGGAATTTTACAGGTCTTTACAGAAGTGCCATTGAGTTAATTAATGGATAAGTACGTGCTTTATTGAGAATAAAATTAAATTTTATAGATTAGAAATTTATACCGAATGTTGCGGTTAAAGATTATTTATAGTGCTTATGATTTGTAACGTTAATCAGAAGACTACACGTCTTCGGATCATGTCAGCATTAGTCTTGTATTTTTTGCTTACAAACATAGATTCAAAAGTTATTCATTCATTTGCATGCTGCGAAATTTTATTTGAAGGTGCTATTTATCATAATGTTAAGGAAAATTTATTATATTAAGGTGATTATATACGCGTAAATTAAAAAGTATATACATAAAAATTAAAATTCGACAACCGTTAATAATTTCAAAATCGATTACAAATGCATACCTTTTTGTATATCATTCCGTTCATCTAATAATACGTTAGTTTAACAGCAGATCTATTAGAAGATATCTACCAATACAGAATTGCCAAATCCGCCGCCTCTATTTTTTTTTCTTATCTTCATCTGAGAAATATAAAATTGCCTAAAGAGATGGATTACATAAATATGGGCTTGGAAGAGAAGCACTGTGTATGCTAATATGCGGTATTTGGAAATTAGTCGTAACGTTTTGGATGGTTATTATAATGAAACAATCCAAAAGCCTAACTTACCTGTTTGTGTCAGTATGAATGTTTCTTATTAGTGTCAGATATTTTCATCAACTTTTTACCGCAAATTATAATTTACTAGCAATAATGATAACCCTGTATGAAACCAGGAGATTGTTTCTCACAGATGTGCCATTTTAATGCAATAATTTGAGCGGTTTATGTATTTATTAGCATTGTTTCTGCTCTATAATATGGTCTACGTACCAGATAATAGCAGATTTGAGAAATGTTAGACATTTATCAGTCATAGTTGATCGGACTCTGTAACTTTGCGCGAAACTAACTTACTTTAGAACGTACGGATGTTTGATAGATAAATGTAAGGCAAGGAAAAATCAAAAACATGATATCCTGGAATTTACATATGAATAAAATAAAGATTCGATTTCATAAAGGTACGTGCAAATAATATCTATTTTTTAAAAAGAAATAATCCAATATTTAAAATATGAAGAAACAATTTAACCAAATTTATAATTTCCAATATTACTCATAGCTAGAAACCTTCTCTAGCCCTTCTTGATATTAATTTTCTACTTCTTCTATTTTTGCGACGTAAAATCTCCTTTGCTGAAGTGCATGTTTTTTACTTATCTTGATAGCACATTGAAAAGGTCTGACCTCAGACTTTTCGTCACTTGACATTTTGAAGAGAGTATGTATAACACTTCAGACTATATTATGATGAAGTACTTGAGCAGAAACGTGTCTAAGGGCCTACCCAATCTTGACTGTAATTTTTTGCATACCCCTGCATTATGAAATCTACGAGCTTTACTTTGCTCGTCTCTAGAAATTTTTTAAAATGATTCCTAACACGCGTTGGAATAAAAAGTACATACATTTTATATACAATAGGCTGCAAAACTAAATTTAAAATCTTGCGACACGAGTTCCTTCCTATTTCAGTTGACCAACTCTAGAATATTTCGGAAAAGGACGAACAATACAAGTAAGTAGTATGGTGTTTACTTCTAATGTAGCAATTAGTGAAATAATGTTGGAGAAAGAAAAAAAACAGCGCGAAACTCGCAACGTTTGCTATAATAAACTTGCATATTTTTCAGTAATCGTGTGAATGTATCTATTGTACTTATTGAAACGCTAATATATAAAGAATTAGTAGTTACTACATTAGATTACACAAATTGTAACAATTACTCGAATAATTATATCGTTCTATATTAAACTACCACAAATTATAAAGTATTCTTATAATTACAATGGTTGAAGGAGCAAGTAAACGGAGTAATAATTCTGTTTTCGTATCTACACTCGACCGGCTTGATAATTAACCGGCCATAAAAATATTACATACCTGTATTTGTAGCTGTGTAGGTAAATTTGGAGTAAAAAATAAACTTAATTCTGGAAGAATTGCCTACCCGATTGTCGATGGTTGTCTGGACTTCGGTTCGCCTTCTTCCAGTATCGTTCTGAACTCCTTTCTCTGCTGTGCTCCTAAAACACATGTGCGTTAGTATGCTCTATTCATTGTGAACGATGATACTTATGCCAGCTTACTCAGGTAGTTGTAGGTGGTCTTGTACTTCGCTCTTGAAGGGGATCTTCTTAATGGCAGGGTTCTCGCTCGTTTGCGTTTTTTCGAAGAAATTTTTGTTGAGCTTTGCAAGGATTTCCTGCAGCTCCTCAGGGTCACTCAGTTATGTTACTGTAACCAGCGAACTTCGTAGAGATACGTGTAGTACTAGTTGTAAGCAGCGATTTTGTACACTCGCAAGAGAGGTAATGCTAACAACATTGATGGCGTTTAGCACACGTTGATCGTCTGATTTTGGAATGTCTATGATGCATGATGAACCGAGCCTTAGACCGATCCTTATAGAACTTCAGAAACCATGCTCCTCTCTGAGGATTCCGTCCTGATGATCTTAAGGAGCCTTGACTGAAAGCTGACCTTTCTCATCTTCAGGAGTAATCCTTCAGGTCGAATCTTGTTGAATGACTTCTCCAGGTCCAGGGTTACCATGTCAGTCGTCTGGTTCCTGTTAAAGGTAATAACCGGCACAACTGAAGAGTTGTGGAGTAGTCTGATCTGAAGCCAACTTTTCGTTGACTCTGGCCAAAAGCCTAGAATCTAGAATCTTGCTGATGGTTCCAAGTAACGACATAGGCCAATAACTATTTGAAGAATGAGGGTTCTTCTTCGGTTTTGAAGTTGGAATAATCCTAGCAAATTTCTACCGGGTCGGATAGTATCATAGTATAGTCAGTCGGAGCATTCTGTTGAAAATCTGCGTCAGATTGACCAGTAACTTAAGCGGTAAATTCTTTAGTGCTCCGTCCGTTATGCCATCTTCTCTGCTGCTTTGGATCGTTGCGCACCGTTGGCCGAGAATAGTGGATGCAAGTGCTCTTTTCTGAGTCCGTCTGTCTTGCTTCAGGATTCTAGGGACCCCGTCGGGGTCTCGTTCTTGGCTAGTCTTGGCAGCAAAGTTGTCTCATTTCTGCAGTATGTGCGCCTCGATGTCTCTCTCAATCTCCTTGCTTAAGCAACGGTGAGCGCCTTTAAGTGGTGGGTATCTAGTTCGCTGGAAATCCTTCCTGATTCGATTTCATTCTTTGATCTTATCGATAATTTCCCTCGGACAGGTTTCTGTCACAGGAAAGTTTGGCTTAAACTCCAATGCGTACCCGATGAAAATTATTTGACGTGCGTGTCGCAAATCTATTCCAGAGTTTCTTCTTTCTAGTTTATACATTTTGCTTATCATTTTTAGTGATCCATTATATAGCTTTCCATTTGCTAGCATCTATCCCTTGTCAGAATAAATGCTTGTAACGCTAAATTACTTACCAAGTTAAACACTTAGTATATTCATCTGATGTGGAATTATCCTATTTCTAAGTTTAGTATAAAATGGGGATTATGCTGGCAACAGAAAGAGATATGTTTTAATTAAGAAATTGTTCACAACCGTCGTAAATAAGATATCAGCTAGCTTTCGCTAAATCCAATAATGATGACGGATATATTGTAGAAATTGTAATTTAGGGTTATACTACTGCATGCTTTAAGTACAGATATATTTTTGTTAGTTCAAGTAGATGTGTAATATTAGAATAGTGTGACAACTTATTGCAAAAATGTTTAATAAACGACTTGCTTTATGACTACTAGTCAGTGTGTTATTGGTCACATTAAAGATGTTTTCGTAACAATACAAGGTTCACATCGCATTTGTCTCCGCATACTTTGCTAATTTAACATACTTCCATGCATTGTAGAATTGATAATAAGGGAGATAGCGGGTGATGTGTGTTTACTTTGGGTCAGACTGTGTATTAATTGAATTTAATCAAAAATTGTCTTGTAGCATGGAGATGCGAATAACGCATTATTGTTCTTTTAAATGAAATCCTAAGATCAAGTTCCTGGTTATATTTTATTGTACTCGTTAACTCAGTCTTAAATTAATTAAATTAACGGGATTCGTAACATCCTTGCTTCTAGAGTATAACTGCTTGACAATAAAAGAAATTAATTAGAAGTGTACTGATAGTTTATATGCAATAGTAAACTAAGTTGAAACTTGCAATTACACATAAATTCTATTAGCTTATCTTAAGATCCACACGCATATGACAAATATGTTCTACACAACTGTATTACGTTACCTATTTACTTCTTAATGATATTGGCTAATTTTAAGTTTCTATGTTAACCATTTCCGATCTACTTTATCTACAGGATAGCATTATACCGCGTATTGTTGGCAACCTGTGCAATTATTTTAATTAACTTTTCATTAAACGCCTAACATACGTGCAAACACGGGTTTCGTTTAATTAAATTTTCCAGATTTTTATGTATCTCCGCAAACTGGTAATTAAATATTGTTTATAAAAGGAGTTATCCGCCAGCTACATGAAGGTAATTAGTTTGGTATTGCTATTAGCATACTTTTTTGAAATCATTTTAATGAAATAATATGCGAATTCGTGGTTCGTATGGTTTAATGAGAATAATGCACAGAACATGTTATGTAATTGTGCTTTATATTAATAGATACTCTCTAATCTCGTTTATTTTCAGGCACAACTCCCATGGTACTCAATAGTTTATTATTTATTGGCACTATAGATGGATATTCACTCCTACATAATAATTTTATACATTAATTTGAAGAGTAGAAGGTCTCCGTGCTTTAATGGGAATCTATCATGATTCGAGGATCGACTAAATGCACGTATTACAATAAGAAAAAACTTGAAATGGGGCAAGCAAGGTGGGCAAGTTGTTAAAGTAAAAAGGTTTCGAAGGATTCAACACAGTAGGTGTAAATTTCATATCTTTACGGGTAACTGTCGCGTGTTTTACCAGTTAACATCTGCTAGAGATGTTAATAATGTTGTCTGAATAGCGAAAATGTTAAACTTATAATTCAGCAATAAATGTTTTCTTTAAATATGATACATAAACTTTAAACAGAATGTTTTAAAGCTATACTTATATGCAGTAAAACTTAATGGAAACTTAAAATTGATAGCTAACAAGAACATAGATATGTTCCATTATGTTTTACTACTGCATATTTTACTTGCATATATCTATTTCGTTGAAGTAGGCAACGTGTATCCAGTTATTACCGCAACATTTATTTTATTCTACAGCAGGTTTTATTTAAGCGTATATTATAACTAATATTCAACAAAACTAATAATAAAATATAGTCATAAGTCTTTTTATATCTTACGTATAAATATTCATTCAAATATCCCAACAGGAAATAGGAGAAACTATAGGTATCAAAGTTGTACAGATTTTTCTAAAAATTGAAAAATATACCGAGGTACAATAATCACGAGATCTTTGGAATATGTGTTAGTTAAGTTACTCCAGTTATCATTGGCGACTTCATTATTTGAATTTTCTAATTCGTATACAGATTATTCGATGCAGATTACTTTTTTTTTTGAGTAAGAAAAAATAAATTTCTTCTAAGTTCTCCTTTTTTGTATGACCTTACCCACAAAATTGCATTTTTACTAGGTGGACCAATATGAAATTACGAATACTTAACTCCTGGTCTTCTTCTAATTCTTGCACGATGCCGAGCTCTATTCATATATCTAGTAAACTATCATCTGATGTATCTATTTTCTAGCATTGCCTTTTGATTTCTGTGACTGTTATGATTGTCCAGAACAAGTCATATTAACAACTTTCTGTGCTGAAAATGTAAATCTCGACATGTTTTCCAATTTATGGAATGATGTGAATCTTGCTGCTCCTTAAAGCAGTTTAGCCAATCGATTACAGCTGTTTTCTTTATTTTCAACTATGTGTATGCTTTATATTGTTGTCGTTAGCATAAGTATACGCCAATTTTCTGATTCTAATAGTTGACAGTCCGTAATGAAATATGAGACTAATGTAGCTTCACGTGCATTTGCAAATACTAGTTTCACAGCTTTCGCAGAAATGGGTCCTACTGTTTTGATCATATTTCGTCAAATGCCTACAAAATCTAGAGTTAAAGATCTTAAGTTGCAAAGCTGCTGCTACTACGAACTGAGGATGCGTTTTTTCTTCTTTCTATTTTACTTACTTCTAGGCAACTGTAATAAATATTAGAGGAATATACATAGGATGACCAGGTACCTGTTTTGTGTATAACTTAATCATATCCCAAAGTATATCTTTACTATTGTGTTTCAAGGCACATGAACGTTTGTTGTGCGGTAGCTTTCAAAATAGTTATTCAAAGATATTATCATAATCGTAGCACATCTTGGGAAATCTTAAAAATATAGTCCGTCCAGAAAGTATCCGGAATTTATTATTTTTCTTAATTTTAATATATTTCTTTTTTGTTACATCCTAAGACAAAAGTAATGCATCAAGTAGGTTGTACCGACTGTAGGCCATGGCAAAAATCATATAACAACACTAGCTGTCAAATATCGTTGATTATCAACAGGCTTAATATTTGTAAAATAATGTCGCAAGTAGAAAGAAGAAAGTTGGTGGAATATTTGTATAGAAAAGGTGTTCAAATCGTTAAAAAATAGTGCAATCGACTGAACTCGGAAAAAGCGCAGTATATGAGATAATAAAGAGGATAAAAAATAGGAGAGAATGAGCCATGGATCAGTTTTCGATAATTTTAGTGATTTTTTATATCTGACGAAAGTTGTTTTCAGCTTGGTGTAAATCAGTTGAAAATCCTATCAAGAGAAAATGTTACCGTTTAAATTTCCAAATTTCCCACAAAAATAATGGTTTGGGGAGCAATCTCTCAGCGTGGTGCTATACCTCTCTGTATAATTGATGGCACCGTTAATAGTGCAAAGTATTGTGAAATTCTTAATGGCTTTCTTCTTGAAACAGCTCGTGCTTTATATCCCGAAGGATGGCGTTTTCAACAGGATAATGCCATACTTCTGCCTACACTAAAGCTTGGATGCTAGAACAAAGCTTGACAAGAATTCCATGGCCAGCAGCTTCCCCAGATCTTAGTCCCATCGAAAACATATGGGGACTAATGAAGATTGAAGTAGAACGAGCAGCACCACGAAATGAAGGAGATTTGATTCGGTCAGTTTTACAAGCCTGGACCACCGAATAGTATAGCGTTGACCTTGTTTCGGGATTACCTGAACGTTTAGTTAAGTGCTTACAGTTAAATGGAGATTATATTAGTAAATGAGATGAATTATTGGGTGTGATTTTATTATTCAAGTAATAAAAATATATACCGTCAAATTATAGCTGTGCTTTTTGTTTTCCGGATACTTTCTAGATGGACTATACATATAGTGTTCTATACACAAACGAATAATAATTTACGATTATCTACTAACACAAAACATTAACCTTTTTAATTAAATCTTCGAGCTAAAGCAAGCATAGTATAGGTGTTGTCATTTGGCAGCTTTACTATTAATTGTTGTCAGTTTCAGCGCTAAACTCTAAATTACAATTTCAGAAAATTACATTTCAAGGTATAATACGTCCCGAAGTAGGTACTTTTGCATCTGTGTAACATATATTACCATAATTAAAAATACAAGTACGACATGTTGGAATCTAGACGAACCTACTTCGCAAATTGTCGAAATGCTTCCTTTACCTTACTCTATTCGCCAAATTTTCGTATTGTCTTCCATGGAAAGCTTTTTTACATTTTTTTCGGGCAACTTTCCATCTGTCTGTTGAAGTTAAGTTGTTGTATTTGAATTAGTTTGAAGTTTTTAATTTTTTCAAGTGCTAGCATAAGTAGAAATCATTTTCAAATCATGATTTATTATGATTTCAAAAAAGGTATTAAGCGTGAATGCAAGGGTAAGCTTTAATAAAAAAACACCTTTTTTGGCTATAATTTACCGATATATAAGATATATAAAGATTTTGAAATAAATTCTATTTGGCATCAGAAAAGAGCTGGACGTTTTCGTACGACCGTCACCAAAGAGCATATTGCTATTATCAAGAAAATAAAAGAAATTCAGTAGGGCAACAACCCAAGGTGGGATTCTCAATGGTTAAGACAATCGTACACCTGTGTGGTGCCAGATTACCTTTCAAAAAGCAGAGTATGTGAGAATTTGAAATTTTAACTCTTTTGAAGCAAAGTGTACACCAACTTTTTTCCAAAATTGTAACAAGTGACGAAACGTATTTTTGCAGTTTTCGACGTACCTACTCATCGAGAGAATTGTGTATGGATAAAGACGAGGAAACACACACAATGACAAACAACCGATTCGCTTTAACGGAGTAAAACATGTCGTGTGAATGTTATTGTTCTCATTTTATACGGATGATCTACCAAAATCACTTACTTGCTCTGCATTAACCTATGCTGATCATTAAAAAATTTATTCGACGGTCTCTGATCTTTCGTGATCTTCGAATTTCTTTTGGCACTATATTCACATTTCTTCAGCGTTCAGAATCTTGGAATTGATTTTGCCTGCATTAAGCTGTTGTTGTTACTACACATTTGTCGTCAGTGAACATGAGTATGGCAGCATCGTATTTACGAAGTACAATATTTTCGAATCAGGAAAAAAATTGATACGGGAATTCCTCTGTATTTTGGAAGTATTCCAAAAGAAGATTGGTTGGCCGTCTTTAAGAAGTGGAAGGAGGAAATGATCAAATGTATTATTGGTGAAGTGAATTATTTTGAAATATTTAAAGTAAAATGCGAAAATAACCGCTCTCATTATTTTTAATATCAGCTTGGCATACGTATTTATAAAATTTAAATAACACAGTATAGTTTTTTTTAAATTCTAGCTTTTTAATGATTTAGATTATTTCTTTTAAAGTTGTTCAATAATTATTCCAAAATATGAATCAATATATTAATGAAATGAATTGTGAACTTAAATTATCAAGAATTTTTCGTTACCGCTACCGTTTTCTTTTCCAGAGCATTTACAATAAATTTGGATGAAATCACTTACTATCAATCCCTCCTGCGTTAAAGTGTATATATACTTTAAGATCCTCTTAGGTTCCTCCTTATAGTTCTGCGAGATCCTCTTCGTTTCCTCCTTGAATTGTGTTCTTTTCCTTGGTTTTCAGATATGTTCAAATTACTTATTTCATAACTCCTAATAATGTGCGTTTCTTTTAAATCATTAGTGGAATGATTCACTTTTGTCTGTCTGTGCATATCCACAGGAGTATCGACGAAAGACTTCCTGACTACTGAGACATTTGTAACCTGTTTGATGATTGTATGTCTTAATCTAGATGATGTTATAGACATCGATGACGTAATTCCAATATTAACAACCTGTTTAATATTTTTGTTAGAAATTATTATTGCGAATAAGATTCTGCAGACTTTTATTACATCTCCCAGTTAATTTCATTGGACTCCTTTTTTAAGAATGAAAAATAAATAATATAAATCATTAAATTCAAGTATTAGTATTAGGCTATTTAAATTCAACGTATATAATATATCCAAATATTATCAAACTGAAAATTTAAATTGTAATTATGTAGGATAATAAAATTAGTGTATTTACTTCACGGTACAATCTAACCGCGGAAATATTTTAGACTAAAATAAAATACGTGGGTGCACTCAATACTTTTTAACTAAAGTGTACCCTCAGAACAATAAAACTGGCTTCCTTCACGTTGTCTACAACGTGTAATTGGTTTAAAATAAAGTCTGTCATTATAATAAACCATCATCGTTGTAAAAGTATCTAATTCTAGAGAACAACGCCAGTGGGAGGTTGTCTGGTCTTGGTCTAGTAACAGGCCCAGGGTAAAGTATACTTTGCTTCAAGGTCAGCGTGTCTAAGGGGTAGCGCGTCGCGCACAATAGAGATTTGTGTTGTGATTTTAACATGGAATGTCGGGATTTTGGGAAAATATATCAATTTGTCTCAATATTTATTAATAGGGTAATATATTTAAATTAATAAACATCTAATGGCTAACAATATTTCAATGTTTCATTTATTCTTTATTATTTTATGCTTATTATGTACCCCAACTCAACCATTCTTACTACTTGAATTCTTAAAATTCGCCATGTTCTGTATAGACACTACTAACAATAAGCAGTTATAGGATATTGAACAGTAGATGCTACCTTCCGTCTCCGGTGCTCACTGCATGCGGGATTAATACTTTGATCGATGATTGCATCCGCACACATTCCTCTATTTGTAGGAAATACAGTCCAATTATGTAATGATAATTATTAAAAGGTAAAAATTGATACCGAAAGTCTTAAGAAACTATGATACTCGTTTTCAAGGAAGCTTTTTAGCTGTCAGTCTTTTCAGTGCAAGAACTCTAAATCGGTAGTGTTCTTTGATTTAGAAAAAAAAAATAATAATTTGTCAAATTATTAATTCAGAGTATATTTGCTAATTTGCTACCTCCCCAGAAAACACCAAGATTAGTGTATCCAACGAAATTTTGTTTTGTATTGGTATGATTTTTTTACTCACGTTACGAAGTGTTTTATTTTAACATTTGTTTGCATTTAGTTCCATTTTATTACGAGGCAAAGCAGTATTGATGATCTTTTCCCTCCAATTTCCTCTAGAACAGTTTTTCAACTTTGTCTGGCACGAAGTATTTTGTTAAAAGAAAAGAGTCTAGCACACAATTTTTAGTGCGACAAACGAAGTTTTTCTTTATTTGAAAATGATGTATTTAGGGAAGCCTACTGCTATTCATTCTACTTTACTGTTTGAAATTTGGATATGGTCACCACGGAAGCGAGAAGTATTTTCAATGAGTTTCAAAGTCAACATGGGTGTTGTTTCATTCAAATAGGAATATCTACGGATATAAATTGAAAAAAAAAGCTCAGATGGGACAAATAAGATTCGACAACAAGACTCTTATTTTCAAAATTTCTCGATAAATAAGTATTTAAAGTTTCAAGTTATTATAAAACTATTTCAGCGGAGAACTTTAAAACTTCACAGAGTAAGTTCATTTTGACCTTTTAACATCGAAATTATTGTTCACGGAACTAGAATCGAAGAATGGAATATTCGGTTGTAAATGGTGCGTGTAGCTTCGTGTCCAGAATTTGAAGATCGTACATCGAAGTTAAGCATTCACTGAAGAATGAAAACGAAAAATTCGATTAGCCATATTTATTCAAAAATATGTAATAACTATCAGTTGGAGATTGCCCTAGGTCATTGTCTAAAAAATATTCATAATTTTGTTAAAAGAAATATAATTTTAAAGATACTAAAGAATTGTTTAATTTTCTATTACAGACAGATCTCACAATCAAGTCAATTATTAAAAACGTAAATCCAGAGTTAACAATATATTTGGTATTAGGAAATACGAACATCTCATATAAATTTGAAGATGGGTGGTTAAATATCAAAAATAGATTCGAATTAAAAATATTGACATAATTTGAGAGGATTACGTTACATATGTACTTGTACGTAAAGATTAGGATTCGGGCGGATGTAGATAATATTACCACGAGATTTAAAGGATTAATACCACCGGTAATATTTAGGATAACTTTGTTTAAACGGTTATTTTCATAGTAAATACAATACAAAGCGCTTTTAATTCTCGTGGAAAGAAAGTCCTATTCCGATTAGTTAAATTTAGAATTGTAGTTAGTTTTGTCCGCTTGTTTCAGTTTTTAAGCTCCGTTAGACAGCAGAATCACTTTGAGACTGCTTGTAATTATGTACAGTTATTTAGTACATGGCAATTTCAATGCAATAAATATATTATTATTTTCTTTAATTTTCTACGTATATATACTAAACATCGATCTAAGAAGAAGTAAGTATGTGTTCCGCTATTACTTTTTATGTCTTGGTGTTCTTGTCTTGATGATGTGCCTCTTTGAAACGGGAGCTTTAGGCGCATTATACGTTGTTTTGTATTGTTATCATTATTATTACTTGTGACGTGGAATCGAATGTAGATGAGGATATATAATTAAACATACCCTAATTTTGTAATATGTCGAAGTATTTGCAAACAACCTCTACGGTTGCAACCAGGGATTGCTGGCATCACGACCTATGACGGCAGCAATCCCTTGTTGCAATTGTAGAGGTTGTTTGCCAATATTTCAACAAATCATGTGATTTGTTGTGAACACATATGTTTCCACGTCAACTTTATTTATACAACTAGTCGATTGACTATCACCTTCCGCAAATGTGCACTGATGAGCCGTACGTAGGCGAAACGCGCGTCTGTAGGTCATCATTATTATTATTGCTATTATTATTATTATCATTATTATTATTATTGATGAGAGCATAAAGATATCCTTATCATATAAATTGTCGAAATTTTATGCGTAGTGGTTAGTAGTTATACGCTTTGTGGGGCCAGCAGGAATGAACTAACAGTTAATGAGTCACGTAAATTAGTAATACTTATAATCAACTTGGTCTACTGGCATCCACCATGCATAAACGCGCGTTTCGCCGTTAAACGACTCATGAATGAGCCTTTGTGGAAGGTGCCAATCGACAAATCGTACATGTAAAAAGTTTGTAAATACATGTATGGACGAACCGTTTAACGGTGAAACGCTCGTCTGTGCTTGGTGAATGGTGAAGGATGGTAGCCTAAATTTATTGTTAGTATTACTAATTTACGTGTTAGTCGATCCCTGCTGCCCTCACAGAACGTGTAGCCAGTAATCAATATTGTTTCTATAATTTGTGGCAGTTTGTATACTTTTCTATTCAACACACTTTATTATTATTGCAATATTATTGTTTATTTTACTTCTAATGTAATATACGTACTTTTTTAAATTAATCTCTTTTTTCATTGCATCCTGGGCACTTCGACCACTTAGCGCTGTAATGCATGAATCTTTCTTCGAATTAATAAATTTAGGAAGGTAAAATTTGAAAAATTTTATTTGCGCAAGTGGCGATCGCTGAAGTAAAGTCCACCTTGGGACGAATTGATGCAGTACAGGTTCAGATATTTATTTTTACACCTGCAACTATGAAGTCAAGAGTGTTACAAATAGAATATAATCTTGCAATCATAGCATTTTTGCTTACTAATTTGTTCAGTATTATTTATACTTTATTACGTCAATAAATAAATCAATTCCTTAATGGTTAGCATTACTTTAATTTAGTACACATATGTAAGGTTGATTAACATTTTGCATCTTCCTGTAGTCGACGTTTCTAGAATTAATTTTCATTGATCCATACAGTACTCTTTTTCAAAATGCTATTTTGCAATTGTAGCTTTAATCAGCTTAGTCCACGAACGCTACGGTAATTTAAACAAACTATTTCAACATTCAGATCCATGCTATCCTAGCATCATGTGAAAGCAGAGTTCCGTAAGTTACTCTCCTTGCATGCGAAAAAAATTAAGTACATTCGTTTAAGGTAATCACGTAGCATTTTAATTGGATTAAAATATTGTTTTTGCATTACAATAATTAAGCGGACCCCGTGTTTGAAAACATCCAGTTCATTAGACATAGTTTATGAACTGAATTTTAAATGGATTTCTATGCAAAACATGCTGGGTTTTAAATAGAAAAAGGTATCATACGCCAATTTATATGCATCTACGTATTGATGTACGCAAGCTATAGATCTTATAAATAAATTCAAGTTTCTCATGGCTTACTCTGCTGCACGTATTGAAAACGTTGACTTTGTGACTAGCTGAATAATTAAGAAACTCCTATATACATGTAGCGTTTTATAATGAATCATTCATTTAGGCTATTAATACATACTGACACACCCACATCTTGGATAGATGATTAAGTGACCACACACACACATACAGGTACTTATTATACAGTGACGTCCTAAAGTATCCCCTCCCCCCCTAGCTAGCGTTTTAATTAGAAATAGGTCGATTTCTGTTTTTCATAAACTAACTTTTGACATGATCGGAGGTTCAATTGTATCTGCGGTGTCACCGCAAGTGATGTCAACTTGTTATTACGGATGACGGGTTTCCATATGTTTGTTTCCAAACTGTTGCCATCACTCTCCTGAAGAAGCCCCATACGATTGTGGACGAAACGTCGAGTTTTATTTTAACAAACGACATGACACGGTTCAAACCCGGAACACGTTTAGTTTCAACTGACTTTGGCCGTGGAAGCCTACGTTTTTAATCACATGTGTTATACTTTAACTTAGAAAATGTGACGATATGCAGCAATGAAGATGTTAGCAATCTGTTTCTGTTGTTACGCAAAGTTGGCTAGAAGAGGTTAGAAGAGAAAATTGTCTCTTGTGATTCTAAATTGGCCCAATGAATTCGTTGCTAAACATAATAATCATAACAATAGTCAAACTGTCAAATTTAAATTCCAAAATGTGAATATGGCAACAAGTGGCTCGGGAGTACACGAGTTTTCAATGTACGAAATCATGTAACTTTAGAAAGGAAGCGTAGAATAATTGAAAATCGTCACTTTAGTATGAGATTAATCAAGTAAGTTATTTTAAACATATTGTCACAAAATCCACTTCTGTATGTCTTATTTTTAGAAAAGGAGAAGCAGACAAACAACACTAAATAACGATCTAACATTGTTTGAACATTATTAATTGTTGTATAATTAGAAATAACGAAAATGCAGAAAAATGGCTGTTCTTAATATTATTAATTATATATTTTACAGATGATCTTTGGACTGTAAAAAATTAGCAGATAATTGCAGTAACTATTAACACGATTTAGTAGAAATACAAGATATGGATGCTACTTTATGGAACCATCTTGAACATAACCGCTTAGCATCACATAGCTAACAGCTGTTGAACACCACAAAAAAGTCATGAAGCGATTTCAAATAGACGATAAAATCATCGCGTTTACGTCCCTAGTCCCATAACGATTTTCATTTCGCTCAAAGAAATTGGAAATTTATTGGCCGTAATTCATGCTTAATAAGCCGAACCAGGAGCGAGACGATCTGCGACAGACTGTGTTGTATATTAGCAATTACAGCCTACTAATCTTGTTTGCCGACAGAAACCAGCTATGGCGTAGAATTGAGGTTGATTTTATTAAGCTATTTAATAATATGCGGGAGTATACCATTTTGTAAATTAATAAAACATTTAGCACAGATCGCGCATATGTATCAATGCAATTTAAGTTGCCTTATGACTGATAAAAACAACAACAAATTAACAAGAGCTAATTATGTCATATTTGTGTGGAGTCGTAGGTTTTTAAGATTTTTAAGACACAAACATTTTATGGAGCAAGATGGGACGGAGTTAGTTTCATAACAGCTGTTGAGCTTATTGCTAAAATTCGTTCAACATTTTCTTTTAAGTGATTTTTTCAGAGGCTGGGAAGATGTCAAAGCAAGGGTTTTAAGCTGACACAAGGTTAACATTACAAGGATTGCTCCAAGTGACCAATTTATCAAGTCCGTTGTGACGTGGCCCACATTCCATTACATTCGTTATAAGTATTTAAAATGCACGATCTCTTCCTAACTTTTTTAATTAAACTGAAAACCGAAGCCAATATAATTCTTACTGCAGCCATCAATACAAACAGTCCGCTGTATTTAAAAATTTACTAAGAAAAATATTTTTAAATATATAAATTTCTTATACTAAAAGGCCTAAACCATTGTATACGAGGATGGTACGAGAAGCACCACAGTTTGGGAATCGTAAGGCATAATCACGGTACGAATTGGTGTCCCATCTGCCATACTCGCCAGAGTAGCCCCTGTGACTTCTTTCTTTTTCAAAATTTGAAGAAACTGGCTGAGCGGAAAGCGGTTCACGTCAATTTATTGCTGACAATTGCAGAGTTCGATAAATCCTATTATATAGATGGCCTACCACCATTGCTGGACTAAGTTAATAAAGTTACAAGAAGATTATGGCCAGAGATAGATTTACTAACTCCAAACCAAATGCTTTATCTTTCCTAACAGAGGTGCTTATCGTACTATCGTCGTCTGTTGCACTTTAACTAATACGATATGTAGCAAACAGTGTGTGCTTGTATTTATGTAAAGTTGACTAGGAAAGAGCTCTTGAAGAATGTGATTTTATTTGAACAATGAGGTGATTAGTCCCTTTTTAGAAGAATTACTTTTTAACTTAATACATATTTCTTCGATGTAAAAAACCGTTCCGTTTGTGTGGATAAATCTATAACAAATGTTACCCCGCAACTATACAACATGCGTTAATATTTCTTCTAACCTTTGAACTCCTGAACCTTTGCAAATACTTGGTCACTTATCGTAAATATTTGAGTAATTCGTTCTCTAAGTCTCATTTGCAATTCGCTTTTCAAAAATTAAGTGAGATTAAATTCGCTGATCTGCTCATTTACGGCATTCAACCTGTTATTCCATGATAATCTTCGAAATCATATTCTTATTTTCGTGAAAACTGCAATGAAATTGTTTCTGCACTTAGCAGCTACACAATGCCTGTCCGTCGTTTTCATGAATTAACACACTTGTCCACCAATTACTTACAAATACAGCAAGTAATAATGCAGAAGCTAAACTTAAAGTAATGAAAAATATTTAAACAATAAAAGAGGGAAGTAAAATGACCAAAACACAACGCAGCAGACGACACTCGATACCAGTTGGCAATCTTGGTATACGTTCACTACCCTTGGAAGTCATAATATTGAAAGAAAGAGGAAGGAAGTCAACATTGGACCAGTTCTTTAATGCTTCACAAACAGAAAAGCCTAAAACTGGCTAATATGTAATTTTTTTATTTAATCCTTAATGTAGTTAAAAAATATTCGGCTTCTAATATTTTAATAATATATAATACAAGTGCTCATATACAACGATCGTACACTAATCTTCTCAAAGTAGTCCCCTCGGATTGCTACACACTTCCCCCCGCTGTCGGGAGTAACGCGGAACGTTTCTGTTGAGATGGCGCGCAGTTAGTGCGTTGTATTCTGCATGATGTCTTCTCTGGAAATCTAGTCTCTTTCATGGCCGTTTGCAGCTCAGGGAACAGTAAAGAATTACATGGAACAAGGCTGGAAGCACAGGGATTCTGACGAAACGTGTTGCTGCCCACAAGTACAGTCGTTTGCATCTCTTAGCGTCACGAACACTTCACAGAACCTTTGGTAATAGTGCTTGGTGATGGTCGCGGTCATGTTGCTGCGAACACGCTTTATTTTTTTGGCTTCGGGTATTCTTGATCCTTCCATTATGACTACTGTAATTTGGCTTCTGAGTCGCGCTTATAGACACATAAACTTCTTTCCCTGTAATTTTGTGAAATACTCTTCTTCACACATCGGCGGTTTATCAGCGATTGGCAGCTTTTGTGGGAACGAAAAAATTCAAGAATTCGCAGAGAATCGCATACATACCTGCGTCAAGCAACGCTTCAGTAGACTCATTTGTCTACATACAACAAATTATGGCGGGATGTGTTGAGAACGAACCTCATATCTTACTCTGGCAATAAATAAACGAAGAGTTATAATTTTAGGACCTTCAGAACGAATTAATTAATTTCCAATAAAAATCTATGACAACGCGATGATCAGTTAAGGAACAATTAACGGACATAGTCTTGAAACGAGTTATGTGTGTTAAGCGGTGCCCCGCAGAAGTTAAATTTTGAATATCCAAAACAGTAAAGGTTTTACTTTTTAAAATCAGAAAAAAGTGTTAAGATAGCACTTTTGAAACACAGGTCTAGTGCTTTTTTGGAGATTCTATTGAGAGTTACAATTAGATAGTGGGGAAAATGTTGCATAGGGTAGTAGCAATGGCTAATAGTACAATGCAGAAAGAACCAAAAGAAGCGCATTAAAGTAGCTAGCGAGGTAATAAGCGTTGACATGATTAACACAACAGGTGAATATAAGTATAACTAAAATTGTATCTAATTAGCAGCTGTAGTAGACGAATGTAAACTGCATTGAAGTGGTTTACGAGCTTCGCTTAGGTACGTGGCAAATTCCATTTTTATTACTGAAAATAAAAAAGAAAATACTAGGTGCCCCCATCACAGGCTCCTTAATTAACAAAGTCATGTTGGTACCTTATCTTGTGGAATAATTTAGTGGAATGTTACGAATTCTTTCGTATTAAATTGTAAAATTCTTAATGCACAATTTAAGTTTGTGATCAGTTAATACGCCCAAGTCATCCAAGATCTTTATCTGAAATATAAAAATTCTTGCAACTTGTCCAAGGGGAACTTACCAACGCTTAGTTGTGTATATTATTACCTTCTAAGTGGGATGAAGACATTAATGGTTTATTAAGCCGCTTATATTTACTACCACTAATCGTTAGAAGGCGTCATAAAAAATTGGGTGTTGTTTATTGTAGTTTAATAGTGTAACTTACATATAACATTCTTACTCCGAATATGGGCGTTATATTTTCAATTACATTATTAGTAACCCTCTTTGTACGTGGTTCAATTTTGGTTGTTGAAAGCTGCAAACATTGCATATACAGCGTTGGAAAGTACTTATCGAGTACTACGAATAACGCCGCCTTTACCAGATACGTGCTCGCCACACCTCGATTTCTCTAGATAACCTTACACGCTTACAAATTGGGATCAGTCGACTACTGTATGTATTCAACATCAGTGCAAATTTTGGGAGATATGTAATATATCTTGTTTTATAATGTCTATCCTGATGATGGATTCAAAATTCGAACCATCCTTGATTATTTTCAAATAAAAACTTACATGAGATATTCCCGTATGTGAAGCAAAGAAATCGTCCTCAATTTATAAAGAAAAATGGTGAATTCCAGAAATAAATAGGATCTCTGATTACAAAATAATTAGATTATTTCCAAATATTCGATTATATCTCTACTAGATTAAATCAGTTTTAGTTGACAAACGGAACGAGATACATCTTACTCGCAAATATTATGCAATTGCAGAAAACTAAACTTTTAAAGATATTTGTGGTTGATATTATAAAAATAATTTTTACATCAAAGGTATTTAAAAATATGAATCTATGTGGATCATATCTAAACGAAGTGAACCAGTCAGTTGAATTCTGATAGCGCGCGGTTGCCGGAGGTTTTCGTTGCATTTTGCCGGATACGTAGGTAATCCCGTGCATGGTAATGCAAATTGACACTACAGTTTATTAAGATAATAGCACAATGCGAATGCAGATCCATTGTTCGCGTTTCCGCTGTCAGTTTAAATTTTTCTTATATATTCTTTATCTTGTCCTAACTCTTTCTAAACACGTTTAATAGATGTATAGGGTCGATTACAGGTGCTCTTTAAATGCAAATGTAGTAATAACATGTTGTTGCGTTTCAATCGTGGATGCAGATAGGTTAATTTATTGATTAATTATGATATGAAAACTGTGCATCAATTATTATAATGAGAGCGTAATTTTATTAAGCAAGTGGTCGAGTTGAGGAAACCTTTTGTTTGTGCGGAACTAAAAATGCTTTTTACTGTGTGGAACTATCAATTTTAATCTGTTAATGAATTATTCAAGAGATTATATATGTTAAATTCTTAGGGGCAATTTCTATTCCAAATAAAGAAGTTTGTGACGCTATTTGAAATCATGCATTTGTCTGAAAATGTCCAATATCGGGGCAGATACAGATATGTATAGTATCGTTTTATCATATTTGCCATTTAAGCTTACATAAAATCCAAATTGCATAATCCTTGATGTCCCTGCGATACTTTCAGGTGGTAATTTCATAACAGCACCACGATTGTTTTGTTAGGTGCAAATTTGATCAGTTTTATACATGTGACCTAATATTCTTGTTTATTTAGTCAATATTTTGGGGTATATAATCTTCGTGCGTTGCTTTTCACCTGTTTTTTTTTACTTTTTCTGAAGTTTCTGTATATATTCTAGAAAAACGTTCGTTTAACTCTATAGATATTTATGTATGTAGGGGTGTAATATCGGTTTTTAGAATTCTCACCTTTAATTTGTATATATTAATTATTCTTAGTCCTCTCCCGCATTATCAGGATTAGGGACGTCTATGATGGGTTGATTAACGGTTGATACCTCCAGGAAATCATCACCTATGAAGACATGAGAGTTTAAAGTATGCGAATTCTCAGACTCTTTGCGTGTTTACATGTTTCCTTGGATGATTCCCGGTGATCTTCAGCCAAATTAGAGACGATATCTTTTCTAATCGTGGCGTTCATCTCGAGTACAGTGTTCCAGAGGGATTCCAGTCGTTGCAAGTGAGATCTATGTTATCCGGCTTCATATGCATATTATTTGTAAACATTGCTTGTACAATAAAAGCTTTGTTTCAATGGCTACGGGACTGCTTCTTCAAATTACTGCGAGCAATTGATTCCTGCGCCGATGAATTTCCATATCAATACTTCCATGTGGCGTTACCAGGTGAGCCGTTGGTCACAAGTAATACCAAAGTATTCCACCGTTGATGACCATGATGATGACTAAAATATCTTCGTTTATTCTAATCCGCCACCTATTTGTCATTTTTGGGGTTCCTAATTATTACATTCTAGGCTTTTTGATGACATTTTACACTACAAACAACTGCAACAAAGATAGTGATAATAATAATAGAGAATAATTCCACATACAAAACTGAGCTCCCTGCTACAAGATGGAAGTTAGCATCGAGCGAGTGGACACACTGAAGTCACAAGGCATGATGTGTGCGTGCCCTAGTTACAGCAACCTCGATGTTGGGAATAATAACATTAGAATACATAATTGGATAGGTGTGGAAAGAAGCAGGTCTTCATATGAACAGAAAATTAATAACGGCCATATGTGAGTTATTATCTCACAGTAGATAGCACATACCTACCTTATTGGGTGCGTGATTTGCATTAATATGCAGTTGCGCAAATAATACCAACAAAAGTTTCGTTGAAAACCGATAACTCCGTGTTCTGCTATTTGTCATTGATGTTCCAAATTTGTCCGTGTACAATTAGACCAATTTTGGTCTACACACAAAAGAATGGCACGCGATATTAATCTGTGTGGAAATAATTGATTTCCTATTTCGTCGGCAGTATGCCGGGAATTGTACGCCCACCCATTGTATGTCAAATGAAGTGTAACTCTCACAGGCCTAATAATAAGATAAACATTCAATCCATGCTTGGAGATTACACGCTATAAAATCCGCATGTAATAAAACGTGACACTGCGTCATTGTTTAACTTACAAAAGACCAAGACACCTTATGGAGAGTTGTTCTTTTTTTTTATCTTGGCAACACATTGTAGCACTTACTTCTGGTCTCACGGTTAAGATATCTAATTGATAGACTCATTTCGAACCATAAATTATGAAGCAGTGCGACGGCGACAACGGATTTGTGACAACGAATTGAGTAATTAAGCGATCCCAAAGGTGTTGTCTGTCATCTCATTGAAGTAAACATGATCGCTGTATTAATAAGTGACACATTGAATTTGAAAAAGAGAGAAATAGATGACAATCAAGTCGTCACGTCGGTTGGTCGTAGATTTACGACTATTATAAGGCTACTGCATGCAGAGTATCCTCAGACTGACGACTCTTGTATAACGTTCACACATGGATACTGATCCAAATCTAGTTTTCAAAGAAATTAAAAATATTATATGTGTGGCACACACATGTGGATGTGTTTTATTATCACACAAGTAAATATTCTGCTCTAGAAATTGTTTAACTGTAAATAATAAATATACTTAACGAACAGGATTTTTAGGATGTTTTTAAAGAAGTGAACTTATGTTTGATATAATTAGCAGCATACAATTATATTGAAAAATTAAATAATAAGGGGAACTTTATATTTTCAAACAAGACTCGCGTAAAACGAGGGCATTAATAACAATACCTTGGCAACAATATACTTGCCGTGTTTGAACTTCCAGGTACTCCCTAGATTAATTGCAATTACCGGTACGGGAATTTATATTAAATAAGTAAGCAAACGGCACTTTAATTAAACCATAAGTCATATTGTTTGATGTAGGAAAAGACAACCGAATACCGCTGCTCGACTTTGATATCTAGCACGGAGGAAATGTCAGGTATTGGAGCTAATAAATCAGGAAATAATTTCCGTGCCGTTTTATTTTGTAACAACGGTTAACTCGTAATGATAATGGTCTATTGATACATCCCTGTCCATATTGACGGGAAATCATTAGTTACCTTGTAAATTAGGTATTAATATTCTCTATATACGTATGTAGAATAGGTCGGTGCTATTATGAGGTTAAGATCATCAATTTGCTTATAGAAAGGATGTTTTAGGAAACATCGTTAACGGTTATGTAAAAATTACTTGTTCTATTATGTACCCAATCTTATCGACTGTCAGCTACAGGGTAATCAAACATTTCTAATTAGAAATCTCCGATTTTAATAAAATCCGGTGAAGGGTGTTATGAACATTGATTTATTAATTAACTATTAATTAATTAAATTAAGGTTAATGTGAATTTTTCGAAATATATGTACTTTGCTTTAAGTTCCTGATTATCTAGTATTAACGAACTAGTCTGCCATTAAATTGGTAGTCCTAAAACTAACATACGAATTTAAACGAAACGTAGTTCTTAGTCAATTCTTGTAAACCCTATTGGATGCTGTGAATTGGCGTTTTTCGATTACTTATGGTTACTTAGGGTAATGAACTTCATAATTGTTCGTTCATAGAAAGACCTGTTTTTATCTACATATACACTGTGTCCACGGATTTGGTGCACAAGGAGAAAAACTTTTTTATTCTACATTTTATGAAAAAAAGTTATTCTTTACGAAAGTGTTTGCTTGCCTTAAAACTATTAGAAAACATATAAAAATGCACTGATTACTTTCTGTATGCATATAAATGTTGATAAGTTCAAATTATTGTTGATTTCATATCGAACAGCGATCAACAAATTTAACGATAAATTCCTCGGCATTAATATCGCTATTAATTCTCTGAAAAAGCTTTTTAAGAAATTTGATGAAACAATAAAATTATTGGCCCTTTTTTTTTCGAAAACAATTTAAATCAACATAATTATTTCGATATGTTATAAAAAGGATATTAACAGAGATGCAGTTTACTTTCAGCAGGATGGATGCCCTGCGCATTCAACTAATTTAATTAGAAACTGGCTTGACGACCACTTTCCTGAAAGATAGATCTGTCGTTTTGGACCTATTCATTGGCCAGCTCGCTCGCCCGATTTAACGCCGATGGATTTTTATTTTTGGGAACACATTAAACAAAGAGTGTACGAAAATAATAATTTTGATGCGAATTTGAGAGCATTAAAAAATAAAATACGAACAGTAATTAGTGAGATTGATATAAGAACATTTAGGAACGTTTACAGGGAATTTAGGTATCGGGTCGAAAAGTATGTGGAAGTAGGTGGAGGTTACGTTAAATAAACTATTTGTTAAACAACACATAAGTATCGGCACCCTCCGCACCACACAAGTTTAATTTATTATATAGTAATATAATAAATAGTCCGGGACGGCCGTTTCGAGGACACGAATGGTCCTCATCATCAACCGGTGACCGAATATATTATTATATTACTATATAATAAATTAAACTTGTGTGGTGCGGAGGGTGCCGATACTTATGTGTTGTTTACCATACTACGCCACAGTCCTTGCTATCATTATTAAACTATTTGTTGTTTTTTATAACATTCGAATTTGTATACATTAGAAAATATTTCATAAAGTCTTTTGTTTATAATAAAGAATTTATTTTAGTTAATCAGAATATTATTAAATTATTTAATATCTAAAAATATGTACGAAAAGAAACTAAAACATAAAATAGTTTAAAAAATGTATCAACGGTCACTGTTGTATAAGTTTGCACCAAATCCGTGGACACACTGTATAATATAATTAGAAAGATGTAATAATATATAGAGAAAATGACAAAGCTGACAGCAATTTCCGATGTAACCGGAAGTGTTAGATTCAACATATTCCAGTTTAATAGTAGATGTAGTGTATATCACCAAGTTTTCAGAATTTTCCAATGTATACTCTTTCATATATCGATCGATGCAGTTCCCGCTGAGGCACCCTACATGATCTTTCTTTAAGAATGATCGTCCTTCAATCATTTCTTTTGTATTCAAATCAATAGTGGGTGCAATTTAATACCCAGCGATTCATTCGGAGACGACGTTTCTGATAACATCTATCTTTGGAATATAATTAATCTGCGTAATTGATAGCGCACAATGATATGTAGAACGAACAGTAACATGGTATTTCTTATTATGACTAATTGTAAGCGAGACCATTATGGGTAAGTGTGCGAGAGTGGGAGAGACAAAAATTGAAAGCGGCATTTTTTCGCCGTGGGTGCCTTCGTGGCCTGCGTTCTTCACGCCTGTATTTACGATTGGAAGATAATCGTTAACATCTGTAATTTGCTCAGGCGACCACACGAACTTTATGATAACACGTTGTTTAAAGTACGGTCATGAACAACAGAAATACCCGGCATCGACATGCATTATATTGAAATGAATAAGGTTAAATGGAAGGATTTATATTTTGCTTCACTAGCGTTTGCCGTTGAATTACGGTTGAGAGAATTATTCATACTTACTTCCTACAACTCGTGAAGTCGTAACGAGGTATAATATAGTTTGAATCAATTGAAAATTTGGTCATTATATTCATTACTGGCTTATTATTTCGCAGTTGATTGACCGCCTTTTTGAACATAAAATTATAGGCAACCACGTGACAAAATAACGAATCTCTCAGTAAAAGAATATGTTTTTAAACCGAATTTTGTGCAAGTGCTAAATGTGTAGGGAAAATGGCAAGATTTTTAAGCTAATGCCGTTTATTATACTGGCATATGCAAGCTTTATCAACGTGATGTATGGAACAAAATTGTAAAAAAGTTCGTATAAACACGTGTCCAAAAATGCTTCCTTACGAAGTTACGCGCTACCTTCAAAATTGTAACAATATTAAAACAAGTACAGATTTCGTATTATACACGATTTATGATTAGACGTTAGAGTAATTGCCGGAAATGTGCTCTTTCAGCAGCAGAGCAAGCTTCGCAACGTTGAACCACTGATTGCCGAATTGGCTCAAGAATTCCGGGCTATTCCGGACTACACTGTGCTTAGTCGCGGAGGACTTCTTCCACGCAATTGCCCCACTTAAATACTCCCTAGAAACAAGGCTGAATGTGGTGGAGCACCGTCATATATGACCATAAGTCAATGTGTGTTTCGAACGGAACGTCCTCAAGTAAGATGGATCATTTGCCACGAAATGTTTGTAATTTGACCCATTTCATGTGTTTGATAAAGAAATTCATCATAATAAATAATCGCCAACAATGCCAGCCCAAATGTTGCATAAAAAGTTTGTTTATGTCTTAGTTGTTCAATCGCGTGAGGATTTTCTTCAGCCCATTGATGGTCATTGTGGAAATGAATAGTTGCATCCTTAGAAAAGTTTGTTTCATCGGTCAAGAAACACAGCAGATTAGAAGTTCCGATTGCTACAGTGTTGTAAAAATCACTTACGAAATACCGTTCGTAGTCTAGAAATCAGCGTTACTAAGGCTTTACACTCCTTTTAAATAGTATGGGTGAAATAGCTGCATACAGAACCTCGTGCTGCTTTCAGGGTTCTCCCCAATTCTATCGAGTGCATACTCTTCAAACTCCGACGTTCTGGTTCTTCTTTGTACTCCTGTTTAAAGGGTTTTGCCTCACAGGGACGCTAGTGAATTGTCGCAAAAGTTACGCAACTTGCGATATCTCAGACAAATTCCATCGTCGATGCGACTGGCGATGACGCAGGACAACTGAGAATATTGATGTTGGCCTCTTGCAGAAATCGTTATGTAACGACCAGAACGTGAGGGCGGACATTGTTCTGTTGGAATGGATTGGCATTTAGATGTATGGTAAGGCTAATGTTGGGACGTAATGCCTACATTACCACAGAACAGTAAAACAACGAAAAGTAAAACTGTTGGTTCTTGAAGGATAAATACATCTCTGTTTGCTAGGTGTTGCAACGGATTTCGCGTCAGTATCGATTTGCCTGTGCTATAGATAGCATGTGATATGAGGATGATTTTTTTTTGTATACATTGATATTTTTTATAGGTTCATCCAACAAGAACACTTAAAGTCGGAAAAATAAACAAGAAAGAAAGAAGAAAACCCTTTTTTGTTTTTGTTAATTTTATCGCATTTTTTAATTTTAAGGGAAGCTATGTTTCCTTCTGTTTTAGTTACTATCACAATCCGATTTTTTTTTTATTTTAAGAAAGCGATTTTTGTCTGTTTTATTTCCTATCAGAACTGTTTTTTTGTTCTTTAAAATTAATTAGTAATTTGTCATCGTAGAAAGAACATCTAAAAGCTACTCTGTACATGCATCTGTGCAGGCAATATCCCTGTAAATATTTTATTTTACTATATTGGACTTACGATGGGTCCCAAGCCACCAAGGTATCGAAGGAAATGAAAACGTAGACAAGCTGGTCAAGAATGAAGCGGACACCCCTTTCATTTGCCCTAACTTTTACAGAACAACCAGTCCAAGTAAGAAATTAAGAAATGGTACGATAAAATGATTTATTTCACAATTTTTAGAGTTACACCGGATGTTTTTTCGAATGCTACTTGTGTACAATTTGTAGATACCAAAATTCTAAAGATAGTCATCATAGTTTCGTTAGTAATTTCAATAATACGCCTAGAAGCGATGATATGAAACTAGAAAACTTTTCTCGATGAAATTGAATTACACGAAAAAAGAAAAATTCTAATATGAACTAGTATCGTTTCAAACAATACTTGCTTTATTAAATTTTGGTAATAAGATACTCTGCAATATGTCACAGTATTTCATATGGTTATCCTAATAGAGGTACGTGTAGCATTCCCGCCCAAAAATATCAGCGTAATGAAGCTTGCTTTAGTCGGTAAATCTCAAACAGTTGAACCTTAGCGTTGAGTAAGTACAGTCTCAGAGAAAAAAAATGATCTGCGATCGAATTAAGAGAGCCTTGACCCTTGCTGCGGCACGCCCCTCACGCGTATCCGAGCCACATGTGTTATTAGCTTCCTTAAAACGAATAGCGTGTGTGTATACTCGCGACGATTCTTGTATGACATTTTGAAGCCACCATCTGAATGTAGACAACATTGATAATGCTGTGATAGATTTATGGCAATAATCGTGAATGTCTAATACATACGCGGTTAATGTAATTTAATCCACAAACAATTATGCTAGTCAGAATTTATTTATACTCATTATTTTTGTCAATAATATGCTGAACTAGACATGCTTCTATTACTGTTAATGAACTTATGTCTTTTAATTGGAGTTAATATAGTAGGAATCACTAAATATTGCGGCGCGGTTATAGGTTGTTTAATCTATATGGAGAAATATAAGTTACAATTATTGCAGTATTCGAAACATTGTAAATGACTTTGAATTCTGTAAGGGTAGCAGCCATTACTGGTATTTCTGAATAATCTCCATATAGGCATTTATATTGAATATTGCACACAGTTCCCGGAGAGATTTGTCTGATTCTGGAAGTACGTCTAGGAATGGAATTAAAGATTATCTACACTCTAAGTTATATTTTTGATTTCGAAGATAAATTATTTTAATTTTAAATTGGGTTACCTTTGTGCTTTCCTCCTGATTACATTTAGAAACTAATGATCTCTAAACCAAGTAAGGTGATGCCAGAAGGTTACAAAATAACATTGTTTTAACAAGAAACTTCTCAAACGTAATACACTCCCAAAAACGACTCTAATTTACGATATTACTTTAAGAGAATACGCATTCTTCGAAACAAGCAAAGGTCTCGATTAATAGAGCATAAAGTAATCTTAGCAACAATTCTAATAAGTCACTGTTCTTACAAAGTGCACAGTTGCTGATATGTTACTGGCAGCAGCTTGCGAGTACCGGGAAACAGTTTTATTGAATTAGATTTCAGCCCTATAACAAGTTCCACTAGTACTACTTCGATCTTCTAGGGTGTAAGATTCGTTAACTTATAATATATCGCGAGTATACATATTTTCAAGGAAATACCCCGGCGATGTTTGCACTGGACAATCAAAATTTACGGAGAAGCAACGGTTTGTTTTTTCGCCCTGAGCATACATACATCCGAAGTTGTTCAAACCACTCAATTATATTAATTTAAAAAAATACGTTGAAACCTAAGCTGCAGCATTGTTAATAACAATTATATGACAAACATCGCCGACAAAAGCTATTTCAGTATTTTTCTTACTTATATTATAATTTATTGGTTTATTTTAGCTCTTTGAACATTTACATCGTGTAGCCGAGAAATACTATTCCTACAGTTTTTTTACATTGCATAATTGATAATTGTGATCCTTACGTTCCAATTAAACTTAGTGCAGAATCTATAGACTAATAGTAATCGTCAATACTCTTTTTGGCTCTATATTCTTATCTAATGCTATAATCGAGTTTCATTTTTTCGAACATATGCAATTCTACAAGTGAATGCTTCTTCACAATGTTACATCAGTGACATCCGGTTCAGATTTAAGCGAATGCAGTCGTTACACTCCACGAGATTAGAATCAATTTTCGCACGAAATTATTAATGTACTTTTTTAATGTACGGGATGACATCGAAAAGACTGCAGTACGACGTCAGAAAACAGGTTGCAAAGTGTCCCAAGTTGGCGGAGTAGTGTTGGTGACCTCTTCCCTCCAATTTCTCCCAGATTGGGTTTTCATCCTCATCCTACACATTAGTAAGATGAGGATGAAAAAAGGACCTATTAAACAACTTGTTCTGCGAAAAATCAAAATTGCCACCGTAAATCAAGGCATTTCAGTGACTATTGTCATTTGACTTAATTTATTTAGTAATCCATGAATGGAGATTGGAGAAATAATCGAGAAAATAACCGTAAATTTCCACAACTGTACCAAAATTCCTGGGGAAAAGTTTAAGTTCAAATGTTTTTGTGGGATCTTCTTCGTGATCAAATAAGTTAACACTTAGTAATACCATTTGGTCCTAACCAACAGGCGGATTTGGGATCACTTCGGGAAGGATTTGGATAAATTGGACCCGGACCCCGCAAGCATTTTAAGCTCAGGACCTCAAGATCGGATTTCAGGGACCGAAAATTATATAAATTGGCCAAAATAAAACGTAAATTATTTTTTTTTATATCAACTTTGAAATTTAGGGATTATCATAAGAATTTGTGTTTATTAGTTTTAAAAGAGATTTTATAAGTTTGTATTTAAAACTTTATTTAAAATAAAAAAAAATAGTATCTGCCGCACACAATTTTGTTAAATTTATCTCATCATTTTTCAATTTGAAAAAAAAAGACAGGCACATCTCGCAAAAAGCATCCAACAGAAATCCTGAGTATCTAATTTTACTCATTTTAAAAAAGGAGTCTCACTATAATAAGTATTTATAAGAACCCAATTACCTTAAAATAATGGTATAAATGTGTTACAATTCACACAGAACTGGCTACAATACATATATTTAATCTGCATGCACGAAGTTCGTTCATTTTTTCTTATTGCTTGCTAGAAGTTTTGCTTCTTTTCATGTTTTGCCTCTCTTCTATAATATATCTTCTACAATACCATTCCGTACTTGTCGTTGAATTCCTTTTTTCTTCCTTTTCTTGTGTTTTTGGCTCCATACTTGCTTTACTTGTATTCTCTGTGATTCTTTGTGGGTGTCCCCGCCAACTTAGTTGTAGTTGTCCTTTTCTAATGTAATCAAGTGATTGCATTTCCAAGTCTTCTGTGTTTCGCAATTCATGTATTTTTGGATTTTGAAACTCCGCTTTTGTACCTGCCCCTTAATTTACGCCTCCCACTTCCTTTTCTGAGTTGAGGACTATTAGTTTTTTGCCTATTAGTTGTGTGGTATTAGATTCAATTCAGTATCGGTGAGTAGCGGAGTGCCCAAGGTTTGATTTTCGGCCTCTAACGCAGTCTATATACACCATTTTACTACCAACATGTATCGAACCCTGCAGTATATACATAAATGTGTGTATGCTGATGTTACGTAGCTATACCTTTCGTTTCTTCTTAGTCACTTTGCCAGTGTTGTTCTACAAAGAATGCTAAGATTCTGTTTGCATGTCGAGATGGGTTACATGTGGTGGTGATTGGTTCTGCTGCTACAGCGGCGTCATAAGTTAAAGCTTTGAAGCCTATTGCCAATAACATGTTCAATGTTACATTGCACCTGCGTACAACCGAAAGCAGCTTTACGGTTACAAGATTTGTTTTAGACATAACGTCAAATCTATGTTGTCTGTGGGTATGGTGCTGATCTTCTTTGGGTACTGCCTACCAGTTTATGGGCCTTGTTTGGACACGGTTTATTATCGTAGGGTTAGAGTGCTGAGCTCTTGTGATATGTATATTTTCGGCATAAGAAATTTTGAATTTCGAAAGAGACGTGAATTAGGTTGTATTGATACAATATACGTGAAGGTTTCCATTCGTTCAAAACACGTAACAGATGACGAAACTTGAATATATTCACGAGCCGGAAATTAATCAACAATTAACTTTTTGGGAGTTCCCAGATGGACCGAATTGAAAGTTGTTGGTTCACGACAACGTCGCATCATCCTTCATCGTGATAATGCGAACTCTCATATATCACGTCACAAAATTATTTGAATTAATGTCTCTTTGCTACATTCACCTGATTCATCGACTGACGACTTTCTTTTGTTCCCGAATGTTAAATAAGAAATGCATGGGCCGCGATAATTATCACCTCAGTAAATTACAGAACCTTCAAAAATCATATTTAGCAGATACCTACCACCACAAAAGAATATCAATTTATAACATGCAGGTGAGATAATGCGATGTTTTACATTATAACATTCATTCATCCAATGGACAGATTATGAAGTGAAACAGTTAGAAAGGAATTGATGGTGGTATCAACTACTACTCTGGAAACGGTAATCAATTGATATTTGATACAGTAGTCTGATACAGAAAAGTTGTTATTCGTATTAAATGGATGCTTACGGAAGCGGGTTATTTAGTATTCATAGTAGGCTATTTCCCATTTTGCAACAGATTTTAGATATCCATATATAGCTTTGAACTAAGCAATTCTTCATTGCTAACTGGAATCTTAAGCGATTCCGTGTTATCTAAATCTTTATTCACCTGTTGATTACGTCGATTACGCAGTTCTGCAATATATTATTACCTTATTCGCCCCCAATCTCTAGATGCTAATAATAAAGTGTGCACGCGAGAAATAACACCTCGGCTAAATCTAAATGCAGCTTGGATGATTTACGTGTACCGCACGATATTTAAAATAAATCGTCCGAACAGCCTATTGTAACTGCTTCGGGAATGATTTATATCGACGACGGTACGGACATAAATCAGAATGAGTAATTGCAAATTCGCCATACAGGATTTTGCGTAGAAAGGAACATCTCAATTTCGGTTATGTGTCGTATACATTTCAAAAATTACGCTAATCGAACCTTATCAATTTTTTAAATATACTAACATGATTAATTTACCCTTAATAGCATTTTTAGAGACCAGTGACGCTGCCTAGCACGATCAATTTCAGCATACCGGATCCCAACCGAAGTCTCGCAACTCTTACAGTAGAGTTTTCCGTAGAATTTCTTATTCCAAATTTGGCGAATCTTGGAGGTGAACATTCTAAGGCATTCTACGGTGGCAAGCGTAATAATAAATCATACCTGGTTGAAACATCCTACTTGGCCAGAACTGTTGGGATATGAATAAGCAAGAATTGTTATTATTATTACTATCTTGATGGAAGACTGCCTTCTTGCTACTATCTTACTGTGTCTGCAAAGATTCCATGTGAGTTAACTTTTAGGCTAATTATAAAAGCAATAACAAGGATTACTATGCGTTGCATATTTCTTTTATTTCTGAAAACTATAAAAAACACATTGATTCGATACTGTGTGGTATTTCAGTTCCTTTTTATAGAGTTGACGGATGGATACATATAGATATCACGATGGAATAATATAATGCAAATGAATACAATGAGGGGCGAAACTTTTGATGGATACAAGGGGACTGCTTGAAGCGGTGTCACTCAAAATATTTAGGCGATTTACACACGCGGTCACACGAAGCGGTTATTCTAACACGGAACCGATCTATACACTTGTTCATCTTGCGACTTGTGGGGTAACGCTCTACCTGGGTACTGAATACAAACCGCGCAAGTTACAGAAACAACAAACAAAACTATGTTAACTGTTCTCTTTAACTGAAGTTTGTAAATAAAACTAAACGAAATTTAAGTTGAATATGAAATTGAATCCAACAAATACAATTGTATTTGAAGCTGAATTATAATTATAAGAGCAAGTACCATTAAGCACAGTTTTGCTAGGTTTGTTACCTTTATACCTTATCCTTTAAAATCGTAGTAATGCATTATTAATTTCCACATGAAAGTTATTAAGAACGAAGAGTATTGTCAACTATTTACACAATTTCATCACTTTTCCACGGATAGGAGGCTCTAAAAAGTAGTGTACCAGTGAAAAAGGGGTAAAGTGAATTGGTGAAGTGGCGAAGTGTAGACGTGGTGGGGTGGTGAAGGGCTATTTGCATGTGTAAAACTCGTTAAATCTTGGCAATTGCTATACTGTGTTTCCACAAAATCCATTTATTCCGGTTTAGAAATCACACTGAATACGGATTGTATTCGGTACTGTAACGTAAACTGAAATGAGTGAACTACGACAATATGTTTTCATTGAATATTTAGACCTGATTATGAAACATCGATTGGAAACGCTTGTATAGAATGTGTCTGTTTTTACGACAATTCTATAACCTGCTACAGCAAGAGATGCGAAATTTAAACTTTTCGAATTTCAGCTGATAAGTCAGAATTCTCATAATTTACGGTTCAAAACTTGGTGTTACATATTACATTTAATTATCAAAATATGGTAGTTTCTTTTTGGGGATAGTTTCAGCAATTAATTTTACAAGTATTTTTATTCTAAACTATACTTATTAAACATTGCTTTGATTGACAACTGACAATGTTCATCTGAATTACAAAAATAATAGAAAAATGACAACTCCATGTAATTTATTCAAAAAGTGTGGTTTTTATTTTTTTTAAATATGTTTACAAAAATTTGCATATAGCCCTAAAACTAAATTCTGAGCAACTTTTCCAAGTAACTCTTTTGGATGTTATGTCATCTAACTTCACTCTTTGTTGATTCATTGCATATTCTAAATTTGCCGCCATACTATTGCATTGATACATGCTGAGCCTATTCTTAAAAAAAAATTGCCATATTTTAATAATTAAATCTCAGTCATTAGTAAAAAGTAAAAACGAGAAAGCTGTATGCTAGTAGAAGAAAATAAACGAACACTAAAGTACAAGAGGCCCAGAAATTGGAAATGATCACTACGCAGTAATAACAAAGCTCATAGAAAAAGTACGAAAATTAGAAGAAACAAAGAAATAAGACAAAGAAAAGTGCAATTGAAAATAATAAAATCAAGTTACGCAACAAAGAAACAGTCGGGAGCTTTGTACGAGCTCTAAGAATTAAATTAGTAAATAGCAGCGAGATATCAGAAAACAGTAGCGTAGAAGAATTATGGAATAACTACAAACTGACCCTATTAAACAAATAGAAGAAAAAGCACAAGTGGAATTAGGAAGAAAGCCCAGAAAGATCATAAAAATACGCCATATATATACAGAAATAAAGGAAAAAAGTAAAACAAGTAGTTCTATTGGTAGAGAGAATGGACAGATTTTAGGGGTAGAATGGAAAAAGCAGCAGAGGAAATCAAAAACTCTTTTTTTTTGAATCATTGAGAAAAATATTTTTTGTAAATTTTGTAAAAAGTAAACAAGGAGACGTATTAAAAGAAAATGAAGGTATAATACAATAGTTAGACCAATTTGAAGAAGAAAACGATGGCACACGTCGATGATGAAATATCAATGGAGGAAGTACAGATAGTAATAAAAAAGGCAAGAAATAGAAAGTCCAGGAAGCCACAAAATAACGTCAGAAACGATAGTAAATATGGGGCAAAGTAGTTTCGGTGTCCTGTTAAAAATCTTTAATAAGATATGGGAAAAAGAACAATTCCTAAAAGATTGACAGATGGCACAAGTAGTATCAGTGTTTAAAAAAGGAGATAAAAAAGAATGTAGCAATTATAGGGGATTCATATCGTTAAACGTGGTTATGATGTTCGAATGAAAAATTAAGAATAGAGAAAGTACATCACATGAATCACAGAGCGGGTTCCGAGACAGAGGGGGCACCCAGCAGCAAAGGCACATTTATTGTAAAATAGTTAACACAAAAAGACGTTACAGGAGAAGAAGAATATTCGTTTGGCTTTTCTAGACCTGGAAAAAGCTTTTGATAAGGTATCAAAACACATATTACGGAAGACATGTGTTATGGAAAGAAATACTGCGACTAATAAATTGAATTTACAACAACGCAATCCTAGCCATCACAAACAATGTGAAGTCGGATTTTTTTGTAAGTCAATGATGTCTAAGACAAGGTAATTTATTTGTGTTTACGAATCCAAAAAAGCAGAAGGAAGGGTAGATCTTGGCAGACATGGGTTGGATTGTTTGAAAAGAAAGCAATAACAAGGACGCAAGCAAAGATAATGGATAGAAATAGAAATGAATGAAGGTTTTAAGAGTAAGTTTCTCGATTTATTACATTTTTCCAAGCGTTTATTCCAATATTACTTAATAAATGTCAGCAATTAGTATTTTTCTGTTTCAGTAATGCAGATCATCATATTTCGAATATATTAATACGAAACGTAAACGTAAAAACGAAATAAATAATTCAGGAACAGGTGCAGATGCTACGGTGTGTCTTTATCTGTGCAATCTCGCTGTGACGAATTCATGATGTTGGTAATCATTAGTATAACGACAACAAGGGTTTTAATAAATGTCGTTGCCACTGCACGGTAGCGAATCTTTTGTAGTTTATGGTAGTCAAATATGATAGCTATTAATCACGATAGGTTCTGCTAACGTATTGCGAAAGTGCATGCGAATGCGGTCCAAAATTACGGTTGCAATTTTAGATCGGATAATGGCTTTAATTTTAGGATGGATGCTTACATTTGTTTTACGATACGAATAAGTTAAATAGGCTGAGATTTATGAGAATGGTGATTATGGAGTACTGCGGACTGGCAGCGCAGACATAAATGTTATTACAGGGATAGCTGTGTAATTTTCGTCATTTTATAATCTAAATTCGCGATAATTATTGTATAAGGGACATAGGCATAAAAGGTTTTGATTTCAAGTAAGCATTCGAGTATATATAATTTTGACACTGCAGAACACAGGCAAGTTGCAAGGTAGTTTGAAATTTATTAGTACTTGAATTACATGGTGTAACCTGGTTTTCGTTTTATGCTTACCAATCACGTTTTCGCATTTTTAATAACAGCAGGGTTAGGGATACCATGCATAAATAATTTCGGGCAGAAATATTTGTATGTGTATATTAAAATTTTCGATACTAGTGGGGAGAATTACTATAGAAAGACGAATATGTTTATCCGTACAACTGCTTCTATGTAAGTTCAATGGATGGCCTTATTTTTCACTTGTTACGAGGCTACGGATCAGCAGTTTTAGCAGCACACGTGGTCGATTACATAACGTATATTTTCTCACGTAATTAAAACCAATCGAGTTAAATTGTTGCGGTGTAATTTGAATTTTCTGCACTCAATGCTATACAACACAGCAACTGAAATATATTCGTCGTAATGCGTGCTAAGGCAGCAACTTTATAAGCAAAAAAAGAAACCTACATTTTGATGCCTTTCTTCCAAAGTAAGGTACTTGTAAGAATTTAAAGTAATACTACTGCATCTCTACTAGCAAGTTATGCATATCAACATACCAGGTGACAACGGGAAGTGGGTACACCTGTAACATTTTAATTACTTCAGATCAAAATTTAAATGTTGGAGGGTTGGAGTTGATTTTTCAATGGAACGCTATATTTTTTACATTTCATGAATTAGCAGATTATTCTAGGCATGGTGAGATCATTTCTAGAATAATTTTTTTGGAAGTAAGTACGTATTTTCCATATAAATTTTGAAAGTAAAACTAGGTGGCTGTAACTCATAAATTACTTTTGCTTACTGCTTTGCTTATATTCTTTTCTGCTACTCTTTCCAGCATCTTTGGAGTTATCATTCCAAATCTCCAAGTTTTAACTCCTGAAGAGTAAAAACTTGGGAAAAAGAGTAACGTAAAGAAGATCTTTAATGTAATCCCAAAGGAGAATATTCAACGGAGTGATATCCGATCGGAATTTTTAAGAAAGAACCGTGCTTTGAAATTTTGAAGGAAAATAATTACAAACCCAAGAAAAACTTCGGATTTGGATTATTTCCCGTAATGATAATCTAAAACAAAAGCACAGTCACCTAGTTCTGACCCTAAAATGTACTTACTGCCAGAAAATGTTCATTTCAAAGATGGTTTCATTATAAGTAGAATAACCCGCTGATTCGAAAAATGTAGAAAAATACAGGATGTTGCATTTAAAAATCAAAAGTTAAGGATACTTTTGGTCAAACGGGAGGCAACTCCACAATCAAACTTGTTCCAAAAAAATCATAACTTGGTCTAGTATAAGCTCTCCAAAATTTGAACTTTCATCTGAAGCAATAAACAAGTTACAGGGTGTACCTCTTCCTATTGTTACCTGGTATGTTATTTCTTTTCTAATTAATATTATTATGGTTATCAAATAACGTTTAAGATGCGCATAGCAGTGGCTTCATTTTAGAAATATATTCCGGGCGAAATTTATCCGCAAAGGAGTAAAAGCCATTACAATGCCATATAGTTGCACCATTTTGTGAACAGTTTTAGTAGATGGACATTTCTTACTTCTTCCTCTTTCTTGCGCTATTTAAACAACCGATCAATTTAGACAGCAGAAACATTTTTTGGGCCTATGGATGCTGCATCTCTGCTCCAAAATCAAGAAAATTAACGCAGCATCGTAAAGATTGGTTCACAAATGTTCTGTTACCAAATACTGGATTTGCCTTATCACTGCGTTTCTAAGTGGACATTTTACGAATGGTGTTTGAAATGTAGTACCAACGAACAAGAAGATCGATATTTTCAGAATAATTGAGGACGTTGCTGCAAGAACGACGCATCTCCAATAGAAATCAACTTCCTGCTACCCTTACTCACTGTTAGAAATTATGAATTCCTAATGTTTACAATTCCTGAAACATACCCTTTTGTTACTTGGCAAGGCACAATTGACATCTAAACAAATTAATTCATGTTTAAAAATAGTTGTTCGAATTAGTTTCTAAATGTTTTATTAATTGAGACTATGTAAGGGCTTGCTGAGAACATTTTCAGATGACGCATTATGATATAAACCAACACGAATGTAATAGTATCTACAATCTTTAACGAACCTGCATTTATTCCTTGCTCATAATGTAATCCATTTCAACATTTCTCATTGTTGCAATAGCTAGTAGAATATCAATTTATGCAATATGTTGCTGTTGTGATATTGGACGTAGTGTCCGCTCACACAATACACCTCACATTTTTAAGCTTCAGTTACTGTGATCGCTGGAAACATTACTAGATTGTCCAATCCAGAAGTGTTCCAATTTCCGGTGTGAATTTTTAATGCACCAGACATAGTATTGACGCGGGGGTATCCGTAATTAGATATCAGCCGTTTTCGCCGGGAGTTGAACCCGTATCATTGAAATTGAAATACGACATGCTAATCGTTATATAATATGCTGAGGATTTGCCTTGGGCGGAGGAGTGAAAGAATTTCAACTAGGCTTGAGTTCTTGGTATTTTTAATAGTTTCTGGTTACACTAGTGGGTTCCTTAAGCTACGGTCTTCCTGACGTTATCTATCTATCTATAAACCAGACATCCTGATGTCTATTTGTATTGAGTACTATGCATCTATTGTCCGTCTAGAAAATATCCAGAATTTACTATTTTTCTTAATTTTAATATATTTCTTTTTTGTTACATCCTAAGACAAAAGTAATGCATCAAGTAGGTTGTGCCGACCGTAGGCAATGGCCAAAATCATATAACACCAGCTGTCAAATATTGTTGATTATCAACAGGCTTAATATTTGCGAAATAATGTCGCAAGTAGAAAGAAGAAAGTTGGTGGAATATTTGTATAAAAAAGGTGTTCAAAACGTTAAAAAATTAGTGCAATTGACTGAACTCGGAAAAAGTGCGGTATATGAGACAATAAAGAGGATAAAAAATAGGAGAGATATGAGCCATGGACCAGTTTCTGGAAGACCGCGTAAGATTAGCGGAAACAATCTAAACGCTTTGGTAACTTTAGGACGACAAAACCCGCGCCTAGGGTTTCGAAAACTGGCTAACAGATTTGGAACTCAATGTCAAATAAGAGTGTGTCCAGAAACTGTCCGCATTTCACTGAGAAGACAAGGTTACTTATCAACGCAACCAACAAAAATCCCTGCAATGACACCAAAAGCAACGAAGAATAGATTTTTGCCAACGATTTCGAGACGATAATTTTAGTGATGTTTTTATATCTGACGAAAGTTGTTTTCAGCTTGGTGCAAATCATTTAAAAATCCTAGCAAGAGAAAATGTTACCGTTCAAATTTCCAAATTTCCCACAAAAATAATGGTTTGGGGAGCAATCTCTCAGCGTGGTGCTACACTTCTCTGTATAATTGATGGCACCGTAAATAGTGCAAGTATTGTGACATTTTTAATGGCTTTCTTCTTGAAACGGCTCGTGCTTTATAGCCCGAAGGGTGGCGTTTTCTATAGGATAATGCAAGATGCCACACTTCTGAATACACTAAATCTTGGATGCTAGAACAAAACTTGACAACAATTCCATGGCCAGCAGCTTCTCCAGATCTTAGTCCTATCGAAAACGTATGGGGACTAATGAAAATTGAAGTAGAACGAGCAGCACCACGAAATAAAGAAGATTTGATTCGGTCAGTTTTACAAGCCTGGACCACTATCACCGAAAAGTATAGCGTTGACCTCGTTTCGGGATTACCTGAACCTTTAGTTATATGTTTACAGTTAAATGGAGATTGTATTAGTAAATGAGATGAATTATTTGTTGTGATTTTATTATTCAAGTAATAAAAATATATACCGTCAAATTATAGCTGTGCTTTTTGTTTTCCGGATACTTTCTACACGGACTCTATATTATTCTTTAATTAGTTCAAACCAATCACAAGAAAATGCCTGTGACCCAAATTAACAATCATTTTCGTAACACAATCAGACACCTTTTCCATGAACGAACTATACCTATGACGCTGCATCATCGCGAATAACGCTGTTAACGTTCTACTTAAGGAATAAGGTGCAATAAAAAGTAAAAAAAAGATACTACGGCAACATTACACATCATAGTCTACTTTTTAACTTAACTTTTACATAAGTAATAAACACTAAATTCATTCTATGAAAATCTCAATTTTTTTTCTTGATCCTTCGGTAAATAGGGCAATACCATGACAAAATTATATACGAATTCGATATAATCCATGCATCTTTTCTAGTATATAAAAATTTTAACATTTGAAAAAGAGAAAGAGGGAAAGTGCGGGTAAATACCACGCAAGGAATTGGAAGGTCGTCCATAATAAAATCGCAGTGTATTAGATACTTCAAGCTGTTTAAGTACTGGGTGGGTTTTTGATGTTTCCAAATTTATGATCGATGGCAAAATCTCTCATTTTCGCAGACGATCATAATTTACTGACTATGTCGCAATGTATAACATTTCAAAGTAGTGAAAGCAATTCATGTTTAGTAGTTAGATACCTCGAGGTATAGACATGTTAGAAGAATTTATGTTCGTACATGCATCTGTCATGTCATATAGTTATTACAACATTACTGTAGCGCATCGGGCCACTTAGTTTTTTTACCTTACGAAAAGTTCAATTTATATTCAGCGACCAGAAAGCTTCAACAGCGTTTCTTTTTAACGATAGACATTCGTGTACTTTCTCTCCATAGTACAATAATACGTACACCCATCTACTTATTTTTATCTTGCCTATGGGTATGCCATAAATTACCAACGTACAAAGAGTCACATGTACCTAATACGCCGCTACGTTCTCTATCGTAATAATAATCACGAGGCACCTATCCAGCACTATATAAATTAGAAGGCGAAATCTTGGGCGAGCGAACTATAATTAATAAATTTAGTATGGTTAGCACAACATATCCTCCTCCTAGAAAATATAAATCACAAATCAAAAAAAATTAAGAGGGAATGTATAACCAATGCAATGTATCATTTTGGCCATATGGATATGGTGCCTACGTAGATATCTACAAAAGCGTGATCAACTATTTCCGTTTGGGCCACATTAAATTAAATAAGCCGTAAATTATTCCTTGATAATCCGGTTGTGGTCATCCCGTGCAATAAAGTTAGTGAAAGATGTAGTAAAAGTAAATGTGATTCATTCTTTACAGATACATGGAGAAGTTTATTCATACCAAAGATATTAAATTTTTAAGATAATAAATGTACCCCGCACGATTTTTTTGCTATGCATCTTTATAAAATTGTGTGTGTGACACCCATTAAACGCAATTTTAAAATTGTAAATAAGTCCAAAAGTAAAAGTCAAAACAGAAAAATAAAAAAAATGAAAGGGTTTAGAATTAGCAGTTATACTCAAACATGAAATCAGCCTCGTGTCCCAAATATAAAAAACATTTTTTTTTGGATCACATTTTACATTTACAACATTTAATCATAACTAATAGAAAACGGGAATTAGTGGCACATTTTAGGAGTTTTGAGTTGCTATCAAGAATTATTGAAATTTACGTAAAAAATTAAAGCATTTTTAATGTATTTTGTTCGTCCGCTCGCTGAATTAGGACATTGAAGAGAAGCTATTACAAAAATTTAAGTAATATTTCAAAGCCCAACCTTCTTCGTTAATTGATTCAGTTATATGGCAGTATTAAAATTTATGGAGGAATAAGTGGTAGTTTTGCGGAGAAAATGATTTATTTTTCAACATTGACTGGAAAAAATAATAAGCAATACTGAAATGTAGCACAGAAATACATTACATAACGTTAAATGAGTTCTCATATTTCAGTGTATTATCCGTCTATTCATGCAAATGATGGTTCTCCGCGAAACGTCACTAGAAGCGTTAACAATGAAACTTTCAAGTATTGATGCCGTATGTTCGGTTGCGAAAGGGTCGTTCTTAATAAACCTCCGCGCCTGACTCTGACTGGAGGTCGAGCTGGCCAAGAAACGTACCATCGAACGTTTGCCCCAAGAAATTTCGTACTTGTTGGAACCGAAATGTTCGTTTAAATGTATTTCATCTAGTATATCATCAACTTCACTTTGTAGGATCTGGAAGTATCTCTGTGAGTTGAGGACCTCGTGAAAGAAGAATGGGCCAATTATCCTATTTTTCCAAATACCACACCCGACATTAGTTAGGGCGAATCGGAACTCCCTTATTTTTATATTAATTATATTATATATATAATTATATTATCAAATTAATATTTGTTATAATTTACAGCGTATTAAAACAATTATTAAAAATGGTAGTATCTTATTTTGCAGATCAACTAAATGGAAAGAGAAGAACTTAAATAAAACCTTAATGTATGCCCTTGAAGCATATAATTTTTAATAGAAGTTTAATCTGTGTTTCAGATGATGAGCTATTATAGATTGCCGTGCTTATATTTATGTTTTCAACATCTTCTTGATCCACTATTTTTTTGTGTGTTTTGTTAGTTTTTTCTCAGAACCAACTGTTACCAGCTAATTTCGCACTATACCTTAATTGGAAATTGGTGGAACTTTAAATTGCTACTTCTGTTTGTATTTGAGTTGCATTGAGGAACAAACCAATTGTACAGCATCTTCAAAAAAGAAACAATGTGTACTTTCAGGTAATTGTAACAACACCGTTAGCATGACAGCACAAGTTATTGGCGCCCAAACAAAGAACATATGCAGAATGCTCCAAAAACCCTCTTCATTCTTTATATTAGATTTGAATATATTCCGATAGTTGTAACTAATAACCATCGGAATCTGAAAAATAGTTCTTTAAATATAGCAAGTATTACAATAAAAAATTAAAAATGTCGCACCTTTTCTTTGCGATAAGTTTCGATAATCTTCCCCGTAGTTGGATTAACCTTGATAAAGATTTGTTATATGTAGTTGTCGATCTAGTCTGAATCACTCGAATCCTTTGTTTACTTACCGGTAGAAATTGTAATATTCCTTTATTGTAAGTGTCTATCTATTTACTTACTACGTTATTTCTCCTTTTATCGTTTGATTATTATCGTTTGGATATTAGGTTGGAGAAACATTCGCGAAAAAATGGCTGTCGTTTGCTTCTCCTTGGCGGCTCTGGTTGGAAAGATGGTTGTCGTCGGCCGATTGTTATTTTGAGTTGATTTTCAACAAAATACCTTCGATGAAATGAAAACATTAATTTTATTAATAATATTTTTCTTTGGCAGTAAGAATTTCGCCAGACAGGAACAGAGAACGGACTGTTCGGCGTCGTTATATCCGGCACATCATTGTATCCGATATGCTTGTAGTCAATTTCTACTCTATACGAGAGACAAGGTGATGGAATAATTAGCGCGCATCGTATCATTTACATGAGCAATTGCATTGCAAATCCCGAGAGTGTTGTAAATATAATGTTAATTTAATAAATCATTAAACATTATTATTCATTTTATGGAGCGAGAGAGAGAGAAAGAGGGGAAGACAGACCTATTACTCACAGTCAGCGATAAAAGCGCGTCCAACTTATATAGAACTCACGATGGCGGTATTAATGTATGAGTAAATACATAACTAGTTTACATGCGAGAAGCGCATGTTGCGGAAAAAATGTTGAAATACATTTCCCCGTGGATATTATGACTAATTAATGAACACATTGCTGAAACTATTTGTCAAATGTGTCATGTGAACGCTCTGATGATATCTGTGCGTGATACCGGGTTAATGTGGAAAATAGCGCATGGTATAGCTAGCTTAATATATAGCCCACGCGGATAGGCTAAAGGTAGAAGGTAATCAAGCACACGAAAGTACATATTTTGTGTACGGCGTAGTTTGACTAAATAAACAAATTTTGCAGAGACTGTCCCGAAAGTAGTTCGGTTATAGCTATTGTAATAGTACATTTTATATATTGTAATGTTATTATTACCAGCATCGGAATTAGCTGTAATTAGCGCAGGGCGTACATCAGGCATAGCGACTCGCTCAAAGTTGACTTCTCTCTAGTGGCTGTGAGGTCGTTTTTGGAAGCTGCACCCTTTTGCTATCCTGTTATTTATTGAGCTCCCGCACTCCATTAGGAGATTATTATTAGTCCAATCAGCGACGGTAGCAGTGGAACTTCTTTTCTGCTCATTTGCCTCATCTCCTAAAACAGAAAATTTAGTGTAAAATTACCCCACAACAATCTTCTGTATTATTTTAGGCATGTCTCACAATCATTGTAATTTCATAAATTAACTATCGTTCACTAGAGAGTAGTCTAAATTATTGAAAAATTTAAATTTGTGCAGTTGTTTTTTGGACTAAAATATTAGAGAATAGCATAGATTCAGTGCTTTGCTTGCGTCTCCGCATCGTATTGCATTATGCTACTTCTAAAATAAAGGTATCTGTTTGTGTTTGTCACCAATGTATTTTTAGAAACTGTGGTCCGAAACAATCGCTATCGTGATTAAATAAATTGAGTAAGGTGTTGATAAATTTAACTTTGGGTCGAATTGTTATTGAAGTAACTTCAATTTCATATTTCGTTTTCGATTTGAATTTAAATTGCCCAAAGGGATTTCCGATTCCCATAATCTCCGAATTTAATTAATTAATTCGGAAAAATCAACCATTTCTAAATTTTCCCTTCGCAAATATTACAATACATATGAAGGTATATGATCCTACTTAGTTTGATAAAAAAAAATTCAAATTAACGTAATTGGCTTTTAGATGGTACTTACCACTTAGACCGCTGATTCTAAACAGTGTGCTTATAATTCCAAACTGTGAGCAAAAATAAACACGTTATGCTGATGAAAATGAACACATTCTGTTTAGAAGGCATTTTAATACGATATGATGGTTAGCTATTATAAGGATTTGTAAAGTAACATCGCCGTCGAAAATTGATTACCTGATCAATTTTTGACGGCGATGTTGCTTCAAAATTTAGAGTTCTTCAAATATCCAAATTATTACTGCATTATTGGCAATAATACATCCACTGTGTAGATTTATAATTTCTTTCCTGTATGATTTAAATAGGCCAAAATAAATCCATCGTTTGCATTTTTCATACTTCAACAAGTTTTGAAAGCTTGAAAGCTTCAATCAGGAAAGCTTGAATCTAATCTTCTAAAATCTCGACGCTCAAAGAAGTTCTCCCTACTATTGTTTTATTGTACATGAAATTATAAAAATTAGGATATAATCAACTGACTAAACCACAGCAGTATATTTTGGATTCTTGAATTCTAGGAAAGTGTTTCAAGTTTTTATTTACACTTGAATCAAAAATGCTAGGAATGACTGTAGAAACCATTCCAAAGTTTAAAGTGCGCTGGTTCAATAGCTTACAAGTGCTACAATCAAATTGCGGTAGCTGCAGATGAAAATCCAGAAGAAAAAGATTAATTTTTTTGATTAAAAGGAAAACTGAATATATCTCAACCTTAGGTTTCCTCAGGTTTTTAGTACTTGTATTTTATTTCACTTCTTTCGGTTGTCACTGTTTCATTATAAAGACGTTTTTGCAATTTCAATTAAGATCAACGTTTTTTAAATTATCCCCACGTTCTCTTAACAGTCCCAATAATGTAACAGAAAGCTAAGAAAAGTTATGCAGTTTGCTTACGTACGCGTACGTACGTGTATGCGAAAAAGGTAGCAATGAAACGGACTTTTGGGACGACTTCCAGTGCTTTCGGTAGAAGTGCGTTGCTGCATATCACTCGCGCAAAGCATTATAGCAGCAACCGCTATTTTTTTTAAATATTACAGTTTTATATAGAGATCAAGAAGAAGATATACTGGTACATGGAATCCAGTAATGATATGCAGGGAATTTATATATTATTTACTTTAGCTATGAAGAAAAAGATTAAGGAAACAAAGGAAATAATTTTTTCTACATATATATTCCAGACACTTATTTCACCGTTTCTCTACCCTCCAAAACAAAAATCTTTTGGTTGGTCTTCAAAAGACCTTTCGACTGCCACATTCAAGTATTCATCTGGAAAAAAAAAAATACCGCCCTCTCATGTGTGTTTTTTTTTAATTTAAGGAAGAGATAATAGTCGCTCGGTGCTAACTCAAGCACTGTAAGGCGATTGTCTCATCTCTATAAAACCGTAATCGTTAGTTACTGCTGAAATTGGTGAGCTTTGTGGAATCTGGCATTGTCATAAGGTGGCATAATCTTTCGCCTTTCTTGTTGAATGGCAGTTTTCAATTCTTTAATTGCGTCCTTGTAGGCTTTCGCTGTTATTGTACTGTCTTTCTCCATATATCCAATTAACAATATCTCTTTTGGAATCCAAAAAACCGTAGCTATCAACCGATGAAAACTTCGCTCCTGATATTTTTGGTGCCGGGGATTTCTTAGCATGGATTCTTATTTTACCGGGTACACTGTTATAAGTCATTTTCCTCTCAAATTTACTGTCGACACAATTTTTATTCAGCAGCTAGATTTTCATGTAAGGTTTCTAAAACTGTTGCTTTTGATATCCCTACTTCAGCAGTCATTGAAACCCTAATTTTACGATCTGTTAAGACCAGTGCCTAACATTACTGACGTCTTGAGGAGGCCTTCCGCGTGTCAAGTCATACTGAATCGAAATCCACCCCACCATAAAATATGACGGCTTATCTTTCCCGTCGACGTTGATCATCCTGTCATAAATACCTTTGGATCCATCTCTCCCTTACGTTAAGAACACGATACCATTTCTGCTAAATTCAGTTGAATTTCGCTCTTTTTTTTTGTTGATTAAGCCTTTATAAGAAGAACGTAACCTTTTGAATACAAATGAGACTTAGTTAAGTTGTACGAGTATGTTACAGCTATCTGATAACAACAAACGCCAACGTCAGTTAATTTTTTCTTGACTAGGTAGATAATATGGAAAAGTCCTTTCATCGATCAATTTGCAATGGCTTACTGAGACAATCATATGTAGTATGTCTATTTTAAAAGTAACATTCAATAAATTGAAAAACATGCGTTGGTGTTAATTCTTTCTTTACTTATAGAAGGTATCTGATGTAATTCTTTATTATGTACTTCTGAGCTGTTCAGTGATCTTGTAATTTACTTCATATTTCAGAATGTTTAGTTTTAACCTTCAATTTTTGATTGTCAATTCATCATAATCTCAAATCCATTATATTTACTTACATATTACATAACAAAGTTTGTTTCGCAATACAGGTAAGTTGAAGGCAACCCGATTAACTAACTGCTACAACAAAAGTGCCTAATGTACCTAAAATATTAATCACTGTGATCAATTTTTTAGATCCATTAATCAAGTGCTTAACCAAGATTCAAAATACTGGCCTTAATTGTACTTACTGTTGAATCACGTACTTAAACACTGCAGCACCGGAACGGTGGTACACCCTTATTACAATCACCAAAACTGGATGTAGCATTCTATGTTAAATTATTATTTCTGTACGTATCATCAAAGCTGAGCTCATGAAACGTGCGTCCAATGTTAACAGTATTGTGATAAAGGTCGTAGTGAACTGTTTCAGTTATCTGGATTTCTTGTGTTCAAGTATTTCTTTTAGTTTTGCATAGTCACCAAGAGTAAATACAAAAAAATGCAACATATGTTCCCCACATTTGCTGCACAGTTTCTGCTAATATTTCTGACCTGTCTTTTGAAGATTCTTTGCAAAAATATTTTCCGCTGAGTGAAAGTTTCTAGAACGGTGTTCCCCGATCATTTATTCTAGATATCTGTAAATGAGCTGTCGTTGATACCGTAAATCAATTTCAAGGAAAAATCAACAATAAATTTGTTGTCGTAATGATTAGCTTTGCTAATAAGTGTGGTTCATACTAGTTAGGTTTTGTGTTTAAATCATTTCGCAACGGATTTAATTTGGTGTAACGAAGCAAGTCAATATCAATGATTTAGTTTTATCGTGTTATTGGCTTAGACAGGAAATTAAATTACCAAGTTCTGTTCTCACGGATCATGGAAATTAAATGTTATGTTAATCCATTTTGATTCACAAATGTTTACTAATGGGCTTGAAAATCATAAATTGTATGAAGTTACAGGCTGGATGAAACTATGCACCTGCTGTTAATACGTATACATATGTATGTGAATTCGCAATGTATTGCCCGGTCTTCATCGCCTACTTATAAATTCTTCAGAAATGGAATCTATTGTATTTGATACACCAATCATGTTCTATTTATATTATTCACGAAGTAATTTGAAATTCTTACGTTACATAAGTGAATACGTTTATAAATATTTTATGTAGAGTAGAACGATTTGTCGTATATTTTATGCATAATATTAACGATTCGCCGATCGGTACCGCATCTGACACCTGTTCATCTCACGTCGGCCGTGGAAGTAGCGAGCGGAGTTTTTTCAACAGAACGCCCACTCGGCCGTGAGTCCTCATTTTGTGTGGCAATTTGTTGACTTTCGGTGATAAATACCTCTCGGACAGATAAAAGAAACCGAAATATTGACCGTAACGTGGGTGTCTATGAATGGAAAGTTGCGCCAAAATATTTTATGGTTCCCTTTTTAAATAGCTCTTCGTAAAGGTATTTACAAAACGGCAATTGGAAGTTGTACTTGAAATGCCCGGGATCGCTTGCCACACAGAATGTTGGGTAATTTCGCTTCGAGAATATTTGTTCATTATCATAAATTAGAGTCCCACGCGTACTTCCTCGTCAAATGAATTTCAATAAATTGAAGATACTGTTGAAGGAATGTTAATTTAATGGTTACAAAATGTTTTGCGCATTAGTTAATTAAAACATTAACGTTAGTTAATTAAAAATTCTCTCAAAGGTTCTAGCTCAGTTGATAACCTTGCCACATTAAATGCACTGATTATTTAATTTTTTTCAATATCACATTGTTTTCTTGTTTCTTTTTTCTTCTTCGAATTTATTCATATGTTGAGTTAATTATTTCTTCGCCCACAGCTCCCTATCGTTCCAGTACTTCTTCTTTGCATAATGTTGTATATTATATCCATTTACTAAGTATTACACTTTCTCCACAAAGGATAATATTTCGAATTACATGTGTTCTGGATATTCCTTTCCTATTTATTTTTATTATTTATTAGAGTGCTGTTCTATGCATGCACTACTTACTTCTAAATTTATTCATTTTTGCCTACAAACTAGCGGCACATCTACTTGCCGAATCTAATATTCATAGAGATTTTGTGGCTTGCTTTAGGTTAAAAAATTTAGCTGTCCACAATTTCGTAACTACAATAGCTAACTTTAGAACATCACAGAAAATAAGCCTCTGTCCTTGTTGAGCATTTCATTGATATTTTTCTTGAAGTTCCAATACAGTGTAGGATCTTTGTCCTCCACTATTGTTGTGTAGGTTCTTCTGTCAACCATTACTTAATTAACATATTGCAATGTTTTTGTTTGATGCTACAAAAAAATGAAATAGCTGGAATACCTATCTTAAGGTACCTGAGATACTTCGGGCAGTCGACATATGGCAGTGTTAACATGTAAAAGAGCCATAAGATTTCAAGCTAGTCCGGCAAATCTTTAATGTTATGTGGAGATTACAACTATAAAACTTATTATTTCTTTTTAAGTATAATAAATAAAAAATAAATTCGAATTAGGTCATCCTAAAATGAATGCTTGGATTAACCTCTCGTGATTGGACGCGAAATATCCACTAAACCATAACGCTGCAATTTTTCGGCGTCTTTCTTTGTTTCAAATATGGTCGTGCTTTTTCAAAATATTAACTTGGCTTACATTGTTCTCATTATGAATGCAACCTGCGTGGCGTCCATTCGAATTCTTCATCCGATCTCTTACAACCTTTCCGAGCACATACCTGCACTAGGCTGAACAGTTATCAAGAAATATAGCTGTTATAATTAGCCGATTTATTCAGCAGGTATTATATGGAAACCCACTACTAGTCTGAATGCAGGGACATCTATTGTATTTATTTCTCATATAACACAAATTTGATATTTTGTTTACTAGACACTTTCTTTATTGCAAAATAATAACGAACATGGATCCGAGAGTCGGATAGCAGAGAATCGGATAATGCTACTATGCTGCTATATAGACAGTTTTGGATCCGGATCTCGATTTTTTCAAAGACTAACAGCACTAATCTAAATACTTGAAGCTTCTGCTAGTCTGCTTTTGCGTTAACGATTACAATTGGTTATATATTGAACCGGAATGTTATCAAGTTGTCTTTGAGTAATAGGCAACGGTACATTTCTATTAACGCTGGATCTTTCGACAGGAGCTCTCCAGAAATCTGTCTTAGGGTAGCTGTTGTTTGTAATTTATATTAACGATAAGTGCTTCTATTTGTAACTCTGATGCACAAGCTATTTTGTACAAATTTAGACACAAAGCCAGTAACTTGCTGTTTTTGGATTTGGCGTTGGAGAAAGGATAGTAGAAATTTAATAATTTGGAGGTTTGGCTAATGGTTTTTCGTCAAACCAAAACAAAAAACATTTTTTTTGGTTTGATGATATTTTACACTGAGAAATATGGATGTGCAGCAGAATGCGACCCCCTTCCTCGGTATAGTTCTAGATAGTAAATTGTTATGGTGGCCCATTGTGACGTGCTGATAGTATTGCTGCTATCTCAATATCTGCTTGCTGTGTCTATATAAATTCATGATTTGCATAGGGAAACCTAGCGTGGTGTTAGCTGCAGATGCCTAATAGAATTTCTTCTCCACAACGACGTGTTACTAGACCCATAGGTTTGAGTTATAGAAATGAATGCAGAGCGGCATTTATTACGTTACATATATTTTCATGCTGAATCTAATATTAACTCCTACCAAAGATTAATACAATTATAACATTCACGCATATGATAATATTTGTAAGGATTATAAATAGTTGTTCAAACCTCTACTGCTTTAATAAGCTCCCTCATATCGTTAGAAATTTAGGTTATAAGAAGCTTAAAATTGATGTAAGGAAAAGGCATACGGTAACATAAATGAGAGTGTTCAATTTTGTTTTATCCTTATTTGACTTGTGCAAATGTTATCGTATGTATACGCATCATTAAATAATCATTATTATTAGAATTTATGAACGATTGATGTTTCACAATGATTGTAATAGATAAACATCATTCTATTCGCGGAAATCGCCGCTCTAAAGTTGATATGATTGATGATGCATGTCAGCATCAAATGCTGCTGAATGGTTAGAGGCTACTTCAACAATACTGCTAAGAAGTAACGTTGTTCCAGGTTTATACCGCTATTGCAGAACTGGCCCTAAACAATGAATAGATAATGTAAAAATGTAAACTATATACCCCCCCAAATTATGATGTTCTAAATGCGGATTAGAATTTAAGAGAAACGTTATTTTTGTATTGTGCCGAAATGATCATCACATAGAAAAATATCCTTTAAAGATGATTCCAATATTCTTTACGCTCTACAGGCCATAGTTTATGGCCGGCCGATGCCCATTACAATTGGCAAAAGCTGTTTGAGCTATTATTATCTACAACTATAAGAACACTGCATAAACTGTAGCAATTGAATAGAATATTTTAACTATTCAAATAGTGACACTGCTGCTACCGCAACATTCTAATAAATGCTAACAGAATCCTTGTCAAAGGATCCTACAACTTGTTGCAATTTTATTTACAGTATATTCTCGTTTATGTAAGTCCATAGTACCTAAAGTGATCCATATGGACTCCTGGGGTCGATTTTATCAGCCAGAAAAAAATTGAAGATCCGCGAGGCTTAAATGGAGGTACATCAAGTCGTGATCGACATTCGAGTGTTTCATTAGTGACATAAAACACGTAGATTGTGTGTTGATAATATTCATAATACAAGTGGAAATTACTTAATTGACATTTCATAAAATTGTTTATGTTTCACGCTAAATTACGTTGCCTGCCAAATGGCTCATGTTGGACAAGATCTCTTTCACCTTTTGAGACCGTCTTAGAGTTTTCGAGTGCTGCAGATCCCATTTTGAAAGAAAATGCAATTGAATAAAAGCCAGATATTGCTTATTTTATGCTAAATTTAATGACGTTAACTTGCAGTTACAAGTTAACAATCTGAACTCGATAAAAGCAAAGTTTATAATTTTTTTTGCCATACGAAGCAAAACATTGGGAAGTGCAAATTTTTCCGGTTCTTTAACTTGCCGTTGACAAACGTCCAGGATGATGACGTTCTGGTCTATGTTCAACATTCAAATGACCTTCGCAAAAAATCCAAAACCTGGTTTGAGGATGCTATGACCATGGAAATGTCACACTGGATTATCGATCCATATGGTGACGTTGAAAATATATTACAAAAAGAACTGATTGGAATAAGCACTAACGAAGATTTTAAGGAATAGTTCAAAATGGCATATCAGCAATAAGCCAGAACTGCTGATACGGCGTTCAACAGAAAGGTATAGCTGTTACTTATCCTGCGCTATGAATTAATGCAAGACAGTTTCTGATAGTTTTTTTATCTCCATACCCTGGGTTTTAGCGCCCCGACAAATCTTCTTACAATGAAAAGAAATAGGTTGCAGACAATTGGTCTTTGTGAACTGAGGCTATATCTCACTAAATTGAAGCCAACTACTCATTCATTATTTACGTATTACCTAGATATATTTTGAACTTCTTTAGCTTTATGTAAGAATCTTTTTAGGTTTCTGCTTCGTGAAAGATCCAAATATTCGTTGGGAATTTCTGTATTTTCAATAATGATCTGATTAAAAAATGTACATGTTTCTTTTTTGCAATTGCCAACTCTTCAAAGATCCTATTAGAGCTACGAGAAATACATTTAACGTAAATAGGTTTCCTGTAATGTTGTTTCACTAACTTCTGCAAATTGTTCGCGTCAGTTGTTGTACAACTATTTGTAGTGCAGTTTTCTGCAGTTGTAGATGTAATTTCATATTTTTTTCCATTGGGCTAAGATATTAGTGTTATTTAGATTCGATGGAATGTTAAATTTTATTAGCTTCTCCCCACAAAATGTGTACAAGTCACCCGTGCCATCTATAATAAACATAAACAGTTGCATAATTTGAATATCATCTAATCCAGATGCCCACACTATTTATCTCCTGCTATTTCTTCAGACCGCAATAATAAAGCGAATGAAAAACGATTTATCGAAACGCTTTAAGGCAATAAGTATTAATAGTATCTAATTTAATAATGAATGATATAACCGATTATGATCGATATTTTACGATCGAAAATTGATTTAATTCCCTTATTTCCATTCAAAGAAAATCGAGTTAATATTTCAGCGATGCGAAGTGCGCGCAATTGTGTCCGTGTGCGTGTTCGAAACCGCTTCCTCGCCCACAGACACCGGTGGACATCCAGCTGGGAAGACAAATGCGATTTGTTATTTTTGTATCCCAAAGTTCGTATTTCATAATCTTCATTCACCCGTTCATTCATTGTCGTGCCCTTCTTCGCACGAACGCCTAACTACACGCGAACACACTTTATCCATTTCCTCGCTTGTATTCTTTCTCCATTGTTATCTTCTCTTATACGTTGACGTGTACTTCATGCACAGTTACGGACAGTATCATGGGAATATTTTTAACTTGACGTGGATTTCTTTTGTTATATGCATTACTGCGGACTATAATCACGCTTCGTACACGCCGCAACTATCACCTACAAAGGTTATAGTAAGCAGGTGTAGAAAATATAACCTCGTCATGGTGTACGTGCACTGATAAAAATTTTGTAAATTTATACTGTGGATCACTTGTTTATTCGTGACCATGCAAATTATATAAGTACTATGCATAATATGTAATTTAATATTGCGTTGCTAAGCGAAAACTGTAGTATTTCTAATGATCAACTATTGCTAGCAATTTACATTAATTCATAATTGGTTAAATTAAATTAACATTGGTTAACTTGAATTATACGACCGTCGCTCGTAATGGCAATAAGGAAAAACTATGTGTAATTTTAAGAAAGATTGAATTTCAATTACAAATTTCAAAGAAAATAGATGCCGACTGAATCTATCGAATTCCCTGCTCCTCCCCCGATTCCCCTACATTCTTGCCCTATTTGAAAGAATAACTTTTGTTGCTTACAAAAGAATAACAGAAAACAGCTCAAAATTACAGATTCATATTTGAGGTACCATGTTGACTTTTTGCAAGTGATTGTTTCGTTCAAGCTTCATCCTAAATATACATATAAAGATCCTAAGTGTCAATTGTGAAAATTAATACAATAGACACTGTCTATATTTATTTTGTTTCTGAATTCATGAACAGCTGTTAGCAAGAAAGCATCCTGTACAGTTTTAATGCTTGAAAGAACCGTTCCTTGTATTGTTTTAGTTTTCTTCTCTTTTGTATCCAAACTAATGCATTTTTATTCCTCGCCATATGGATCCCGTTTATTATCAGGGAAGGAAAGTTGGTTTAAATGTGACAAAGTTGCTAAAGCTTGCGTTTGTTACTATTTTTCTGAGAAAATGGACCTGTGGCAGATGGTACACGAGATTATATAAAATCAAATATTGCTCTCTAGCGCCTTTATTTGGCCTAGCAGGGAAAAACTAAAAACATTTTTGAACTTCCACCTAATGGGGTAGTCGACTTGTTTTCGACAAGCTTCGCTTCTTCCTGGTCATCATCAACTATCTGTTTCTTATCGGTTCCACATTGGATTTTGACACCGCCAGAAGGCCTTCTTTTGATTCTAGCAGTTGATAAAAATGTTTGACATTATGCTTTAACTGGCCTAACAGAAACGAGATGTGCTAAATACTTTTTATTCATCGAGCCGAAATATAATAATGTGTACCAAATAGCAACAGTTGGCATGGGGTTTATTGCCCATATTGTTTGGTTGATATGCGCATTACATGTATTGTACCTGCACCATGCATACATATGTACATTACGTGGGATAGACAGGTATTACGTGTTACACTACTTACAATTAGAATAAAATACCTGTTAGCCGCTTCTGTGTATTTACATATCTGTAATCTGCATATGATGCTACAATTTTTTTGCAATTTTTAAAACAAAATTTTTACTTTGATCAAACGGAAAATTTTTCAGTTGTTTTTTATAAAACTAATAAATGTTTTATAAAAAACAAATAAAATGTAAGTTTAAATGTTATATAAAAAATTATGATTTACTACTAAGATCAATTTGGTAATCGGTGTAACATCACGTAATCGTCTTATTGCAAAAGTACTATCGCATAGCACAGAACCATCGGTATGTACTATCGATAGTATTCGATAGTCACTACTGAGAGCGCATATTACCATGCAAAGTAGCATAATACATCGTCTTGTATTATGCTGCTTCTAAAACAAGAGTTTCCGTTTGTCTTTCGTCATCCGTGTATTTCTGGAGAAGTAAAATTATCAACATTTATTGTGGTCCGAAACAATCGATATCACAATTAAATAAAGGAGTGAGGTGATACCAAATTTAATTTCTGAGTTGTCGTCGAAGTTACTCGTGTTTGGTTGTATTTCCAATATCGAGCTGTATATCGTAAGAGTTCTATTAGTATTTGGAAGTTCCGGTTACGTATGGTGATTAGAGAAAGCTGTATTTCAGGAAGCATCACATAAACATAGCGCTGGTGTGTTGGAATATTGCCGTATCAGGTTAGTTTCGTTTTAAATTTTTAATACTTACTCGTGTTTTGTCAGACTTTAAATTGCAAGAGTGTTCTTGAGATATTCCCCGGTTACCATAAACCTGGAATTTGTTTAATTAATTTGGAAAAATCAATAGTTGCCTAATTTTCCTCTCGTATCTAACATTACAATATGCCTGCTCCACTAGAGGGTGGGGATCGGCGATACGCTGGAAAGTATAATAGCTATTGTGATGAGACAATTTTTTTGATAACTAAAACGGCAAAGGGAAGGTTAGTAAAGATATTTTTAAATTCCAGGCATGACTCCTACGGGTGAAGTTGCTGAGGTCAACAGTAAATTTTATAGTTGGTAAAAGTATCAGGATTAACTATAATTTTAAAAACTCTACTAAGAACCTTAGTTAATTACGCACTACTTTGGTTAAAGACGTTTTGTCATATTGTAAACAATAGATGTAGTAGGCGCAAAACTAAACCTGCTATAACTTCTGTAGTTTTTTACCCGAATTAAAGAAACGTAGACTTGTCTGAAAGGGCATTCAGCTCTGTCTTAAACGTCGCAATTTGTGCCAGCCGCTAATGTTCAAGAAATGCACCAGATGGTGTTATCCCTAACTGTACGAGTTTTTCTCAATCTTTAGCAAAAGTAGCTTCATCACTCCACAACACGCGGTCTAGGAAGACGACGCATATCTTTTAGCCAATTACAATAATTAAGTATATGGTCAAAATCTATATCTGAGAGGGCTTGATGTAGCACTATCATGGGCATAGGTGTAACATATTCTCTACTAAAATGCGATGAATTGATGACTTATTGATGCCTAGAACGGAGAACATTTCTCTAGTACTTGAGTGAGGATGAGCTTCAACATATACAAGAACTTCTCACATTGGCTTCAGTTGTAGTTGCACGTGTTCTCCGGGGATTTCTACGAGGTTGAGCATACCCCGTTTCACGTAATCGTGTCGTCAAACGTTTGAATACTTCTCGGTTTTTTTTAATTTTATTTCTGGATACTTAATGGCATAATGCGTTCAGTTAAACACGCGCTAGAATTGATGCTGTGGAAAAAATAAGTAGCTACATTATCTATTAGTACTAGTAAAATTTATAGCTCTTAAAGCTGCTACCACACAGCAGGCAGATCCGCTGGTAGAAAAGATGCCGAGAAGTACTGTAATATATAATACTTTGCACACAGGAAAATTGCTGCATGAACTAATAAAAAAAAGCATCATAACTCGCACGTATTACAACTTTTATCAGCATTTTTTTCGGCGTGAGTTAGTACCGTAAGATGTATTTCCTCAAACCTCCAAGAACGTATATTTCCTTGTAACAGTTAATAGTGTAGTATCTAGGAAAAATCTAGTGCTTTATCTTAGGATGTCGTTTAATTTAATGATACCAATGTTTTTTTAACTTATTTCTTGCAGTTATAGCATGTGATTCCCATACATACAAAACAACACGTCTTAAAAGGGATTAGAGAAGCGATGTTTCAACGAGCACGTTTAATTTATTTGCGTCTTGCTCCTTTCGACCAACCGACAGTTTGTTTTAACTTGCATTTCCATTCAATCAGGGATTGATGTTTCATCTGGCCATCTTCTTCTTGCCTGATAATATCTACTTTTTTCAGCGCATGTCCTTCTACGTACCGCTTAGTATGCTTCTCCTCCGTTGAACTCAAATCAGGTTTGGTAGAATTTTCCTTAAAAAATACCACAACATGAAGAAGCGTTGATTTAATACGGACACCCGTTCATTCTCTTCGACCATATCCAAAGACTATTATTTGTATGGATACTATATAAGCTCTAATATATTTATCAGGATGAGGCATTGTTCTATTGTGAGGTACGATCGTCAAAAGACACCGCCGATACAAATGTTTGTTGTGCCGCTTATCTATCTTTCTGTATGTGCTTCTCCTTCAGCCGTCTTCGTCTTTCGTTCGTATGTATCATGTATGAGAATGTGTATATTTTGAAAAGAACAGAAGAAAAGAGGACGATATTTGTGTGGCTCACGTATGTGGAATAAACATTAGACGCTCATAAAGCGTTTCCATTTCTGGATTAGTTTCATACATACAGAAGATATGTGAAGTTCAGTTTGTAACTTTAACGTTACCATTGTAATTCCATTGAAATGAATATTTAAACAGTTATAGAAGATATACACACAACGCTATAATGTAGAACTCTGTACCAGATGTTCACCACGTACATTTAAGTTTAGTCGCTCCAGTTAGAAGCGCTTGATTTTAGGAAATATTTAAATTAGACACAACAACATGAAATTATCTCCGTTGCAATGAATTGTTGTAAGTACTTCAATGAGTAGGTTAATTTCAGTATCAATTTCAATTATTAACCATTTTGACGTCTTCGATCCAAATGCCTCCCGTACGAAACATTCAATATATATAAATTATCGTATACACTACCCGACAAAAACATAGACGCGGTATCGTTTCTATTTACGAAACAAAGTTTATAGACATTATATAAAATGTAAATGAGGATTATTAATACTTGTTATGTAAATAGTCCATTTATAGATATTTCTGGGTATTTATTGCTTTATGAGGGGTAATTGAGATTTTCCCAGATCAAAATAGGAATTTTAAAGGCGACGAAAATTTAGACCCTGTGCATTTATTACATTAATATAAGCAAAAATGTTTTAATTTGATACTTCTCTTTATATGCAGTGGTTGTGCTGATAAAGTGTACACATCTCACCACGAGAAATTATATTTTATAAAGTGTTTGCAATATGGGTAGAAAAAAGCAATTATCCTTGATAGAAAGGGGTAAAGTTCTAGCCTGGCACCAGGATGGTGTTAGTAAGAAAGAAATTGCTCGTCGGTTACGAAGAAGCGATCATTCCGTTAGAAATTTCCTAAAAGATCCGGAAAATTACGGCAAACCAAAAGGCCAGGGGCGACCGAAAGCTGTAAGTGAGCGGGATAAACGCATGATATTGCGGTGTGCGTCCAATTCTTCTGCGTCGGCGAGAGTTATTGCAGAACAGGCGGGGGTACAAACGCACGTTCGTAATGTTCAGAGGATTTTAAAGGCATCACCGGTAATATCACGGAAGAAAATGTTGAGAAAACCGCCACTTTCGGCGAAACACAAAGAAGCGAGGTTGAGATTTGCTGAAGAACACATATCCTGGAAGAAACAATGGGAAAAAGTTATATTTTCCGATGAGAGACAATTAGGGGGTGGATCTGTGATGATATGGGCAGCGATTGGATTTTGCGATAAAAGTGGGATAGTGTTTTGCACAAACAAAATGACATCTGTGACTTATAAAGACTTATTGCGTGACAATCTTCTACGTTTTGGAATCCAATGGGCCGGACGCAATTTTGTTTTTCAGCAAGATCACGCGCCAATTTCTAAAGCAAAAACCATTACTGAATGGTTTAAAGAGAAAAAGATTACAACTTTACAGTGGCCAGCACGGTCACCAGACTTAAACAGTATTGAAAACATGTAGGGTGAATTGGCACGTCACGTTTATGGCGCAGGCCGTCAATATTTCACGGTACATGAACTGAAAACTTCAATAATGACTGAATGGCAGAATATCCCTCAAAATTATGTGTTAAATTTATATAAATCTATCAATAACAGACTATTGGAAGTGATTAAGAACAGTGGAGGATCTATGCATTACTGATCACTCATTTGTTTATTTTTGTTTCACATTTGCAACAGAACGTCTAAATTTTTGTCGCGGAAATTGTTTAAACATTGGAGTAATAATTTATTATTTAGTTCATATATTACTGGAGGAGATATTTTTAAGTTCATTTTACTTTTATGAATAAAAACTTAATTACATATCTTGCTAGTTTCGCAAAGAAATTTTGTAACCCTTAAAACCCGTAAAACATGTTACCGCGTCTAAGTTTTTGTGGGGGAGTGTAATTACTTGTGCTCCAACAGATGCCATGAAAAAAATCATTGAGACAAAACCAGCGTATATTTTTTAGGAATAATATGCATTTTACACTCATACTTAGTAGAGTACAAAGAAGAACATGTCAATCCATACTAACAATTTCGATATTAACTTCCATAACTGACGGTCAGCAACGACCATTACAAGAGTATCTCTTATATACATCCAGTTTTTATTGACTGTGGCTTTTAGCAATTCTTTTCAGCAGGATAGTACAAGTTCTGTAGTGTAAAGCATGGGTTTAGATTGAATACTTTTATTACTATGTTTCTCGAGCTATAGTAGGTTCTGGTTTTATTTGCTATTAGGAGTGAAAAATGTATGACCAATTACCTGTATTACAGAAATTGCAAGCATAAATATGTACTTTGAACTTTAAATAGAATATTCGACAATCATGAAAATTGATATAGGTATATTGAATTGCAAATTTGCGTTTTATTTAGCCTTACCATTCATGAGCTCCTTTGTCAGATCCCTCTCCTCTGAAATGTTGCTCCAATTCATTTATTAATTACCGCCGCTGGTAGGATGGCTATTATTAAGTTATTGCTTCAGGGCGAGGGGCGATATTTATGGTTCCGTTGGTGGGTTGGTAATTGAATAGAGTCGCGGTATTTGAATATGCAATTGAATAATTAGCAAGTGCTCATTTCTACATAGACATGTCACATAATGTCAGGGAAGAATTGTTTTAACGTGGAAAGTGACTGCTTACATACATGCATATTTATGCATACGCATTTTTGAAACTTTAATCACCACTTAAGGTTGGCGCAGTTAAAGAGGTTGCGAAGAGAAATGCAATCCATTAACAATGCTAATGGTGCGAATTAGGATCTTCTTCTATTAATAAATAATACGACGTCCAGCCATTACGATTCATTTTTAGAAAACTTAAAGCAATTGCTCTAATATCTGTTTTTAAATAAAGTAAATTTCAGAAATGTCTTCCCGAGGAACAAACTAAAGGAATTTTGCTTTGTCTTTGGGAAGGTTCAGTTGCTGGTGGCTGTGTTCCAGATCCGTTAGCATTTAATACCAATGGAGTAGTGGCCCTCTCAGCATCGCGCGTGTGTTGTCAGAGCGTTTTTAACAATAATTATTAGAACAAGCACATCGTCCTTTCCGCAACCATTTTAACATCCATCGCAATCAACCAGTGTCGTCTGCCTGTCCGATTAAATAGTCGTTTAAGCACTTTGAAGAGACTTAGTGAACAGGAAGATAAAAGCCTTGAAGATCAAAAACATCTTGCACAGTATTGACTAAGTGAAGCGACATTTTTCAATGGGACGGAGCAACCTCTCACACAGTAGTATTAGTAGCGTAAGAACGAATATTAGTAGCTTATTTCAAAATCACGCGATTTCATTCACTTTGCTTTATTTCTTTTTTTGTAGCTTAACGTGATGCATAGAAAAGTCGGATAAATCAGTTGCTCTTTTACACTCTTATCAAAACTGAAGCATACAGTCTTATGCTTCAGAGCTGTCCGCATCTGGCGGTTGTTTGTGATAAGAGATCGCCAATAAATAATCCTTACCACCCTTGATAAATTCGGGAAGAATGTCTCTGCCTGATTTCGTTCTAATGAATTTTCTAGTATGAAGCTTAAATTCCTTTTCTTATGCGCGAATTTATTAAAGATGGCATTACACAGACTTCTGAGTTGTTTTGAACTTCAATCATACGGATGACATACCAATCTGCTCCACGTTAAGTAATTTTATATAAACAGTTAGGAACATAGAAGAGCCTTACATTGCAACAAAAAGGAGTTGTGTTTACTTCGGCGTTCATTAGAAATCAGTTTATGTTTGCTGTAAATTATAGAAAGAGGAAAGTGGAATCTAAAGACACGCAGATATCAAGAGCGAATAAACACACAACGTGTCCACCTATACGTAGGTAAAAGATTTCTTTCCTGAGCTGTTTAGAAAAAAAATAGTTTCAAATAAGAATTATTTATCAATATCAATGTTTTTTTAACTGCCGCTATTTTAAACGTCTTACAAGCTAACTGTGATTCAAATCTTATCCGAATGACTATTTCTCGGAGTTTCTGGTTAATACACCGAAAAAAAAATATATTAACTACATTCTACAAGATGACAATGAAAATCTTTGCCATCTTTGATTCATGTTGCTTCTTTTTTCACGGAAGATCCTATATATTCTTCCTGAATCTGCTAGAGGCGCGTCTAGAATTTTTTTCATGACATGCACCATTGTATAGGCAAGTTCTTTGCTACATGCACAGGATGCTGCAAAGAAATACCTGTTATAAATTTATTTTTATTAATGCGATTCCTTGTATTTTGTTTACTAACATTTCCGGGATAATATTTTGTGGCATGTCTAAACTACGCATTGAGTTAACGAGTTCATTTAAATAGAAAGTTTTTTCTTAAACATTTCTGTTTGGCAAAATTTTTTTAAACAAATTTCACTTAGCTTACATTTATTCCTTGACTGCCAAAAAGTACTTAGTGTACCGTGTTTTACACAAATCTATTCGTTTTATGCAGGGCTTTAATCAATTTGTCGGCTTACTTTCGTTATTTGTTATTTACATGTGCCTGGTAAGTTCTAAAGCAGGGTACGTATGAAACGGGTGCTCACTTCAAGTAGGTACCAGAAAACATAATTTTATACATTACTTTTTATGAAGATCGCTAGAAAAAGTTTATGGTACATATTTCGTCATAGACTTATCATATTTTAGAGAGATTTATTGGAAGAGATTGTATCAAACTCGGCAATAATTTGGATGGGCATCTTGTAAAATCTAGCTTGTATAAATTTTTCCAGAACTCTGCTGGAAAGTCCAAGAAATACTGAAATATCGAATTATTTTAATTACCTCAAGGACTAAAGCTAGATAGGTTGAAGAAACATTGAAGAACGTAGACATGCATCGAAGAAATTCATCCAAATGTGTTCCGTTTAAAACCAAAACTTCTGTCGCAGACAGACAGAGACAAAGGCATAGAGCAGAAACTATAGCATAATTTTTGTTATGTTTTGTTATGTTTGTTGTTGTTTTCAACTTGTTTCCAGATATTTTTAACAAGAAAGCTTTCCCAAGGAAGGAATTACCTTCCAACCAAGTCCTAGGTGAACACGCTGTGCATCTTTGGAGAAGAAATAATAGGTAAGAGAGCTAACGTATATTTTACTGTTTAAGAAGATATTATATAAAAAAAATTAGTCGCATAACAAAATATGGGTATAGGACCTAGTTTTGATTAACATTTGACTAAAAACGCCAATAAGATTTATAGAAATTTATAAGGATTAAAAAATAATGTAAACTTAGCTTATTTGCAGTAAGAATGAGTTTAATTACAATAAATACCACCACTTTTTCAACAACCTGTGCAATCACATCATTTATACCTCAAAGGAGTGTAAGAAATATAGTTAAAGATTATAAAAATAGCAGGGACCCATTAGGGTCTTATTTGGGTTTATTTTGATTTATCCAAAGTACAAAGATTTTTGGGTGTATTTCGGGTAGAAACATATGTTTGTTGAAACTCGTAAACCCCAATGAAAACGTTTGTTATCATATTTTATACATAGTGATAGCAAGAACTGTGGACCGGTATGGCAGACACTATGAGGAGAATATCAAAAGTACTTGTGTTTAGAGACAGATGGCGCTGATTTGTTTTGAGGGCTGTTGAAACTGATGCAAGTTTACGTATTCGTGGAATCATGGAAAAAGAACATTACCGATCAGTGATTCAACTTATTTTTTTGAGAAAACGTTGAAAAATCAAAGGGGAATTTGAATAAAGATACAAGGACCACGCACTTTCGATGACTATTATCAAATACTGCTTTAATGAATTTGGGTGTGGCCGAACATCCTCTTTGATAAGGAGCGGTCAGGTCGTCCCATTGAGGTGAGTACGGACAATGTGATCAATAATGTTTATGGTATCCTGTCACCAGATCCCCGAATGAAAATTATAGAGACTGCTAATATGGTAAACATCTCAAGTGAACGTGTCAAAAACATCCTCTATGAAAAATTGTGAATGAGGAGGCTATTGGGGAGACGGGTACCGCTGCTGATGATTGAATCTCAGCTATGTTTGAACATATTTAAGTCAATACGAGTAAGTTTCTGGACACTATGTGACTATATTGAGACATGTATACATTACTATACACCAGAAACCAGCGGCACAAAAGAAAGTGAAGACGATTCCATCAGTTATGGGGATGATTCTTTTAATTAGCAGAGCATAATCTTAGTTAAACAGTTGCAGAAGGAAATGGATCATCACTGGACAGCATTATATCGATTTATTAGACCGATTCGATGCTGAACTAAAGAGAGAAAGGTCGCGAGGAGAAAATTCTCTACTATCATGATGACGTTCCTCGTCGGCAAATCTGGCAGCAAAACTAAGCCAGTTGCGGTATGAATTGGTGTTCATCCACCATATACGCCAGATTTGACTCCCTGTGACTTGTTTCTTTTTCCAAAATTGAAAAAATGGATTCACGGAAAGTAATTCACTTCGAATGAAGAGCTCATTGTCGACACAGAGGCCTATTTTGCAATTCCCGAAATAATTGTTCCGAATTAATCAAAGGTTTGTTTGTTGAGGAGTGTGCCAATACTTTAGTGTTTCATTACGTTTTATAATTACATAACTGACAAAATCAAGAGAAACTTTAATGAGAACTGGTAGTAGAATAATTCGTTCGAATTGCTCAACATTTTACATTAAATTCGCTAATGACTGTAGTAAATTACTAATAGCTTGTGGTATTGCTACCAATTTGATCGCAGATAAGATTTCAAATTAATCAAATCTGTATTGAAAAAATAAACACGGGTAGGCAAGGTTATTTTTGTAATGTAAATTGTTGGCACTTGTGGACAAATAAGTTGCAGTTTCTCCATAAATACAATAGAGCGGGCGTTATCTGTTTCCAGTAGTACATATCTGAGACTCATTTACCCATTTAACAGTAGCTAGAGTAGCGAAACCCATGCATTTCTCGAACTATATATTTGAAATTATTTATGCCCAGGATACATATATGTTATAATAAACGTGCGTAGGCTGTTTATATGCATGTAACATAATACATGTAAGAGTCTTTATAAAGGACAAGTTATTGCGGTAATTGTGCATATTGTGTGCGTGGAATTCAGTGTGTAAGTGCACCTTAGTAGAATAGATACCTTACAGATAATGTGATTAAATTGAAATAACGATTATCTAACATTACGGCCATATGGTGTGGCAATTTGCGCGATCACGTCGACATAATTTGCCGTTGTTCTTTCCCAGCTGGCGACTGAGCTGATGGTAAAGATTAAAAGGCAGTGGTTTACTTCTTTTCCATGATTAGTTTATGATTTCAGTTAGCGGCTTCGTATCTTAGTTATCTTTATATTAATACGACAGTATATTAATCGCTCCTTTGTACACAGTTCTTGTTCAAGTTTCTGGTTTTATCGCAAAATGTTGATTTCATCGCATGATACCTTCTCTAAACAACTTATGATTTATTAGCGTTTAATAGAGGCTGTTTTAATTTACTCCTTACCTACTTTGAGCCAAAACATAAATTTTACATGCGCTGATCTACTTAATGTCCAACTTTGAGTGATACTATACAGTGACGGGCGAAATACCTAAATATCTCAATTTAAGCAAATTCAGTACTTGTAGGCAACTGATCATGAACTAAAATTGACATATCTCATTCTCCTGCTTCGCTAAGGATAAAGTTTTCTTTAGGAAAAGAATCTTTTTAAGTTTAAGAATACTAGTGCTTTTATCTCTTTCCGCCAGGAAAAGAAACTTCGAAATGCCTCTCGAGGCTTCAATAAAATTCCCGCTCTGTAACCGTACATGTTTTCATTTTAAAAGATCTAATTAATCAAGATTTTGATGTATTAGCGATTTTGGCTGTCAAATGATATCAACTCCAACATTAATAGTGCCGTAGCGTTGTCACTTTCGAAACATTTTGTTGAGTAATTATAGATCCAATTATCAATTGGCACTCAATGGATCACTATTGGCGTTTTATATAAACAGCCAAAAACTAATTTTTTGTCTTTTACGAACGAATTATCTGTTTGGGTAACTTTGATGTCAACCTCTTGAGTTTCAATGACAAAAAAACATTAAGCTTTCTTGACCTAATGGAAGCCTCTAACCTTGCGCAAGTCACTGGTAGAGTGCAACATTGTCGCTTGCCTTCCAGTGGTGTTTAACCGCGAGAGGTTGGGGGGATGCAGAGCTGCTTCGTTACATGTCGGCACTTTCCGGCCTTCTATGCTGTGTGCTATGTGAAACACAAATCGCAGTGCGAAGTTAATAAGTGTCGGAATTGAACGGAAAGCACTAAAAATGTTGAAAATGCCCAGGAATGCTAGTGAAAAGACCGTCACACCCTTATTTGCTAGCCTGTAGAAAACAGCAAAGATGTACTGCCGAAGCTCTTTATAATGTACTAGTTGGAACAGTAGACAAATTTGAAATTTCACCAAAGCAAGTATTAATGTAAAGTTATCGATACTGCCGTGGTTATACTTCGCACAGGTCAATTATTCAAAGCTGTTCAACCGAATTTGCTGCACATAATATGTCTACTTCATGCTTTACACCTTGAGGCAGACACTACGAAAATGTTATCCCGATATGTATCAACTAATAGCACAGACGAAAGCGGTTTTTCTTAAATCACCGAAACGTATTCGGCTATTTCGTTCGTACTGTCCACACATACCGGAACCACCGCAGCCAATTTTTACACGATGGGGCATTTGGTTAGAAGCAGCATTCTATTAGTTTAAACATTTTGAATAGATCAAATTAGTGAATTTACAACTAGACGCTAAAAAAGCAGCTGCAATAAAGCTAAGTCAAATGCAATTCAAAAATCCTCAAGTTGCAGCAGATTTAAAAACTATTAACGACGATTACGTTCCAGTAGCCCACGCAATAAAAAAAAAACGCAAATTACTTCGTTGCCCTTACGAGGTCCGTATGAAATTGTTGACCACATACAAACAGTGGTACATATGTTAGATGACGAAAAGTGTTTCAGTCAAAGAAAAATTTATTACTATATTACTTAAAAATGTCGATTTTTCTTTTTCATCTTTTTAACAATAATGTTGCGGAAGAACCGTTATACAAATTCAAAGACGCAAATATTACATCGCTAGATGTAGAACGATCTTCTTCTGCGTATAAGCAGATATATACACCGCAACGGACAGGTTTCAAAGAGACCACTGTAGAAACGAAATAACGCGCACATTTACTTTGGTTAACCTAGCGCAGTGACGCTACTGCTAGGCAATCGACTCGTTGCGCTCTAGTTATTGGTCAGCTTACTTGTATCACTACCTCCACAGCCTCCTTAATTGACCTAATTGCTACGAATATTGATCTCCCACTATTTAAAGCTGATACCTTTGAATTTGATGCCTCCCTCTATCTGGGCCCTGGGTTTTGATATATATCCTGTTTGATATTGACCTGAAATTGTCTTTCTTAAATGCCAACACGTCTCACGCCATTCACCGGTCTGGTTGACAGATAGTATCAAACTATTGATGAAATCCAAAGATTGAGAATTTCTTCGTTTCCACAAAACCGGCGATCCCACATTACAAATCCCTCAAACACTTGGTTTGTATAGTTTGATTTAGCAAATCACAAAGAGGTATCCATGACAGAGTTTTAATGAAAATCCGACCTCAAAATTTAATTTATTGCCAAAAACTGCGGTTTGAACTATAAACTAGTAAGTTGCAGATTTGACTAACAAGTCTTGGCATTGCGTGAAATAGGAGAGTTATCGTTTTTGAAAGATATAGAGCTTGTTAGAGGAAACCATATAAATAACTTTCAAGAAGTAAATTGCGAATAGCGTTTTCTTCCGAATCATCCGCGGCCATAAAGTGTCATTTACATGCATAATTCTGAAGAACTATAATGTGTTTCAAATAGAGGAAACAAGGTTGGAGCAAGAACAGGGTGTTAAGGAACTGGTAAAGTGACAGGTAAGATTCCAGACTTATTTTGATAAACTGGAAACGATTATCCAAGTAGGATGCAAACCACTGACCCACTGTTCCCCGAACTCCATAAGTTGATAATTTTTCTGACAAGTGATCGTGTAGTACGCAATCGAAAGCTCGATTGAGATCACAAAAGATACCAACTGGAAGGCGCTTTTCTTCAATAAATTGAAGGATCACATTATGAAATTGATGTATGGCCGATTTTCCAGAACAAAATCCGTGTTGTAAGGAAGTAAGTGGTGGAGAAAAGAGTTCAGTCAATATTTTGCAGGGTCTACGGAAAAAAATTTCGCAAGTGACCTACGGGGCAAAAAAGTTTGTGAATTTCTGGTTATATTAACAAACCACAAGCTGTACAACTACCAAAGAACAACATTCGGGCGGAAATTGCGCAAATTACACTACAAAGAGTAAAGCAAAATAGCTGATGCATGCAAGAATTTGATGAACACTTAAATCGATATCATTTTACATTTTACACCTAATGTAAAAAATAAATCACTTATACTTTAACTTCTAATTACTTCTTTAGTTTTTAACACTTCCTTTAACAATTATTACAATTATAAATTGGAAAGGGTCTCTTTGCCCAGCCTGTAGTATATATTTAACATATTATTATCTACCGTTAAGGCCAGAATAAAACTGTTATTACAGAAACAGGTTCTAAATAATTCTTTACACACTGTAATCTTAATAAAGCGTGTGGATTTTATAAACACTTCATGCAACTCGCTATATTTCCACAACTGTACGCTCAGCACACAGAACGTCAGTCATACGTCACCATGTATTAAACAAGAGTTAAGCATGCGTGTGTAACAACCTAACCATTCCATAACGAATAATTGCTTGCACATTAAACATACATGCATTCGTTTAAACTTAGATCTTCCATTTTTAACGTTTGGACGTTCGTTAAATATTTACGAGACCTTCATCTATCTTCTTGGTTGATTTTCAAAAGTATCTTAGGACAGATAAAAAGCGCGTTAGCCTTCAAATGAAAAAAGAAGTTGGATTCGTGCTGAATCTTTTGCTTTATCGTAGTGCAAATTTGCCCGCCAGTTATCTGTGTTTGCATCGATTCAAGTACACAGAAATGAATCGGTAAACAAGCGTGGACAGGATTTCCTGACGTTTATGTTTGACTTTGTTTTGTAGTTTATTTCCTTTATGTTTGTTTTTTTTTTACAACGAGTTTTACGGTTTAATTTATATTTACCGCCAGATAATACCTAGATTGTGACGTTCAAAGACCGTTATAATAACATTCGGAATCGCTAAAAAGAAGAAAGAAAAAGGTTATCCTTCGACTCAATTTGCATAATAAATATGTTTTGTTTTATGCAATATGAGACGATGAGAGAAGCTACTAATTGAAGCAATCGTTTTTTTGTTTCCGTTAATAATAAGCTACGCTTTTTCTATAACTGAAGAATATTTTCTGTTTAGAGTTCTGTTGTAGTACAAAATTTATGTTAGAAATAATGAGGTTTAAAACGCTTTCTTATATGGTATGGTAAGGTTCATATGGCTCCCAGAGAAAACAAAAAAAAACAACAAATCAGTATTCTCTTTCTACTGAGAATATACATAATTTGGAAGGGTCTCCACTTGGTATCGCGGCGTTCTTTATGCAGCCGTACTAAAGGCATTCCTAGTTCTATCAGCAAGTTTTTTGGCTTCTACAAGAAGTTGTACAAGAAGTTGTATTGCATTATAAAATAATATTAAGATTTGCTCTAGCTGCATTTAGAATGGTGTAAAAAATTGCTATTGGTCATGTTCTGGTCCGTCATGGCATGGAATAATTTGGGCAGAATTGATCCAATGTATCCACGTCTGCCCTCATTATTTTAGTCGTTTGTTACACCTGTTTCTTGGGAATTTTTTTTGGGGAACGCATTGTAGGCAACAATCCAAATGATCCCTTCTTTCTCAGTACATAGAAGGGTTTTATGTCCGCACGGCCGAATAATAAAGTTCCAACACACCATTGGCTATTTGGTTTGAGGAGACCGTTGTTTGTTAATTCATCGCATTATTCAACAGATAACAAAAAGTTGTTTGCTATTATATTCCTATTGCTATTGTTGATATCATCCAGATCAACAAGTCTCGGCACGTTACTGTTTGTCGCAGCGCCGAGTAATTAAATGTTTAGTTACTTGTTATCAATCCAAAGAAGAAATTGATACCACAGCATCATTTGCTCAGTACTAACTATTATGTTTATAACGGCTTATCAAAAACATTATTTACTTCACATAAGCACTTGTTAGTTCGTCGAAGTATTAGTCCATCGAGGAAATCATAACTAACAATCTAAGAAATCATTACACTATTTTGTTATCTCTACTCGCTTCTACCGGTATTTACAGCTTATTCAAAATTAAAACCTATATTTCAGAATTAATCAAGTTGGATGCCAATAACTTGGATTGAATTTCTGTAGTTGGTGTTGGCTAAGTCTCTGTGTGTTTGTATTCATCCAGCTACCTTCGTTAGAATAACTTCCCAATAATGGTTAGGGTTGAATATACTCACACCAATGCAGTGTTGCAATACATATCTAGCTTTTTAGTCTTGTTGAACTTGATCTATGACATATTACTTAAACTTTAAATGCCAAATATGTAATAAGTGTAGTGCGTTGATTGTTAATATTTGCGCTTTATCTTAAGTAGGTACATTATAAAGCATCGCTAAAGACCCACTTTCTTTAAGAAGATACATGGGAGGAAACGTAGCAACTTCTGTGTTTCCAAAATATACGAATGTTGACGAAAAACACCTTACGAACCAACCCAAATGTAGTCTTTGACACGTTATTCATGGATGATTTGTGTGTACTTGTTGGATCTAACACTAAATATTAGCTTAAGGAGTTTAAATATTAGCTTAAAGTTAACCTGCACGAAGAGGGACTAGATTCAATTATTATAGTGCAAAAGGTGTTGACATATCTCTTTTCTGTGACGGCAAAAAGTAGAGGTTTCCTTTATTTAATTTTTAATTCATCATTTTGCATTCATAGCATTATTAGATTGTAATTAAAGTACAGCTGTAGCTCCTAATTATTTTTAGAGATTAGTCATTGCAAAGTTAAGGATTTTCTCGAGCTTCTCAAAGAGCGATGCTCCCTTTTACTCTCAGCACCTGACCACCACAACTGAATCTTTTGCACGGTTACTTTTTATGATAATAACATTAGTGATTAAATAAATTGGTTGTGCTCAATGATTTAAAAATATTTCTTTGTGCGTGTGGTGACGGTCCAACGAGGTATATAATCTGTTTAAAAATTGTCATAACCTCAGAGGTTTTTGTGTGCAAATTGTGCGTCTAAAGTGTTCCGTAGCGTTGTTACTATCACACTCTCGCCGTTAATTGTTCCTTAACTGTGAATTGTAACTCGGGTGTGTACCAATCCCACTAAAAAAACTAAAAAAAAGAAGTGCCGAAAGCTCAAAGATTGTTTCCAATGATTTGTAAAAGCCAGAAGTCAAAACATTCCTATATCAGTATCATTCATAAAGACCATAGCTAGAAGTGGCGGAAAAAATGGCCATTAATGCATTTCAAGTTTCTAATGGATGGTTACAAAGTTGGTGTGTAAGTCATAATACCGGTTTCATGTGCATCTCCGGTGGAGCAGCTAATATTGTCCAAGAGAACGTCGCCCAATTTATATAAAAGAAAATTGCTTTGTGTAGATGATTTGTGATTTGGAAAGCGGCTTGTCCACGAGTTTTAATAAATATTGCACCTAAAGATTTACCAACCACGTGGAAATCAAACAGAAAGGCATAGGTGCCACGTGAGTAAGTTGAACAAAATGATATGTAATAGAAAAAAAACTAAATATTTTATTCGTTAATAACGTTGGAGCACATCCTTATGAATTAAAATTAAAGAACACAAAAATTAATTTTTTGCCTCCAAACACATCTGTTGGATTTTATTATAGCGGCATAATCTTGAAGCACATTTTATTAAGTATGGTCTGGTTTCAATCGGATACAATTACGAATTATTTTGCAGTAGCAGGAATACATTAGTTTATTATAGTACTAACTTTATTTTTATGTAAGTAATTTGGTAGCTACTTATGCTTCAAATTTTGTATCAATAGTTAAGAACGACAATATCAGTATATTTTGTGTGATGTTGTCATGATAATCAAACAATACTATTACCTTAAACTGCTTGGAAGCATAACTGTAAATATATGTTTCACCTTCAATGTTGGACATAAAAACACAAAAATGTTAATGATATAAACTTCCTATGCGGTAGATATAAAAAAAATATCAGTGCTACAAAACGATCTTTGCATGTGACAACGTTTGGTGTTCAATACTGAACACCCTCTATTCCCAAGACATTCTAATACAATACCTAGATAAAAATTAAATGTATTTGCGTTTCGGATTTTTTTGAGGAAATAAATAAGTACTCACTCAGCCCCTAAACTCTGCCCAGGGGCAGATTCCCTTACTACTGGACAGCCAAGCCGTTTAATAATAATAGTAATAACACCCATTTACGGGACAAAATAATGTGTAATTCATGCAAAAGTAAACCACGTTCATGTATGAAATTTACTGAACTTAAATCTGACTGTAACTGATTTAATTGATTAAAAGCATTGTAAGTTTCTGGTATGTAACAATGTAGATGGAAAATCTTCTCATCTTAATAACACGCAGAACGGAGTACTATTAACCAAAGGTCTTGCAACATACTTGACTATGATTTTTGTAAACGTTTTTAATATGTGGATAAAATAAAACTTTCCATTAATGCAAAATGGAAGTGTAACGTCTGATAGCTGAAGCGTGTACATTATCACACATTAATTAAGTAAACAAATATAAATGTTGTTAGTACACGATTTCATGCACAAAAATCCTACACGACCTCACCCTGCAAAGTAAATACGTAACATTATCGTTTTTCCCTGTTAAAGACGAATATTAAAAAAGCGTGCGAGCAGATAAATAGGAAAAATAAACAGACGCCTTATCGAATATCATGCGTGCCTGGTATGGCGAAAGTTATTATCCGCTTTAATTCGCTAATGCACTTACGAGGGTGTGTTTGGCCCAAGGGTATCAATGAAACGAACGACCAGACTGGCACTGGTAGGCAACCGTAATCCCCGGGCGCGCTTCGGTGACAAGCAGTATTAAAAAAGCCTATTATACGTCCCATAATTGACATGACACAGGTAGAAATATAATCACACACAAGGTATGTATGTACGAGGGTCCGTCAGAAAGGAGGAAGGTTATTTACACAACTCTTGTACTAAGGTCAATAATGCTAATAATTAATAACGGTGCTAATATGAATGCTTATTGTCACAATCCGATCTTGGAAATTTGGAAAATGTTTTGATGAACATTCACACCGAAACAGCGTTATAATAGATGTCTTGTTTTACACTATTGTATTCCTTTAAAAAACTGTATTTTTTTACATTACTGGGGTTAGGTGGTCATGTTGTGGTATATAGGCTATAGGCTTATCTGTCTCTGTTGTTTTCTAATTTTTTTCATGTACAGGGTCCCAACCTTCTCAAATTGTTAGATTGTGTCTATTGTGTATAGAATAGTAGAAAGCTAACGTTTCTATCTTTTAAAAATATTTCCATGCAACAGGGAGATACTTTTGTTCGCAATCGCTTAAATAGGTCCAGGTATCTATTTTCCTAAAAAAAGGTATCAGATGCAATTATATTCAGGTAATATTTTTATGAAATTATATTATATATTGCCGCTGTCTAGACATGGAAATGTGCAGCATGTTCAGTATCGCCAGTATGTCAAACTTTACCAAATTTAGACACCTGAAACGTGATTTTGTCATATGTTTTTTCTGTACTCAGCACGTAAGAAATGTACGTTTCTAACATTCTTGTACAATGGTGTAAATGTCACATTTAAAATAAAAGAGATATTTACGTTTGGGTATTGAATCCAAGTGACTTCGGGTATTATTACTGTTTGGTTACTATGATAGCAGCAAACAGAACATAGTGACACTGACGATCTTAGGCTATTGATTCGAAAGAGTTGAATTGAGCCGAAGTAAAGAAAAGTTAGGTAATAGGTATAATTTATGCATTAGGAAATAGTGAAGGATATGTTGTATCTTAGCTTGCAGAATGTATAACCTGCGCTTTCCTGAGAACTGGAAACAATAACTCTGCTGAGGAGAAATTAAAAAAAAAGATCTATAATGTCAATGAATCTTTTTTACAGAAGACCAAGAGATAGTTCATACACGCTAATAATAAGTTATGAGCTTAAAATCAAAACAAAAAGTCAAGAAAAGGAACATGTATACGTTATATATAAACTCGATAATCTTTATTGTAATACTTAGAAGTTATTTAATTATTTATTTAACTACCGTGAATACTCGAAATTCTTTCCTTTCATCTGGATACATTTGCACAAACGTTTATTAAACATTTTTGTTATTGTTAACACACTGAATGTTGTGCTCCAGAATGCCCGCCTTAGCCACATTTCATGTATTGTCCCTATTGTTTATGTATTGCTGAAATGAAGCACGGTACGTATGTATAAACAACATTATTAAAACAGTTCGTCTTATAACAAAATAAAACATAAATGAATGTGAAGTTTCTCTCTTGTTTATATTAAAAAATATGTATACACTTTAGTATTATATACATTTCATAAAGCGGGTTCCTTATTTGTTTATGTACATATTTTTGGGCGCATTTCTATGTACTTTTGTTTTATTTATATTATATTTCGCAGGTTTTGTATGCATGTCTTAAGCATTACTAGGGCCAATAAACCCTTTAGAAGCTCGAACGTCTGGTTCTATGAAGAAAGCAGCTAATATAGTCGAAGATCGCTACCCAGACGTTCTCGTGTTAGAATCTATACACTATGCTACTGTCTCTTCCTATAAGTGGAAAAGCTATAAACCACGGATAGTGCGGGTCTGGACACTGCTGGCAATCGTGCATCGTGGCAGCTCGTAACACTCGTTCGGTTTCTTTCTTGGCGCCGAATCTTTGTTTAATGCTTAACCTGGTGTAATATAAGTGCTTGGCGAAGTTGCCATTATTTGATTTAATGTAATTTTACTTTTCATGCGGGTGATCTTCTTGCAGTTGTGTATATTAAAAGAATTTAAGTATGCTTCTATGATAAATAGGTACACAAACAATGTTTCAAATGGATATACATACAATATAAATGGGTTTACAAGAAACAACATAAATAAAATGGTTAATTTACAAGCAAGCTGAGTGAAATATTAATTTTACGAAATAAAACAATGGAATTGCGATTTTACAAGATACGATAACGGAAACAAATGAATTTGTTGATATAAAAACAAAACTAAAATGCTAACACCTATTTTTATGTAACTCATTTCGTAAGTAGCTAGAGCTCAGTAAGTATGAAATATTAAAAGTAGCGATGTCAGCATGTTTTATTTAGTGTGATCGTGGTAACCAAACACTACTACCACTAACAAATAAAATTAATAAGATTAATCATATGATTACGTCGCGCAAATGGTTCACTCCACACTGTTCTTTCATGAATTTAAACCCGTTAACATTTTTAAAATTAATACATTCTACATAAGGCAATGTATCCACTTACTATTGTAATTTTCCTTTTGAGATGACCTCGTATACATCGTATGGTCTCAGACTGGCGAATCAATTGTATGTAGAAACTTGGGCCCGCTGGTACACAGAACTTATTATATACATATGCATTATAATAGAAGCGCATATACTTGCAAAATCATGCAATAAGAAGATGCTATCTTAAGTCAAGTTATTGTAACCTAATAATGTTGCTTAAAGGAGATAGTATTAAGATTTTAAATAATAATTCTACAGTTCTATTAGTCTGATGGGATTGTATTGATCCTAAAATGTAATCAACCTGGTGTATCTTGCAGCGGGATTGATCGCAGGATGAATTCGACAGCTTAAAGAAGATTTCACTTATGAAATAAAATTATTGAAAGTGCTGAATGTACAGGATGTTTGAAAAGTTTGAATTTCTGTGTGTAGGTTGTAGAAAGAATATGTACTGAAATAACATTCCGCATCAATCCATTTTAAATTGCTCCATAGCTATTTTCGGCGCTCAAAATCCCATATTCAACCTTTTTCCATTTTAAAATGGATTTTAACTGAATGAATTTAAAGAGAAAGCGGACGAAGGTTACTTCCTCGTAGGAAAAAAGTACCTACTAACAACAAAATTTATTGAAACGCAAAAATAGAAATATTAGCATGTATTACTAAAAGTAATGCAAAACTTGACGAAATTTCTAAAATACTATGTGGTGCTTAATTTAATTTAAAGTGGTAATCAAACATAGTGATGATTATAAAAGAAAGAAAAAGCTAAGATAATAAATGTTGACGGTGCCTTCCTTCTGGTTGCAAACAAAGATTGAACCTCTTTATGAATTCTCTTTGGACTCTTAAATGCTATGCTTCGAAAGGCGTTAACAATTTATGTGCCTCACTGTAGCCTTCATATACAATTTCTTTAACATATCCCCACCCGTACCGAAAAATCAAAATGTGTTAGGACCTGAGATCTAGGCGATCATTTTGCTGCAGCCACGTTTCTTTTCGTGGTGATTTGACAATAGTCATGGTAGTTTATTTTATAAAAACTCCAAGTACCCACTTAAATATATTTCAAGAAAAGAAGACCTAATAAACACACTCGCTGATCATGCCTCCCCAAATGTTAACACTCCACCGATGTTGCTGATCCACTTATTGCAAAATTCAAAAGATTTTCATCTGCATAGATGATATTATACATTGCTTATTTATCAATTCATTTTTGTGAAAAGTTGGGTCGTCAGAGAATAACACTTTAAAATTAATATAAGAATTCTCTTGTAATTTATTATTGGTCCAGTTACAAAAGTGGAAACGCTTTTTGAAATCCTGTGTACTCCTGATGCAACTGAATATGGTAATCTTGTAAATGATTTTTATTTAATATTTGTGAAACCGATATTCCATTTACCTTTGGTATTTGGATTTTCAGTAACTACCAATAGGACGAGTAACTCATTTTCTTCATTTCTTCCCCCTGTTCCCCTCTGTTCCCCTTTGTTCTTTCGCATTTCCCGTTTTAATAAAACTCGTCATTAGTTCAAAAACTCTTTTTGCTGGATACCTCCTGTACGGATACCTTTAATTATAAATTCTACCAGCTAAAAAGCTTTGTTTTTTGCTTCGTCCAGTATGAAAATCATCATCGATTTTATCTTTTTATACATATGACTAGAGATGGCAATTTCCTGTGTTCATCCAGTAACATATAGATAATTTATCGAGATCGGTTCATAATCTACAAAAACAATATTAAAAACTTTTTTGTATCTAGCACCGGAACGGCACAGTATGCGATAATATAGTTCTGCATACTGACTCCCTTCGCATGCAAGAGTCCATTCGTTAGCTATGCCGATGGTGCGCACTCGAATTTGCCCAGTCTAATCATAACTACCATATCATCTTTAGAGCAATTCACTTTTATGTAAAAAGAATACTTTGACAACTTGCCACTTGTTTCTTATTAACCGCTAACTCGACAATCTGTTAGATGCTTGACCTGTATAAACAACTTTGAAAATTTTGATTATTACAGGTTATTGCAGAAGCCGCAAAAGGTAGGTATAGGGAAACCTAATATGGATTGATGCAGAATGTAAATCGAGAAAAAACATTTTGAAATTGGCAAATATTTTCCTAATAACCACCCTACACATCCGGTAATAAAAGCAATTTACTAACATCGTCACCCATCACAACCAATCCACAGAACAAATGTTATTGCTAAAATTAAAAGCGTTTGGACTTAGGAATACTTTCTTTGGAATACGTGATTCTTCAATTTCAATTCTTTAACCGAAATAGTTATGATGCGAAAACTGAAAAAGGTTGTTTTCATAATCTGGGGTTCAATGGAGTTCAGTTAGGAATCACTGATAATGTAAAAATATGCGGAGTGTTCCATTTAAAAAAGTGAATTTTACTGTGCCACCTTTATTATAAGATACCCAGTATATTGGAATATATTTTCTAAAAATGCACAATCAACATTATATTACATCCCGGAAATATTAAATTGCTGTCTGAGTAATAAAAGCTGCACCCTGAAAACTCGTGCTGCAGGAAAGAGAGCGTTAATCTCTATATTATATGTGGGCGCCAGATCACAATTGGTGGAGGTACAGGGCCAGAGATCCAGAGCCTTATTTTTTCAAAGATGTGTTTCCCAGGGATCCACTATTGGTCTACTAATGTTTATAACTTCGATAAACAGTATGCGTACAAGTACTTTAGGCGATAACATCCTCTATTAGTTTGTACTCCATAGAGGTTAACATAATTCAAGAGCTTGCCACGCATATAATAAAGAAATAGTAATGAAAATTTAACATTCATTAATCTGACTAGTTTTGGAAGATATTTGTGTAGTACACTAGTTACTCGAATTAATAGTGTTAATGTAAATACTTAAGAATTCCTTTGCTGAGAAAAAACCATGCGTCGCATGCATTAATTTCTTGCAAAGGAATTTTAAATGGGAATATGGCGGTGTTCACGAAATAAGTAAAATTCCGTTTCAGTTTTTTTCTTAATAAGAAAGCCAATGCATATGTATACGTATAAGAAGAGAATGGATGTAGATATCTCTTGTATAAATTGTAATGTTATAATCGGAAAATGAAGGTGACAAATAACAAAAGCATTTTTCTTTTGTTATTTGTCACCTTCATTTTCCGATTATATTATTAAATCAGATAATTATAAAACGTTATTGGATAGACGCTAAACAATATAAATGTTTTTATTTATGCGCTGTTAGTTATTCTATTGAGCGTGCGTCTAATCGCATTTGATTAATCTAAAATGTACTCACACAAAATATACAACTCGCCATAAAGCATTCGTCATCCACTACAGATCTACAGCATTGCCGTATCGCATTAGTATTAGCAATACGTGCATGTGAGTCTATATGTAATAATGTGCATTTCGAATGCACACGTGTGCACCTCACCCAGTGCCACAGGCGTGCTCCTATGCCTCATTTACACATACGTACATACACTTATTAAGCAATCACCAGCAAAGAAGATATGTTTGCATCGAGCCATGGGTATTTCTCTGCCGCCCTTGGCGGTGCTTCTATAACTGTAGATGCCATTTTAACCTTTAATCATTTATGAAAATCTGTTCGATTAATTTATGAATTTTACGGCTAAGTTCACGTTTTATTTTGTAGTAACGTATTATTAGATGGATTTTACTGATCTTCTGATGTACACTAACGGGGATTCTTGAAGACGTGTTAGTAATTATTACGAAATGGAAATTATACTCACGTTTATATTTTATATCGATTAATTATGTAGGAAAATATTGCTTCGTATTCCAGAATATGGAAGAATTTGGTGCACGTTGGAACCTACAACCATAAAGTACCTACTAATGAATAACCAGTTTTAGAAATATGTAAATGTAGATTATGAAACTGTAAGCGCGTTATTTGTTGAATGGAGTCCTCGCACTAATTGGATTTCCAAAAAAATTAAACTTATCTATGGGAAGATATATGGTAACGTTGCCTACAAGTCACAGTATACTTACATCAAATTTGTCTTTAAGAAATACTTTTATACCCAAATTGTTAATAATAGTATGCTTGGAGTTAGTAGAATAGAATACGTTGGTATACGTTGAAATAATAGCTTCCTTTGTAAAACGTAATGTCAAAATTAATGTAATGCTTCTTACGCGTATACAATGCGGTTTCTCAAACTTACAGTTTGCATTGGAATTTCTCTGAAAGTTAAAATCAAAATAAGCTCCGGAATACTAATTCAATCTAAATTGTTATTTATTAGAGCAAAAATAAAAGAATTTCTGAATTCTGAACGTTTTAATATGATTTTAATGGGTGTTAAATTCAGAAATGCATGAAACTTGATAGGGACGTAGAATATATAGGGGGAAATTTCTTTTATCGAGGCAAATTCACTGTGAAGGCGTGAAACATCCCTCCGAGAATTCGATTTTTTTTCTTCGATATAATTCTCGAACGGTAAGACTTAATTAGTTCATACGCGATACTGTGGAATATACAGAGTGTTGCATTTAAGCGCAACATTTGTGTGGTGGGCACATTTGTAATAGAATGGAAGAAAAGTTTTAAATGAGTTGTTTACTGTTTTAATCTATGTAAAATCGTATATATATTTGCAGCTATATAGAGTGTTTCAGAAGTAAGTAATGGTAGAGTGCACTCAAAAAGCACCTTCCCATATTATTATATATACAGCCACCAACCGCAGTTATTTCTTGCAATTAATAGCATTAAGTATTTTCGAGTAGATGTAGTCGAGGTTTGTGTTTAGTGTCACTTACTCCTCAAATACTCCATATATCTGGAAATATATATACGATTTTAAGTAGATTTAAACAACAAACAACTTTTATTTAAAATCAAATTACAAATACGACCATTACATAAATGTTGCGTTTAACTGTAGCACTCTCTATATTCCGCAGTACCGTGTTGTCAAGGAAAGGAAATTCTCATATCAAGTAACTCTTACATTTAAATATCACCGTTCAAAAATTATATCGAAAAGAAAAAATGAAAATTGATCAATTTTCGGAGGGGTGTTACATCCCTCTAATTTCCGCAAATAAAAAAAAAATTCCGTGCACATCCGCACATACTCTATATGCCTTCTTTGTAAGTTTAACTTTGTTAGAACGAACACAAAATAATTTTTACAAAAATTAATTCGTATGTTTGTGATGAGTTTGTTAACTTTAAACGAAAGATAATCTATTACCCTAACATTTTTTGCTTCTCTTGCTTTAGCAAAAACTCCTTTTTATATTAACTGTTGGATGACCTATCAAAGATATTTCAACAGTGTAATAAAATCTGTTGGCCAGATTGTTTTAAGGAATTTTTTATTCGACCCAATCATCGACAAAATAAAATCATAGCGCGTGCAAACGTATTTCCGAACACTATAATTAAAACAATTATGTTAATGTGTAACAAAACAAAACATATAACGTTGCAACAAAAGATACCTTGTCTTATTGTTAGTGTTTATAGATACGATTGTACGTAGTTGTGATTTATTACTTCTACATTCTAATTTTAAAACTACGTCAAAGAAATAAAATATTAACATCGGATATAATGGTAACGCTAAGAACAAATTTCAAATGCATCTGGAATAACTGAACACAACTAATCAAAAATTAGAAATAAAGCTTTATTTTTATGAAGTTTAAGAAATTGCTTAAACAAAAAGTATAAAAACTTTTTTGTATTTTCAAAATGACAAAATTTTCTGTATCTGTGGTAACGCTTCCTATATGAAATTCAGCATGTTGTGATAGCCTCTGCCCCTAAATATATACATTTACGCGAATAGAATTAATATTACGTTAATTTTCATATGTAATAATAAGTTCAAAAAATATTGATTTTTTCCCTAAAACTTTGGAAATTAGAAATTTTCCTTTTCTACATAAAAGCATGATGAAGTTGAATCGTGTTAATCCTACTATACGAACAAAACTAATAGAATGACAAATTTTGATTTTTTAATTTATTTATTCGATCTAGTGCTATAAAGTGAGAATAAAATTATTTTCAAAATCGTAAATTTTAACAGTTTTCTCATCAGAATCGCCCTTTCGTATAAGCGCTAATTTATTATTTTCGGATATTAAATGATATCGGGATTTGTAAATGGTGACGTAATCAATTACACATCGATTATATTCTTGCCTTGGCAACAAACCAAGAGATTCCTAAAAGAAGCTAATACCTTCTTTCTAGTTTCTGGATCTATCCACCCTGCGAAGTCTAAAATACGCCTATTTCTTTTATATGCTCTACGTGTGCTACCACAAAGGCAAATTTGGACCGTACATAGTAAACCTATACGAAAGTGAGCCTTGTGTGCACTGCCCATACTGCTTCATCGCTTGCCAGCCGTCCAAGTATTTTTTTGTTCCATCATACATATATGCAACAGCATTTGATATGCAGCATATTTCCACAGTGACTTTGACTGTGAAGGATTCATAATTTAGTAAAAAAAGACAAGGTCATGGAACACTTTACACACAGAACTTACACACTTCCTGAGGTTATGACAAGCCTCAAAATGCTTATTCACCCCGTAGGGCCGTCACCACACTTAAAAAAAAATAGCTGATTAACACGTTGAATTAGTTATTTCACAACTATTAATTTAGTTCATTTCATAGTATAACTGTGAGATACAAACAAAACAAATAAAAAATGACAAAGGAGGAAATGTCGAGAGAAGCAAGGATAATCAGTTAAAAAAGTTAAGTGTGGGTATAATGTATGACTGGATGTGATCCTCTCATGGTGGTGGTTATATTATTACCGATTGATTCCCATCGTGCTTCGCGTGTCTTCCCGCTCTTATGCTTATGCACGTTTTTGGCTGGAAAATTTTGCAATAGTCCACATTTATTTTAGCGGTTATTGTATACGGAACATTCTAACACTCTGGTATGTACACCAACGCCCTTGTTTCTTTCTTAAATTATATGTTTTGATGTAAATTATCTTATGAACTTTTGACTATAAAAGCACCACATAGGGGACGTTTGCAGTTAATATATCATCTAAACAGAAGGATAAAGGATAAAGGCAGAATGCATAGAATTATAAAAGTCTAACCATCTATTATTTCAAAGTGTATGTTGCCTTTGTTTATTAGCATGTGTTCGACTTAAATGAGACGTATATCTTACGAAATGGTATGAACACAATTTCCAGTTTCTTTTAGTACCGTATATTAATCAAACGTGGACCTCCCGGGAGAATAAAGATTTTAATTCCATTGGTTAACGCAATGAACGTATTATCATGCATATTATTCTCCAAGTGTTTTAATACTGTTTTTTTTTGCTCATAAAGTGAATAGCTTAGAAATATTATGTACGTCTTAAAATAGTAATTACTGTTAGCGTATAATGCTGTTATATACGCAATAGTGTACAGCTTTTCAAAGAGCAGAGTTTATCTGGAAGTGAGTATTAAACTTGATGTGTGAATATATTATCTTCAATATAGCTGACAGAAATTAATATAACATAAAGCTAAGTAAGTTAAAATTACGTTAATTATCTTCATATTTCACGTTTAATGATCTTTAATGGTACGCCAGCGCAGATGTACAGACATTAACTTTCAGCCTTTTCGTTCGATTTGTAGTCATTCCCATACAGTAGAATTAGGGTTTCTCTTTTTACTAATGTTTATTTTAGTTAAGGTAATGTATAGAATACACTTATTGGGTCCGCTCATCTTTAGTTTAAGAAATACCAACTTTTAATGACCCGTGTAAAGATGTTAAAAATTACCATTAATATGATTTATTGTTTATAATTCTACAAGTTGTGACATCCTTAAATTGACAGAATGGAGGATAGAAATAAAATAATCTGCCTATAAATCTATTTATTCTAAAGGTAAATACTTGTGCTTATATAAATTATTTCTAAAGCTATATAGAGCAAAATACGATAACGATTTATAATTGTTTTTCACCAAAGCCAATTGCCTAGAACATTCGGTAATTTTATTGTGAACGAATAAGTTATACTATATTGTATGTTTGTAATGTGAAAAATATACTGCAACTTTATATAACGCTCATGCTTATTACATTTTTTATGAAATATCATACATATTTACAAGTGTACAATTACAGTAAGTAATTTATATCAATTCCCAGTTCCTTTCTAAGTTTTATGACACCTATATTTATGTTAGTACCTTACATCTTTGTCAACTGATTTAGCATTGCGTTATCAGAAACGGCCACAGTTGTGTAACTAGGCATTTTTTAAAAAAAAAAGCTACTGTATCGCAACCGTGAAGCTATAAATAAAATGGAAGGCATTACCACACTCATTGAATTAAATGAATGTAAAAGAGTAACGGGAAGTTGTTCTTTGAGTTTTGTTTCCTTAGCTGTAGACACAAGACCAAGCTTCATAATAAATATAAATAAAAAGCTGTAGGTGTTTCTATTCAGATAAATCAAGTAAGTACTTCGTGGGGAGTGTAATAAGCTATCGATGTTTTCTATTTCTTGTGTTTTATGTTTGTTTTGAAATTTAAATTGTCGTGCTGGCATATCTAAGAGCATTGCCAAAGTATGTGTTTATTGTACACTCTATTGTAGAAAACTAATGGAACATTTCTTGCATATCAGCTTATATCTGGTTCTTTCAGAATAAGAGGATTAATGTGGATGTTATTGTAGTATTGTACAATTTAATAAATGGACTTATATATTGTTACGATATTATATTTGACAAAGCGTATTGTTACTTGTATTCTTTGGGATTCAAGTTCGTTTGCATATGGACCTAAGTGTGCGAGGCAAAGCAGTGTTGGTGGCCTATTTTCGTGTCTCTTCCTTACACCTATTTTATTCTTAAAAGAAGGCCCAGTTAAATATGTATAATTTGTTGGGGCACATATCGGAGTATTTGATATTTTAAAATATACGTGAAAACGATGGTAGTTATATAGCTCCCTTTGACTTAAGGGAAAGTTATCTAAGCTTATTATATTCTTGAAAACCAACATTTCATACAAATATACAGGATGAGTAGAGAGAAACGAGTCAAACTCCAAAGGTGTACTATACACGTAACAATAGTGTAATACGTTCTTATCCGATTTTTGTTTGTTCTCAAGTTGCAGCGTAATTAGGAGTAAACAGAATTTCCTAAAATATCAAGAAACGCCAAGAAGGAAGAATTTTTAATATATCTTTAATCACAGCGTTCTTTTAATAAATGTTCAAAAACACCGCCATTAACCTCTAAATATTTTATGCGTTCGAAAGACGCCTGTTGCTTTCCTGATTGATTCATGTTTTTCTTTAATATGGCTACAGTATTTCTGTATAAAACATCGAATTAGTCAATGCTAAATGTCGACTTTTATCCTGTAAATTCCAGTTTTGAAGCAGACCCATAGAAAATAGTATAGTGGCGTGAAGTCTGGAGATCTCGGAGACCAACTAATAAGACCACCGCAACCAATCCAAGACGCTGGAAACTTACCGTTTGAATGTTACTTAACCTAACGAATGAATTAAATAGCTACATAGGGACCATACCACACCACACATTTACCGAAAACTTGTGCTGAAAATTACTTCCAACTGTTACGTGGGAATTTTTGTTCGACCTTTTTTGATGTCATCACGGGTGGATGTCCCTTTATCCGTAGAAATTATGCTCGACGAATATCATTTATCTACCGATAAAAATCCATAGGTTTAGCATAATCTTCCTATTGTAGGTACTGTATACACTGAATATTGTACGGGTGTAGGCCTTACTCGTGGTGTGTGTTCATTAAACTTTTATATGGAATGCCCAGTTGAGTATCAATTCTTCGTGAGCTAGTTATTGCATTTTCTTCTATTACGTGCAGAATATTTTCTATTTCTTCTAAACCTCAACATTTATAATAAGTACATTCATATGTATTTAATGGCACATGAAAAGAAGAGAGAATCTTTTATGCAATCCCCACCGAAAATCTTTAGTTAACTTTTTCTTCAACATGTGATGTTGTGGTTTTGTGATTGTGGTTAATTCCATAACTGCCAGAATATTCCAATATTATAGTCCAACCTCACTACTATGGTGAAGTACAGTGTAAATGTTTGTAATGTATGTAAGGAGGGACTGAATGATGTTAGGGTGAGCTGTAGAATTAAAGTATCCGACACCTTTTGCTTACGTTCGTTTACAGGGCTTATTGTCCCTCAAAGGAAAGAACGGCCATTTGCCTATTTACAGGCATAGTATGCGTCGGCAATCAATTTTGCGGCTGCGAATGGGAATATACTAACGCAATTAATCTCTTGATTTTACAAAGAAATAAGAAGAGTTAGTTATTAGCACTTAGAATCCACATAGTCTAAATTAAAGCAAGAAATTCGTCCGATGTATGTTTACCTACTCCGACAATTAATTTTAATCTTTACCACCGAATGTATCTATAAACATGGAAACTAGAAAATTAGTCTTTCTAGAATTTAGAATGTTTCAAAATTTCACGGATAATTCATTTGACGTTCAACTCGACAAACAGGATAGCGATTTCCATTTACTCACCGTAAATTGTGAAATTTTCCAATAGAATTGAATTTCAATTATATCTTGATTGCTTCAAACAATAAGCGACAGTTTTATAGCTATATTTATATTTATGATTTGCAATTATATCTCCCCATATACAGCTTACGTTGCTTGTAGAATAATGTCACCGCAATTATTTTTGACATTAGTATTTAGTACACTGTCTCAGTATGAGGATAGTGTAATTACTTGCAAAATAATTACCCTATGTTAAATTATTGTAAGATAATAGATAAATAAATATGGTTAACCATTGTGTAATTTTTGTGCTACTCAATGAATAAAAAACTAACAACTCCTTCAGATTAATTAGTAGTATGGGAAGAAGGTATCCGTTTAGAATTGTAAACTTGTGTTTATTGTGTAAATACCAGGAAACCGCAATTTTCTGACAACATAACAGGCTGCACATAATATTCTTCAAACATTTCCGCATACAGAAGGTGATAATAAGTAGCGAACTAAGCAACTGCCTGGATATTTTAAATGGAAAATTCTGTACGACGATGGTGTCATAAATACCTGTGTTGAGGAAAACAAGGCAATTATTTTGTATTTAGTATTGTATTTTGCCAAATTTGGCAAATATGGTGGATCAACCACCATTTCGTATAGTAACTGGACTAGTTTTACTGTCGCAATTGCCGATAAGTGAACCGGGGCGTTATCATAATGATAAATAATTTTTTTTCTTGGATAGGTGGGGTTTCTTCTCCATAGTTTCGCGTCGAATCGGCCCTATTACTAGTAATATCCCGTGACCGTCTTTCCTTTCTCCAAACAATCAATTAAGATTATGCGTTGCAAACCCAAAAAAACCGTCGCCATAACTTCTTCGGTTGATGAAATCGTTTTCGCCTTTTTTCGTAGTTGGAAAAAATCAATTTTTTCGACTGACCTTTGGTTTCTGGCGTGTAGTAATGTATCCATGTCCCACCTACAATCATATAATTTGGCAATGACTCCCACGTGTTGGGCTTAGAGACGTCCAGACATTGCTTTTGAAGTTATCAGGCGATTCCGTTTTTGATCCGATTTTCTGCACCCGGTGGTCTGCCGGTAGTGTCATTCAAAAGAAAAAAGAAATCGAATGACGAAATGGCACTTTAGCTAGTAGGATGTCCACGACTAAAAATATCCGTTAAAGTAGTGCTAAGATTTGGTGCTACTGGAAACATTTATTCCATTTTCTTAGCGGAAAAGAGCAAGAGGAAAGGAAAAATTCATACGGGTTAACAGTAAGCGATTTCTTTTTTATTTTAATTTAAAATCAAAATAGAGAATCTAAAAAAAACAATAACATAACTGAAATACACCATGAACATTGTAATTTTTATTGCAATCATTAGTAGCTATGTACCTATTTACTTATCTACATTCAACGCTCAAAATTCCTTCCTTCGACATCGAAACATTTACACAACTTCTTCGCAGCTGTTCTACACTGTTCTAATATACGAGGTATTGCACTAAGGAATGCTGGTAATCGATATTTGCTTTCTTTACAGAATATGTGAATATATCTGCATAATTTCTAAAGAAAATAACGGATTTTTTGGATATTTTATATAAAATGTTTAACATCTTTCGACCTAGGATTTTATGTGTGTTAATTGTGTAAGAATTGAGTAAACGGTATTCGGTGCCAATTTACAAATACAGCAAACAGATCTTGAACGCCTCTTTACTCTTTGCGGTAGAAACGAACATATGTATGTACTTTACGTATGTAGGTACTGTACACATGTCCAGATTGAGAATTGAATTTTTATTCGGCAAAGAGAAAAATGCAATCGCGGTCACAACTGTACGTTCTCGTATATACGGTTACACAATTTCCTGGAAAAAGTTCAACCGTAAATAAAAGCTATTGTTGCCATTCCATTTGTTATATGTGCATATTTCTTACGTAAAGACAGATTATGTTGTAGTCAATTGACCGAAAGCCGACATGCAACAAATACGAATACACTTACGGTTGTATATATGTGCGTACATTATATTTTACTATAGATGCATACATATGGGTAGACCTACGGTACTACAACGTTTACAAAACACGTGAATTCCGTAGACGTAACAAATTTATGTACGAACTATGACTGGGAGGCAACATTTGTGTTCTGCGAGTGTTAATGCTTCACAGACTTGTACCATTTAAAATAGCACACTTACGCTCATATGACAAGTAATAATTTTACGCCAACCATACTGGCTGAACAATGCTCATAAATCCGCTAATCAAAATAATTTCCATTATATGTAAATCAATTCTAGTTCTCTCTAATAATAATCGTTGAGGTAGTGAAGCATTATGGGCTACGCTCGCGTCCTTGCCTAACGATACGCTGCAAAGTATTATAAATTAATCAATCTGAATTTATGATAGCTTTGTTTAAGTATATGCACGTGATGCATATGGTCGGACGTGCGGTGTAAAACAGCTTTAGTTTTCTGTTGCAAAAAACCCATGATTATGTAATTAGGATTTTAGCATACTTCTTTCACTGCCGCACTCATTTATCATAGAATTTTGCTAATATGAAATACATTTAGGTATTACAATAGAATATGTTTCCGGTAATTAATTTTAGCATATAAAATTGTTTGATTAACCAATGTCTTGGTTGTCATTGAATTTTAATGATTTGGGCCGCAACATTTTTATTGGAGGTAGCTCAAACTAAGAGACTTCGAAAGTAATTATTACGGCCTATTGTTACCAAACAATTCGCAGGCCAGTATATATAATTTTAAGTTTATACCAGGGATTTCCAAACTTTTTCTTGGATTGTACATACAGCAAGTTAACAATCGGAGTAATATGGAGAAAAATTTAGAAAAAAGTAGGTTAGTTTTATTGTTTTTTGTGCTATTATCATTTGTAATTTTACAAATATAATTGCACAAAAATAAGTTTTTAGAAGTTCGTAATTGCACGAAAGTTGGATTTTACTTGAGGTGATGGTTGCGCTTAATGTATTGATACATCCTTATTTAATACACGGGTTTAAATTGCTTAATAGAGTTCTTAACTCACCTCATTCAAAAATTTTCAATCTGTTCATTGTTGTCTGTAGTTATTGACTTGACTAGTGCTCGCTTCCGTTTACTGCTGATCACGTGCTGATCGTACAGTTTAATGTTTAATGCTATCGACGTTTTGACCATTAGGGACCACCTTGAAATTTTAATGACCCCGCTGTGAACCCCGAGTTTCGTCGAATGTAACATTTGTCTTGGTCTAATCTTTTCGTTGATAATGCAGTAGTGGTTGTCGCGAATACGGTGATAGAGTAATTGTCACTTTGAAGAGGTTTTAAAATTGCGGAACGCAAATGAAGTGGAATTTAGGACGTTGCAGTGTGTGTTTCTGCTACAGGGTACAGCAAAATTTTTGAAAAATGTTATTCATTCAATCATACTCCTTAACGCGTATCCATTTTATTCGAACCCTGAACGGAATAGATTCGTTTAATATATTCTTCTTTCTCTTAATTAAAATTTAATTGTGTTATTAAGTCATCAAATTCCTCAAACGGATCCTTATGTCTACCATATGATTGATTTTCATAGGTAATATGATTTCATATTTGTTTTTCTTTTCATATTTCTTTTGTAATGGGGAGGTGGAGGTGCTTCGTGAAGGGACCACTTTTGGGAACACTCAAACAGTTGATTCTTACCTACTTTCCGGCTCGTTCGAATATAAAAGTTTCATCACTTGTTACGATGTTGCACGGTAAGTTATATACCGTTCCTCTTCAATCATGTTGCGTACAGCATAAATGTTTTTGGAACAGCGACCGATTTTGGTCGGCCTTAATGAAATTCATCACTAACGCCGTCGAAATTCTACAAACCAATTGTAAACAGTCTTCTAATAATTATTCCCTATAAAACCATGGAACCAGCCAGTAAACACTAAGATGTGCCCCACGGGGGCACTTAATTGTAAATTAAGTAAGCATAATTCCTTAATAAGACCCATTATTTTCCTTGATGAATAATTCTACCGTGATCCAAAAGAGAAGTTTGGACTTGTCCTTGGTTGTTCGGGGCCGTGCCAGTTTCATCAGGTTGATGGTCTTCCTGGAGTCTTCGGTCCTTGGTGTTTGGGCCTCGAAGTCTTCGTCCTGGACCCCTCCTCTGCTGGGCTTCTAAAGCAGAAAGATATACGCTAGTATGGTACTAGTGGTGATACTTATGCCAGCCTACTAAGGTGATCGTAGGTGGTCTTGTGCCTCGCTCCTGAAGGGGTTCTTCGGATGGTGGCGTTCTTCATCGCGGGATTCTCGCTAGTTAGCGTCTTCTCGAAGAAGTTTTTGTTGAGCCTTATAAGGAATTCCTGCAGCTGCTGTCTCGCTCTGGTGTGTCAGTCTGAATTCGAATTTGTCTGACGCTTATCAAATTTATACATACCCCTACCATTGCTTTGTAGTATATACCTACCACCGTAACAACCTATAATCGCATTATTAGAATAGCGTGGACGCAATGTAATAACGGATTTGTGTTTTGTGGTACAAACATAAAAAGAAACGTCCAGTTAAATAAATTTTAAATAATAATAATTGCATCTTGCAATTACATCGTTTTAAAATGTACAAATGTCGTAAAAACCTATTTTTCTTTTGGGTTCAATGACAGATCAAATTATTGGTAGTAAGTTACCATCTAGAGGAAAACAACAATGCGGCTTTAATAATTGACAAAACTTTAATATTGTGGAAGAAAAAGCAGCTCGCATACCAACTTAAGACAATTCTGACTGTATCAAATTGTGTAAGAATCTGCATGAAACTTAAACTTAGATAGAAATTGAAAAAGGTAAGGAATTTTTATTTATGCAAAGAACAAATGGACAATTAGGACAGTTGTGCGTCCGAGAAGAAAAGGAATCCCAAAGAAAAAGGAAGGAGAGTTTAGGAGTTGGAGCAGCTCTAGCTACGTATAAGGTCAATGATAAGGATGCCGTTCATTTGTTTACAGCGTGCCGTCCATTTGGATCCAACAGAATTTGCAATTAATCCTACATCCATTAAGAGCTCGAAAAAGCTTTCGTACGAATACGAAAGCTTTAATGTAATCGAAATTACATTAAAGAAAAGCTCCACCCCGAATCATTCCAGTGGGGGACATTATCAATTACGGAGACATACGAATGGTGATCATCAGATCGTGAGTTCTTCGGAACAAGTCCAGATCGTGAGTTCTTCGGAACAAGTCGAGATCGTGAGTTCTTCGGAACAATTAAGATCGCTAGTTCTTCGTAACAAGTCAAGTATCATCAGATCGTGAGTTCTTCTGAACAAGTAGAGATCGCTAGTTCTTCGGAACATGTCAAGATCGTAAGTTCTTTGGAACAGGCTCACTAGGCGTCGACTTTGTCGTTCTTTGTGATTCAAAAGTATTTCGAGATATTACTGGATTGATCAACCTCATAGTCGTAGCTACAAGTATCCTCTGTAATATGCATAGTTATTTAGTTAGTGTATATAGTTATTTAGTTAACTTTTTTTAAAACTTATATGTATGTGCTGAATATAACTAACTAAATAAGCAATATTTACACCAAATTGGTATGTTTAGTTAATACATTTAGTTGTAGCTAAAAATGGAAATTCTTGCTAAATTGGATGTCGATGGGGCACGGGTTAATGGTGTCTGATCGGTCGCAAAGTTTGTGCTGGTTTGCTTTTCGTATAATAGAAGAAAACTGGTGGCTCCTAATATTAAAGTTATAAACAGAAAACAATCCTATATGAATAAGGACACATATCTATTGCAATAAGAGAAAAAACTTTCTCAGGAAGAAACGCAATTGAAAAATTTCATAAATTAAAAGAATTTAATGTATTGAAGAAAATTATATTACCTACTTCTACAAATGATGATTTCTTTTTACAATCGTCTAAAACAAAACCGGTTAATATTTTAGTTTGTATTTCCAAGAGACGTGTTTTTGTGCTGATCAGCTTCGATTTATGGTATTCATCGCAGTGTAGATTTGCGGTTGATGGCTGAAATTTCAAGCAAGACGTTTTGGTTTTGTTCCGAAGATTATTTCTGGGTTTGTCCTTCGCATTTGGGGTTTTGATATTGGGACGTTCAACCGCCTTCAATACCTGTCGAATCAGACGTATCTCGCGCTTGACATACGCATGAAGATACTATCGCGTTATCATCTTAGTAGCGTACGAAATCTCTAACCGAATAAAATCACTAACAATCAACCCCTAAGGCATGAATAAACTAAAAACCTACAGTCAATAAATAAAAATAAACGTAACAATTCAGTTTGTAAAATGTTTTCAAATAATTGGCTATCATAAGAATTTTTTCTATTCACTATAGTTTTTCAAGTAAATATATTGGTTGAAAACCTTTTTGAAACGCTGCTGCTAGCTGTCGATATTGATCGATATATATGTGCTCAAAAATTGATGTTGCTTGTTTATACTAAATAAGTTAGTTCCACGTAGTTGAGTTTTACAGAAATATGTTGATACTGTCTGACGTTTTCGTCGTTAACAACTAGAGGTAGTTTTAGATAACTTCAGTTTTTCTCAAGTTCAGATTTTTAAATCCTAAAACCACGGTTTGCACTTTTAATTTAAAATTTCGTATACTTCATATAAGTAGTTATACTATTTAATAAATTTGATTAAAAGCAAAGTTTTGGTTGAAAAGGTTGCGATATACCTGCTGAATAAACATTACGGATTTGTATTTTTTCCTATAAAGCTCCAGTCTAGCTGCTCATGACATCTCATATGCGGCTCCGTAAATAACAATCGTTAAAATGAAATGAAAATTGCATAGCGCCATTAGTATAGACTGCAAACAACATTATGCGAAAAAGGCATAAAATATGCGGTCGGGATCATTTACCTTGGTATATTCTTCATACACCACAAATCACATTAATACGAATCATAATAATTAGCGGTAATGCATCACCTTGCACCGAAATGAATACCTTTATTGTTCAAAAAATTATAGCGAAGCGAGATAAACGGTAGAGATGCATTTTTGCCGTTGTTGTTTGCGTCTGACAGGTACGGTATCTACAGCAATAATTCAAGACGCAGACTAATTAATTACCTGTGTGTTAATTATTTTTTGGAACAGTACGTTTCGGATCTTTTTTGTGCCGGCCGCGCATTTATCCGACCGTAAAGCGTGGTGGTATTTACTTTTCAACATGTGAATGATTCGAATTTATGACACCGCATCTCATGTGCTCAGACAATATCTCCGGTGGTATATACAACAGAAAACAAAACCAGAAAATGAACGAAAAAAAAATTGAAAAGAGCGTAGCAGAGGAAAAGAACCCTTCTCGAACGCTTGAAAATAAAGATTTCTATCTGTCGCTCGAATAACAATGCCTACTAATTTCGACAGACAGAAAACTCGAGTCGGAATTAATTACGAAATGTCAAAAAATGTCTGCTGTCTGCATCATTAAATCAGTTGTGCCTGAATATTTACGAGTACCTAATACATACTAGACACAATCTTCAGGTTGAAGGCTATATGTAAGTTTTTAAAACTATACGTCACAGTGAATGAAATTGTTAAATTTCGCGTCGAATTGGAGATTAAGCGAATGCTAAAGTAAGAACTATGTGCGTTTTAACGGTTGAACAATTAAATCAGAATCATAAAATGAATTAGGCGTGTACTGATAATGATATGTAATTACTTTTACAACAAACTGGATAAAAGTATTAAAACTAGTTGAATGACAATACCAATGTACAAGGTATTCTAAATTGTATGAAGTGAGAAATATAAATGGTTAGACTGTTCTGAGATATGAGTACAATAGCAGTAGGACATTCTAGTTTATATACTAACATGTTACGTTTGATTCAGCAACAGCAGTGGTACCACTTTTCGTCTACGAATCGAAATAAAATAATTATTTAATTAATTTTAGCAATCTACGAGATGATAACCAAAAGATTTTGAGCTGCAGCAATGAACACAATTCAAGTACATTAAGATTTCATTCACCTCTGTCATTTTCAAAGCAATTCTTCAAAGAATGTAAACACCGACCTCAGCGTATCTACTATGAAACAAATTTCTTTTGGAAGTCCTGTTTTATTAACCCTGCGCCGGTAAGGTACAATATATCATACCCCAGCCAAATTCAAAACGCCAATTTTGATTACACGGATGTTTAGTTGCATATACCTTGAAGTTAAACATTCCGGAATAACTTGTCAGTACCAGTTTAGAAGTCATACTTGGTGCGTGCTAATTACACTAAGTCAACAAATTTAAACTTTTTTTCTGCATCCGGTTTGTAAATGGGTCGATTTACCTAATTTTGGGATACTGAATTCTTAATTAATTAATTAAATCTATCACGTCATATTTCCTAGGTACCCAGCAGAATTAGAAACAGTACTGGCGAACGTCGACAGAAATAAAATACATATTCAGAACTCAATATTATATCATATGTATACATGGAAATGATACAAATAAAAGGTCTAAATACAACAGATTTTCAACTTTAATCTTCTTTGGTGTTCGAAAAATGTGACACCAATATTTTTGTTTTGCTTGCTGTTTCATCACTCTCCCTTACAAGATCTAAGCAGTAGTCGCCCATCATCGAAAAGTTCCAGCGACCTTGATAACGGTGGATGTCTTGGTGAAAGCGTTTACCCTGCTCATCGCTTACGGCTCAAGAGATGTATTTTCTTCAAGAATTGGGACTGCCTCTCGGGTCCGAATATCTACAAGAAAAAAAAATCGAAGGTTGTCAAGAGAACTAAGATGAGTGCGGAATCGGGAAACGTAGAAAGGAGTATGAAGATGAAGCAACCGCACAAAGAAGGGAATCACACCTAACACGTGAACAATATAAAAATAAAAAAAAACACTTATTGTATACTATTACTATACTTTGTTAATGACATCAATAATCCCAATTCTGAAACACTTCACTAGCAGCAATACTGAACTGAGTTCAGTGCTGAAGATACTAGCTTGGCTATCGAAACGTACGTTCAGTGTCAGTGAAGTGTTTGTGGTAAGGGGTAATAATGAAGTGTTTCAGTGTTCCAGTGCCACAATATTCGAGTACGTGATTTAATCCCAATTCTGCTTTGGATGTGTAACAAACAGAACTAAATAAAAACATGGGATGCTACTTTTTCACATTCAGCCAAATATTATAAGATATGTTCCGATATAAAATATTATTCTAGTTTTCCACCATACCGGCGTCGCACTAATATCTTTAGCACCGTCGGCGATTCAGTTTTAATTTCCTCTACTGCGTCAAATCTTCGCATCCTCAACAAATGTTTTCATCTTTGAAGAGTATGCTCGACGAGGAAAAATTGACATGCTTTTCACCAAAAACTGACGTATGATGAAAGCTGGATGTGGTATTGTGTAATCATAGTGGAAAAACCCGCCGGTCCTGGTCTACCTTTCTGTACGTTTCCTTCTCATAACCTTCACACAACTTTGGTGTTCATTTTAATTGTTCTTCTGAACAAACTATATCTAACAAAGGATGGAACTGGTGCTTTTGTGGTTATTGGTTATAGCGTTATAGGTTTACTTATGAACGAATAGACAGATTACATTTACAAATTTTTGTTTGACTGCAACGGAAATTGGTTTGTTACTGTTTAATAAGAGAATTCTGGTTAAACTACAAAGAGTTTATTATATTATTTGAGATATGTTGTAATGCTTTGTATGAGGGGAAATTTAGAAAATAGATGATTTTTCTAAATCAATCGATTTAATTTAGCGATTTCAGAATGCGGAATTGTTTCAAGAACACTCTTTTGGCAATCCAAGTTCAAATAGATAAATGTAAAGAAATTTAACAAGCATTAGAAATTTGAAACGAGAAACCAACCTGATATAGCGAGGTCCCACCATATAAACACTATGTTCCTACTGGAACTTAGCTTTATTCAAACCAACTCTTAACTAGATCTTCGAATTGCTAGTAGAATTGAAATGATAAACACTTTGATAATGAAAACACAACCAAACATGTGTTAGCCGGATGACTGACCCAAAAGTCACAAATTTATTAATTAATCGCAATAAGAATGGTTTTAACCGCCGTTGTCTGAACTTATAATATTCTCCAAACTCCCCACTACCCAGATAATAAGAAATAAAAAAAGTTGAAGCTTCTAAAAATGAGCTCACAGCTGCCAGAAGGACCTTTGATACTTAACTCACTGTACGTAATGTGTGCCTGGCGCTTGTGAAAGCTAAAATCGATGTTGGGAATTATAACACTACAATAGTTAGTAAATTGTAATTTACCGTACGTATTGCCTAAGGGGTATACGAAAGCTCAAAGTCTCTACAAGTTTTAACAAAAGACATGCACGCGTGTAGTGAATTAAATACTTTTAATCTTTATTTAGGATTATCTATCATTATTTAGTCATTATGATAATCTCATGTAGGTGTATCAGATATATATTACCCTTTAATTTATATTAAGAAAGTATGAAGAAAGTAGCCGTAGAAATAGACCTATAAACTTTTGATATTTCTTTTGCAAACATCGATTACTACACTTATGTTGGTACCGCATATTTGTTTAGCGATTGCTAAAATTTATCTAAATCCAGCTGCCACAATAATCCTTTTGTTTAAAATAATCTTATTCGTTACGTTTTCAAGTAATGTAAGTGTATTTGTACGTCAATTAATATGTCGTTGCTTAACTGCGTACTAATTTCATTTTTTAAATGAAATTCGTATTGCTATTGTAACACTTTTTCTTAGGAAAACTTGCTAAATTCTAATATTTATGGTCTTTGAAGGATTTTTTAATATTTGCTTTGCCTTACTTATGTCGAATTTAAATTGTTTAAGTAGTTCAGAAATTCCATGAATCTTAATAAATAAAAACGACGAACCAATCTATTACAAAGAAACTACTAGATGTCGATCAAGTCGCTTTTAGTGCGTTCTAAAGTAACGACAAAGCCACTTCCGAATAGATTTTTTCACCATTAATCAATGTACACAATATAAATTTATTTGTTGGTTTTTGCGGAAACCAAATCGTAAAAAATGTTACCTTGTAATTGTGTGTTGCTCAAGGGAGGCTGCATTTTATTGTGTAAGTGAAAGTATGCCATGAATTGTGCCAGGGAATGCAGTACGACAAATGCGCGCACACACAGTTGTGTGCCATATGGTATAAGTATACCTTGGCGTACCGGAGGTATCTTATTAACAATCGCTATTGTACTATATAGGAAAGTAAGGCGATTCATTATAACTGTTTAATAATTACGGGATGAAAATATTATTAATGAATGCAAATTGATGGATTATGAACGTTTCGTGAACAGTTTTTGAAGGCGACGCCATATGCTGGAATGCAGCCATACACAAATGCTAAAACGAATGTTTAATCAATTATAAGTACATGTCCTGCACTCTAATGAGACTCCTTTATTTAAATAAATATAAATTAAATATTCAAGGTTTTCTTTGGACTATTTTGTGGCATCTACTTATTTTTTCCAAATTAAAAAAAATTATGAGATAAATTAAATATTTTTTTGTGTGTACAAATTTTACTTTTATTTTTAATTAAGTTTTAAATTATATTTCTCTTATTAATTTTGAATGCAATAGTAAATTTGAAATTTCAAAGTTAATTTTCAGAATTGAACAATTGTTTATTTTTAGCAAATTTACATAACTTTCGGAACCTCAGATCCGATCTTCCTGATGTCCTGATCTCGAAATCCTTGAGAACTCGAGTCCGGTTTATCCAAATGCTCCCCGAAGTGATCACAAATCCGTAGTTGGTGTTGTTGATTACAAGCCTCAAATGGTGTTGATTTGACTTGTTTACGAAGGAGATTCTGTAATATTGTTTAATTTCACTTTTTCTTGAGAAATTTTGAAAAAAATTGTCGTTGTCGAAAGGTTTGTTTATTTTCTCGATAATTTTTATAATACCTATCCACAGATTACTATAACCGATTAAACTAAATGACATCCTTGATTGTGGATACGTCCTGGTACGGTCTTTTCAGGTACAAAATTATGCTGGTTGCCATAAGGATAATACTAAATTTAGTTATTACATACGAATCGTAGTATGCTTGTCTTTCATATAAAGAAAGACTATTTCGGTTTACGTTAGCAATTTTGATTTCTCGCAGCGCATGTAGTTTCATGGACTGTTTTACGAAACCTATCTTGCTAAATGTGTAAGATGAAAACCCTGTGGGCAATTGAAGGGAAAAGGTCATCAACACTGCTTCGCCTCACAATTAAAAAGAACTAAGCAAGTAAATACGTCAACTTGGAACACTTTCTAACATAGATAAACAATACATACGATAGTTAAAAGTAAATCCCGAATAAAAGAGTGATTTTAAATGATTGAGAGCATGTTGAATTTCGCGCTGTCAATTTTAGGGCATTTCTTACTTTGAGCACAGTTATTTTATATATTTTTATGTCAATTTCACATTTATCTTTATTCTACTCAGTTTGCTCTGAAGTACCATTTATTTCTATTAATTGCTTGGTTTTGATTTTTTTTTTCAGATCTATTATATCATTATTCAGGCAGATTTAGGTAAAATCAAATAAATTGAAACATGATACTTTTATTTTAGAGGCTCATTATCGTGGTGCCAGTGTAAGAGAAGTTAGATCATCTTTCTTGCAATTATGCAATGAGCAGTTTAACTAAAGTTACCCTGAGTTGATTGTGACACACAGCGTATTTGCCTAACACAGAGAAACGATTTAAGGTAAACGATTTATTTGTAAGGATAAGGGTCGACCATCAGCATCAGTCTTAATTCAAGAGGTTCTTGATAATGTCAGGCAGCGAGTATAAAAATAAGTCCCCAAAACTTAATTCGTAAGCTTGCTGCTCGAACAAGTATAAATTTTGCAGTTTACATTATTTATTATTTTAAGCTTATCGTACAGTAATTAGTAATACAGCCGTTATTACCTGTAAAGTGTAACATTTATGTCAGAAGAATCTTCACAATTTGGGTTTTCAGAAAATTCAAGTTTGGGTAGCAATGTCTGGATGCCGTATAATTATCCCCGTCCTTTTTAATAAATACTGATGCAGAAAGATACTGCAATCAAATGTTGGAGGTTTTCACGGATAGTTTTGACAATGATCAATTGCAAAAAGGATATTTTCAGCAGGATAATATCCCTTCTCATTCAGTGTAAGTGACAAACTTCTAGAGCAATCTAAACCAAGATTACCTAACTTAACTCAAGATTTCTATTTATTTGATCATTTAAAAATCAAATTATTGAAAATCAAATTCTTGATATGCGGAAGAATAAATTGATAACATTGATTACCATCAACTGCTCAACTCAAAAGAAGAGTCAATTTATGTTTAGAAGCGAACGGAGGACATTTTGAAAATTTATACTTTTAATATTCCTGTTTATGCCTATTTTGTAATTCGTTCATACCGTTAATCCAGCTTTATTGAATCGATTTCGTTTCTTACAGATATCCTACATCAAATTCAATGTGTTTAATATTTGAAATACATCTATTTAAAATATAGCTAGCTTATTCTGCAGCTGTTCTTGCATCAGTTCTTTTTATAACATTTTAATATGAATAATTTTAGTAAAATTATTAATACTTTATTATCCCCTCCTGATACAAAAATATTATTTACAATTAGATTATTACAAATTTTCGAAAGCGGGAATATAAGTATACGGTATTAAAAATACTAGAAATGACCTTTTCATATATACGATACCGTAAAAACAACTTAAGCAGTTTCTTTAGGTGAATGTACATTTAAATATGGAAATGTGTGTCATCAATGAGTAGAAACTTGCTTTTTACAGGTAGCGTAATACAACAATAACTACTTATATATTTCAAAACCTCCTGCTTTATTGCGGTGTCGTTTAAACGTAAATTCCGTTATGTACACGGGCAGCCATAAATTTTCTAATACGTGGGACGGCATATCATAACAATTTGTGAGATCCAAAGATAGAGTAAGAATATGTCAAAGTATCACTATCTGGTAAAAGTTTACTACTGTGTCATCTAAGTACCTACAAAGGTTTACAAGCACTTTTATTAGGCAGAGTGGTTAAGTAGAAAAGAACCAATGCTAATCGACTTAAGAACGATTTTCAATTAGGCATTTACATATTCAAACTAATAACGGTGCACCGAAGAATATTGTGTGCATAAGTTGTTCCACTTTTACTGGTCGGTGTAGATGATACGCCTACTAAAGAAGGCAATTAAGAATTCTGTAATGCTACGATTGGCGTTTTAGTAATGATCAAATAGTTATTTTTTTCTTTGATAGATTTGAAAATATTAGCTTGATATTCATACAAATCGAACGAAAATGAAGTATTATAAAGGGTGCAGTAACTAAAGAAAATCAATCTCGTAATTCGAGTTTTATCTAAATGAAAAAAATGTTTTAACCTAGGTCATAAATTAAATTACATTTTAATGAAGCTGATTTCTAACCACTTGTATCGTTCCTTCCATTACTTGTTCATTCTCGACCAATAATAATTGCAATCCGATTTTTATTAAATATTAATATTTATTTTGCATGTTACTGAGCTTATATAAATGATTTCTGCATATCTGCAACTTTAAAACGCTACTACTTATCGAATACCTGTATTTGATTTGGAAAAAAATATTCTACGCCAAATAGGATCCTTCTATGTACGTATTCTAGATCAAGTTACTTTAAATTTGAAAATCGAGGACGGAAAGCATATGAAGCGAGTTATGTTCTTCCTTTCCCATGATGATGATGATGTGGTTTGACTAGAGATATATTTACGGACTAAAATCGCAAGAATGGAAAGGGGACGCCAAAAAGACACGACTTAGCTAATATGTAAGTCAGTGCAACATCATATTAAGCAGCGTTAGAACGTTCACGTTACTCAAACGCACCTAGCGCATATGACTGAATCACGCTAACTATAATCATATTCTTTCCAGTAACGTTATTTTTAACATTAAATTATAAAATTAGAAAACAGTAAATAATTTACTTTTCAAGAGTATAAAATGATATATTAAAGCACACAATAATAAATTGTACGCTGTTATCTCCTCGATTGACGTCTATTAGTGTTGATATTTATATTGTCTGATCTTTTATAGATAGAATCTCATCTAGGTGTTTCTAAGTTAACCTTCCGACAGGCGCGCGCAAAACGTGCTGTCAATAGTCGCCTGTGTATCCAATAGATACAGTCCGTTATTTAAGTAGTAACATTATTGCAGCTCATATATTTACGGATTATTGAATTTGTAAGAAACCACACAAAAATTGAGGAAAGGTAAAAATAGAGCAAACTTTGAGCATACGCTCTTCAGGTTAGAGTTATGTACACAGTAAAAAAATTGTCAAATTGTGCGTATAACTCTTCCGCCGATCGCAATTTTGTATTGAATAGAATTTTATGAGAATAGACCATTGTTACTACCTTTCTTTATTTACGGATTACTCACACAGAATCACTGTAAAGAAATATACGCCTATATATAGCCTATGTAAGAGAAACAAACATTCAAAACAATTTTTGCTTTAAAACAATTTTTCAAAGGTGGAAACTGCCTGAGCACAGCAAGCATAATACATCTTTTTCTTTTCTTTGCTGTATTTAGTTCCACCTTCGTCCAAGTTCCGGGTGTGCGCAATCTCTCAAGGATTGTAGAATTTCTTCATTTGCAGGCTGCCATCTTTGTGGTTTAGTTAATTACCCAGCCAGTTAGCGTAGTCTTCTACTCTTTACTTAACTTTTGCATTCAATAAGTACAGTTTGGAAGTCTTTTCGTTTCGTTATAAAAAATAATTATTTTATTATTTTATTCGTGACCACTGGATGCATGTATTTTATCATGTAAATGCATATTTGATATCAAAATAACGTTTTTGTATGTGGAAAAGTACAATTTTTATGGAATTTCTGGTTGTTCGTTGGCATATATTTCTAACTTCTAAACGTAAAATAGCTTAATATTATATTTTGCTGGCCTTGTAGGTATATACCGTACCAACTGAGATCATCCTTTTAATCCTTCTAACCTGACTTGCTTTCTTCCTTGCTTGAGTTCCACATCATCGAAACCTTGCAAAACGAAATATTTTCGAAGCCACTGCTTTTCTGATTTTGTCAAAACCATCTTGTGGTCATTCTAAATTCAGCCGGTTAGGATGATATACGCCAGTTAAATGTAGTAAGCCAATAAATACTTTAATTTTAATAATATCAGCATTTTGAGCATCTCTTCTCCGACAGATTTCATTATAATGACTGTATAATTTTTTACAAGATATTACTTACCAATACTTTCCATGTTCCGTATACTCCGTTCCCTCATTACGCCAGGAAGGCAAATAGTAATATTTTGACTGGGTGTTATTTTTCTTGGAGACGCAGGAAATTGTTACTTATTCACTTCCTTCTTTTGGAGGATGAGCATAATACTCTCTATTTCCTTTATTTTCTTTATTGATGTCATTTTCACTAAGATCACTCTGTTCTATTTCAAAATCATCTTCCTTGTTCTCAATATAAACTGACGTATCCACTTTCTCCTTTCTCTGCTTCTATTCCCTCGCCACCATCACTCTTCTCGCAGACAAGTAGTTTCCATTGTTGAAATAAGAAGAGTGTAATAAAAATAAAATTGATTGGACACTGATAATAGCTGTGACGTTTTATATCTTATTTAATTAATATTACTGGAAAAAATTGCTTGATGTATATTTCTTTTTATTAATTTATGATTTACTGACGTTGGTATGTGTTCCAGTTTGAGATGTGTTTATATTTAGTTCCCTTTTATTGCGAGGTGAAGCAGCGTTGATGACCTTTTCTCTCTAATTTCCTCCAGATCGGGGTTTTATCGTTGCCTGACATATGTAGACAGGTTAAATTTGGTAAAAAGAAAAAAAGCAGTAAACAACGTTTAGCGCGAGAAACTAGAATTACTAACGTAAAATCACAATTATACTTCTTTATGTCAAAATTGTGCTATCATATCGTATTTGGACAAGCACAGTATTATTCATATGCAGCCGTTAAAATTGGAACCGTTTTCGTGGTAACTATCCTATTTGAACATCGTCAACCTGAAAGCAAAAGGTCTTTTAATAGGTTTTAAGTTATTAAGGGTGCTAGTTGGTTGAGTTGAAATAGTAAACTATGCATTCAAATTTGGAAATTAGCTGAGAGGGAAGTTTTCGACAAGAATTTTCAAAATTACTCGATAAAATATTCAAAGTTTGAAGGTATTATGAGACTTTTCCTACAGAGAATTTAAAGAAAAAAACAAAATAAAGCCTTCTGGACCATAATTACAACATGAAAGTTATCACTCATGAGGATCAGCAAAATTCACAGCATGAGGTATTTGGCTGTAAAGCGGTTACAGCTTCGGGCTTAACATTTTAAAGTCGGACTTCTAAGCTGAACAATGGGCAATACTTGCCCAAATAAAATAGAAATCCAATTTAAAATCAATTCATAAATTTCAATTTTAAGAATTTATTCAGAAATGTCGGTCATTATTATTAAATCAAAAGTTTCATAACAATATATAACAAATATACAATACATTATATTTGCACTAAAAGGAAACAAGAAAGGCACCAAAAATACTTTATGTTGACTTAGATATAAAATGTGGATGATTTCCATTGCAAGATTACTTGCTGATTATTTGGGAGATTGACGTAAGCTAAGGTTCGGTTTTGAAGGGCGGAAAATCATTAAGCTTAAGCTGCTACGAAATGAACAAATACAATATGAAAGTTAATGTCATATATAGGAGTCATCTGAGTGCATTAATGTTTCATCCACTTAATTTGCATGTAACACGCGAATGTCAGATAATTAGAGAACACCTATTTCTGCAATTAGGATTAGAATTATATGAAAAAAGCGTTCGTAAAAGAGATGGAATGCATTTGTGTTGAATAACATTTGTGTGGTACCTCTTACAAAAGCTGCTATAACAGCACGTATACGTTTCGCCACAGTAATAAATGCATTTAGATTTCGTTTTTGCCGGGAGTATGTATACAGCTATAAGTACAATTACATATCCGCAGAAGTTTAACGACTAATTGCAGATTCAGGTTATGATAGTGCTATATCTTAGCAGCCATGCGGTCATCATTTGGGAACAATCACATCACCATTGATATCACGATTGCACGAAATCATGTGTTTGTAAGCGATTTAGCGGTCTATCATGGATCATTTAAGCGTTCGTCCCTTTCATGCGATATCACGCACAGGTAGTGGCAAAAGGTTACGACAATCAGGAATACATAACACTTACATTTCAATACATGTAAAAGCACGTGCATGATGCATAATCATCTAATTAACATGCTCTTTCTATTTCACTTCTCGACAAATGACCACGTCAACTGGTGAGCGTTCATTCTCTTATGGAGGTTTATACATTGTCCTCAAGTAAAATGGTTCTTCCAGTGTGAAATGTGTCGTTGATGAAAAGGCACTCTGGCTGTTTAAATTCCATTTAAATGAATGTAAATATGGTGATTATAGGATTACCAAAGGAATGTCTTTGTTTCTATTTAGGGATTACGTTAAATGCAAAGTTAATAATTTCAACACAACAAACAATTAAAATATTTAAATTTTATAAAATTACATTTTAAAAGTATTTAAGCCGACAAAGTACGTCTACAATAAAAATAATGCAAAATGATTTTCAAATGTGTCAGAGATGGCAACAAAATGCTATACATTTCAGGAAAGAAGATTTTATGTTTGCGGATTAAAATACATGGAAATTATAACATCACAGGTTGGTTCTAAAAAATGTTGACTCTATGAATTTTCAAAATATTACAATAAATGTTACTCAAAAAATTGATCAGTATCTGCTTTGAACATCAAAAATATCATCTATGTCAAAATCATCAAATCGCCAGTTTCCAGAACCGTTACGGCAATTACTCTTGTGCCAGCTGATCCGTTGTTTTAACCACTGACATGTCTGCCCGATACGTACGCTACCCCACTCCATACATGAAATTTTATAGAGTTATTCTGTAATAAAAGAGGAACTCTATGCTTGATTGAATAAATTTCTAATTTGTAACGGATTACATTTAGCAGTTTTGATGCCTGTGAATGATCGAAGCAATTAAATAATTTCGAACACCATTACAGGTAATAACCAAAACTATATTAAACTTGAAGCCTGGGAGTACCTATACCAATTCAATATCATCATTTCTTATATATGTATACCTTAGTGTACAAATAAAATATAATTACAATGAGAAACAACTTCCATGTGAAACACCATTATTCAATGTCAATGTAACCATTCTTCACATCACACAAGTTTAAATGTTTGCTGTATGGTACGGTCTTCACGAATCGCCTTTTGTAAAACACTGTTTTTTTCTGATGTATATAAATATATAAAAATTAGGGCTTATATTATGGCATTTTACTGCCGATTTAGTATATATGTACAACTATTGCACATTTAGCAACGATTATTTTCACAAAATTCCATATATTTATGTGGATTTTTCCGTGGTAGTTATTATTGCTTAATAAACTTTACAAAAAAATTTCCAATTTCAAGGAAAATTACTGGTATTTGGTGGTGTTATAATCTACAACATCGCTGTTAGTTGTAATTAACGCTACGCATACACCACACATATGGTGTTCAGTATGTCCACTCCTTCCATGTTAAGTTCCGCCTGATGGTTGTGGGTCCGTTTTCAAAAGCCTCAACTCCTTTTGTTTCCTGTAATCTAGGTTACGGGACAGTGTTTCCAATCCAAGTCCAACCAACGACGGTAGTAGTGGAGCGGATCTTCTGTTCAATTTTTTCACATCCTAAAACATCGGATTTAATGTAAAATTTTCCTACAACAATCTCTTAAGGGAAAGCTGCTGACTCGCTTTCGCTTACAGCTGAATCTCACTGACGATCTAGGAATTCACAGCTTGCACGAGTCCGTCATTGGAAGTGGTGGTCGCACTGGCTGGGCCCTCTCTTCTTCAGGGTCCCCATGTAAGATCGATCTCTTGGAACCTCCATCTTCCCCGCCAAGATCCGTAAATGCGACAACTATCAGCCCCTAGGCACCTAAGTCACTAGGTACTGGCAACTATCGACCAGTGATGGAAATGCAACCGATCGTGAGCTATAATCGGTCCCCCCGTGATATAAACCTATACGGGGATGGTCGCGCCAAAGACATGCACGCCGGGATGCTCGTTACCCTGAAAACCTAAGAGTGAGCCAAACCATGACGCCTAGCTCTAAGCCTTAAGGTTCAAGCAAGAAGCTCCTGGCAGTAGGATGAATCCCAGGAACCAACCGGCTAAGATAGGGTCGGCGCAGCAAAGCGCTGGTTCCTACCCTATGTATATACGCTATCGCTGCGCCTATTACGCACCTGCAGAGCTTTATGGGTAAACGCCACAGGGTAAACTCTTATCCGCTTGTTGACAGTAAAATTTTATATTGTACCATTATATTGTAAGTCGTGAGATACGTTATAGATTAGCATAATCAGCATCCTTGCATGGCTTGCTTTATGCTATTTACGGAAACAAGTTCCGATTAAGTTTGGTTAATAATGTATTTTTGTAAAAGTAAAATTATCAAAATTTATTGTGGTCAAAAGGAGTGAGGAGGCGTTAATTAAATTTCTAATTTGGGTCTAAGTCATCCAGGTAACAAGTGTTTGACTGTGTTTCCAATTTCAAAATGTTTGAATTCTAATTGTTATTTGTTGGAGTTACGTGCGGTGGCTCGAGTACGCTAAGAGTTCCAATAAGAATAATATAAACATATTTTTTCCGTAATTAGCTTCATTTCTTGCAGTGTAAATACGTGTAAATTGAATGCTACTAGCTAAATTTGGAAGTAGCATTTATTCGAAGAATTTTGTTTGTTATTTGTAGTAATTAATATCCCGCACATCTGTGATGATGAAGATTTGTTATAAGAGCTGGAAGTTATGTACCAAAGCATTTTTGGAAGGTATCTCAATAACCGTAAAAAATAATTAGTTGACTCTAGTAAAAGGGCATTTCTAAGTAAAGGATTGCCTTGTATAAAGTATACATTTTCTCGGTATTTGACAAGATTTAATTTTATAAAGTGTGTACGATGGTGTATATGAGTTCTCTGCGGTGTTTGATCTCTGCAGAAATATACACTAATTTCTGTATCATTAATCATCGGCGTGTACCGAAACTACACTTTGCTTTAATTTTACGGTCGCTATACATATTCTGGATCTTCGTGGACCATCCATCAATACACTAAAAATATTAATGGCAACCTTGAAATAGTTCATGTTCTTTTAATTATACGGCGGCGACATACACGAAATAAATTGTTATTCTTCGTTGTTGTTCCATCGTCCGTTACTGGAAAGCAAATTAGATTGGAAAGATAGCGTGGTAAATTTGATCTGCTTCGAGTAAGAAAGATTTGACGAGAAGAATTATCTGCACGCAGATTGCTATAATGAGCAATTAAGCTGTTAAGATTCGGTTATTCTTTTGGTGATAGTTTTTGTCGCTTTGTTCGAAAATATTCCGTTGTTGTTCCTAATTAAAAAAAATACTATTTGCGTGATGTTTTTGTTTCTTAGTATAAAGGTAAAAGATTACTGACCCGAACTAGAAATAAAATTTAATTCAATTTCTATCATTTCATCGTGAGAAGTGACGAAATATTCATACGAGCTAGAAACTAGGCAATTATCAGCGACTTACGTGTTCCCAGATGAACCAATCCAAGTTGTCCGTTCACGAAGCACTAAGAAAATGATTGCTTGTTTCTTTCATTGTACTGAACATGTCACAAGCATTGATTTGGAGGATCGAAGAACAGTTAATGATGAACAACGACAATTTGTTATCAGAGGTTATCAATAGAATTAGGAAAAACGTCCAACAACCTCGCATCATCCTTCATCATGACAAATGTAAACTCTCATACAGCACGTCAAACAATTGATTACTTCGTGTTCACCTGATTTATCACCTAACGACTTCTTTTTGAAATATTTTGAAAAACAATTAAACGATTTCTATCAAAAATTTCGTTTAGTTTCATTGGTTTTGTAAACCCTCAAAAGGTATCTTTCGTATAAAATGCATCGTCTCTTGCCCATGGCAGTTTTCTTCTGAAAAGATAGAAAATACTTTTATATTTTCTAAAAATAACGTAATAATAATGCGAGAAAGAAACTAGTTTCCTCTTGTAGATGATAACGATGGTTGTTATCACTATTTTCTGTATTTATGATTTATTTGAAACAAAATCCTAATTTCTTCAGCACCAACAGTTTTACTTTTCTGTACGTACCGTATTTAACACATATTCTACAACTCGTCAACTATCAATACGGTAAGCGTAAATTTCCTTTTGCCATCTTGAACTTAGATGAAATCTACATCCAATACATTGAACAACTAGCGATTCAACGTTACTTTTATTTATTTTTATCATTATTCCTACTTCTAGTGATGACGACACGGCTTAGGTACTAGTCAGTCGCCACAATTTAGCCTTTAACGACTTTTCTATGTTAATTGACCACGCATTTCTTTAAAAGAAAGCTCATATAGAACGTACGTTTGTGGTAGCTTAGGTCATTGATCCTAAACAGAGTTTTATAGCTTTGGTTAGTTGGACGTAAGAGAATTAAATATGATCTCTGACGAATTAAAAATCGCTTCGAGCGATGTTTTTATGTTTATCTAGATTTACTGTTAATGTCATACCTCCATTATTACTGCTTGTATTAGTACAAAAATAATTAATTATCGTGTCTTAGAAATAGATCCGACATGAGTAATTAATTAGGATTGCAAACCAACTTTTTGCATAGTTTTTACTTTTATCTCCAAATTATTATATGTACATATATCACCTCGAAGGTTTACGTTTATAATTTCCATTAATTGTTTATTGCGAAAACCAATTTATATCTTTACCGTCTTTCTGTACATGTGGCTAGCACTGTTATTTCATTTGAAAACAATATGACAGGGTGTTCCATTTTCCAGGAATTTCAAAATTGCGTTAGCGTGTAAAAGGTGTAAAAGAAAGGATTTTCTAGATAATAATAGATACTATAAGCTATTCTATTCCTAGCAGATTTCGAAATATTTATAATTTTGTTTCATTCAAAAAATATGTTTTTTAGATTGCATTACACACCTGTCTCTAGACATGGTACTAAAGCACCTTCGAAACATACACAATGTTCAGTTTTGAACACCAAACTTTACCAAATTATAGAATGAAGCATATATCTAATATTGAAAGTGGAAAGAAATATTTACAGTTAAACGCGAGTCCTGCATTTGGATGTCGCACTGAAATGATCTCTGATGTTAGTCTAGTCTGATTGCTGGAAAATCTATAAATCCCAGGAAAACTAATAAGACTAATAAATATGACACTACAACGAAGCAGGTGTACAGTCAATGTAAATGGAATCACATCTATCCAAGACCGGACTGAAACAAAGGGACCTTGTCAGTTCTGCTATCTAACGTAGTTTTGCAAGACGCAATACGTGACAGTGAAATCACTTCAAGATGATTACACTGATTACTAGAAGGAAATAACTAATAGGTACAACTAAGCAACTAATAATTGAAGCTAGGAAGAAAGGGCTACACATAACTATATGAACTTTATTGTACGGATCAGAAACATTGACGATGAACGTAAAAGTACAAAGAGAGATCGAGACACGTGAGAAAAAAATACTTCGCTGAATTTTTGGAGGGAGACGAACTGAAGAAGGATGGGGAAGACGAACGAATAAGGAAGGATACGACATATTTGGTAAGTCAAGGGTCAGTGACGTGGTTAAAGCAGGACGATTGCAATGGACAGGACATTTGGAAAGAATGAAGGAAGAAAGGATAATGATAACAATAGGTTGGAGAGAACCGGAAGGGAAAAAGGAAAAGAGGAAAGGGATACCCAGTAGGAAAGGAGCCATCTCAGATGATTTGAAGGTGAAACAAATAACAAACTGGAGATTTAAAGCAAGAGATAGGGAGCAGTGGAAACAAATTACACAACTATGGGCCTAAAAATCCTGCCTATATCAAACTACATATGTATACATATAGCTTGATTGCCGTGACAACAGTTCTTAACTGTTGCTCAAAATTTAGAGATAACGCAAGTATTTATTGCAAGCATGTATTGAGGTTAGAGAAGGGAACTGCAGGCGCTCATTGTAGATTAATAAATAAGTAAATAACTATTAATTATTACAACAACAATCGCAAATAGGGCTTGTTAAGTTTGTTCATAGCATATTTCCATTGTGTTGCATGCTATTGATCGCTACAAGTGCTTGAATTTACATGGCAACTATGTTAAAAAATAGTGAAAATAAAATATTTGTATTTATGCGGCTCTTCTTTCTGTAATTGTCCCAAACCATTAGAAATATGTAAAATATCTCCACCTTCCTTAATTGCTTCATCAGATGCAGAATGGTTTCTTCTGACAAGGAAAGCTCTCCAGGTGTCAAATTCAGAATCGGATGAAGCTGGTGGGTATTCAGATATGGAAAGGAAATGTTTGTTCATTGTCAGAATTTCACCTTGGAAGGGTGAAACACCCTTCCGAAAATTGAATAATTTTCATTCTTTTCGATATAATTCTCGAACGATGTGATGTAAATGTACCCGCGGAATATACGATGTGTTGCACTTAAACGCAGCACTTGTGTAATGGACATATCTGTGATATAATTTTAAATAAAAGTTGTTTGTTGTTCTATCTATTTAATCTATTTAAAATCGAATATACATTTCCTGCTATACAGAGTAAATAACATCCAAGAAGCACCTCTACTACAATGTCACTACTTCAGTACGTCCTTGTATTTGCGATAAGCAGAAGTTCATATTTACCATTCTTTATTCCGATATACATATATAATGGCATTTTCAATGCAACAGGTCATTCTTAAAAAATATTTTGTATTAACGATGTATTTATTTTAGGTCGGAATGGTTTTTGTCAATTTCTCAGCGTAGGTCTAGTTCTATGAGTTTTATGAATAACAATAACAACCATTTTTATTCATAATTTTAATTAATTAATAATAATTTAATAATTTTGGGTACTTACATATATAATAATTGTAACTATTCTCTTCAGCTATGTAATTTTAATAACGTCGAAATTATAACCATGCTTTCACGAAATCTGCCGGGAGTAAACATATGTGGAGCACACATAATAACTATATTTAGAAAAGAATTTTTAGTATCTAATTATAATACCTGTCTACCTCTACCTTTTAGAAACCACAGCTCAAGTTCATCGAACACATTAGACGTTCGATAATTAACAAAATACCATGAACTCTGATAGCGACTTTGAATCAATAACTTCTGCGGTTTCGCAATATTCGAGTCTACGAGTTTGTGTTCGGAAACAGGAATTAAAGATTTATTATACGCATTAAGTGCTGCATAGAAATTATTTCTTAATTAAATCATTTTGGAATTGCTGTTCATATTCGGTATAGCTACAAGTATTAGTTAACCGCAGTTAAGTATAAGCATGAGTATATATGTTATGGATACTTGAAAACAAGCATCCGTACTTTCGAAATATGATTGTGTGATTAATGCTCATAAAAAACTAACGAGATACTTATATCGTTTGCTTTGGAATACTATTCATTAATAACAGACTCTTCCGAAAAAAAACTTAATGGTAGGTTTCCTTTTGATACATTATACAGTTATGTTTTTGGTGAACTTATTCGTGATGGTCATAATGTTTAAAGGAAATCAATTCCAGTCGCTGTTGCGTGCGCTGTGTGAAAGAAATTGATAGACACTACAATTTTCTTAACAATATACCAGATCTACAGTGGATTTGGTGCCAGGAAGGCTATAATCGTTTTGGCATGCAGCCGTTATGCTTCTTGTAACAGTAAATGTATTTATAAATCTACGTGTAGTTTTCGAGATATGATAAGTGTCCAACGAATGAATATTTTTCATATTTTTTTTCTTATATTAATCGCTGAACATGGAGGAAGCTTCTGTATTACGGTTTCCATGGGTGAGTTTCCTTCAGACGTCCACGTACGCTATTTGTTCATCCCATCGATCCTGGTACCTATCTTCCATAGCGTTTAGATCCTGATGAAATCGCTCTCCTTATTCCTCGCTGTAAGAACCAAAATTTTCCGGAAATTGATCCAAATGATTGTGAAGGTAGTGCAATTTGATGCGCATATTACATCCAAGCTTTTTGAGTTCTTCTATCATGTCTTGCACCAATTTCTAACTTTCATGTTTGTGGTTTCCTAGAACATTTTTCACAACATTGATAAAAGGCGCCCAGATTAGTGATTCTAAAAAATTCATTGAATGCGTCTTTCATTGAAAACCTAATTTGTGATCCATCGAAAATGCCAGCCTTAAGATTCTCTTTGCTTAAACTAGGAAATTTCCTTGATGGTAGTTGTAATGGAGGCAAAATTATTTTTTCTCTTACCTGTCAGGTCTTTTCTTTCAGACCAGTCTGGTTTAATCCAATGCTTGCCTTTCCTACAAGCAAAGAAAACACGGAAGCTTTGTATTGCCGATTTGTTGGCCTAATAAAAAGTTTGCTGTCTTCAAATCAATGCTTGTAACTCATTCATGTTCATCGTACTTCAGTTTTTTTCGATACAAGAGATATAGTTTGATATTCCTCCCTTATGTAGCGAAATATGCTTGGAATTGTCTCTGAAAAACCAATAATATTACAGAAAACAACATCATTTTCTAAACGAAAAAACGGAAGCAGTTCTTTTTCGATGATAACATGTAACAATGTGACTTTAGCATCTGTAGAAAGTACACTTTTCTCTCTGAGTCTGGATACCAACAGCTTTGATCTTTCTAAAACGGCTCGAGTAAAAGGTGGGAGTTTTGACGATGTTGCTCGAAAATCTTTACTAACTTGCCTATTTTCAAGTGTATAAAATCTGGGTCCGAAAAATCAATCAGATCATGAAAAGTAGGAACAGGAACACTCTCTGAATTACGAACAGGTTTTCTTTTGGGGTTACCAAATAAATTGGCTAGGCAAAAATTACATTCGTCATTCAGATACAGGTTTCTGAAACTTTTTCATCGTATTCGCCACAAATATTGACTGCATGAAATTGACTGCACCATTGGAACAAATTAATACGTCCATGATGGCAAAATTTGAATACAGTACCTTAAAAAACAAAGGCAAGCGTAAATTTAACCTCTAGAATGTATCCATGGTGAAATCTGTTATTACTGGAATCCCTTTACTTCAAATAAAAACATTTTATAAATTTATCATTATATGATTTACTGCGTAATCTATCAATTTATTTTGCTTATATTTTGTCTATATACTTACACGACTAGTGTTAACTTACAGATTGCCCAAATATTTTATTTATATATGCACGTTTAACAACCATTATCGGATAAAATATTTGCTTAGGAACTCAAGAAATAATTTACAGTGTATTAAGAGTAATTCATTACTTAAATATAAAGACTCAATTCAACTTTGACGTAATAAATTTTATTTAATTGTCCTTTAATGCCGATAAAGCCAATGCGGGGAACTGAAAACGTTAGCAGCGCTTTGCAGCTTGATTAATAATTGATCGGCCCAACTGCTCTACTTCCACGAAAATATAATTGACATCGATAAATCTGATCGTCGACAGCCATAAATTCTATCGATAACAATAAATAAACGCCGATTTTGTTTTATTTTAAGCCGGTAGTAATTTCTAGGTGTCTTTTCAATTATAACGAGCAACTCTATAACGTTTATGAAACGATCATTGTCGAGTAGTTTATTAAATCAAACTGGAGTTTAATGGAACTCGGAGTGTGTAACAGAGCTACTATATCGCTTCAGGTATTATGCAAGTTCTATTCGTTCTGCCGAAATTTATGTTCGATCTTGGGAGATTGATTATAGATTTACTAGAAATATTTGTCCTCGAGCCAAATTCGGGGTCGAGGATCGCTGTGGCAATACCAGCGTGTGTGCATTCCTGTTCAGTTCTATTTTAGTTTACCATTTTTCTTTATGGGATGCAAAAGTAATCGGAAATTCTTTCTAAAAACACAGTTGATGTTGATGATATTCTTCACATATTTGTAAGGTACCTATTCCCAATAGATTCCAATTTTTTAGGAAACAGCTAGGCATGCTGGTTTATTTATTTGATCTGCATATGCGTATTTCCACATCATATTTACCGTAATATTGAAGTTAATAAAATGCAATTTTCCGTGTAAAGTGTAATTTAATGGATGAAACTGGTACTACAGTTGATAACTTAGAAATACTTGCTCCCCACACACGTTGTTGAAGAGCATCAACATCAAAAGCCGTTCTTACAGTAGTGTACAACTTAATATCGTCCGCATACGCTAATACTTCACAGGAAAGATATGAAGGTAGATTATTTTTAAGTAATATAAATAGTAGTGGTCCCAAATTGGATCCCTGTGGCACTCCGGATTTTGCAACAAGTTCACGAGACTTAAAGCCATTGTAGTACACATAGCTTATGGGATTTTCCAAGTAGGATTTCGTGAGGTTAAGAAGGGCAGGATTTACTCCAAAATCAGACAGCGTGTGACATAGTAGACGATGATTCATACTATCGAATGTGTAAACCACATTCACCTGACCGCGGCCATCAACAACTTCAAAGACATATTGCGTGAAAGACGCCAAGTTAATAACAGTTGACCGCGCAGGTACAAATCCGTGTTAATCTGGTGAGATAAAGGAGCGAATGTTACTGTGTAAGACTTTATATAACATCTGCTCAAAAACCTTGGCGAAGTTGTTTAAAATCGAGATTGGACGATAGTTCCTAAGAAGCTGTTTTTTTCCACTTTTAAACACAGGAACTACACGAGCTCGCTTGCAACGCTCTGGGAAGTAACTAGTTTTAATGGAAAGGTTCATACGAATCGCAAGAGGCCTCGCAAAAACATATCTTCCATCGCGTACTAAAAAGCTAGGTATTTGATCTTCTCCAACAGTAAATTTTTAAACAAATCGCGACATAGTGCAGATTAAATCATCCTCGGATACAAAAGAGAAACCAAAGGACGGTAGGGACATGAAGTCATAATAAGTCGTAAATGTGTCTTCAGTGTAATAACCGGAGAAAATATCCGCAAATGCTTCAACAATATCCTTTGGATTAGAGTGTTCATTATCATCGTCATGAAGTACACCCGGGATCCTAGATGTTCCACGTTTCTGACTCACATATTTCCAGATATCAGCGGAATTATTTCTAACATTACGTTCAACATTCTTTATATATTGCTTATCGGCGTCAGCAATCTGAACCTCAACAAGCGTTCGAAGTCTCCTGTACTCACAGCGGATACGTTTGTTCGAAGTATTAAGCCATCTGCATCTACAGTAACCTTTAATCTTCAAATTACGTTTAATTTCAGGGTTTATACGTTTTAAACTCACCTATAAACAAAACGAATTCATTACTGAACATCAGCTCAAACGTATTAGTAAAGAGTTCAAAATCATCACATAAAACGTCAGGTGGAACATAAATTGCACAAACAAGAAATACAACTCCATTAAGTTTGCATTTACATCAACTACATCAATAAGAGGAACAACACTATACAGTGCGGAAACATCCAACACTTCATAAATAATACATACGGTAAATGCAGCTAGTACACCACCACCCCTGGAGCGATGGATCTCATCAAACTTCCTATCGCAGCGAACGACGTTATAAGAAGAATATTTCCGAGTTGTCAACAGTTTCACGAAGCCAAGTCTCAGATAAAACAATGATGTCATATGTTACATCACAACAACTAGCATAAAATGTATGCAGCTTAAAATTAAGACCTCTGACGTTTTGATAATACACACTCAAAAACATTGTTATTCCGTTGATTTTCACTAGTTTTTCCTCTTCACGATAATGGGAATGTCATGATCATACTTAATTCTGAGGTCCTCTTCTTTGGCCACTCTATCTATTTGCGCAGGTGTACGATCACGCGAGACGGATATTCCACGCCATTTCTTAAGAGCCCTTAATTTAGAAATATTCTTAAAAATTGAAGCAACTGTTCCAGAACTAGGCTCACACACTTTAATTGGAAGTGACAGTGGTTTTGTGGGATTATACTTCCCTAATCTTATGGGTTTTAAGGCATCAGGATCAACACCAATAACTGCATTATCCAACTCTCCAAGTCAGAAAACAAGTTTTTAACCGAATTAGTATCCACATAGTTGAGTGTAGGCTTTCACAACCGTAATCTATAGTAGAAATGTCTTTCGGGTGATGTCGTGTAGTTAATATTTTACTTGACGTTTCGCTGACCATTCTGTCA